>CM064539.1:9709000-10014000 GCA_032716605.1 Paralithodes platypus | reverse complement strand
GACAGCGAGGACGGCAATCTACAAAGGAATTAAATACTAATCCGTCAAGAACCGCGAATTTGGATAAAGCTCCACCAACACGACCCAAATTCAAAACCGTCAGGGATAACGACCGAGGACCGAGGACAGCCATGAATGTAAATGTAGATCCGACCAGAACCAAAAATTCGATGAAAGAACGATCTGCGAGTTCTAAAACCGCAACTTTAAAGGTTTTCTATGCAAACGCTCGTAGCATACGCAATAAATTTTCAGATTTAGAGGAACTAGTGTTTACAGAAAATTATGATGTGATTGGCATAACAGAATCTTGGCTCAATACACAAGATAGAGACTTTTTAGCAGAGTATTCACTTCCCGGTTATGTAATGTTTGAGAACAGCCGAATAAATAAAAATGGAGGTGGCGTTTTATTTTATATCAAAGAAAGTCTTAACCCGACCCTCGTGTCAAAACCTCAAATTGTGAACGTCGACACATCTTTTGTGCTAATAAAGAATAATAAAGGTACAAAAATAATACTTGCGTTAATATACAGACCTCCAGCTCAATCAGTGCAAACTGACCGAGAAATTTACGAACAAATTGCAGATGTAAGTAACTCACAAGATACCGTAATTTTTGGCGACTTTAATTTACCTGTGACCAAGTGGGGCGATACTCTTACTTCACACTCCGGACATGACTTGTATACGAACTTGCAAGAGAGTTCGCTTTATCAATTTGTTCGAATGCCGACCCGTGGTAATAACGTTCTTGACATTGTACTTGCAACAAAAGAAGAATTGATAGAGAATTTGAATGTTGGTGATGAATTCAGTAACAGCGACCATCGTACGATAACTTTCACTTTAAAGTTTACTAGTAACGAACCAAATAGTAGCATCGAAAAAGTCCCTAATTTCAAGAAAGCAAACTTCCATAAACTTAGAGCTATGTTTAAAGAAACTGACTGGAGCTTTTTAATTAACAATAACGACATAAATACATCTTGGAAGTTATTCGAAACCACTTACCTAAAAGCAGTGCAAGACTGCATACCATCGAAAATACGGCGTCCAGGCCATAATAATAAGCCCAAATGGTGGAATAAAGATATTTCAAACTGCCTGCTTGCTAAAAAATGTGCTAATGATAGATTAAAATCCTCACAAAATGACGAAGAACGGGTGATATTTGTAGAGCTACGACGCAAAGCCAAAAAGTTAATTAAGCAAAGTAAAAAGACCTTAGAGTTACATATTGCGAATCAAAGTAAAACAAACCCGAAAGAATTCTATAGTTATATCAGAAAGAAAAAAGTAGTTACTTCAACTGTTGGACCGTTAGTCGATGAAAAAGGAGAATACACCAAAGACGAAGTACAAATGAGTAATGCCCTCAATACCTTCTTTGCATCAGTTTTTACAACAGAAGACCTCAGTGATATCCCTACACCATCGCCGATTCAGATTGATAATTCAGATGTTCTAAGCAATATCACCGTTACAGAGAGAGAAGTATTGAATTGTTTAGATAAACTCAAGGTAAATAAAACGCCAGGACCTGATACAATCTCGCCTAGAGTTCTAAAGGAAGCTAAGAATGAGCTCTCCAAACCACTGACATTACTATTCAATAAATCCTTGCAGTCTGGAACTATGCCTGATCAGTGGAAGCTAGCCAACGTAACACCGATATTCAAAAAAGGCAGCAAATCCCTACCCAGTAACTATCGTCCAATTAGCTTAACCTCAGTTGTATGTAAAATGCTAGAAACGGTCATACGAGACAGACTCGTAAATCACTTGGAGGAAAATAACATACTTAAAGATACTCAACACGGCTTTCGTAAAAAACGTTCCTGTTTAACAAACCTCTTAGACTTCTTCCACGATATCCTCAACCTCTACGATGAGAGTAAAGCTGTAGATATTATATACCTTGATTTTCAAAAGGCCTTTGACAAAGTTCCCCACAAACGTTTACTGCTAAAACTAAAAGCGCATGGAATACAAGACGGTGTGTTGAAATGGATAGAAAATTGGCTCAGCAACAGAAAGCAAAGGGTAGTCATAAACGGTAAGGCATCTAAATGGACCAATGTAAGTAGCGGGGTACCCCAGGGATCGGTACTAGGACCAATTCTCTTTCTAATTTACATCAACGACATAGATGAGGGTCTCACCTGCACAATCTCAAAATTTGCTGACGATACAAAAATTGCAAATAGCGTACTCTCAAAAGAACAAGTTGACGATATGCAACACAATCTAGATAAATTGTCATGTTGGGCCCAAATTTGGCAAATGAGTTTCAATGCGGATAAATGTAAAGTACTACATGTCGGATACCTAAATGAGAAAGCAAACTATTCGATGAATGGCACTCAGCTTAAGAATGTAAACAGAGAAACTGATCTGGGAATAACAATATCGAGTAACCTAAAACCGAGTCAACAATGTTCAGAAGTTGTTAAGAAGGCAAACAAAATAATTGGCTTTATAGGCAGGTCATTTGAGCATAAATCCAAAGAAGTTATCCTAACCCTTTACAATTCCTTAGTCCGCCCTCTTCTGGAATACTGCGTTCAATCCTGGTGCCCTTATTACCAAAAAGATATAAACAAGCTAGAACGAGTTCAACGTAGAGTTACCAAAATGATACCTAGCCTAAAGAACAAACCATACGAAGAGCGTCTTAGAGAATTAAATCTATTTCCTTTAACCCAGCGCAGATTAAGAGGCGACTTAATTCAAGTGTTCAAAATCATCAAAGGCATCGACAATATGAACTGTAGTAAGTACTTCACTATCGACCAATCTAATTACACGCGGGGAAACGGTTGCAAAATTATTGGTAAATCTTTTAACTCGCACGAATCTAAGAATTTCTTCTTCAATCGAGTTGTCAACTTGTGGAATGGGCTTCCCCGAGACGTTATAGACTGCAGCACCGTTGATTCATTTAAATTCCGCCTAGACAAATATCTCGCATCAAACCCGCGACTGACTGCGTTTGTAAATGAATAACTTTATCCTCCCCTCAGTTACTAACCCATATGTCCCCTACTAACTTCCTAGTCCTGCCACGTTAGTGGCAGGGCAGTAGTTCCCTTTCCAATGTTCCCTTACCCACTCTAAACCACTGTTTGGACACTTGATCCTCAGTGTTTTGGAGGACAAGCAACCTAGAAGGGTCACTAGATCTGTTGTTGCTTGATTTCCTTTGTACTCCTTTGTACTCCTTTGTACTCCTTTGTCTCCCCCCTCACCACTGCCATCTGCCCACCTACAACCGACCCGTAACTCCACCCCCCTGCAGGCCTCACCCACCCATACACCAAGCCCACTATCACCCACAACCACACTTAGCTCAGCACATAACCCCTTGCAGCCCCAGCCACACCTACTGGGGTTGTCTACACCAGTGTGCAGATATTATCTGGAAAGAAGGTGCTACATTGGTCAAAAGGGCGAATATAATGGGAATTCATGTAGATTTGCTCATCCCAAAATTTGCAACAACATAACCAGTCATGGAAAATGTAGATTTGGTAAACCTGCAAATACACCACCATCCCTTTGCAAGACATCACTTGAGAACAAGACCTGCTACAATATGAAATGCCCAGCTTTTCATATTAAATGGACTTGGAGATATGCTAGACCTAACACGAATGGTAGCCCAAAAAACTCTCTAGCTATGCGAGGACGAGACAGAGGAAAAAGGCAAGAAGGGAAAGGGCAGATGAAGATGAAGAGACTGAGGGAGATGGAAGAGCACATAGAACACCTCGAGCACCTCCTGGCCTCCCAAGAGTGGTCAATACATCCCGAAGACTATTAGGTACACATAGTACTCCAAACAATCCCTCCCCAATCTTGTTTGCAAATATCCAAGGCCTAAAAAATAGAACCACGAACAAAGTACCATTTATTAGGGGCCTGCTAGAAGAAGGAAACGCTATATTTGCGGCTCTAACAGAAACTCACATTAAAGATCAGGAAGATAGTGAGGTATGGATTCTTGGTTACAACCTACATAGGGCGGACAGAACGCATAGATCACATGGAGGTGTAGCCTGATATGTACTGATATGTACTGAATTCCTAAATAACAGTAATGAAGTGGTGGATGGAGTTAAAATAGAATCCCTAAATTTAGCAGTTATTGTTACATACAGGCCTCCAGACTCATCCCGAGAAGAATTCAAAACCCAGCTCAACAAAATAAAATCAGAAGTGGAAACCCTGGGGAACCCAACACCAAATATTATATGGCTAGGAAACTTTAACCTACCAAACATTAAATGGAGACAACTAGAAAACCAGTTAGTGGCAAATAACACCGGAGAAGCAAATACTAATACGAGAGAGCTTTTTGAACTTTGTGATTTTTTTTAGTCTTACCCAACATATTGCTGAACCCACACGGGAAAACAATATCTTAGACATGGTCTTCACTAACAATGACTCTCTAGTACACAGCATTAACATATCGGACACAACATACTCAGATCATAAATTAATTGAGATCAAAACAACCTTAGACAGACAACCTCAGAATCGAGAACAAAAACCGGCCCCTTCAGTAAATTTAACTTCAATAACAAAAACATTAGGTGGGAAGAGGTAAATCAAGAAATGGAGGAAATAGACTGGGAAGATTTAATGGATAACCTGACACCAGCAGAATGTCTAGTCTTAATAACAGAAACCATGACCCAAATTTGTAGCCACCATATACCTGCAAGACAAACAAAACGAAGAAGCAAACAAGATCGGGAAAGGAGGAGGCTGTACAGAAGAAGAAAATTACTCACCCAAAGACGCACACATCAAAATCTACAGGATAGGCAAAAGGTCGAAATAGATAGAGAAATTGTGGAAATTGAACAAAGGCTAAGAATATCATATGAACTACAACATATGGAAGAGGAGAGGAAAGCTATTGCAGGTATAAAGGAAAATTCCAAATACTTCTTTTCATACGCCAAACAAAAGGCTAAAACAACATCAAACATCGGCCCACTGAGCAAAGGGGACGGCTCTTTCACAGGGAACAAAAAGGAAATGAGCGAACTCTTAAGCAGGCAGTATGAAATGGCATTCAGTGAGCCTGATGAAACAAAAGTCATCAGAGACCAAAATATATTTTTCATGGAAACCTCCCCCACGGAAACCCCTCAGATGCTGGATATTGATTTCGGTCCAAAAGACATAGAAGAGGCCATTTCCATCATGCCATCCCACTCGGCACCAGGCCCGGACTCATGGAATTCGATCCTAATGAAAAAATGTAAGGAAAACCTCTCAAAACCCCTGGCTAGACACTGGTGACATACCAGATAGCTTGAAAAACGCAATAATTGCCCCACTGCATAAAGGAGGGAGTAAAGCACTACCAAAAAAACTACCGCCCGGTAGCTCTAACCTCTCACATCATTAAAGTTTTCGAGCGAGTCCTGCGAAGCAAAATTTCAACATTCATGGAGGCAAATGAACTACACAACACCGGTCAACATGGGTTCAGAGCGGGAAGATCATGTCTCTCACAACTTTTGGAACACTATGACAAAATTCTTAAAGCGCTAGAAGAAAAGAAAAACGTGGATGTCATTTACACCGATTTTGCTAAGGCATTTGATAAATGTGACCATGGTATAATAGCCCACAAACTGAAAGCAAAAGGTATAACTGGGAAAATCGGACGGTGGATATACAATTTCCTCATAAACCGAAAACAATCGGTAGCAGTAAACCAAGTCACTTCTGAGCCTTCGGATGTCAAAAGCTCAGTGCCCCAAGGAACAGTGCTAGCGCCCCTTCTGTTCCTCATACTAATTTGCGACATAGATACCAACACCAGACACAGTACGGTGTCGTCTTTTGCTGATGACACAAAATTAAGCAAGATAGTAAACACACAAGAGGACACGGGCCGACTGCAGGAAGACATGAATGTAGTGTTCCAGTGGACCAGGGAAAACAACATGCAATTCAATGAGGAAAATTCCAATTAATACGGTACGGAGATAATAATGGTGTTAAAGAAATTACAAATTACTTAACAGGGGGGGGGGATGTTGAGGGTATAATCTCTAGTGGGGTGGATGTTGAGGGTATAATCCTTGGTGGGGGGGGGGATGTTGAGGGTATAATCTCTAGTGTGGGGGGGGGGATGTTGAGGGTATAATCTCTAGTGGGGGGGGGGGATGTTGAGGGTATAATCTCTAGTGTTGGGGGGGGATGTTGAGGGTATAATCTCTAATGGGGGGGGGGGATGTTGAGGGTATAATCTCTAGTGGGGGGGGATGTTTGAGGGTATAATCTCTAGTGTGGGGGGGGGATGTTGTGGGGTATAATCTCTAGTGGGTGTGTTGAGGGTATAATCTCTAGTGGGGGGTGGGATGTTGAGGGTATAATCTCTAGTGGGGTGGATGTTGAGGGTATAATCTCTAGTGGGGGGGGGGGATGTTGAGGGTATAATCTCTAGTGTGGGGGGGGGATGTTGAGGGTATAATCTCTAGTGGGGGGGGGTGGATGTGAGGGTATAATCTCTAATGGGGGGGGGGGATGTTGAGGGTATAATCTCTTGTGTTGGGGGGGGGATGTTGAGGGTATAATCTCTAGTGGGGGGGGGTGGATGTTGAGGGTATAATCTCTAGTGGGGGGGGATGTTTGAGGGTATAATCTCTAGTGTGGGGGGGATGTTGTGGGTATAATCTCTAGTGGGGGGTGGTGGATGTTGAGGGTATAATCTCTAGTGGGGGGGGGGGGGAATGTTGAGGGTATAATCTCTAGTGTGGGGCGGGGGGATGTTGAGGGTATAATTTAGCTTGATTGAAGTAAACAAAAAGTGTATGTATGTAAAGGAGATAAAAGGCAGGTTGCCTGTAACGATTGTCTCCCCCAGAGATAAAAGAGTGACAGAAAGCCAAATTCAAGGGACGTTGTGGTGAAAATGCCTGGACACACAAAGCTTAAACCAGTTTAAGTCATAGGATGAAGGAAAAATTGATGGAGAGAGAGAAAGTTCCAGAGTTACCCAGAATGGGCGCCAATTTAAGGGGGTGTTTCAGGACCGCCTTCTTCCTCATATTAAGCCTCGTTAGTTTTAAAATTATATAACATTCGAACCATCAGTTTGCCGATTTGATGATCTTTTGTGGCCTTTAGGTGTTGATTTGATCCTGGCGAGCGATAGCGAGCCTGAAACTTTCGAGGAACAGACCGGGTCATTTTTCTCAACGTGGGGGGGGGGGGATTATAGTCTGTAATCTTATTACAAGTCGACAACCTTCTTCAGCTGAATAAAACCGTCTAATAGTTGCCAGAACAACCGTCTAATAGTTGCCAGAACAACCGTCTAATAGTTGCCAGAACAACCGTCTAATAGTTGCCAGAACAACCGTCTAATAGTTGCCAGAACAACCGTCTAATAGTTGCCAGAACAACCGTCTAATAGTTGCCAGAACAACCGTCTAATAGTTGCCAGAACAACCGTCTAATAGTTGCCAGAACAACCGTCTAATAGTTGCCAAAACCGTCTAATAGTTGCCAGAACAACCGTCTAATAGTTGCCAGAACAACGTCTAATAGTTGCCAGAACAACCGTCTATAGTTGCCAGAACAACCGTCTAATAGTTGCCAGAACAACCGTCTAATAGTTGCCAGAACAACCGTCTAATAGTTGCCAGAACAACCGTCTAATAGTTGCCAGAACATAATACACAGAATATCACTGGTACTGAATGGATTTAAATCATAGATGTTCTTGGACCTTTCATGAGTTTCATTCTGCAACGATTAATATGGAAGTATATTAGAAAAGGCAATATCATATACTTTAGTTTAGAAATATATCTATTAACTAATATAAAACAAAATACTGTACATTAATCTCAATCGTTTTATTTTTATAGATAAATAAATAAAAGTGGTTTAGTTGTATTGTGACAGATGGAAGAGAGAGAAGTAGAGGTAGAATGGCAACAGTTTGAGGAAGGAGTGAAAGCAAGTGCAGAGGTAGTATGCGGTAAATGGAAAGTAGGAGGCAGAGGTATCAGGAAGGGAAGCGAGTGGTGGAATGATACGGTGAGAAAGGCAGTTGAGGAGAAGAGACTGTTTTGAGAGGGTTTTACAGGGTACCGGTATGGGAGAGGTACTGTACAAGGAGAAAAGGAGAGAGGCAAAACGGAAAATTAGAGAAGCGAAAACAGATGCAAACGAAAGGTGGGGTCAAAGGTTGAGTGACAATTTTTAAGAACGAAAGATGTTTTGGAAGGAGGTAAATAGATTTAGGAAAGGAGGACACAAGAGGGAAGAGTCAGTGAAAGATGCAAATGGAGAATTACTAGTGGAAGGTGTTGAAGTGAGGAAAAGATATGCCGAATATTTTGAATCTTTGTTAAATGCAAGAGATGGAAGAGAAGCAGTGATTGAAACAGTGGTTGATGGAGATAGGATACCCAGGCCACCCAGGTGGCAGGGAATGAACGAAAGGATTAAGGAAAATGAGGTGAAAGAAGCAGTGAAACAAATGAGAGCGGGAAAAGCAGAAGGTTTGGATGGTATTGCTGTGGAGTGTATAAAGAAGGGTGGAGATGTGATAATAGATTGGTTGGTGAGACTTTTCAATGTGTGCTTTGTTGTGTCAATGGTACCAATAGACTGGAAGAGTGCATGTATTGTGCCGCTGTACAAGTGGAAGGGAGATCGACAGGACTGTTCAAGTTATAGAGATATTAGTTTATATCAGTGGTTGGAAAGCTGTATGGCTGGGTGTTGATAGAGAGGATAATAAAGTGTACGGAAGTTGAAATAGGAGAAGAGCAGTGCGGTTTTATGAAGGAAAGAGGGTGCGTGGATCCGATGTTTGCAGTAAGACAGTTATGCGAGAAGTATTTAGAGAAGCATAAGGAGATATTTTGGGCTTTCATGGATTTGGAAAAAGCATATGATCGTGTTGATCGTGAAGCAATGTGGGAGGTGTTAACCCGGGAGCTGCGGGTAGACTCTTAAGAGTTCCCCCGGCGCACTGCGGGTAGACTCTTAAGAGCGGAGACTTTGAACACGTACCAAAACCGCGCGTTTATAGCCAGGCGGCTGAAAATTGGTGTGGGTATTGTACTACATGTCAACTCTCGATACCACCCCGCCAAACGCTCGCCCCGCACTCGTGCAAGCACCACCGCGCCAGTAACCACGCACTAGTCATGGAGCCTACACGTCCCTCACGCTCGCTCCCTGATGACACAACCAGCCCTCCTTCTGGTGGTGTTAGCCGCCGTGGAAGGCAGAGGGTGGCTGCCAAAGACCCTAGCTACCAGTACGACACGCCCTACAGCTCAGAGGACGAATCACCAGCACCAAAAGCACGTAAAACACGTGCAAGCAGGGCAATGGCACAGAGGTCATTGGTCTTTCGGGACACTGCCACCACGACCCAGGCCACTGCAACAACCACTACCACCACCACTGCCACCACTGCCACCCCTGCCACCCCTGCCACCGGTACCAGCGACGCAGGAGGCCGCCCTAGGGCTGCATTACCTGCGGGGGCAGGAAAAATTAAAGGCACGGGCGTAGGGAAGAGAACCCGTACGCCAGCCACAGTGCCCCTACCACCACCACCACCACCAGCCGCCCCTGGCCCAGCTGTGCTGCCCCTGCCGCCCCTGCCGCCCCTGCCGCCCCTGCTGCCCCTGCCGCCCCTGCCGCCCCTGCCCAAGGAACAGGGAAGGGGAAGGGAAAGGGAGAGGGAAAGTGACTGGGAAAGCGACTGCTGGCCCTGGTGTCCCTGCCGGCCCTGCTGCCCCTGCCGCCCCTGCTGCCCCTGCCGCCCCTGCCGCCCCTGCTGCCTGCCGCCCCTGCCGCCCCTGCCCAAGGAACAGAGAGAAGGGCGACAGGCACCACCATCATCTTGCCATCAAGGCCACGCACCACTGCTGCCCCTGCCGCCGCCGCCCCTGCCGCCGCCGCCGCCCCTGCCGCCGCCCCTGCCACCACCTCTGCTGTCCCTGTCCATAAGACTCCCGCACGTGCCAAAGTGACCCGGAAAAAATCTTACACCATCTAAGTATGCCGCCCTGCTGTTTGATGGTGATTCGCAGGACATTGGCAGCCCGGGTTTCGACGACGAAGCCCTAGCACGGGACCAAGGGTGGGGGGATTTGGGAGTGGACAGTGGGAGTGAGTCCGACGTCGGTGACGAAAACGAGGAAGGGCATCGTCTGTCGAGTGAAGAGGAGGGTAATGATGATGAAGTGCTGTATCGCGACCATGGAAGCGATATTTCAGACGCAGAAGAAGACGCAGACGACATTCCGATCCCTGGCATGCCTTCGTTCGATTGGTCTGACGGGGTCAATTTTGTACCTGACGTGCCCCAGTTCAATCCTGGGACGTCAGGAACAACTGACAACTGGCCCTGTGATGATCAAGCGAATGAAAGCGACTTCTTCCTCGCTTTTTTCGACATGGAGGTAATGACGTACATCGTTGCCCAAACAAACGCCTACTACAGGTGGGTGTTTGGCAGATTGGACGTCCTTTCTCCAAAAGCGAGAATACGAGGCTGGGTGGATACGACTGTGGCAGAATTTCTGACGTTCTTTGCCTTGTTGTTCCTCATGCCTCTGATCAAGAAGCATGTGTTGCAACACTACTGGAAGCACGACCCTCTCATCGCCACCCCAACTTTCAATAAGTTCATGACTCGTGACAGATTTTTGTTGCTGCTAAGATTTATGCACTTTGCAGACAACGAAAATCCTAACAGGATTGACAGGATATGGAAAGTTCGGGATGTGTTCACCATGTTGTTGGAGAGGTATAGGAAATACTTTTACCCCTTCCTCAATTTGGTGATTGATGAGTCGCTCGTGCTCTTCAAAGGACGTCTTGTTTTCAAGCAGTATATCCCCTTGAAGAGGCATAGGTTCGGAATCAAGCTCTTCGTGTTGTGCGACTGTGAAACTGGAATAGTGCTTGACATGATCGTGTATACAGGCACTGACATTGACATACCGAAAGCCGCTGCCAATGACCCCATGGGCATGTCAGGTGCCATCGTCAGGAAAATGTTGGCACCTTACCTGGGCAAAGGCCACATCATCTACACTGACAACTGGTATACTTCTCCTGCTCTCTGCCAGTTTCTTTATGACAACCAAACGGGGTCATGTGGGACTGTCAGAAAGACAAGAAAGTTTATGCCAAAGTTCACAGGTGATGTCATTCCTCTCACAGATGCCTCCTCCAGTGACACACCTTCAGAAGACGACCTGGCCAAGGAACACCGCGAGAGGCATGTGCGAAGAAGGCGACGAAAGGGGCAGAAATACAAGCAGCTCGAGAAGTGTGGGAAACTGATAGCCCTGAAGTGGAAGGATAAGCGAGACGTCCACCTGCTTTCCACCGTCCACACAGGTGCCCAGGTGGATTCTGGCAAAATCCACTACCGAACCAGGAAGACAATCTACAAGCCCGACATGGTAGTGGACTACACCAAAAACATGCGCCTGGTGGACAAGTCTGACTGTCAGCTGTCAGGTGTTGAGTGTCTGAGGAAGACTGTGAAGTGGTATCACAAGCTCTTCCTCCACCTAGTTGACATAACGATGCTGAACGCCTACAACTTGTGGTTGGTGAAGAAGGATATGGCCCCAAACCAGAAGCTGAAATTCCGGGAGTTCGTGTACAACGTCTCCTACCAACTCCTGGAGAAGTATGCCACCACCACTCACAGACGTACGGCATGGCGTGGGGATCACGTTCCTGACCGCATCCAGCTGGGTGTCGAAAGACACTACACAACCAACACCGAGCTGATTGGCACTCGTCACAGGCAGGTGCAGTGCACCGTCTGCAGCTCCAGTGGGAGGAAACCCCATGTGACCAAAAGAGTCACCTCAATGTGCGCTGAGTGCAAAGTTGCACTCTGCCTGGGTGACTGCTTCAGGGACTACCACACCTTCAAGAACTACTGAGTGTCGGCCCCTGCCCTGCCCTGCCCTGCCCTGGACTCGCCCCGTGCCCTGCCTGGACTCGCCTCCTGCCCTGCCCTGCCCTGGACTCGCGCCCTACCTTACCTGACCTGACCTAATTGATCACGCTACCTCATAATGTAACATATATATTATATAATGTATAAGTTCCAAAGATGTCCCTGTGATATAGCTTTTACATTATATAATTGTATGTTTCATTATTTAGTTTATAAGTTTCAAAGATTTACATGTAATATGCCTTATTTTTTTAGTATATCAATATATATGTTTGTTATTAGCCTAAGTAATGTGTATATAATTATTTTCTTACCTCAAATGAATTGTACAAAAATAAATATGTTTCAATAAATCATGTCAAACCTACTATGATAATAAAATAAAACAATAAAAAAAGAAAAAAAGAAAACAAGGTCATGTCATTGTATTCTTACAATATGATATATTCTATGAATATTTCATATTGTTTGAATACAATGGCATGATCTTGTAAAAAAAAAAATTTATAAAATTTTTTCTAGACAATATAAAACCTTCCCCATAACCCCCTCCTGGATTCGATCCCACTACCCTACGACACTTTGAGTTTTCCAGTCCGCGACCTTACCAACCATGCCACAGGAGCTCATACCAAATATCACTCAAAACTTCGTGTGTACAATCGAAATGACAATATACAAAAAAAAATGAATTATCCCACCAATTTACGTTTGTAAATTGATGGGATTATCAATTATATCATGCCAAGGTTTATAATAGTTTGTCTCTGTCAAGAATTAGTAATTATATAACTTTATTCTGTCAAAAATTGCCCAAACACTCAGCAAAATTGCCCCTCTCAGTGTGACTCCACTCATTTTCACACGGTCAGGCGGTCACGAGGTGACCCTTGCCGCTCCTTGATTCTCCAGCTACAGCAGCTCTGTCTGGGAACAAAATTGGTATAAATACAATAATGGATAAAATACTCTTCACAAATACATTTGTATTGTATAATATTGTAAATAAAAATGAATAATAACTGTGTGGGTGTCGAAAATTGCTCAACCAGCTTTCTTATGTCTCGCCTACGCGCGTATATTGGATTATACATAGTCATGACTGTCATACAAATAATTGCAGTAGGTCTCGAATATACATTTAGATTGCATATTACTTCGAAATAAATAAGTAAACGTTTCTCTGGTGGCAATCTACCCTTTCGCAGGTGTAAGGAGACACCAGTCTATATTTAGCCCTCTATCACAACAGGCAATCTGCCTGTGTTGACTCAGCACCGTCGCTGGTGGTCTATAAATATAGTACTTTATTTACAGTCAATGGCCTACATGTTTCTGTGGTACTTCACATGTGTCTAAAATGCAATGTCTGCTTGCATAAAAATGCAATTCTGAAGTCCATTTAGATGTACGACATACGCATGTCTCAGTTTCTCTCTCTCTCTCTCTCTCTCTCTCTCTCTCTCTCTCTCTCTCCATTCCTGACTCATGTTATTGTAGACCTGTTGATGGCAACGAACACCAGCCATCTGGTAGACATAAGGGTCAATATACCAACATCAATACGCCTGGGGCGCCTCCACAATTATCACTAAGCTGGTTATCTATCTAGAGATCTGCCTTACTTCCATCTCTCCACGACTCACTCACTCACTGCACCCCTGCATGCCTCCCTCCCACCCACCCACCCACCCCCAACCCCCCTTTCAGGCTTCCGTCTGCTAGAAACACATTCACAATTTGCGTAAATATCGCATCAATTGGGCTATATGCGGTATATTCCTTGTTATATGGGACGCCTACATATGTACACGTCTTTATTATAGCATGAGAGTGCTCTAAATACAAGATTGACGTGATATTTATGGCGTAACACACCCTCTCCCCCTTTCATTCCCACCACAACTCACTCACACCTTGGTTCACGCATAGAAACTCATTGATAATGTGCGTAAATATCGCATGAATTGGTTTATATGCGGTATATATTTTGATATATGGCACGTATACATACGTACAAGTCTGTATTATAGCGTGACAGTGCTCTACGTACAAGATATACGTGATATGTATGGCGTAAACCACACTCTCAGCTCATAAATTGCCGCCAAACCTCCAACACATCTTCATTCCCGCCTAAATATTCTCTTATAATTCCCTTATATATTGCAATTTTTGGTCACTATGAGGCATATTCATTGTTATATGGGTGCCCTACACACGTATACATACTCTAAATAGCCTAAAAGGGCTCGAAAAAGGAGATATACGTGATAATACGCGGTTAACCCACCCCCTCCTCCCTCTCCTTCTATCCCCTGCGCGCGTAAATATTCGGCAGGGAAATCTCGCCGCTCGATGACAATCTAGCCGCGCGGTGCCATTCGCTCCACATTTTTCAACTACGGACCGTTCCCCTACCCCCCCCAGACATTTTTTGGGGGGTCAAATATATATGGGCCGATGCACGCAAACATTCCCTACACGATGATGTACTTTTTATCGAAATTGGCAATAGGTCCCAAAATCATCATAGGTGCGCACAGTCTTACCCTGTAGAAAACCCCCTGTGCGCCGCGGAGAGGTTAAGGAGTTATGAAATTGGAGGAAATTGTTTTGAAGCAGTTAAGAGTTTTTATGAAGGGAGCATAGCATGTGGTAGAGTAGGAATTGGTCAGTTGAGTGAATGGTTTGAGGTAAAGGTAGGTTTGCGACAGGGTTGTGTAATAGAAAATGAGAAATATGGGAAGAGGATTGGGTTTAGTAGGAAAGCATGCTAGAGAGTGGGAGTTGAATCAGTTGATGTTCGCTGATGACACAGCGTTGGTGGCGGATGCTGAGGATAAACTGCAGCGGTTAGTCAAAGAGTTTGGTGTGGTTTGTGGGAGGAGGAAACTGTAGGTGAACGTCAATAAAAGTAAAGTAATGGTGTGTTATACAGGTGATCGTAGGGAGAATCTAGATGTGAGGCTGGATGGGGAAATATTGGAACAGGTAGAATGTTTTAAACATCTAGGAGGAACGATAAGCAGGAGTGGAGGTATGGAAATGGATGTAAAACAGAGAGTGTGCGAAGGAAGGAAAGTTTTCGAAGCAATGGGAAGTATGTGGAAGAGGGGAAATATCGGAATGAAAGTAAAAAGTGAAATGTATCAAGGAATTGTTGTGCCAACAGTGATGTATAGGGCTGAGACATGGGCTCTGAAGGAAAAAGAGAGAAGAAAGCTGGATGTGATGGAGATGAGCTGCTTGAGGAGTATGTGTGGAGTTACTCGTAGAGACAGATTGAGGAATTAAGAGATACTTAGGAGAGTGGGGCAGCAGGAACATTTGTCAGCCAGAGTGGACAGAAGGGTGCTGAGCTGGTATGGTCATGTTGAATGAATGGAAGATGAAAGGCTTACAAAGAGAATATGTGAGTCAGATACAAGGGGAGATAGAAGAGCAGGAATACCCCCATTGAGATGGAGAGACTGTGTAAGACAAGCTTTAGATGATAGAGGAATGACTATAGATTAGACAAGAGAAGTGGTAATAAACAGGAATGAATGGAGAATGCTTGTGAATAGATGAGTGAACACATAGTCATTTGGGGGAAGGGGTCGGGCGCAAGATGGACTAGATAATAGTCCATCAGGCGCCTGGCCCGGGGAGACGATTAATATAAAGGGTGCACCTGGAAGAGTGGTGGGCGGGCTTGTGGTGGTAGGGCTTCGCTGCATGTCTGCCTGCCGAGATCGTAACTTCTCCGGGTAGTTGGGGGCCGGGGGAGTGCTGGAGGGACCTTGGTGACCCTGGTCTCTGGGTCTTCTCCTGGATGACCTAGATGTGTGTGAATTTTAATTTTGTCTTTGTGTGTCCATTGTTTTCTGTTGTATTTTGTGTTATTCCTATTCTTGCTGTGTCTTGACTCTGCCCCCCCCAAAAAAAAAATAAAAATAAAAACAAATAAACCAAAAACAAAAAAAGATAAAACATTAATGTTAAACAAAATAGGAAAAGTGGGTATTGGGCCTGAGTAAATAGATAGATAGAGTGACAGTTGCAGGTGTTGGGGGGGTGATTGTGTTCTGCCTGTTGTACAGTACGTGGTGTGGTGGTGGTTGTATTGTGACTGTTGTACATGGTGTGGTGGTGGTTGTATTGTGACTGTTGTATGTGGTGTGGTGGTGGTTGTATTGTGACTATTGTACTGTACATGGTGTGGTGGTGGTTGTATTGTGACTGTTGTACGTGGTGTGGTGGTGGTTGTATTGTGACTGTTGTACGTGGTGTGGTGGTGGTTGTATTGTGACTGTTGTACGTGGTGTGGTGGTGGTTGTATTGTGACTGTTGTACTGTACATGGTGTGGTGGTGGTTGTATTGTGACTGTTGTACGTGGTGTGGTGGTGGTTGTATTGTGACTGTTGTACGTGGTGTGGGGGTGGTTGTATTGTGACTATTGTACGTTGTGTTTTGGTGGTTGTATTGTGACTTTTGTACATGGTGTGGTGGTGGTTGTATTGTGACTGTTGTACGTGGTGTGGTGGTTGTATTGTGACTGTTCTACGTGGTGTGGGGGTGGTTGTATTGTGACTTTTGTACGTGGTGTGGGGGTGGTTGTATTGTGACTGTTGTACGTGGTGTGGTGGTGGTTGTATTGTGACTGTTGTACGTGGTGTGGTGGTGGTTGTATTGTGACTGTTGTACGTGGTGTGGGGGTGGTTGTGTTGTGACTATTGTACTGTACATGGTGAGGTGGTGGTTGTATTGTGACTGTTGTACATGGTGTTGTGGTGGTTGTATTGTGACTGTTGTACGTGGTGTGGTGGTGGTTGTATTGTGACTGTTGTACGTGGTGTGGTGGTGGTTGTATTGTGACTGTTGTACGTGGTGTGGTGGTGGTTGTATTGTGACTGTTGTACGTGGTGTGGGGGTGGTTGTATTGTGACTGATTGTTGTGGTGTGGTGGTGGTTGTATTGTGACTGTTGTACATGGTGTGGTGGTGGTTGTATTGTGACTGTTGTACGTGGTGTGGTGGTGGTTGTATTGTGACTGTTGTACGTGGTGTGGGGGTGGTTGTATTGTGACTGTTGTACGTGGTGTGGTGGTGGTTGTATTGTGACTGTTGTACGTGGTGTGGTGGTGGTTGTATTGTGACTGTTGTACTGTACATGGTGTGGTGGTGGTTGTATTGTGACTGTTGTACGTGGTGTGGTGGTGGTTGTATTGTGACTGTTGTACGTGGTGTGGTGGTGGTTGTATTGTGACTGTTCTACTGTACGTGGTGTGGTGGTGGTTGTATTGTGACTGTTGTACGTGGTGTGGTGGTGGTTGTATTGTGACTGTTGTACTGTACATGGTGTGGTGGTTGTTGTATTGTGACTGTTGTACGTGGTGTGGTGGTGGTTGTATTGTGACTGTTGTACGTGGTGTGGTGGTGGTTGTATTGTGACTGTTGTACGTGGTGTGGTGGTGGTTGTATTGTGACTGTTGTCTGTGGTGGTGTGGTGTGGTGGTGGTTGTTTTGTGACTGTTGTACATGGTGTGGGGGTGGTTGTATTGTGACTGTTGTACGTGGTGTGGTGGTGGTTGTATTGTGACTGTTGTACGTGGTGTGGTGGTGGTTGTATTGTGACTGTTGTACGTGTGTGGGTGGTGGTTGCATTGTGACTGTTGTACGTGGTGTGGTGGTGGTTGTATTGTGACTGTTGTACGTGGTGTGGTGGTGGTATTGTGACTGTTGTCTGGTGGTGGTGGTTGTATTGTGACTGTTGTACGGGTTGGTGGGGGGTTGTATTGTGACTGTTGTACGTGGTGGTGGTGGTGGTTGTATTGTGACTGTTGTACGTTGTGTGGTGGTGGTGGTATTGTGACTGTTGTACATGGTGTGGTGGTGGTAGTATTGTGACTGTTGTACGTGGTGTGGGGTGGTTGTATTGTGACTGTTGTACTGTATGGTGTGGTGGTGGTTGTATTGTGACTGTTGTACGTGTGGTGGTGGTTGTATTGTGACTGTTGTACGTGGTGTGGTGGTGGTTGTATTGTGACTGTTGTACGTGGTGTGGTGGTGGTTGTATTGTGATTGTTGTACGTGGTGTGGGAGTGGTTGTATTATGACTGTTGTACGTGGTGTGGTGGTGGTTGTATTGTGACTGTTGTACGTGGTGTGGTGGTGGTTGTATTGTGACTGTTGTACGTGGTGTGGTGGTGGTTATTTTGTGACTGTTGTTCGTGGTGTGGTGGTGGTTGTATTGTGACTGTTGTACATGGTGTGGTGGTGGTTGTATTGTGACTGTTGTACGTGGTGTGGTGGTGGTTGTATTGTGACTGTTGTACGTGGTGTGGTGGTGGTTGTATTGTGACTGTTGTTGGTGGTGTGGTGGTGGTTGGTGTGACTGTTGTACGTTGGTGTGGTGGTGGTTGTGTAGTGACTGCTATACGTGGTGTGGTGGTAGTTGTATTGTGACTGTTGTACGTGGAGTGGTGGTGGTTGCATTGTGACTGTTGTACATGGTGTGGTGGTGGTTGTATTGTGACTGTTGTACATGGTGTGGTGGTGGTTGTATTGTGACTGTTGTACGTGGTGTGGTGGTTGTATTGTGACTGTTGTACGTGGTGTGGTGGTGGTTGTATTGTGATTGATGTACGTGGTGTGGTGTCGGTTGTATTGTGACTGTTGTACGTGGTGTGGTTGTGGTTGTATTGTGACTGTTCTACGTGGTGTGGGGGTGGTTGTATTGTGACTTTTGTACGTGTGTGGTGGTGGTTGTATTGTGACTGTTGTACGTGGTGTGGGGGTGGTTGTATTGTGACTGTTGTATGTGGTGTGGTGGTGGTTGTATTGTGACCGTTGTATGTTGTGTGGTGGTGGTTGTATTGTGACTGTTGTACTGTACATGGTGTGGTGGTTGTTGTATTGTGACTGTTGTACGTGGTGTGGTGGTGGTTGTATTGTGACTGTTGTACGTGGTGTGGTGGTGGTTGTATTGTGACTGTTGTACGTGGTGTGGTGGTGGTTGTATTGTGACTGTTGTACATGGTGTGGTGGTGGTTGTATTGTGACTATTGTACTGTAAATGGTGTGGTGGTGGTGGTTGTATTGTGACTGTTGTACGTGGTGTGGTGGTGGTTGTATTGTGACTGTTGTACATGGTGTGGTGGTGGTTGTATTGTGACTGTTGTACGTGGTGTGGTGGTGGTTGTATTGTGACTTATACATTGTGTGGTGGTGGTTGTATTGTGACTGTTGTACGTGGTGTGGTGGTGGTTGTATTGTGACTGTTCTACGTGGTGTGGTTGTGGTTGTATTGTGACTGTTGTACGTGGTGTGGTGGTGGTTGTATTGTGATTGTTGTACGTGGTGTGGTGGTTGTTGTATTGTGACTGTTGTACGTGGTGTGGTGGTGGTTGTATTGTGACTGTTGTACGTGGTGTGGTGGTGGTTGTATTGTGACTGTTCTACGTGGTGTGGGGGTGGCTATCTTGTGACTGTTGTACGTGGTGTGTGGGTGGTTGTGTTGTGACTATTGTACTGTACATAGTGTGGTGGTGGTTGTATTGTGACTGTTGTATGTGGTGTTGTGGTGGTTGTATTGTGACTGTTGTACATGGTGTGGTGGTGGTTGTATTGTGACTGTTGTACGTGGTGTGGTCGTGGTTGTATTGTGACTGTTGTACGTGGTGTGGTGGTGGTTGTATTGTGACTGTTGTACGTGGTGTGGTGGGGGTGGTTGTATTGTGACTGTTGTACGTGGTGTGGTGGTGGTTGTATTGTGACTGTTGTACATGGTGTGGTGGTGGTTGTATTGTGACTGTTGTACGTGGTGTGGTGGTGGTTGTATTGTGACTGTTCTACTGAACGTGGTGTGGTGGTGGTTGTATTGTGACTGTTGTACGTGGTGTGGTGGTGGTTGTATTGTGACTGTTGTACTGTACATGGTGTGGTGGTGGTTGTATTGTGACTGTTGTACGTGGTGTGGTGGTGGTTGTATTGTGACTGTTGTACATGGTGTGGTGGTGGTTGTATTGTGACTGTTGTACGTGGTGTGGTGGTGGTTGTATTGTGACTGTTGTACATGGTGTGGTGGTGGTTGTATTGTGACTGTTGTACGTGGTGTGGTGGTGGTTGTATTGTGACTGTTGTACGTGGTGTGGTGGTGGTTGTATTGTGACTGTTGTACTGTACATGGTGTGGTGGTGGTTGTATTGTGACTGTTGTACGTGGTGTGGTGGTGGTTGTATTGTGACTGTTGTACGTGGTGTGGTGGTGGTTGTATTGTGACTGTTGTACGTGGTGTGGTGGTGGTTGTATTGTGACTGTTGTACGTGGTGTGGTGGTGGTTGTATTGTGACTGTTGTACGTGGTGTGGTGGTGGTTGTATTGTGACTGTTGTACGTGGTGTGGTGGTGGTTGTATTGTGACTGTTGTACGTGGTGTGGTGGTGGTTGTATTGTGACTGTTGTACGTGGTGTGGTGGTGGTTGTATTGTGACTGTTGTACGTGGTGTGGTGGTGGTTGTATTGTGACTGTTGTACGTGGTGTGGTGGTGGTTGTATTGTGACTGTTGTACGTGGTGTGGTGGTGGTTGTATTGTGACTGTTGTACGTGGTGTGGTGGTGGTTGTATTGTGACTGTTGTACGTGGTGTGGTGGTGGTTGTATTGTGACTGATGTACGTGGTGTGGTGGTGGTTGTATTGTGATTGATGTACGTGGTGTGGTGTCGGTTGTATTGTGACTGTTGTTGTACTGTACATGGTGTGGTGTGGTTGTATTGTGATTGATGTACGTGGTGGTGGTGGTTGTATTGTGACTGTTGTACGTGGTGTGGGGGTGGTTGTATTGTGACTGTTGTACGTGGTGTGGTGGTGGTTGTATTGTGACTGTTGTACGTCATGGTGTGGTGGTGGTTGTATTGTGACTGTTGTACGTGGTGTGGTGGTGGTTGTATTGTGACTGTTGTACGTGGTGTGGTGGTGGTTGTATTGTGACTGTTGTACTGTACATGGTGTGGTGGTGGTTGTATTGTGACTGTTGTACGTGGTGTGGTGGTGGTTGTATTGTGACTGTTGTACTGTACGTGGTGTGGTAGTGGTTGTATTGTGACTGTTGTACGTGGTGTGGTGGTGGTTGTATTGTGACTGTTGTACTGTACATGGTGTGGTGGTGGTTGTATTGTGACTGTTGTACGTGGTGTGGTGGTGGTTGTATTGTGACTGTTGTACGTGGTGTGGTGGTGGTTGTATTGTGACTGTTGTACGTGGTGTGGTGGTGGTTGTATTGTGACTGTTGTACATGGTGTGGTGGTGGTTGCATTGTGACTGTTGTACGTGGTGTGGTGGTTGTTGCATTGTGACTGTTGTACGTGGTGTGGTGGTGGTGGTATTGTGACTGTTGTACATGGTGTGGTGGTGGTTGTATTGTGACTGTTGTATATGGTGTATTGGTGGTTGTATTGTGACTGTTGTACGTGGTGTGGTAGTGGTTGTATTGTGACTGTTGTACTGTACATGGTGTGGTGGTGGTTGTATTGTGACTGTTGGACGTGGTGTGGGAGTGGTTGTATTGTGACTGTTGTATGTGTGGTGTGGTGGTTGTATTGTGACTGTTGTATGTGTGGTGTGGTGGTGGTTGTATTGTGACTATTGTACTGTACATGGTGTGGTGGTGGTTGTGTAGTGACTGCTATACGTGGTGTGGTGGTGGTTGTATTGTGACTGTTGAATATGGTGTGGTGGTGGTTGTATTGTGACTGTTGTATGTGTGGTGTGGTGGTGGTTGTATTGTGACTATTGTACTGTAAATGGTGTGGTGGTGGTTGTATTGTGACTTATACATTGTGTGGTGGTGGTTGTATTGTGGCTGTTGTACGTGGTGTGGTGGTGGTTGTGTTATGACTTGTACGTGGTGTGGTGGTGGTTGTATTGTGACTGTTGTTCGTGGTGTGGGAGTGGTTGTATTGTGACTGTTGTACGTGGTGTGGTGGTGGTTGTATTGTGACTGTTGTACTGTACATGGTGTGGTGGTGGTTGTATTGTGACTGTTGTACGTGGTGTGGTGGTGGTTATTTTGTGACTGTTGTTCGTGGTGTGGTGGTGGTTGTATTGTGACTGTTGTACGTGGTGTGGTGGTGGTTGTATTGTGACTGTTGTACTGTACATGGTGTGGTGGTGGTTGCATTGTGACTGTTGTACGTGGTGTGGTGGTGGTTGCATTGTGACTGTTGTACGTGGTGTGGTGGTGGTGGTATTGTGACTGTTGTACATGGTGTGGTGGTGGTTGTATTGTGACTGTTGTACGTGGTGTGGGGGTGGTTGTATTGTGACTGTTGTACTGTACGTGGTGTGGTAGTGCTTGTATTGTGACTGTTGTATGTGGTGTGGTGGTGGTTGTATTGTGACTATTGTACTGTACATGGTGTGGTGGTGGTTGTATTGTGACTGTTGTACGTGGTGTGGTGGTGGTTGTATTGTGACTGTTGTACGTGGTGTGGTGGTGGTTGTATTGTGACTGTTGTACATGGTGTGCTGGTGGTTGTATTGTGACTGTTGTACGTGGTGTGGTGGTGGTTGTATTGTGACTGTTGTACGTGGTGTGGGGGTGGTTGTATTGTGTGACTGTTGTACGTGGTGTGGTGGTGGTTGTATTGTGACTGTTGTACATGGTGTGGTGGTGGTTGTATTGTGACTGTTGTACGTGGTGTGGTGGTGGTTGTATTGTGACTGTTGTACGTGGTGTGGTGGTGGTTGTATTGTGACTGTTGTACGTGGTGTGGTGGTGGTTGTATTGTGACTGTTGTACGTGGTGTGGGGGTGGTTGTATTGTGACTGTTGTACGTGGTGTGGTGGTGGTTGTATTGTGACTGTTGTACATGGTGTGGTGGTGGTTGTATTGTGACTATTGTACTGTACATGGTGTGGTGGTGGTTGTATTGTGACTGTTGTACGTGGTGTGGTGGTGGTTGTATTGTGACTGTTGTACGTGGTGTGGTGGTGGTTGTATTGTGACTGTTGTACGTGGTGTGGTGGTGGTTGTATTGTGACTGTTGTACGTGGTGTGGGGGTGGTTGTATTGTGACTGTTGTACGTGGTGTGGGGGTGGTTGTATTGTGACTGTTGTATGTGATGTGGGGGTGGTTGTATTGTGACTGTCGTACATGGTACGGTGGTGATTGTATTGTGACTGTTGTACTACACATGGTGTGGTGGTGGTTGTATTGTGACTGTTGTACGTGGTGTGGGGGTGGTTGTATTGTGACTGTTGTACGTGGTGTGGTGGTGGTTGTATTGTGACTGTTGTACGTGGTGTGGTGGTGGTTGTATTGTGACTGTTGTACTGTACATGGTGTGGTGGTGGTTGTATTGTGACTGTTGTACATGGTGTGGTGGTGGTTGTATTGTGACTGTTGTACGTGGTGTGGGAGTGGTTGTATTGTGACTGTTGTACTGTACGTGGTGTGATAGTGGTTGTATTGTGACTGTTGTACGTGGTGTGGTGGTGGTTGTATTGTGACTGTTGTACGTGGTGTGGTGGTGGTTGTATTGTGACTGTTGTACGTGGTGTGGTGGTGGTTGTATTGTGACTGTTGTACGTGGTGTGGTGGTGGTTGTATTGTGACTGTTGTACGTGGTGTGGTGGTGGTTGTATTGTGACTGTTGTACATGGTGTGGTGGTGGTTGTATTGTGACTGTTGAATATGGTGTGGTGGTGTTTGTATTGTGACTGTTGTACGTGGTGTGGTGGTGGTTGTATTGTGACTGTTGTACTGTACATGGTGTGGTGGTGGTTGTATTGTGACTGTTGTACGTGGTGTGGTGGTGGTTGTATTGTGACTGTTGTACGTGGTGTGGTGGTGGTTGTGACTGTTGTACATGGTGGTTGTATTGTGACTGTTGTACGTGGTGTGGTGGTGGTTGTATTGTGACTGTTGTACTGTACGTGGTGTGATAGTGGTTGTATTGTGACTGTTGTACGTGGTGTGGGGGTGGTTGTGTTGTGACTATTGTACTGTACATGGTGTGGTGGTGGTTGTATTGTGACTGTTGTACGTGGTGTGGTGGTGGTTGTATTGTGACTGTTGTACGTGGTGTGGTGGTGGTTGTATTGTGACTGTTGTACGTGGTGTGGTGGTGGTTGTATTGTGACTGTTGTACGTGGTGTGGTGGTGGTTGTATTGTGACTGTTGTACGTGGTGTGGTGGTGGTTGTATTGTGACTGTTGTACGTGGTGTGGTGGTGGTTGTATTGTGACTGTTGTACATGGTGTGGTGGTGGTTGTATTGTGACTGTTGTACATGGTGTGGTGGTGGTTGTATTGTGACTGTTGTACGTGGTGTGGTGGTGGTTGTATTGTGACTGTTGTACTGTACGTGGTGTGATAGTGGTTGTATTGTGACTGTTGTATGTGTGGTGTGGTGGTGGTTGTATTGTGACTGTTGTACGTGGTGTGGTGGTGGTTGTATTGTGACTGTTGTACGTGGTGTGGTGGTGGTTGTATTGTGACTGTTGTACGTGGTGTGGTGGTGGTTGTATTGTGACTGTTGTACGTGGTGTGGTGGTGGTTGTATTGTGACTGTTGTACATGGTGTGGTGGTGGTTGTATTGTGACTGTTGTACGTGGTGTGGTGGTTGTTGTATTGTGACTGTTGTATGTGGGGTGTGGTGGTGGTTGTATTGTGACTGTTGTACATGGTGTGGTGGTGGTTGTATTGTGACTGTTGTACGTGGTGTGGTGGTGGTTGTATTGTGACTGTTGTATGTGGTGTGGTGGTGGTTGTATTGTGACTGTTGTACGTGGTGTGGTGGTGGTTGTATTGTGACTGTTGTACGTGGTGTGTGGTGGTGGTTGTATTGTGACTGTTGTACGTGGTGTGGTGGTGGTTGTATTGTGACTGTTGTACGTGGTGTGGTGGTGGTTGTATTGTGACTGTTGTACGTGGTGTGGTGGTGGTTGTATTGTGACTGTTGTACGTGGTGTGGGGGTGGTTGTATTGTGACTGTTGTACGTGGTGTGGGGGTGGTTGTGTTGTGACTATTGTACTGTACATGGTGTGGTGGTGGTTGTATTGTGACTGTTGTATGTGGTGTTGTGGTGGTTGTATTGTGACTGTTGTACATGGTGTGGTGGTGGTTGTATTGTGACTGTTGTACGTGGTGTGGTGGTGGTTGTATTGTGACTGTTGTACGTGGTGTGGTGGTGGTTGTATTGTGACTGTTGTACGTGGTGTGGGGGTGGTTGTATTGTGACTGATTGTTGTGGTGTGGTGGTGGTTGTATTGTGACTGTTGTACATGGTGTGGTGGTGGTTGTATTGTGACTGTTGTACGTGGTGTGGTGGTGGTTGTATTGTGACTGTTGTACGTGGTGTGGTGGTGGTTGTATTGTGACTGTTGTACGTGGTGTGGTGGGTGTATTGTGACTGTTGTACATGGTGTGGTGGTGGTTGTATTGTGACTGTTGTACGTGGTGTGGTGGTGGTTGTATTGTGACTGTTGTACGTGGTGTGGTGGTGGTTGTATTGTGACTGTTGTATATGGTGTGGTGGTGGTTGTATTGTGACTGTTGTACGTGGTGTGGTGGTGGTTGTATTGTGACTGTTGTACTGTACATGGTGTGGTGGTTGTTGTATTGTGACTGTTGTACGTGGTGTGGTGGTTGTATTGTGACTGTTGTACTGTACGTGGTGTGGTAGTGCTTGTATTGTGACTGTTGTATGTGGTGTGGTGGTGGTTGTATTGTGACTATTGTACTGTACATGGTGTGGTGGTGGTTGTATTGTGACTGTTGTACGTGGTGTGGTGGTGGTTGTATTGTGACTGTTGTATGGTGTGTGGTGGTTGTATTGTGACTGTTGTACGTGGTGTGGTGGTGGTTGTATTGTGACTGTTGTACGTGGTGTGGTGGTGGTTGTATTGTGACTGTTGTACATGGTGTGGTGGTGGTTGTATTGTGACTGTTGTACGTGGTGTGGGGGTGGTTGTATTGTGACTGTTGTACTGTAGGTGGTGTGGTAGTGGTTGTATTGTGACTGTTGTATGTGGTGTGGTGGTGGTTGTATTGTGACTGTTGTACATGGTGTGGTGGTGGTTGAATTGTGACTGTTGTACGTGGTGTGGGGGTGGTTGTATTGTGACTGTTAAACGTGGTGTGGTGGTGGTTGTATTGTGACTGTTGTTCGTGGTGTGGGAGTGGTTGTATTGTGACTGTTGTACATGGTGTGGTGGTGGTTGTGTTGTGACTGTTGTACTGTACATGGTGTGGTGGTGGTTGTATTGTGAATGTTGTACGTGGTGTGGTGGAGATTTTATTGTGACTGTAGTTCTGTACATGGTGTGGTGGTGGTTGTATTGTGACTGTTGTACGTGGTGTGGTGGTGGTTGTATTGTGACTGTTGTACATGGTGTGGTGGTGGTTGTATTGTGACTGTTGTATATGGTGTATTGGTGGTTGTATTGTGACTGTTGTACGTGGTGTGGTAGTGGTTGTATTGTGACTGTTGTACTGTACATGGTGTGGTGGTGGTTGTATTGTGACTGTTGTACGTGGTGTGGTGGTGGTTGTATTGTGACTGTTGTACGTGGTGTGGTGGTGGTTGTATTGTGACTGTTGTACGTGGTGTGGTGGTGGTTGCATTGTGACTGTTGTACGTGGTGTATTGGTGGTGGTATTGTGACTGTTGTACATGGTGTGGTGGTGGTTGTATTGTGACTGTTGTACGTGGTGTGGTGGTGGTTGTATTGTGACTGTTGTACATGGTGTGGTGGTGGTTGTATTGTGACTGTTGTACGTGGTGTGGTGGTGGTTGTATTGTGACTGTTGTACGTGGTGTGGTGGTGGTTGTATTGTGACTGTTGTACTGTACATGGTGTGGTGGTGGTTGTATTGTGACTGTTGTACGTGGTGTGGTGGTGGTTGTATTGTGACTGTTGTACGTGGTGTGGTGGTGGTTGTATTGTGACTGTTGTACGTGGTGTGGTGGTGGTTGTATTGTGACTGTTGTACGTGGTGTGGTGGTGGTTGTATTGTGACTGTTGTACGTGGTGTGGTGGTGGTTGTATTGTGACTGTTGTATGTGGTGTGGTGGTGGTTGTATTGTGACTGTTGTACGTGGTGTGGTGGTGGTTGTATTGTGACTGTTGTACGTGGTGTGGTGGTGGTTGTATTGTGACTGTTGTACATGGTGTGGTGGTGGTTGTATTGTGACTGTTGTACGTGATGGGGTGGTTGTATTGTGACTGTTGTACGTGGTGTGGTGGTGGTTGTATTGTGACTGTTGTACGTGGTGTGGTGGTGGTTGTATTGTGACTGTTGTACGTGGTGTGGTGGTGGTTGTATTGTGACTGTTGTACATGGTGTGGTGGTGGTTGTATTGTGACTGTTGTACATGGTGTGGTGGGGGTGGTGGTTGTATTGTGACTGTTGTACGTGGTGTGGGGGTGGTTGTATTGTGACTGTTGTACGTGGTGTGGTGGTGGTTGTATTGTGACTGTTGTACATGGTGTGGTGGTGGTTGTATTGTGACTGTTGTACGTGGTGTGGTGGTGGTTGTATTGTGACTGTTGTACGTGGTGTGGTGGTGGTTGTATTGTGACTGTTGTACGTGGTGTGGTGGTGGTTGTATTGTGACTGTTGTACGTGGTGTGGTGGTGGTTGTATTGTGACTGTTGTACGTGGTGTGGTGGTGGTTGTATTGTGACTGTTGTACATGGTGTGGTGGTGGTTGTATTGTGACTGTTGTACGTGGTGTGGTGGTGGTTGTATTGTGACTGTTGTACGTGGTGTGGTGGTGGTTGTATTGTGACTGTTGTACGTGGTGTGGTGGTGGTTGTATTGTGACTGTTGTACGTGGTGTGGTGGTGGTTGTATTGTGACTGTTGTACGTGGTGTGGTGGTGGTTGTATTGTGACTGTTGTACGTGGTGTGGTGGTGGTTGTATTGTGACTGTTGTACGTGGTGTGGTGGTGGTTGTATTGTGACTGTTGTACGTGGTGTGGTGGTGGTTGTATTGTGACTGTTGTACGTGGTGTGGTGGTGGTTGTATTGTGACTGTTGTGTGTGGTGTGGTGGTGGTTGTATTGTGACTGTTGTGTGGTGTGGTGGTGGTTGTATTGTGACTGTTGTACGTGGTGTGGTGGTGGTTGTATTGTGACTGTTGTACGTGGTGTGGTGGTGGTTGTATTGTGACTGTTGTACGTGGTGTGGTGGTGGTTGTATTGTGACTGTTGTACATGGTGTGGTGGTGGTTGTATTGTGACTGTTGTACGTGGTGTGGGAGTGGTTGTATTGTGACTGTTGTACTGTACGTGGTGTGATAGTGGTTGTATTGTGACTGTTGTATGTGTGGTGTGGTGGTGGTTGTATTGTGACTATTGTACTGTACATGGTGTGGTGGTGGTTGTGTAGTGACTGCTATACGTGGTGTGGTGGTGGTTGTATTGTGACTGTTGAATATGGTGTGGTGGTGGTTGTATTGTGACTGTTGTACGTGGTGTGGTGGTGGTTGTATTGTGACTGTTGTACGTGGTGTGGTGGTGGTTGTATTGTGACTGTTGTACATGGTGTGGTGGTGGTTGTATTGTGACTGTTGTACGTGGCGTGGGGGTGGTTGTATTGTGACTGTTGTATGTGTGGTGTGGTGGTTGTATTGTGACTGTTGTATGTGGTGTGGTGGTGGTTGTATTGTGACTATTGTACTGTACATGGTGTGGTGGTGGTTGAATTGTGACTGTTGTACGTGGTGTGGGGATGGTTGTATTGTGACTGTTAAACGTGGTGTGGTGGTTGTTGTATTGTGACTGTTGTTCGTGGTGTGGGAGTGGTTGTATTGTGACTGTTGTACATGGTGTGGTGGTGGTTGTGTTGTGACTGTTGTACTGTACATGGTGTGGTGGTGGTTGTATTGTGAATGTTGTACGTGGTGTGGTGGAGATTTTATTGTGACTGTAGTTCTGTACATGGTGTGGTGGTGGTTGTATTGTGACTGTTGTACGTGGTGTGGTGGTGGTTGTATTGTGACTGTTGTACATGGTGTGGTGGTGGTTGTATTGTGACTGTTGTATAAGATGTGGGGGTGGTTGTGTTGTGACTGTTGTACGTGGTGTGGTGGTGGTTGTATTGTGACTGTTGTACTGTACATGGTGTGGTGGTGGTTGTATTGTGACTGTTGTACGTGGTGTGGTGGTGGTTGTATTGTGACTGTTGTACGTGGTGTGGTGGTGGTTGTATTGTGACTGTTGTACGTGGTGTGGTGGTGGTTGTATTGTGACTGTTGTACGTGCTGTGGTGGTATTGTGACTGTTGTACATGGTGTGGTGGTGGTTGTATTGTGACTGTTGTACGTGGTGTGGTGGTGGTTGTATTGTGACTGTTGTACATGGTGTGGGGGTGGTTGTATTGTGACTGTTGTACTGTACAGGGTGTGGTAGTGGTTGTATTGTGACTGTTGTACGTTGTGTGGTGGTGGTTCTATTGTGACTATTGTACTGTACATGGTGTGGTGGTGGTTGTATTGTGACTGTTGTACGTGGTGTGGTGGTGGTTGTATTGTGACTGTTGTACGTGGTGTGGTGGTGGTTGTATTGTGACTGTTGTACGTGGTGTGGTGGTGGTTGTATTGTGACTGTTGTACGTGGTGTGGTGGTGGTTGTATTGTGACTGTTGTACGTGTGTGGTGGTGGTTGTATTGTGACTGTTGTATGTGGTGTGGTGGTGGTTGTATTGTGACTGTTGTACATGGTGTGGTGGTGGTTGTATTGTGACTGTTGTACGTGGTGTGGTGGTGGTTGTATTGTGACTGTTGTACATGGTGTGGTGGTGGTTGTATTGTGACTGTTGTACGTGGTGTGGTGGTGGTTGTATTGTGACTGTTGTATGTGGTGTGGGGGTGGTTGTATTGTGACTGTTGTACGTGGTGTGGTGGTGGTTGTATTGTGACTGTTGTACGTGGTGTGGTGGTGGTTGTATTGTGACTGTTGTACATGGTGTGGTGGTTGTTGTATTGTGACTGTTGTACATGGTGTGGTGGTGGTTGTATTGTGTCTGTTGTACATGGTGTGGTGGTTGTATTGTGACTGTTGTACGTGGTGTGGGGGTGGTTGTATTGTGACTGTTGTACATGGTGTGGTGGTGGTTGTATTGTGACTGTTGTACGTGGTGTGGTGGTGGTTGTATTGTGACTGTTGTACGTGGTGTGGTGGTGGTTGTATTGTGACTGTTGTACGTGGTGTGGTGGTGGTTGTATTGTGACTGTTGTACGTGGTGTGGTGGTGGTTGTATTGTGACTGTTGTACGTGGTGTGGTGGTGGTTGTATTGTGACTGTTGTACATGGTGTGGTGGTGGTTGTATTGTGACTGTTGTACGTGGTGTGGTGGTGGTTGTATTGTGACTGTTGTACGTGGTGTGGTGGTGGTTGTATTGTGACTGTTGTACGTGGTGTGGTGGTGGTTGTATTGTGACTGTTGTACGTGGTGTGGTGGTGGTTGTATTGTGACTGTTGTACGTGGTGTGGTGGTGGTTGTATTGTGACTGTTGTACGTGGTGTGGTGGTGGTTGTATTGTGACTGTTGTACGTGGTGTGGTGGTGGTTGTATTGTGACTGTTGTACGTGGTGTGGTGGTGGTTGTATTGTGACTGTTGTACGTGGTGTGGTGGTGGTTGTATTGTGACTGTTGTACATGGTGTGGTGGTGGTTGTATTGTGACTGTTGTACGTGGTGTGGTGGTGGTTGTATTGTGACTGTTGTACGTGGTGTGGTGGTGGTTGTATTGTGATTGTTGTACGTGGTGTGGTGGTTGTATTGTGACTGTTGTACGTGGTGTGGGGGTGGTTGTATTGTGACTGATTGTTGTGGTGTGGTGGTGGTTGTATTGTGACTGTTGTACATGGTGTGGTGGTGGTTGAATTGTGACTGTTGTACGTGGTGTGTGGTGGTGGTGTATTGTGTGTGGTGTATGACTGTTGTACGTGGTGTGGTGGTGGTTGTATTGTGACTGTTGTAGTGGTGACTGTTGTACTGGTGTGGTGGTGGTGTATTGTGACTGTTGAATATGCCGTGGTGGTGGTTGTATTGTGACTGTTGTACGTGGTGTGGTGGTGGTTGTATTGTGACTGTTGTACGTGGTGTGGTGGTGGTTGTATTGTGACTGTTGTACGTGGTGTGGGGGTGGTTGTGTTGTGACTGTTGTTCTGTACATGGTGTGGTGATGGTTGTATTGTGACTGTTGTACATGGTGTGGTGGTGGTTGTATTGTGACTGTTGTACGTGGTGTGGTGGTGGTTGTATTGTGACTGTTGTACTGTACGTGGTGTGATAGTGGTTGTATTGTGACTGTTGTACGTGGTGTGGTGGTGGTTGTATTGTGACTATTGTACTGTACATGGTGTGGTGGTGGTTGTATTGTGACTGCTATACGTGGTGTGGTGGTGGTTGTATTGTGACTGTTGTACGTGGTGTGGTGGTGGTTGTATTGTGACTGTTGTACGTGGTGTGGTGGTGGTTGTATTGTGACTGTTGTACATGGTGTGGTGGTGGTTGTATTGTGACTGTTGAATATGGTGTGGTGGTGGTTGTATTGTGACTGTTGTACGTGGTGTGGCGGTGGTTGTATTGTGACTGTTGTACTGTACATGGTGTGGTGGTGGTTGCATTGTGACTGTTGTACGTGGTGTGGTGGTGGTTGCATTGTGACTGTTGTACGTGGTGTGGTGGTGGTGGTATTGTGACTGTTGTACATGGTGTGGTGGTGGTTGTATTGTGACTGTTGTACGTGGTGTGGGGGTGGTTGTATTGTGACTGTTGTACTGTACGTGGTGTGGTAGTGGTTGTATTGTGACTGTTGTACGTGGTGTGGTGGTGGTTGTATTGTGACTATTGTACTGTACATGGTGTGGTGGTGGTTGTATTGTGACTGTTGTACGTGGTGTGGTGGTGGTTGTATTGTGACTGTTGTACGTGGTGTGGTGGTGTATTGTGTATTGTGACTGTTGTACGTGGTGTGGTGGTGGTTGTATTTTGACTGTTGTACGTGGTGTGGGGGTGGTTGTATTATGACTGTTGTACGTGGTATGGTGGTGGTTGTATTGTGACTGTTGTACGTGGTGTGGTGGTGGTTGCATTGTGACTGTTGTACGTGGTGTGGTGGTGGTTGTATTGTGACTGTTGTACGTGGTGTGGTGGTGGTTGTATTGTGACTGTTGTACGTGGTGTGGTGGTGGTTGTATTGTGACTGTTATACGTGGTGTGGTGGTGGTTGTATTGTGACTGTTGTACGTGGTGTGGTGGTGGTTGTATTGTGACTGTTGTACGTGGTGTGGTGGTGGTTGTATTGTGACTGTTGTACATGGTGTGGTGGTGGTTGTATTGTGACTGTTGTACGTGGTGTGGTGGTGGTTGTATTGTGACTGTTGTACGTGGTGTGGCTTGGTTGTATTGTGACTGTTGTATGTGGTGTGGTGGTGGTTGTATTGTGACTGTTGTACGTGGTGTGGTGGTGGTTGTATTGTGACTGTTGTACGTGGTGTGGTGGTGGTTGTATTGTGACTGTTGTACATGGTGTGGTGGTGGTTGTATTGTGACTGTTGTACATGGTGTGGTGGTGGTTGTATTGTGACTGTTGTACGTGGTGTGGTGGTTGTATTGTGGTGGTTGTATTGTGACTGTTGTACATGGTGTGGTGGTGGTTGTATTGTGACTGTTGTACGTGGTGTGGTGGTGGTTGTATTGTGACTGTTGTACGTGGTGTGGTGGTGGTTGTATTGTGACTGTTGTACGTGGTGTGGGGGTGGTTATATTGTGACTGTTTGTTGTGGTGTGGTGGTGGTTGTATTGTGACTGTCGTACATGGTGTGGTGGTGATTGTATTGTGACTGTTGTACTACACATGGTGTGGTGGTGGTTGTATTGTGACTGTTGTACGTGGTGTGGGGGTGGTTGTATTGTGACTGTTGTACGTGGTGTGGTGGTGGTTGCATTGTGACTGTTGTACGTGGTGTGGGGGTGGTTGTGTTGTGACTGTTGTTCTGTACATGGTGTGGTGATGGTTGTATTGTGACTGTTGTACGTGGTGTGGTGGTGGTTGTATTGTGACTGTTGTACGTGGTGTGGTGGTGGTTGTATTGTGACTGTTGTATGTGGTGTGGTGGTGGTTGTATTGTGACTGTTGTACATGGTGTGGTGGTGGTTGTATTGTGACTGGTTAATATGGTGTGGTGGTGGTTGTATTGTGACTGTTGTACGTGGTGTGGTGGTGGTTGTATTGTGACTGTTGTACTGTACAGGGTGTGGTGGTGGTTGCATTGTGACTGTTGTACGTGGTGTTGTGGTGGTTGCATTGTGACTGTTGTACATGGTGTGGTGGTGGTTGTATTGTGACTGTTGTACATGGTGTGGTGGTGGTTGTATTGTGACTGTTGTACTGTACGTTGTGTGGGGGTGGTTGTATTGTGACTGTTGTATGTCGTGTTGGTGGTGGTTGTATTGTGACTGTTGTACATGGTGTGGGGGTGGTTGTATTGTGACTGTTGTACATGGTGTGCGGGTGGTTGTGTTGTGACTGTTGTACGTTGTGTGGTGGTGGTGGTTGTATTGTGACTGTTGTACGTGGTGTGGGGGTGGTTGTGTTGTGACTGTTGTACGTGGTGTGGTGGTGGTTGCATTGTGACTGTTGTACGTGGTGTGGTGGTGGTTGCATTGTGACTGTTGTACGTGGTGTGGTGGTGGTTGTATTGTGACTGTTGTATGTGGTGTGGTGGTGGTTGTATTGTGACTGTTGTACGTGGTGTGGTGGTGGTTGTATTGTGACTGTTGTACGTGGTGTGGTGGTGGTTGTATTGTGACTGTTGTACGTGGTGTGGCTTGGTTGTATTGTGACTGTTGTACGTGGTGTGGTGGTGGTTGTATTGTGACTGTTGTACGTGGTGTGGTGGTGGTTGTATTGTGACTGTTGTACGTGGTGTGGGGGTGGTTGTATTGTGACTGTTGTACATGGTGTGGTGGTGGTTGTATTGTGACTGTTGTACATGGTGTGGTGGTGGTTGTATTGTGACTGTTGTACATGGTGTGGTGGTGGTTGTATTGTGACTGTTGTACATGGTGTGGTGGTGGTTGTATTGTGACTGTTGTATGTGGTGTGGTGGTGGTTGTATTGTGAATTTGTGACTGTTGTACATGGTGTGGTGGATGGTTGTATTGTGACTTTTGTGGTGATGTGTGGTGTATGTAGTTGTTCTTTTATGACTGCTGTAGGTTGTATAGGAGTGGTTGTTGTATTGTGACTGTTGTTGCATGTATGGGGTGGTTGTTATGGGGTGTTATCGTCTTGTGGCAATAGTTTTTTTTTTTTTTTTTTTTTTTTCTATGTGAATGAGGGATACAAAAGGCCGCGCTGTCTGTAGCGAGTGCCTCCCTCAGAGCTGAAAGAGTGACAGGGCCAAAAACAAGGGACGTTCGAACCAAAATGCCTGAACATACAGAGTTTGAATCAATTTAAGTCATAGGAAGAGGGAAAGACTGATTCTGGGAGAGAGTTCCAGAGCTCAGCAGTTGAATAGAAGAAAGTCTGAGAATAGCGTTTCACTCATGGGTTGGAGAGTTGCAAAGAGTAGGGGAGAAATTGTGTTGCAAGACGGGTACTACGTACCCTACGTAGAGGAGGTGGTATAAACTGCGAGAGCTCCGAGGAACACTGATTATTGTAGTAGCGATAGAATAGCGAGAGAGATGCAACATTGCGGCGAAGAGCGAGAGAGATTGCAGAGAGTTGGTGAGTGGACGGGAGTTAATGATACGAAAGGCTTTCCTTTCTACTTTGTCTAGGAGTGCGGTGTGAGAGGATCCTCCCCACACATGGGAACAATACTCAATACAAGGACGCACTGTGCCCCTGTACAGAGCAAGAAGCTCCACAGGGGTAAAGAACCCCTTGAGGCGGTTGAGCACACCCAGCTTCTGGGAGGTTGTCTTAGCAAGACTGATAATATGGTCCTTCCAAGTGAGAGCAGAAGAAAAAGAGACACCGAGAATATTGAGAGAAGATGAAGGATTGATTTTTGTATTGCTGAAGAATAAGGGATAGTCCTCAGGAGGTTCCGGACGGGTAGTAAGATGGAGAAATTGGGTCTTGGAAGCATTAAATGCAACAAGGTTTTTTCTACCCCAATTGGAAATAGTAGCTAGATCAGCAGATAAGTGTTCTATGGCTTCATTACTTTTGTTTTTGAAGGACTGCTGGCTGGGGCGTTCTGGAAAACTAATACAGTTAGAGCCGTCAGCGTACGAATGGATGGGACTGGATGTACAGTTGAGAAGATAATTTATGAAAATTAGAAAGAGAATAGGAGATAGGACAGAACCCTGAGGAACACCGGAGTTGATAGGATGAGGAAGTGAGCGATGGCCATCCACAACCGCAGCAATGGAACGGCCAGAAAGGAAATTAGAAACAAATGCACAGATGGAGGGATAGAAACCGAAGGAGGGTAGTTTAGAAATTAAAGATTTGTGCCAGACTCTATCGAAAGCCTTCGATATGTCTAGTGCAACAGAAAAGTCTCACCGAAGTCCCGAAAGGAGGATGACCAAGAGTTACTAAGATATGAAAGAATATCACCAGTAGAGGGACCCTTAACCCCTTCTGTACCAGCAACAGCAGAGAATCGTCAGTAGATAAGTCACTCCCCAGTCCCAGCGACGGCAGGGAGCCGTCAGTAATGTACTTTCCTTATAACTGCCAGTATCAGGCAGTGCCTGGTACCACGACCGTTTGAGCACTGCTCTATATTTGGCAACACTTCTCAGCTTATATCCAATCCTCTGCAGGCTGGGAGAGCCAGTATTTCTTCATCTTTTGAGGTGGGAGATTGTTCTATCTTGCCATTTTGGCCACATTGCTTTGGACTGGCGGGGGGGGGGGGAATTTTATTACAGCACCCTACGGTACAGTACGGCTTAAGGAAGCCATACTGGCGATCTGAGAGCAGATTATGAGAAGAAAAATGCTTAGGAAATTTCAAGAGTAGTTTCTAAAACTTTAGAGATACAAGAGATGAGATCAATTGGACGATAGTTGGAGGGTTGAGAGTGGTCACCCATCTTTGGGACAGGTTGAATGAGAGCAAACTTCCAGCAAGAAGGGAAGCCGTTAGAGGAAGGACAGAGACGAAATTGTTTGCCTAAGCAGGGGGTCAGCACGGCAGCACAGTTTTTGAGTCCAACAGGAGGAACACCGTCCGGACAGTACGCCTTCTTAGTATTAAGCCCAGAGAGGGTAGAAAGTACATCTTTAGAAGAGATTAGGATATTAGGTATAAGTAGGAGAGAGGAGGGTGGAGAGAGAGGAATAGCACCAGAATCATCCAAGGTGGAGTTTCTAGCATAAGTTTGAGCGAAGAGTTCAGCTTTGTCAGAGGAAGAAGTGATAGTTGTGCCATCAGAGTGGAAAAAGAGAGGGAAAGACGAGGAAGAAAAATTGTTGGAGAGAGGTTTTTGGCTAGATAACAGAAAGTTTGGGAAGAGCTAGAGTTGGATAGTTCAGTGCATTTATTGTTGATGAAATTGTGCATGGCAAGTCGAAGAACAGATTTGGCTTGATTCCGGGCAGAAACATAGGAAGAATGAGATTCTTGAGTTTTAAGGCGTCGGTACCATTTGAATGCTTCCTCCTTGTTGTGGACGGCAGTAGAACAAGCGTGAGTAAACCAAGATTTTTTTGCATTAGACTGAGAGAAAGAAAATTTAATGTACTCTTCCATGCCTGAGAGGATTACCTCGGTAATGTGTTCAGCATTCTCTGAGGGTCCTCGGCCACGGAAGCAGAAGTCATTCCATGGGAAATCAAAGAAGTACTACTGGAGAGCCTCCCAGTCGGCAGCGCCAAAGTACAGCAAGCGCCGTCAGCTGTGAGGATCGGGTGGCCGTACTGAAGAAATAGGACAGGTGACGGAGATAAGGTTATGGTCGGAGGAGCCCAAAGGAGAGAAAAGACTGACAGTATAAGAATAATGGTTAGAATTCAGAAATAAGTCAAGAATATTGGGCCGATCTTCGAATCGATCCGGGATACGGGTGGGTTGCTGGACCAGCTGCTCTAGGTCATTTATGATAGAAAATATGTAGGCTTGTCCACCAGGTTGGTCAGTAGTGTGAGAGGAGAGCCATTGGCGGTGGTGAACGTTGAAATCTCCTAAGATGGAGATTTCAGAGAAGGGAGAGATGGATAGAATGTGTTCCTCTTTAGAGTTTAGATAGTCAAAGAATTTGGGAAAGTCGGTAGAGTTAGGGGAAAGATAGACAGCACAGAAATATTTCGTATGAGAATGACAGGATAGTTTGAGCCATAAAGTTGAGAATTCAGAGGAGTCGAAATCGGGAACACGAGAGCAACTGAGTTTGCTGTGCAATTTGCCTTTAGCTATGAAACTAGGATAGAGAAAGTAGGAGGATACAGAGAAGGGGCTGCTGGCAGTTGTCTCAGAAACCTGGGTTTCGGTGAGGAAAAAAATATCAGGTTTGTAGGAGGAGGGATGATGTTCGACTGAGTGAAAATTAGAGGAAAGGCCACGAATATTGCAAAAGTTGATAGTAAGAGTGACAGGCCGTGGTCCAGAGCATTTTGAGGGGTCGTCATGGGAAGGTCGGGCAGGTTTGGGGGCGTTTATGGTCTCCCCCCCCCCTCCCCCCTGGGGACACCGAGGCTTGACTTGTGTTCATCATCTTTGATTAATATTTTTTGGAAGGAGGAAGTGTGGTGTGCATGTTAAGTGTAGTGAAGTAGATAGGAGGAGGAGGTAAGAGCAGGCTGGACTACTCTCAGTGTAAGTGTGGCACAAAGGTAATCAGTAAGAGAGGTCAAGCAAATGAAACAGAAGTTGCAGCGACTCCTTATCAAATGCCTAAAGCCTCTCCTGGGTATTGCCCTGTTTGATTGGTGCATACAATCTACCCACATTCCCCCTATTAGTCGCCTTGTACGACACACAGTAGGACGCGTGGGGCATATTCTTTTTTTCCTCCACCATAAGATGGAGGCCCCCTTACCCCTTGGGGGTGGGGTGGATTAGATGTGGTGGTGCTGGAGCGTGGCTATAGTGTGCCAGTTGTAGGTGATGTGCCCAGAGTTGTTTTGGCATATGGTTGTAATTTGCCTGTTGTGGGTGACGTGGGTGTGATTGTATTGGAGCATGGTTGTAATGCGCCTGTTGTAGTTCATATGATGATAGGTGATGGTTTTTATTGTAGTTGGTTGTTCTGGGGTGTGGTTGTTATTGTAGGTAGTGTGAGAGTTGTCATCGTAAGGTGTGAATATAGTACGATCATTGAATGTGGAGTAGGGGTAGTTTTTGTAACGTGTGATTGCATTGTGGCATTTGGAATTGCAGATTGGGAATTGTGGGGTGTTGTTGAAATTATTATTGTTGTAGGTGGTGTTGAGGTGGATGGTTTGCAGCATGGTTGCATCGTGAGTGGTGTAGGTGGTATGGGTGTGGTTGATTTGGACCATGTTATATTTTGACTTAGCGTGACTGTCGTAAGTTGTGGTTACGAAGTTATGGACTGTGGTTATTGTGGCCTCTGTTTTTAGAGTTACGCAACGTGTTTGTTGTAGGTGATTAAAACGTGGTTTTAGTGGATTGCGGTTGTCTTGTGACGTGATGTGATTGTTTTTAGTGGTGTAGAGTGGTTGTACTTTGATTGTTGAAGGCGATGTAAACGTAGTCTATGTTTCTCTAAGATTGCTTGTACTGTCACTGTTGTTGGTGGTGCGGTGTGGTTGTTAGTACAGAGTACAAATGAGTACAAAGGAAGTCAAGCAGAAACAGGTTTAGCGACCCCTTGAGACTGCTTGCAATCTACATCACTGCTGATTAGAGTGTTCAACAGTGGTTTACAGTGGCCAAGGGAATATCAGAAATGGAGGTACTACTTTGGGACGAGATGTTAGTAGGGGGCAATTGGGTTAGTAACATAACACAGCTATACGTCATCCTTCGTTTATCAGGGGAAAAATGACTAATATCTTAGGAATGTATTTATATACGCAATGATCATCGTTGTATCTGAGGAAGAACAAATATAAAAGTTATGAATTTACAAATGCAGTCAGTCGCCGATTTAAGACAAGGTGTTTGTCTTGGCAATGTTTAAAACAGTTAACGGTGTTGCAGTCTAAAGCATCTCGAGGAAGACCAATCCACAAGTTGATAACTCGATTGAAGAATCAAATTCTTAGACTCATTAGAGTTGACAGATTTGCCAATTATTTTGCAACCATTTCCCCGCGTGTAATTTAATTGGTTCAACATAAAGTACTTATTACTGTTCATGTTGTCTATGCATTTGATTATTTTTGAACACTTGAATTAGGTTACCTTTGAATCTGTACTGGGTTAAATCGTATGGTTTGTTCTTCAGACTAGGTATATTTTTAGTAACTCTACGTTAAACTTGTTCCAATTTGTTTATATCATTTTGATAGTAAGGGCACCAGGATTGAACGCAATATTCCAAAAGAGGGCGGACTATGGAATTGTAAAAAGTGTGGATAACATATTTGGATTTATGCTCAAATGAACTGTCTATGAAGCCAATAATGTTGTTTTCCTATTTGACAATTTTTGTACATTGTTGACAGGGTTTTAGATTGCTCTCTCTCTCTCTCTTGTTACTCCTAAATCTGTTTCTCTTTCTACACACTTAAGATGAGTGCCATCCATTGAACAGTTTGTTTTCTCATTTCGGTTTGCAATATGGAGTACTTAAATGTACAAATTATATAGATTAGTTTTGCATAACTTTTACAGGGTCATTTGAGAGTTTGGTATTTGCAATTTGTGTATCATCAGCAAACGTTTAAGATTGTACAGGTGAGACCATCATCTATGTTCATGTAAACTAGGAAAATAACTGGACCTAGTACCGAACCCTGGAGTACACTGCTAGATACATTGGTCTAATTGAATGCTTTACCATTTATAACAACTCATTGCTTTCTTTCACTGAGCGAAGCTGCTATGCATCTTAATACACTACCTAGTATTCTATGCACCTATAATTTTATTAATACACATTAGTGGGGTACTTTGTCAAAAACCTTTTTAAAGACCAGTTATATAATATCTACGGCATTACTCTCATCATATAGGTTGAAGATATCGAGAAAGAAGTCTAAGAGATTCATCAAGCAAGAACGTTTGTTGAGTATGTTTGAGTATGTTGTTTTCCTCTAAGTGATTTACGAGTTTGCCTGCTATGAGTGTTTATAGCATTTTAAATACAACTGTGGTTAAGATAATTGGATGATAGTTACTAGGTAAATATTTGCACAATTTTCTAAATAGAGGTGTTAAATTACCGAGCTTACACTTAAAAGGAATAGGACCAGACTGTATGGATATATTGAAAAGCAATGTCACTGGGTTGGAGAGCTCATATTTAGCTTCATTTATAACTCTAGGTTAGGTCGTTTAGGGTCCCGGCGATATAGTTAAGTTGAGTTTATCCAAACATTTCACTACACTCTGATATGCTGAGAGCTGTGGTTGTACTATGGCTGTTGTAGGTGATGCAAACGTAGTTTTTGTGTAATATGGTTGTATTATGACTGTTGTAGATGGTGTAGACTCAGAGTGACTGTTATGGGGTGTGGTTGTATTGTGATTGTTATAGTATAGACTCTAGATGGTGTTGAAGGGTGTATTTGCATTTTGCCTGTGGTAGATGAAGTGAACGTTGTTGTTGTGCAATATGGCTGTATTTTGACTGATGTAGGTGGTTAGGAGTGGTTTGTAAGTGGTGTGGTTGTATTTTGACTGTTGTAGGTGGTTTGGAGTGGTTTGTAAGTGGTGTGGTTGTATTGTGACTGTTGTAGGTGGTGTGCAGTGGTTGTTGAGTGGTGTTATTGTTATTTTACTGTTGTAGGTGGTGTGGAGTGGTTGTTGAGTGTTGTTGTTGTTGTTTTACTGTTGTAGGTGGTGTGGAGTGGTTGTTGAGTGGTGGTGTTGCCTTACTGTTGTAGGTGGTGTGGACGTGGTTATTGAGTTGTGTTGCTGTTGCTTTACTGTTGTAGGTGGTGTGGACATGTTTATTGAGTGGTGTTGTTGTTGCTTTACTGTTGTAGGTGGTGTGGAGTGGTTATTGAGTGGTGTTGCTATAGCTTTACTGTTGTAGGTGGTGTGGAGTGGTTATTGAGTGGTGTTGCTGTTGCTTTACTGTTGTAGGTGGTGTGGAGTGGTTATTGAGTGGTGTTGCTGTAGCTTTACTGTTGCAGGTGGTGTGGAGTGGTTGTTGAGTGGTCTTGATGTTGTTTTACTGTTGTTGGTGGTGTGGAGTGGTTATTGAGTGGTGTTGCTATAGCTTTACTGTTGTAGGTGGTGTGGAGTGGTTATTGAGTGGTGCTGCTGTTGCTTTACTGTTGTAGGTGGTGTGGAGTGGTTATTGAGTGGTGTTGCTGTAGCTTTACTGTTGCAGGTAGTGTGGAGTGGTTGTTTAGTGGTGTTGATGTTGTTTTACTGTTGTAGGTGGTGTGGAGTGGTTATTGAGTGGTGTTGTTGTTGCTTTACTGTTGTAGGTGGTGGGAAGTGGTTATTGAGTGGTGTTGTTGTAGCTTTACTGTTGTAGGTGGTGTGGAGTGGTTATTGAGTGGTGTTGCTGTTGCTTTACTGTTGTAGGTGGTGTGGAGTGGTTATTGAGTGGTGTTGCTGTAGCTTTACTGTTGCAGGTGGTGTGGAGTGGTTGTTGAGTGGTGTTGATGTTGTTTTACTGTTGTTGGTGGTGTGGAGTGGTTATTGAGTGGTGTTGCTATAGCTTTACTGTTGTAGGTGGTGTGGAGTGGTTATTGAGTGGTGCTGCTGTTGCTTTACTGTTGTAGGTGGTGTGGAGTGGTTATTGAGTGGTGTTGCTGTAGCTTTACTGTTGCAGGTAGTGCGGAGTGGTTGTTTAGTGGTGTTGATGTTGTTTTACTGTTGTAGGTGGTGTGGAGTGGTTATTGAGTGGTGTTGTTGTTGCTTTACTGTTGTAGGTGGTGGGAAGTGGTTATTGAGTGGTGTTGTTGTAGGTTTACTGTTGTAGGTGGTGTGGAGTGGTTGTTGAGTGGTGTTGCTGTTTTACTGTTGTAGGTGGTGTGGAGTGGTTGTTGAGTGGTGTTATTGCTTTACTGTTGTAGGTGGTGTCGAGTGGTTGTTGAGTGGTGTTGCTGTTTTACTGTTGCAGGTGGTGTGGAGTGGTTATTGAGTGGTGTTGCTGTAGCTTTACTGTTGCATGTGGTGTGGAGTGGTTATTGAGTGGTGTTGTTGTAGCTTTACTGTTGTAGGTGGTGTGGAGTGGTTGTTGAGTGGTGCTGCTGTTTTACTGTTGTAGGTGGTGTGGAGTGGTTGTTGAGTGGTGCTGTTTTTTTACTGTTGTAGGTGGTGTGGAGTGGTTGTTGAGTGGTGTTGTTGTTGCTTTACTGTTTTAGGTGGTGTGGAGTGGTCATTGAGGGGTGTTGTTGTTGTAGCTTTACTATTGTAGGTGGTGTGGAGTGGTTGTTGAGTGGTGTTGTTGTAGCTTTACTGTTGTAGGTGGTGTGGACGTGGTTGTTGAGGGGTGTTGGTGTTGCTTTACTGTTTTAGGTGGTGTGGAGTGGTCATTGAGGGGTGTTGTTGTTGTAGTTTTACTATTGTAGGTGGTGTGGAGTGGTTGTTGAGTGGTGTTGTTGTAGCTTTACTGTTGTAGGTGGTGTGGACGTGGTTGTTGAGGGGTGTTGTTGTTGCTTTACTGTTGTAGTTTGTGTGGACGTGGTTGATGTATACTATGGATGTATTATAACTGTTTTAGGTAGTGTGAAGATTGTTGTAGAGGGGTGTGGTTATAGTGTTACTGTTGAAGATAGTGTAGGGAAGGTTCGATTGTGACTATTGTAAATCATGTTGGTTTGGTTGATTGAGAGTATGATTATATTGTGACATCCCGTTATTGCTGTAGGTGGTGTCCTGGATGTGGTTGTTGTGGACGTTGGTTGAAGGCACCATCACCACCACCCAGTACGTGAAGGTGCCAAAGGTGCTACCGACAGGAGTCACCGGATCCACCATAAAGGTTAGTAATGTTACACGAATCTAGTGTAAACACGAACACTCTATTGTCGGATATTTTCGAAGCCATTGAATCGGAGTCTAAAATATAATAAAATTAAGCCATGTATATGCCGATTTCTGCCTTCAAATTGACAGAATTATGACTTCTCTTTGCTCATACCAATAGAATAATAACGTTTAATAAAAAAATCATTAAGTCAGCAGCCGAACCCACTCTCCCTTAACCTCTGAAGTGCGCATGGGGGTAATTGGAAACGTCCCCCTGTGCTGACGTATTTGAGGTGTTTCCGTTACTAAAATATTCATTGTGCCATTAATAGCATTAATACTTATCCATATGCGCCTATTATGGGTTGATTATAAAGGTATTAACCTGAAACAACAATAAAACGAGTGAAAACAGCGTTTGGATGGTCAAAATCGGAGATATAGCCCGCGAGTTGTATAATGTATGGGTGAGGCAATCTGCTTTCCCGCCAATTTCCCCCAAGGCCACTGAGACACAGTCGATCGATACTCTCTCTCTCTCTTGCACTCGCTTGCTATCAGTGATGACCACACCCTCCAATCGGATTTCTAATGTTAGCACGAAAATATACCTCAGAATAAGGGAATAACAGGGAAAATAGGTGATAACTGAAGGAGAGGAGGAAAGTGGGGAAGGACGGGAGGTAGAGGACTGAGATTTTGCATGGCCCAGGGGCCAAAAAAAAAAAATAAATAAAAAAAAAAAAAATACAATTTTTTTTTTTTTCGATGTCAAAAGTTGATTTTTTTTTTCTCTGACTCTTAAGAGTCTCCCCGCAGTGCGCCGGGGGAACTCTTAAGAGTCTCCCCGCAGCTCCCGGGTTAATCCATACAGTACCAGGGATGTCCTTTGTATCTTAGTCTGGCAGCTATTAGACGGCTATATTCAGCTAAGGAAGGACCTCTAGTAATAATAAGGCTTCAAATAATCTTAACCAACCTTTTTAAATGCCACAGATCCCTCCTAAGCTGCATAATATCGTATACATATAGCTAGAATAAATTAGAACACACATCGCTGGTACTTAAAGGGTTAAGAGAGGTAATAAGAATACACAACGTACTGGATCCCTTGCAGATAAAGGGCCCATCTTCGAAGCTTGCTGATCCATTAGTGGGAGTACATTCTGGAGGTGGGATAATCTCAAGCTGTTAACGGGCTTCGATGCAATTTTCCCTACCAAAAGACATAGTGAGATCTCATGTTGTCGACTTGTAAAGTATGTTTAAGCAATCCAGAAACGAAATGAGTCTTCTCGTTAATGGAACAACCATATTCGCACTGATTGCAGTCTAAAATGTATTGGTATTCTCTACAATCATGCATTGTGCACATTATAATACATAATTATAGCTATTTTATTTTGTAGTTAAAAACATGTTCATACACAGCAGTGTGAAACCCGAATGTTGTCACATCAGCTACCCTCCACTTGCTGACGAGAAGAATCCAAATAAAACTATTAATCTGCAGTTGCTATGTACAATAGAGTACAACGGAAATCAAGCAACAACAGGTCCAGCGACCCCTAAAGGCTGTTTGCCCTCCAAAATAATGATGGTCAAGTGTCCAAAAAATAGTTTAGAGTGAGTAAGGAAAAAATGGAAAGGTAAGACTGCCCTGGGACAAATGTCCGTGGCAGGATTAGAAGATGTTAGTATGGGACAGGTGTTGGTAAAACAAACAAAACATTTATTCATTTACAAATGCAGTCAATCATGCATTTAAGGCAAGGTGTTTGTCTAAGCTAAGTTAAAATAATTAACGGTGCTGCAATTTATGACATCTAGGGGAAGCCCATTCCAGTAGTTGACAACTCGATTAAAGAAATTCTTAGACTCGTGGGAGTTAAAAGATTTACCAATAATTTTGCTACCGTTACCCCCCTGCAATTTGATTGGTCGATAGTGAAATATTTATTACAGTTCATATTTTCGATGCCTTAAGCTCGAGTCACACATTCCCGTCCTGACCTCCCGTCCTCCCCCGACCCCCAAAAACTGTTGGACGGCATCAAACGGATGACCTTGTGTCCCGAGTGGGCCCGAGTGGCCACGTGTGGCTCTGATCCGCGACCTCAACACGTCACCGCCCCGGAAGACGGCGCATGCACGGTTAGTGGACGGAGATCTCAACACGTGACCGCCCCGGTAGACGGAGCATGGGCGGCGACTTGGTGCCACGACCAGTCCCTTTGGAAGGCGACCTAATAAGTCTGAATACGACCTGTCTGAGACGCACTGTGACGGCACTGCGACGACACTGCGACCAAAATATGATGGCCGCAGTGTCGTCGGCGATGGCCCCCATCATGCATATATATTGGGGCGTGGCACAGAGACACCTCAGTCTCAACCAGCCCACTGAGTGCCAGCCAATTTTGACGGTGTGCTTCTGCCAGTGCCAGATTTGTTTTTATTTTTGTTTTGGCTTAATCTATCAAGTTGGGAGAGAAAGGAAGGATAATGGTAAAAAAAACACTCCCCTTGTCCATTTTCGCCAGAAATCAGGTCCCCGATGGTCCCGAAAGTAGCTGAAAAGACACTATAGACTACAGAGACTTTTATGGTATCGGAATGTATGGGTAGGAGGGTCGTGGGAGGGTGGTTTGGGGGATGGTGGGGGGAAGGTAGAAGCGTAATTGACTCATGTTACAAATATGAAGCCGATTGGTGAGGTAGTTTCGCCACCACGGATTTTCCTTGTTTTCCTTATCTTCGTACGGATACGCTGGAAGTGGGTGTTTGGAGGCGGTTGGGGGTGTGGTGGGCGGAAGGCAGAAGGGTAAGGGACTTGTCACACAAATATGGAACCGATTGGTGCAGTCGTTTCGCCGCCACAGATTTTCCTTTTTTTTCCTTCTGACGGGACCGACAGTCAGCGAGTGGGTCGGAGGAGGGATTTGGGATTTTTGTGGTGGGTAGCCAAAAGGGTAAGGTACATGTGGTAAAAATATGAAAGCCATAGGTGCAGTCGTTTCGCTGCTACGATTTGTTTCGGCGAGGACATATATATACGTCCCTGGCACTCAGCGGGTTAAAATTGAAATTTTTCTACCAACAAATGTACAAATTAACAATTAAACCTACGAAGATGCAAGCCAACTGCATGCTACTATACAGTATTAAAAAGGGAAGATTTCCACTTGAGGAATTTTTTATTTTGACGGCGGCTTGGGAACTGAGATAGGACCACACCCGGCTGGCTCTTTTATGGACGCTTGGTGGGCAGGGACTAGCGGGGACGCCGCGGGGTGATCACCTGAGGCGACGTTGGCACGTCGCAGTCTCAACTTTCAAATATTTTGGTCTGGGCATAGACTACGTCTGGTAGCGTCTAGGCGCCGCATAGACGCTTCTACACGGCGCCTATGCGCTGACCCGTCACGGGGGTGATCCGCCCTTGAACCGAGTTTGGCGGTTGGTCCGTTCTGATCCGTTTATTTTTGGTATGTCAAAAATGCACGGCTCCCTCGCCGCCGCGGCCCGTGCTGTGGCGTCACTGTACGTTCATGAACAGACCATACACGTTTAGGTCGGAGTCCTTGCACGATTGCATACTTTTTCAGTGGTCAGGGGAGGACGGGAGGTCAGGACGGGAATGTGTGAACCGAGCTTTAATGATTTTGAACACTTGAATTAAGTCGCCGCGTAATCTGCGTGGGGTTAAAGGAAATACATTTAATTCTCTAAGACTCTCCTCGTATGGTTTGTCCTTTAGGCAAGGTATAATTTTGGTAACTCTACGCATAAGCGTATAGTATCCAGCTGCATTCAATACCTGGATTTTTTTGTTAGGCATATAAATGTCACTATTCAGCATATTCTTCCTGTTTGGAAAGCTACTCAGTGGTGGCTATAGCCAGAGTATCGCCATTTAAAGATAGCAAACACGTTAGCACATTGCCAATCTGCTGTAGCGGCCACTATACCCTGTTCCAAGTAGGTAGGCCAGAAATCGTAGCCCCTAACCTCTGTAACTCAAAAAGTGCTAGAGCAAATGGGCTGTAAATGTGCACACTTATTATTTGGCTGACCCTTCCCTCAAATAGTAGAACTATTAGATAGATTACTCTAGTCGTTTGTGAGTTATAGAGGTTAATGTTCAAGAGTTTACTTACTTGGAACAGGGTATAGTGTCATAATTCAGGTTAACATTGGTCTTGAGACAACAGGTAGTCTTATTTGGTTACTTTTATTAGAGTCTGGCATCCACTACAATTATATATTGATAAATCATTGTCATTCATTATTATATTACATATGTTCATTGGAAATTACGAAGCATAATGGAAGTGAACTTCATCAGATAATATTAGTGATGTTAGTATATACTGTGTTTATGATTAATAATAATATGACCCTGATGATACTTAGAGCAAATATTATGTTTGTGTGTCTAGACCTTAAACTGACGCACCACATAACCTTCCCGAGGATTTAATCTCATAATCTTGGGCACAGCGATAAATAATCCAATTTTGTTGTGAGCTGTATGTTTCTTCGCTGTGGTTAATTTAACTATGCCATGGTTTGCTACACAAACAAAATATCTGCTTTGAGGCATTGTTTTCGTCTGAACAGGAAAGGTTATAATGTAACTCATTTAAATGTTTGATCTTTGCCTCTAAGATAAATCCCCAAATGTTCAATATATAATCGGTATACTATTGATACACAGTATATATATTAACTAACTTAATTGAATCTTATGCAATTTGAATGAATAGTAGAAAAGAAAACACATCATCATAGACGTTCGATAAAGATTGACTTTGTACTTTGACTAACTTTCCCATTGACTAACTGATTGTCACTATGAAATATTTGTTATTTAAGTAATTCACTTGATAAAATAGTTAAAAAAGGTTAATAATTACGTTATCGAATAAGACACATATAATAATGTATTTGTATATTTATTATTTATTAATATCTGTATTTATATTTGGTTTAGTTTGCTACCTAGATCTGTATCAAGCTTAACGATACATCATCCCAAATACAACCATTAGAGATTAATTTGGACATTATTTGGTAGAAAACATGTCCCGTACAAAAAATACAGGCTCGCTATTTGACACTTTTGTTCTGTTGGTCTATATTCCAACTACTCCCTCTCGGTCATAGGCTGAGAGCCTGTACATTCACCTGCTGTACATTGAACGGTGAAGCCTGTGAAATCTCGTTCCAGTCTAGGTGGTGAGATATGTGAAGCACTTTTAGCTGCAACCAGCCTCTGCCATCTTGCCTTCGCGGATGCATGGGGCTTAATTGCCCACTCACGGCTCGAAGCAGACCCATCTCTGTAGCTGCCTCGCTCCAGTACTTCACTGACTCACCTCCTAGAATCGGACCCTCACTCTAAGAACGCCATCTATTGAGCAATGAATTCACCAGGCATTGCCCCCTGTAGCATATTTTGAATATGGGAATATTAATACAGTGCTATTTAATCAGGGAACAATGAGGGTATTTATTTGGCATTTCGGTGGGCTTTGTGGTAATGCACTGATACTAAGTTAGAGCACAAATTCCATCCCAATAATATCTTCCCATTGACATATCGGGATTCGAGCCCGGTTCCATTGGATTACCAGTCCAGTGGCAAGACCACTCCACCACACAGAAATGGAAGAAAGTATTCAAATTTAAAAACTATTGGGAAGGGGGTACAGAAAAAAACTGAATACTTCCCCTTAACCAGTGATTTTTGATGACTGATGTTCGTTGACGTGGTTGTGGTTCAGGTGACTAGCGGTGTGTCGTGTGTGGCAGTGTGTGTTGTGGACGGGTGTGCAGCCTATACCTTGGAGGAGGACAGTGCTGGGGGAACCTTCCTCTGTGTCACCCTCATCACCCTCACATCAGCCACCAAGGTCGACCAAAACCACAGTAAACGGGTCTACACTCCTTCACACAATGGTAAATATATTCAACATTCATATCCTTCTGCTTATATATGTCAGTCAGTCAGTCAGTAGCCAGCCTTTACTCCCACAAGGTGTAGGGAGGATCAGCAAGATACACGAGAAAGGAACAAGAGGTGACAGGAGAAGAACACATAATAGTTCGCCCACAAACAAATAGCACACACACATTCAGAAGCACCAATCACTCATTAGCCCCAGAAATCAATGGTTTCACCTCAGATGTTATACTTCCGGACAAGGTCTTTTTACATCAACATCTGGGATAAGACCTTCCAGGTGTGTAATTTAAAAGGGTCCAGAGACCTTCATGTACTCTCTCTAACAAACTTAATTCATTCAGGTCATTTGCTAATTCTTTTGCTTCAACCATTCCTTTTTCACGCTTTGACTCACATTCTGACACCATAACATACCATCTTCTCGACTCTCCGCACATTCTTCTTCCTTCCACTTCACTGACATAGATCCTTTTAACTATTCTTTCTTCAGGCATTCTTGTCATGTGAGAATACCATCTGAGAACACTTTCTTCAACCTTTTGCTCTACCGACTTCTTAGCTCCACATGCCTCCCTTGTGTTCACACTTCTTACTGTGTCTATACTTCAAACTCTGCATGCATTTCTTAGCAAATCCATTTCAACAGCTCTTACTCGAGACATTTCATTACTATACCATACCAGAGTTTAACATCCATACATCAATGCCTGCATCAACACACTCTCATGTAATCCTCTCACTGCTTTCATACTCAAGTTCTGCTCCTAAACAAGGTTTTCATTGCTACATGTGTTACTCTGTTATCTACTTCTCTTGTATATTTTCCCCTTTTCTCAATCATGGCTTCCAGATACATACATTCTTCTACTAGTTGAAGCTGTTCTCCATTAATCCTTACATTACACAGTGTCTCCTCTTTCTTTTGTTCTTATTAACATTTACTTTTAGACCTCGTTTTTCACATACTTCCACAAATATCTCCAACGTCTGGCACAGGTCATTCTCGCCCTCGGCACATACCACTGCGTCTTCTGCATACAACACATTAGTGACAGTCATTCTGTTTCCACCACTCACCATCACCATCTCAACTCCCTCTTTTCTTGTTCTGTCCTTTACTTCTCCCATCGGCACATACATGTAGATATTAAACAACCAGGGCAACATCACACTTCCCTGTCTTACTCCAACCTGCACACTAAACCACTCACTTAATGCACCATTTATTCTTACACATGCTTCACTACCATCATAAAAAAAAACTCTTCACAGCATTCAACACATTATCTTTTACATCATACAGCCCTAAAACGTTCCATAGTCCTTCTGTAACCTTCTCTATAAACTTACTTTGGCTATTATGCTTTCTCCAGACCCATAAATGCCATGTATGTGTTTCACATTCCTTCTCTATCATCTGTCTGCCTACAAAAATATAATTAACACATCCTCTTTCACTTTGAAATCCACCCTGTTCATCACACACTTTTCCATCGGTAATTTGTTTCACTGTCAATAACTATTCTTTCATAATTATGACTTACCAACCACACTCAGCAGACTAATACCATTGTAACGCTTACATTCATTTCGTTCACCTTTACCTTTATACAACGTGACTATTATTCCCCTCTTCCAGTCCACTGGCATCACTCTATTTGCCCAAGCTTTTGAACATAGTTTCCACAGCCAATCCATTAATACTTCATCTCCATTCCTTATCATTTCACATTGTATTTCATGTACAATATCAGCTTTTCCATTGTTCAACTTCTTTACTGCATTCACTATTTCTACTTCAGATAAATTCCCTCTGTCTACATGTCTCTCACGTGACACATCTAAAAGACCTCTATCATTGACAACTGCTCTGTTTCCATTTCCACTCATTAGTCATTCAAAATACTCCTTCATTCTCTCCCTTTTTTGCTCTTCATTTGTAATCACATTTCGTCTTTCATCTTTCACACATTTCTGGCCACATTATCCCCTGCATTCACGCACATCCTTCCAAAATAGTTTCTTATTCTCTGCAAAGTTTATATATATATATATATATCTACTGCTGAAGTACTCATAACTATATATATATATATATATACAGTTGAAAACCAATGTCAGGCGGTACATTTTCTGTATTAGTAACTTTTCCTACACTTGGATCATCATCAGACCTATGAAATATACAAATTGTCTTAAACTTCTCTTAGCTCTAAGATAACATGATTAAGTAAATATTACAATAATATTAATACACAGGAACATACCTAATTTAAAAATAAGGGCATTACTAGGATTAAAGCTCGAGTAATGAGTTATGAAAATGACAATGGTGTACCTAACCTAAATAAATTGTTCTGCATACATAATGAAGGAAACTAAATACCGGTATCCTAAATGGAGTTCAAAACATTGTAGTGGTGTTGAGGCCTCGTGTGTGCCAAGGGAAGGTCGAATATGGAGGGTGAGGAGGGATTCAGTAGTAATTCATGCCATGGTGTTGGGACTACTGAATATTATGATTAAGTTAAAATATTACTTCAGAGGCTATCAACCCTACTGGACAATTAAGCCAGCATACTGCAAGTCAATAAATAGCGTCAGGACTGGAGCCCCTCCCTTGTGGGAACAAAATTTAAGGTTAAAATATATTGTAGTTAAAAAAGGACTTCAAAGGCTATCAACCATTCTTGATAAATAAGCCTGCACACTGTATGTAAAGAATAGTGTCGGGAAGTGTGTGCTAAACCTTTAACCTTATTGGTAGTACAGTGGTAGAACACTGTCGTCCTGTTTGTGGATCTTGAGTTCCATTATTGGCAGTTGCAATAATTCATTATTTATTAACCCTGCACTTGGTGTAAGTGGTTAGATGTTAAGGACGTTTGTATAATATAATGATATTAAATAATGTTGTGTTCATAGGCATTTCTTTCACATATATATATATATATATATATATATATATATATATTGTGACGCCTCCCGGCGTTAGCAGAATGGTTGCGTGGGGCATTGCAGCTCGCTAGCGCTCGCCAGGATGGGGTATAGGCTACAGTTGTCCTAGAATGATCTGCTTTATTTCATTAGTGTCGTGTTGCCACAGACAGTCAAGAAATGGTCTTTGTTTTGGTCTCTGACCGCGCCTTATATTTTATATTCGCTATAATATAAATGTTCCTTGTGTGGGAGGCGAGCGAGAGAGGGTGAGGGGGTACACCCGGCAGCGAGGTGAGCTATGACGCGGCTCACTTGGGCGCTGACGGCGTTGGCGGCCGGGTGGTCAACTAGTCCCTTCCCGTCGCTGCCTCGTGTTCTTTACCAGCTCAGAGCTTGCCTGACACGCGTATCGCCTACATCCATTGCAATTCTGTCCCCCCATACTCGCTACTTTGCATACTATTTCTCTCTCTCGACTTCTCCTTTCTCATTCTCTAATCTTTATTAAACTCAACATCCCTTCTGGTTTCAGCATAGACGTTCACCGTCGACCAGTCGTATTGTACGCGCAGCTCTCAGATATTTCCATGTATTAGGTTAAGGAGGTCTTATGCTTTATTGAGGGTTAGAGAGACGGACTTTTCCGTATGTGTCCTCTCTCGGGAAGGTTGTAGACCGGTATATGTCTCCCTTGCAGGGTGTTGAGTGATTCTTCTTGGTTATCTAAAGCTAGACTAGGGGTAAGGTTACTGTGTCGTTGTCTCCGATGTGTGCAGTGTTAGCTAAGCTCTGCACGACATCGACAGGTACTGTGGGAGCCTAAGTTGTCTTCGGGTTGGTTTATTTTGCGAGCACAGCGCTGTGGTGTGAGAGGGCCATAGCCTATCCCTCACAACATAGTGCTGCCTCTTTGGGTTGACTTCTGAGGGATCGCCAGGATAGAGCTAGGTACTAGAGACCTAGATTTATCAAGAGAGCATCCCCGTCATATAACGTAATCTTCATTATACCACCCTCGGACAACGTTAGGCTACGAGCCGCATGCTCGCCCATTGTGGCCCTGCCTTGATACCCCAGCTAGACTTTATTAACTGAGCAGACACTGGTTAGAGATAAGCCCCATTACTATATGTATGCAACATTATTATTCACTGCACTTTTGAGCCGAGGTTGTTGTTGAGTTGCACAACCCGAGTAGGCGGTTGCGTTGTGTCACGAAGCATTTCTTTAGTTGTTGAGCATTACTACCTTTGCGCAGTCTTTATTATTCGCCTGCCTATTATTACTATATGTCCTAGCATTTATTGTGACCCGTATTCTGCATTATAATTGTTCAAGATTCTTTACGAACATCTTCCCAGCATCAGACTTATTTCAGAAGTTTCCAGTTGATGTTGCAGGACTAGCATTGCACTTTCTTTAATACAGGAGTGCCAGTTATTTAAGTATCTACCGTAGCGTTAATTAATCACGTTACCTATCTTTTCTTTGTGTAACATAATCGAGTAATCTTTTACTGTTTGAGAATAGGCTGTTTCATTGAGCGTCAGCCTAGTGTGTGTGCACCAGTTACCGAGTCATAGGATACCTCGTTGTCCAGGCACGACTCAGGGCGGTAATGGTGTTTTGTTTTCCAGTGTTTAAGGCAGGGGTTGGATCTAGTGTTACCGTTGTTGCTTTTTGCCATTATCTAGTCCAATGTTGAAGAGCCCTGTGTCTTTGAGAACCTGGATCGTAACAAATGGCGACCTAGCTCAGGATCTTGTGAACTAAGAGATAATTGCAGGATTGTTGTGGTCATTTGTTTTATTGAGGAATATAGTGGGCACGTTAGATTTGTTTTGGCAAAGTAGTATAGCACTTGAGAGTCTTCAGACATTTTTGGCAAGTGAATAGTGCTACATAGGAGCTTGGGTACTTTTTTTTTTTTTGTATAAACGTCAGAATTTTTGGTGGACACCATGGGAGACGAATCAGATCATACTGAGGGTTCAGGGAATGATGCAGGCTCTGATGGGCAGATGCCAGGGGGGTTAGTAACTAGTGAGGAGGCCGCAAAGAAGTTTTTGGAGGTACTTATAACAGCTGATCGACTAGAGGGAATTAGCAAGTATGGTCTACAGTGTTTGGCTCCCCTCATGGGGCTTAAGGTGGCTCATGGCATCAAGAAGAACGATTTGAGGGCTTTCGTACTGGGGGCGGCTAGTGAGGTCCAGGGTGGAGAGGGTGCTCGGGGACTTCTGCTCGAGCCCCCCCACCACTCTACTCCCATCGGGACCTCTAGGATGCCGGAGTTTAGTATGTTCCCGCAGGCTGATAGCCGCTGGCAGCGTGGTTTAGGATCGCTGGGTGGGCCTCCAATAGTTGCACCTCCTCCTCAAAGTTTCACTACAGTACAGAAATGCTCTTCCAGCTTGAGATGGCTAAGGTTAAACAACAGACTGATCTCGAACTCGCGAGAATAAAAGCCCAGTCGGAGGCTGAGTCTACCAGGTACCGTGCAGATATCGATCTTGAGAAGACTCGGGTGGAAACGACAGGGCAACGTCTCGGTGGTGGGAATTGTGGGCATGATCAGTCTTTGTCGCACCTGTTGAAGCTAGTCCCTGTATTTGATGAGTCGGGTGTCTCCGAATTTTTCATGAGATTCGAGAAGAAGTGCCAGGAACACCAGTGGCCTGTGGAGAAGAGGGCAGCCCTTGTTTCCTCTAGACTTGTGGGCAAGGGACTCAAGGCTTATGATGCATTGCCTATAGAGTCGTGTATTATCTATGAGGAACTCAAGGAGGCTGTCCTGAGAGCATACGAACTACAACCAGAGACGTACAGGTTGAAGTTCCGGGGTGTTACCAAGGGTCGGGAGAGCACCTTTTTGGAACATGCCCGGGAGCTGTCCGATGCTTTTGGGAATTGGCTGAGGTCGGAGAAAGCTACTACGTTTGACGACATTAAACAGTTGGTGCTTTTAGAGCAGTTTTTCAAATGCACGGGCGGCGACCTGACATTAAACCTGAAAGAAAAGCAACCAAAAACTCTACAGGAGGCAGCTGAGATGGCTGACCTCCGGCTATCACTAATTCGTGGGTGCGAGTCTGCCCAGCGTAGTGAGGCAGGTAACAAGGGGCGTGACGCCCCACCTCCCCGAGTAAGTGATATACCTTATGCAAACAAGTACAAGAGCCATGATACCAAGACTGACCACACGACTAGCACCGTCCCGTTTAAGAAGGGGCCGGGCCCTTCCCAGTACCAAGGGAAGCCCAAAGGGGAGTTGGAGTGTTATCACTGTCATAAAAAGGGGCACTTTGCAAGAGTCTGTCCTAGCAAACCACCTACAGCAGCTGTATCTTTGGCCTGCAACACTGGTGTGTCTCCGAAGTCGTCTGAGTTTGCCCGGGGCAGTTCGTCAGAGGCTGAGGCACAGCCAATGCAGAAGCACCTGGGAGGCTCGAACCCTGCTCAGGATGTTTTTTGGGATCATAGAGGGCGGGGTTGCGTGATGTGGGCGGGGCGCAAGTATGGAGTAGTGGTCTTGCGTGATACAGGTGCTTCCCAGACTCTGATGCAAAACTTGACTGGCTACCCTATAAACGCGGCTCGGGTGGTAGTGGTATAGGGTATTAATGCAACTCGGTCATACCCGCTGGTGCGGTTGGAGTTGGAGGTGGATGGTGTGGCACGTGAATTGGATGTCGGGATTGTGGAGGAACTGCCAGTGGAGGGCGTCGACCCTCTTCTCGGCAACGACTTTGCAATGCCTGCTTCTGAGGTTCTACCCTTAGTCGTTGCCGAGAGGCCGGCCGACGTGAGTAGGGAAGAGCAAGAGTGGGTCGAGCGGTGCCAGACACAACCCATGGCGTGTGTTGTCACCCGAGCTCGGGCAGCTAAAGTGTCACAGCCTAGTCCTCCGTCTTCAGACTAGCGCAGGAACGATCAACAGGAGGAGGCTAAAGCTGGAGTTGGTTTTAAGAGTTTTGACTCGGCGGCTCTCCTGGGTGATTCAGTATTAGCACCATCACTTAATTCTGGAGTAGCCCCAGGGCCTGTCATCGAGAGTGACGAGGCTGGGCATGACGAGACTCCACGACAGCAACGTTATGTACATCGAGAGAGACAGAGGGAGCAGCCCAGTATCGGGGAAGGTCATGCATTGCTCCGGGAGCAGTTAGATCGCTTGGCACCCTCAGATATACGTCGGTTGCAACTAGAGGACCCTGAGCTCCAAACGTGTGCTAATGGAGCTGTAGAGCTCGACGAGGACAGCGATGCACAGCCAGGAGATTTTTTTTTTAAGGCATCCTCTATAGGCGTTTTCAAGACCCTAAACGTAGTTGGCAAGAGGGGTCCGGAGTAGTGGAACAGTTGGTGGTGCCACGGGAGTGCAGGGATAGCCTACTGAGGTTGGCATGACATACCACTGGCAGGACATCTAGGGGTGAGAAAAACGGTGGCAGCTTTAGGAAAATTGTTTTGGTGGCCAGTGTTGAAGGGGCAGGTAGTAACCTGGATAGCAATGTGTCATACGTGCCAGAGGGTTGGAAAACCTAACCAAACAATTCCAAGAGCCCCGTTGCACCCCCTTCCTGTCAGTGGACCGCCCTTCAGTAAGGTCATCATTGATATGGTCGGACCCCTACCCCCTACTAGTGCCGGTAATAAATTTCTATTAACTATCATGGATGTGGCCACTCGTTATCCTGATGCATATCCAATGAGAAATGGCACGGCGAAAACTGTTGTCCGGAACCTGCTCTTGTATTGCTCGCGGTATGGTTACCCGCAAGAGGTGCAATCGGACCAAGGTTCTAGTTTTACATCTAATCTGTTCAAACAGACTATGATTCAGCATGGCATCAGCACTGTCGTCTCTTTTGCGTATCACCCGGAGAGTCAAGGGGTGTTGGAGAGGTGGCACGCCACGCTGAAAAGCATGCTTCGATGTTACTGCGCAGAGAATGGAAAGGATTGGGACCTTGGTCAGCCGTATGTTTTGTTCGCGGCAAGAGAAGTACCTGGAGAGAGTCTCGGTTTCAGTCCGAATGAGCTTGTTTTCGGGCATCAGGTGAGGGGTCCTCTCCACATGGTGAAGGAGATGTGGGAGGGCACTAGGCATATGGTTCTGCGAGATAAGTTGCAACCTCTTGTTCCTGAGCGACAAGAGGAGTGGTTTACTAGGCTGTGGCAGTCCGTCTGCATGTTTGTTGCTTCTCCAGGCCTGATGTACGGGGTAGAATCCGACATGGAGGCTGGAGACAGTGCAAGGCTCGAGTTGGCTCCCTACCCTGTGATTCCTGCTCGACAGCCTGTTGTGAAGGCGGAGCTGGACGGCGTGTGGAGAGGGGGTCTGAGGGATGAGGGATATCGTGAGTGGTCGTTGCCAGTGGCTTTGCAACCTGAGTTTGGTGGCAGAGTCTGTGTGTATGTTGATTGCAAGAGTGTGGAAGCATTATCCCTGACAGACGCCTATCCATTACCCAGAGTTGACGACACCATAGACCGCTTCGGGGCTGCCTCGCTCATCACGAAGGTAGAACTAGTGAAGGGTTATTGGCAGGCCCGGTTGCCGGAAAGAGCGAAGAGAAGTGCCAGTCTTGCGATGAACTGGACAGTTTATCAGTGTCAGGTGTTGTTGTGCTGCCGGAACACAAGTTGGATGTGTGGCATGCTAAGGGCACTGATAATGTTTTGGCTTTGTTTGCAGGAGAACCCTCGCTGTTCAGTCAGTGTCTGTCGTGGGTGGAGGATCCGGGGTAGGCTACCACAGTATGTTGGTATAGCCTCCTGTCTTGGCTCGCGGTGTATTTTTGCGCTGGTGCTTGTTGGCTCGCGTGTGTAGCATCAGCGTAGGGTCGCAGGGCAGGAGTTGTTGGCTTTGATTAGACGAAAATTAGGCTACATCTATAGTAGCCGCCAAAAACAACATTAAAATAAAATATGAAAAATTAAATAAAAACTCTTTCTTTTTAATAATAAATTTTAAGATAATAATGCAGCTGAGTTCTGAGTGCAGATGTTTTTCCCTCAGTAGGCTGTGCTTCTTAAAGCTCGCTCTGGGAGCACAATGTTATGAATTAATGTATTATATTTGGGTAGGGTGATAAGATTTGCTTTATATAAAAATGTTGTTATATTTTTTGTTTTTTTGAGGAAACTGAGCTTGCATTCCATGAGAGGCAGAGTGGTTAGGAGTGGCAGATTTTAGCGACATTCTGCCTGTTCAGATATGGGCTCATGGTTGAGTGTCCCATATCTTGGGGGGGGTGTGACGCCTCCCGGCGTTAGCAGAATGGTTGCGTGGGGCATTGCAGCTCGCTAGCGCTCGCCAGGATGGGGGGATAGGCTACATTTGTCCTAGAATGATCTGCTTTATTTCATTAGTGTCGTGTTGCCACAGACAGTCTAGAAATGGTCTTTGTTTTGGTCTCTGACCGCGCCCTATATTTTATATTCGCTATAATATAAATGTTGCTTGTGTGGGAGGCGAGCAAGAGAGGGTGAGGGGGTACACCCGGCAGCGAGGTGAGCTATGACGCGGTTCGCTTGAGCGCTGACGGCGTTGGCGGCCGGGTGGTCAACTAGTCCCTTCCCGTCGCTGCCTCGTGTTCTTTACCAGCTCAGAGCTTGCCTGACACGCGTATCGCCTACATCCATTGCAATTCTGTTCCCCCATACTCGCTACTTTGCATACTATTTCTCTCTCTCGACTTCTCCTTTCTCATTCTCTAATCTTTATTAAACTCAACATCCCTTCTGGTTTCAGCATAGACGTTCACCGTAGACCAGTCGTATTGTACGCGCAGCTCTCAGATATTTCCATGTATTAGGTTAAGGAGGTCTTATGCTTTATTGAGGGTTAGAGAGACGGACTTTTCCGTATGTGTCCTCTCTCGGGAAGGTTGTAGACCGGTATATGTCTCCCTTGCAGGGTGTTGAGTGATTCTTCTTGGTTATCTAAAGCTAGACTAGGGGTAAGGTTACTTTGTCGTTGTCTCCGATGTGTGCAGTGTTAGCTAAGCTCTGCACGACATCGACAGGTACTGTGGGAGCCTAAGTTGTCTTCGGGTTGGTTTACTTTGCGAGCACAGCGCTGTGGTGTGAGAGGGCCATAGCCTATCCCTCACAACATAGTGCTGCCTCTTAGGTTTGACTTCTGAGGGATCGCCAGGATAGAGCTAGGTACTAGAGACCTAGATTTATCAAGAGAGCATCCCCGTCATATAACGTAATCTTCATTATACCACCCTCGGACAACGTTAGGCTACGAGCCGCATGCTCGCCCATTGTGGCCCTGCCTTGATACCCCAGCTAGACTTTATTAACTGAGCAGACACTGGTTAGAGATAAGCCCCATTATTATATGTATGCAACATTATTATTCACTGCACTTTTGTGCCGAGGTTGTTGTTGAGTTGCACAACCCGAGTAGGCGGTTGCGTTGTGTCACGAAGCATTTCTTTAGTTGTTGAGCATTATTACCTTTGCGCAGTCTTTATTATTCGCCTGCCTATTATTACTATATGTCCTAGCATTTATTGTGACCCGTATTCTGCATTATAATTGTTCAAGATTCTTTACGAACATCTTCCCAGCATCAGACTTATTTCAGAAGTTTCCAGTTGATGTTGCAGGACTAGCATTGCGCTTTCTTTAATACAGGAGTGCCAGTTATTTGAGTATCTACCGTAACGTTAATTAATCACGTTACCTATCTTTTCTTTGTGTAACATAATCAAGTAATCTTTTACTGTTTGAGAATAGGCTGTTTCATTGAGCGTCAGCCTAGTGTGTGTGCACCAGTTACCGAGTCATAGGATACCTCGTTGTCCAGGCACGACTCAGGGCGGTAATGGTGTTTTGTTTTCCAGTGTTTAAGGCAGGGGTTGGATCTAGTGTTACCGTTGTTGCTTTTTGCCATTATCTTGTCCAATGTTGAAGAGCCCTGTGTCTTTGAGAACCTGGATCGTAACAATATGTATATGAGAATGAGAGAGAGATAGATACCAAATATTTCAGCAAGATCATATGCTAAACCTGGTATTCCCACATATTACAAGAGCGTCAACTCTCTATAACTTACTAGAATCCTATATACTGTACCTGAATAACCAGTGTTGCTAATGAGGACAAATGTATTGATTGAATACAGAAGGACACCAGCAGAGAAGATCAATATGCACACACATTATCACACGACAAGTAAACATGTATCGTACACACCAGTATATAAACATTAGCACTATTAACACAAATGCTATTAATTATTGCTATAAGTCTCACCTCCATTATCTCTCGCCATGAAGGCATGCATCATATACTGTAAGTGTAACATAAATACATGTTCGGCATCCGGTTACTTATATGAAGCTTAGTAAAAACCATATCGCAAATTATGTAAGATTCATTTACTGCATAAAGTATATTTTAATCATAATATATATATATATATATATATATATATATATATATATATATATATATATATATATATATACTTTCTGAACAAGGACGTTGATTTAACAGCACTTGTTGTAGGTTTGCTTGGCCATTGATCCCGCTAAGAGAAATAGCATTACCAACATGTCTTGAGGTTCTTTCCTGTTGCTAAAAGCTAAAAGATCGTGTGTTTAACATCCTCCGGGCCACTTTAGAGGACCTCAAAAGCCATTACGATCAAGACAGGTGAGCAAAGGTAAGTGATTTACAGTCCAATAGGAAGGAATGCGTGTGTGTGTTACTTACTCCAGTACAGCGTCAAAATGTAAGATATAGAAACTGTGAAAAAGTAATATAAAGGATCCATATTAATATGCTTTTATCAAGGTGTTTTGGTAGTAATAAACCAATGTAACCCTGTACAGCTTATGGATAGACAGTAAATAACTATAAACATATTCGATCATGTATATACCTATTGTGTATTATACACTTGATACTATTATAAATCAATGAACATGGATTTACCAATTGTTAAGGGGAAGTTATATTATATAATCGTTTAATTTGTATTAATGCCGGTACATATTATTGTTTTCATTTGCTTCCTAGACCTCTATCCAGCTTTACACAAAAATAAACCCAAGACCCCCTTTTGAGGTAAATGTGTACAGTTTTCGGTAGAAAAATGTCCCGGTTCCTCCTTAATTACTGGCTGTTTATCGCTCTCAAGGACAATAAATTGACACCTAGATAGGGCGAAAAGTCTTAAAATCGCCAAAGTAATTAGACAAATGTCTTAAAATCTCATAGCTAATTGGGCAAAATCATGAAGGAAAAGAGGGGCCATAAAAACCAACCATCCCCCCCTTAGTTTTTAGATTATAGAATGTTTGACCCATTCATTTGGTGATTATAAGACCTGTCTCTTTGTCAATAATTAGACCTTTCATGTAATTTAGGTGTGGATTTTTTTTTGCCGAGCCTGTAATTTAGGTGGGACCTGTTTTCAGCCAGGACATATTTCAACCGAAAAATTTACAAATATATCTTGAAGGGGGATTTTGAGGTTGTATTTTTTTTTAAAGTTTGATGGAGGTCTAGGGAGGAAACTAGAAAATGAATAATTTAAAAAACAAACGTCGACCAAAAAATAAATCACCCCCCTTTACGCATTTGGTGCGGCGCCCGTCATCTGACGGGAGCCGATTTCCAACTGTTATGTGGCCTGGGAGCCAGGCAGGCTGCTTCAGGAAGCGCGGGAGGGCCTCATCCAGAGCCCAAGAAGTCTGAGCGAGCACTGGTGTGCGAGATAACCTTGTCTTGCAAGAAAACAGCTCAAAAACACTAATTTTTAGCAATTTTGGCCAGCCTATGCAAGATCGTTGCAAGACAAACAGGCGTCGTACAGAAATGATTCCGGTGTCATTGGAAAACTCTATTACTATACTTTCATGGATGTGCATGAAATTGAGTAGGGAATGAAGGTATATTTAGGCCAACATGTCCGTTTATTTGGGGTTAAATGTGATTGCTGCTTGTGGACGGATTGAGCAACCCTTGTACAGTACATTGTAAATTAGTACGATTTCAGCAGGCATGGGAAGGTTTTGTTTTGTTATAATTATGTGGATGAGGGAGACAAAAGGCAGATCTGCCTATGGTAAGTGCGTCCCCCAGAGTTGAAAGAGTGACAGGGCCAAAATCAGGGAATATTATTACAATTATTATTATTATTATTATGTTTTGTTTTGTGGAAGAAAAAAGTGTGGTGTGCTAGTTTAGTGTAGTGAAGTAGATAGCAGGAGAATTGTTTGTGAGGCTAGCTGGATCACTCTGTTAGGTGAGGCACAACATAAACAGCAAAGGAAGCCAGACAAATTAAACAGGAGTTCCAGCAACTCCTTATCAAATTACTATTGGCCTCCAATGGGTATTGCCTTGCTCGATTGCTGCCTACAATCTCCTTATCTGTTATCTGCTATAAAGTTTGCCACCTGCAAGTGGCACTGATTAGCGTGTCGCCCATCGGTAATTTGTTTAGGGTTTATTCCCCTAGATGGGTTGTCCACCAAGGCTAACGGGTCCCATCCACCCAGAAACATCCCTATCAGATAATAGGGGGAGCGCTAACACCAGAGACAATCAAATTATAGGGGAAGAATGGAGGAAGAGATTCACACAAACTCTTCATCACAGGAAAGAGGGTCTAGGTTGTGCCCTTCAGGGCTGGACTGGTTACTGTAGGAGGAGGACTCCTCCCACAACATGAAGAGGACCCCAGTGCACAAGAGGGCCATGACGGACGAGGAGTTTAGGCACCCCGACTCCTCCGAGTCCCCCAAGACCCCCCCCCCCCCTCCCCCGCACACCATAGTCAAGACCATCACCAATGCCAAAGCCCACACCACCTACCACTTCCCATCCTCCCCCACTCACTTGCCCTGCAATATTAACCCCTTTGCATATGTGTGTTCCCCTAGATTTTAACTTTAAATATATTAAATATAGTTTATCACCAACCAACTTTACTTCTAAACTCATGAATGAAATCTACAAATACATGTGGCACTCCAAGGACTCGAACCTAAGATACTCACACCGAAATTCCGCGCATTTATGCATTATGCTATCAAGAAATTAATGAGTTTACTCAATTACAGTTTTACGTCACAGATACTTTGCCTTTGAAAAGAAAAAGAAGTGAATATATTATGATAATTAACGGTAAATCACACATTACATTTTCCGTACCGGTGCCACGCTTTATGCTTTGTATGGCTACTATTAGAAGATTATATTCAGTTAAAAAAGGGCCTATAGCAATTAACAGACTTCGAACTATCTTACTTAACTTATTTTACTGCCACAGATCCTTCTTAAACTGCGCAAAATCGTCTAAATATAGCTAGAATTAAATAAAAAGACGTCGCTGGTACAGAAGGGGTAAATATACCTAGGTTTGCTATGTATTTTCTTGTTATATAACTAATTTCATACAGAGTAAGCCCCTAACCTATTATTAACGAGGTATCTATAATTATAATATTTTCGATTGTCTGTGTGTGTGTGTGTGTGTTCTAAATAGGCGGCCGCAGTTTTGGACCTGGGGAGCAGAAACTTTACATGTCGGCGTCAATTGACCTGGGTCAGGTCATAGAGGGGGCGAGGCCACGATCGGAGGTCGTTTCGAGGCGGAAATTGAAAAAAAATGAAAAAAATTGGCCGTTTGGGGCAGAAGGAGGCCTCCGGTCGAAAAGGTGTATGGAACGAAAGTTGTTCGCAGCCCCACAAAATGGGGGTACGGATGAGGTCATATCCAAAACCGGAGGTCATTTAGCGGCCGAAATCGAGGTCGCCGTTTAATGAGGCACAGGGAGGTCGAGGCCGGTGATTATGGTAGTAGTAGTATTGTGATGATTGTGGTAGTAGTGATTGATGATTGTGATTATGGTAGTAGTAGTGGTGGTAGTAGTGATGGTGATTATGGTGATTACCCGGGCAACGCCGGGTACCCCTGCTAGTATAAATATATTAATCCCTACTGTACCATAGGGTACAGTAATAAAAGTCCTCCCCAGTCCCAAGCAATGTGGCCAAAATAGCAAGATAGAACAATATCCCACCTCAAAAGATAAAGGAATACTGGCTTCCCCAGCCTGCAGAGGGTTGGATATAAGCTAAGAAGTGTTGCCAACTATAGAGCAGTGCTCAAACGGTCGCGGTACCAGGCACTGCCTGATACTGGCAGTTACAAGGAAAGTAAATTACTGACGGCCCCATGCCGTTGCTGGGACTGGGGGAGTGATTTATCTACTGACCTCCCTGTCGTCGCTTGTACAAAAGGGGTTATGGCAGATTTTCACTTAAGGATTTTTTTCTCGACCTCCTTCTCCCTCATGTTTAGACCCATTAGTTTTGAGATTTTTAAAAATTTGCCTCATTAGTTTGGCGATATTAATAACTTTCGCCCCATTTCTGTCAATTGTAAGACCTTTCGTGTCATTTAGATGTCAATGTTTTCCTGGCGAGGGATAGCGAGCCTGTAATTTAGGAGGAACCCGCCTTTGGGCGGGACATTTTTCTAACGAAAAATTTACAAATTAATCTCGAAAGGGGGTCTTGGGGGTATGTTTTAAGCTTGATGGAGATTTAAAGATCAAATTGAAAACCTCCCCTTAACGAGGTTGTGAAGTATAATTGCTGTAAGTATTAATTTGGGACTAGTTTCAAAATGTGTCAACCGATAAAGGTCACTATACAGTATATTCGGTATGCACAATATAAGCGTACTTATATACAGAAACATGAACAAGACAAATATATAATGAGAAGGTTATACACAACACAAGGATAATACCTTGATAATAACAACATAACGAATGTCATACAATACATACTAGCTAGCGTCATTATTTGATGATATATATGAGGAATATATAAATATATATATATATAATTATATATATATATATATATATAATAGGTTAAATTATTCAATCAGTGGTACATGAATTAATCCAGACAATAAGTATAATAAGTTAATTACCAATACTGTGGTGGTGTGGTGGAGTGATCATGCCACTGGATTGGTAATCCAATGGACCCGGGTTCAAATCCCGATATGTCAATGGGAAGATATTATTGGGATTGAATTTGTGCTGTACCTAGTATCAGTGCATTACCACAAAGCCCACCGAAATGCCAAAAAAATACCCTCATTGTTCCCTGATTAAATAACACTGTATGAATATTCCCATATTCAAAATATGTTACAGGGCGATAATGCCTAGTGAGTTCACTGCTCAATAGGTGGCGTTCTGAGAGTGAGGGTCTGAGTCTGTAGGGTGAGACAGTGAAGCACTTGAATGAAGCAACCAGCCGCTTCAGAGATGGAACTGCTTCGAGCTATGAATGGATGCTTCACATGTCTCACTCCCCAGACTGGAACAAGACCTCACGGGCTTCACCGTGTTGAGCGGTGGAAAGTACAGGCTCTCAGCCTATGCCCGAGAGGGAGTAGTTGGAATATATAAAAAAAAAAAAAAAAAAATCGATGGGTAGAATTCCTGTCCTCTCACACAGCTTAGTTCACACGAATGACATTTAGGAATGTTCACATAATACAATATCAATACAAAATTAATTTAGCTTATTGAGGACTGGTGGTGTAGGACTGAAGATTTATATAACTAGTGGTAGTGGTTGGTGATCTCTACCTCGAGTCAAAGCCGGGGGGAGATGTTGAAGTTACGGCTGATAATATGAGACTAGCGTGAGGCGTAGCTCCGGGAATACGCTATGGCTGCCGGTTCCAATAATATTTCGAACCTGTGAGCTAGTTTCCTTGCACATCCAGAGCTGATAAACAGATTTATGCATTCCAGCTAATAATTAACTTACAATTAATAATCTACTACAGTAAAATAAGGTATTAGCTAAAATCGTAATTACTATACAATACCGACAAATTAAAATAACCCAATTGGATACCAAACTGTCGGGGTTACAATATATTATTTCCAACATACTGCCCGCCACCAAAAGCAAATATACAGTAGCTATATACAAAAAAGAATCAAAGATCACCTTGGGTAATCTTGGATCTCCAAAGATCCACAGAACCCATAGTCACCCTCCTTTTGGGGTGAGCACCACTGGAAGCCGGAGGAGGACCACTATTCTCAGATTCACCAGCTCGACCCTGAGGAGCACTGTCATCTGTAATAGAACCAGCACTCCCCTGAGGAGGTACATCAGTAGAGACACTGGTAACATCAGGTAGTTTTACATCCTGCTCCAAGGGATATAACTTTACGACAGGGCGAGTAGTAATCCCAGTCGAAGTCTGTAACTCAGCAACCCAAATACTACCATCAACTCCCTAAAACAATTTGATGATCCTACCAAGCTTCCAATACAATCTAGGACGCTCATCATAAACCAATACGATATCCCCGATGCGAGGCCACAAACTTTTTATTATATCCAAGTGATGCTCGCGAAGAGACAGCAGATATTCCTGTGACCACCTTTTCCATAAATCGTCCGACACTTTGTTCATATATTGGAAGCGACGATGTGTGGCGTCAGCATCGCAGAATGTAGGGTTTTGAAGATCTTCATCGGTCACTGACGATTTAGGAAAGTGTTAGTATGGAAGGCGAAATGGGTAAGAGGTCATCGATAGAAGCCAAGGTATAGGTCAAGGGCCTGTCATTGACTACCATCTCAATCTCCATTAAGACAGTTTGCAATTCCCTATTAGTCACCAGGGCCCTCCCTAATACCTTTTTCATGGCATATTTGACAATACCAATTGTCCTCTCCCAAATTGCCACAAACCACGGTGCACGTGCTGGCATGAATTTCCATTGACAATTCTTTCCATTGAGGGTAGACACAACCTGCGGGTCATCCATTAAATTCGGAATATATTTGGATGCACCGACAAAACACGCCGCATTATTGCTAAGAATCATTTGAGGGAATCCATTGCAACCTGCAAAACGTCTTGGGGTATGTAAAAAAAAACTCACTGTATAAATCGTCAATTAATTCAGTATGGATCGCTCTGGTTACCGCACATATGAAGAGTACGGCGTATACCTTTATGATATTACCGGGTGATTCCCGAACTTGAATCGCTCCTGTATAATCAATTCCAGTTACCTGAAATGGTTCAGTTCTTTGTACCCTGAACTCAGGTAAGGGAAGTAGATCAACTGGAGAATAAGGCTTACCCTGCAACCTTTTACATAATTATAGTACAGCTATTGTGAATCCTTTTAATGGCCTGTCGCATATAAGGGATCCACCAATGTTGTTGCATGTAAGACAGAACAGTTTACATCAAAATGCAGGCAAATCCCATGGCATTTGCGAATCAACAATTTGGTAATGAAATGAGAGGAGCTAAGAAGGACAGGAAATTTTGCAGAATTATCAATGTCCGCCTTCTGGGTCCTGCCTCTACACTAAGAGTATTTAAAAATCTGTGTGTGATAATCCAGGTTTGTATCCCGGTGGATCACATACAGTATATGTTTTCATTAATTTCATTGGAGGTGTTTGGTGTTGTGGTGAAATTAATAAAATATAGATTAGGTCTCCTTCCATAAAATAATAATCCTAGCTGTTTCATTAAGTTTGAGGGTTTGGCCTTCAACTCCTTGTACAATATTTCATGTTCAGTAGGATATGATTCCCCTTGTACTAAACACATTAATTTTATTTCTACTGATGTCAATTCATGGAGTCGGAGTTGCTTCGAATCTTCACTAAGGAATGATCCGTGAGCCCGACTTCTCATGTTGTTAATAAACCGGTATATCCATACAAATATCCGTATTATAAGATCACAGCTGCTATAACGTTCCCACTCTACCAACTTATTATCCTGATGTGTAGTACTCACAGTCGAACTACTTAATAATTAACTTACAATTAATAATCTACTACAGTAAAATAAGGTATTAGCTAAATTCGTAATTACTGTACAATACCACCAAACTCAAATAATCCAATTGGATACCAAACTGTTGGGGTTACAATATTTTATTTCCGACAATAGACTCTGGAGGCAATCCAACGTAGAATGGCAAACATGATCCACAATATTACACATTTATCATATGAGGAGAGGTTAAAATCCTCAGCTTACATTCACTAGAAACACGAACATGTAGAGGAGACATGATAAGAGGTGTTACAGTGGATGCCGGCAATACACAAAGGTGACATTAGTAAATAATTAAAGCAAAACGATTGCGAAATTACATATACAAATAGCTTCAAACTAGATCAATTACAGTTTAAATCAAATATATATAAGCATTGGTTTAGAAATAGGGTTGTGCATATATTTAATTGATTGTCTAGTGCCTTAATCAGCTCAGAAACGGTGGAAAGTTTCAGACGTAATTTGAATAGTCATATGAATGATGTTGGTTGGGTGTTAAAGGGATCTGGCTCATGTGGGCCGGTAGGCCCTCTGCAGATGTCTGTGTTTTTTATGCTTTTATGTTCATGATACATTATATACATAATGCCACGCTTGTCCACAATATGATGATCTTGTGCACAATATGATGATATTACCAAGCCCGTAATTACAATACTTACCCTCATTAGTTTCTCAATTTGCCGCCACCTCTTCGATTTAGTTACGTAATTTATGTTTGTTCTTGTCCTGTCCTTGTTTTATGAACGGTACAATGGCTGCACAAGGCCACGTACCCATTACCGCAGTTGCACGTATTCGGCATGTTAAGCTAATCTCCAACTCAAGCTTTACTATTTAACCCATACTATACTGTAGGATACAGTAATAAAAGTCCCCAGCAGTCCCAAGCAATGTGGCCAAAATGGCAGGAGAGACCACCTTTTCACCTCCAGAGATGAGGCAACACTGGCCCTCCCACCCTTCAGTGGGTCTCATATAAGCTGAGAAGTGTTGCCATAACGGGAGCAGTGCTCAAGCGGTCTTGGTAACTGGTACAGCCTTGTACAGGCAGTTACAAGGAAAGTACATTACTGACGACGATATCCGTCGCTAGGACTGGGGAGTTACTTATCTACTGACGACTATAGTCGTTTCTTGGATTGAAGGGGTTAAGTAAATTTCCTAACCAATTTGTTTCCCTCAAAATGCCAGCCTGAGACGGACACTTCATGTTAGACCCATTGCTTAAATACATCAAAGAAAATGGGACTTCTATACAAAGTTCGAGAATTCTTCACTGACAAGCAGTTACTCATTATAAATAGTGTTCATTCTCAGATGGAATACTGTTCACTCTTGTAGAATGGATGGGGAGTGGTTGCATTGAGGCAGTTGAACAAAATTCACCCATTGAGTACCAACAACGCACGTTATGCGTCGCCTATGTATATAACGCTAAACCCCAACGACGCAATGGTTGCATTCACGTTAATTACTCTTTTCCTATGGCACCTAGAGGGTTCAGATTTGTATGGGAACTGCTATAGTATCCCACACAACAATACCGATGGTTGGAAAGCCTTCAAGTCCAGTTGCATATGTATGGGCGCACGTGGGAGTGATTTTCCAGTATTTTGCCTACTCATTTTCCCATGTTAATTGCGATTTTACGCCGCCCCACAGGACTCCTAAATGACCTGGGGGTGAGCGTTTTTTTGTGGTTTTTCCTTTATTACTAACCCATCCCACATGTTTTCAGGAAAACAAAATTACAACCTGCTGGTCCCTCATTGTATATTTACTATAAATCAGCGGGTGCTCAATGGGTTAATCGATAACCCTGTAATCACATAGGCTCTTCATCCAGTATTCATACAAAGAGATGTTGCATCCCTTGCATTACTCTACAGATAATTTCACGATAAGCGATCTGAGGATCTTACTTCAATTGTACCACCTCTCCGAATCTATCCCCGCAGAACTAGGGCAACTGGAAATGCCAATGTATTCACGCTCTCCTCCACAATGTTCAGTAGATCTGCCGCTTATCAAACTTTATTTATTCCAGGAACTTCTAGTCTCTGAAATTCACTTCCCTGGAGTTGCTTTCCACAAATTTACTACCCACAACAGTTTAAGTCCAATTATTACAAACACTGTTGAATGTAGGATGCCTTTAGTCACATGGACTATGTGTGCTTAGTCTTTGTTATTCCCTTATCTATATATTGTTTCTAAATAATAACAAGTGTAAAGAGATATTGTAGGTAATAAGTAAGAGGAGGTGAGTTGATAAGACAAAATACATTTTTCTAAGAGTACATGTTCCTGTTGGACTTTACTCGATTGTGAGGTATAGAGGGTCAGACAGATCCTTGTTAACAATGGCCATTCCAACACCACCTTCAACACAATCTAGAGGAAACAACGGCATCAAGTTTTAGTATCCAATCAACAGAGACAGCAATAACAAAGAAAGTTGTGACGTCAAAGTGTTTTACTGCAATACCTATACACACCTGCATATAGCCAAGATGAAAAGGCTATCAAGAACATCATCTCGAAGACTTGTACCCCTGCTAAGGAAGATGGCTGTCCATTTATCTATCTATTGCCTGATGCTGTGATCCCCGAAGGGGTGGCCACGAACGAAACGCCCCCGTGCACCTCTGTCGCCAGTCAGTCGACGGACTCGACGCCCCTCCTCCCAACCAGCACCGCCTTCATCCATATACTTCTTCACTTCATCCTTCCACCTCTCTCTTGGTTTACCTCTCCCTCTCTGTCCTTCCACCTCGCTCTCGTACACCCTATTAGTCATTCTCTCGCTTCCCATACATTCCATATGGCCGAACCATCTCAAGGTGTTTCTTTTCACGCTTTCCAGCACATCTACCTCCACACCACACCACCCTCTTACTTCCTCATTCGTCTGTCTATCCCTCCATGTAACTCTGCACGCACTTCTCAGATAACTAATTTCCACCCCTCTCACTCTTGGTCTGAGTCTCTCCACCAACGTCCATGCTTCGCTTCCATAAGTCAGTGTCGGGATTACCACTCTGTCATGCAAGTACTTCTTCACTTCCATGCTGACCACCCTATTTCTTGTTACTGCTTTCAGTGTTCCTCCAACCCTCTTCCCCTGTTGCACCCTCTCCCACACATCTTCATCCATACTCCCATCTTCACTCAGCACACTGCCCAGATATTTAAATGAGCTGTCAATCTCCATAGCCTGACCGTTCAACTTCACCTCACACTCTGTGGTTTCACCCCTTTCGAAGACCATAACCTTGCTCTTCCCCGCATTTACCTTCAGATTCCGTTTTTTGCACACTGTTCCAAACATATTTACCAGACCCTGCAACTCCCATTCAATATCGCTCATCTGATCTGTATCATCAGAAAACAGCAGTACAGGTAGCTTCCACTCATTTCCCTCCCTTATCATCGATACACCAACATCCACTGCTCTTCCTTGTATTTTTTCATGACTCCATCCATATATGCAGTAAACAACCATGGGGACATCACACACCCCTGTTTCAACCCAACATTCAGATCAAAGAACTTGCTCTGCTCATTCTCCACACGTACTGCCGCCTTTGCACCCTCATACATGCTCTTCACTGCTTTCAGCAACTTACCATCTACTCCGTATATTCTAACTAGTTTCCACATACCTTCTCTATTCACTCTGTCATAACCTTCTCCAAGTCCATAAAGGAAACATACAGCTTTTGTTGCTTCTCCAGATATTTCTCCACAACACATTTCAGGGTAAAAATCTGATCTACACATCCTCTTCCCTTCCTAAACCCGCCCTACTTGTCACCTAACCATTTTTCCGTCCTTGCTCTCACTCGCTCAATCACTACCCTACTGTACACCTTCCCTACTATGCTTAGAAGACATATTCCTCGGTGGTTACCACACACTCCTCTTTCTCCTTTACCCTTGTATAGGGGGACTATTATGCCTGTCTTCCAGTCATCAGATGTACTCCCTTTCTCCCATTCTAGTTTGCACATTTTCCATACCCATTCGATCACTATCTCACCACCATAACTCAGCATTTCCCCACACACACCATCTATTCCTGGTGCTTTCCCCAACTTCACTCTTTTCATGGCTTCACACACTTCTGACCTCCTGATCCCCACCTCTTCCTCCACTACTTCTCTTCTTCTATCTCATTTGCCCCATCCAACTATGTTTGCTAGCGCTTCATTCCTTACATTTATTCCTTACATGGCAGTCTGATACCTTCTATTTACTACAAAAAGTACTAAATAATCCAACCTAATAATACGCAACAACTTCAACGCTCCTTAACTTTCCCTTCATAATTGCTGAGGGGCACAGGGCCTTGGGTGGGGCTTTGTGTTTCCCGGGCATTTCCACACCCTCCTCATCTCCCCGCCTTGGAGTGGCTTTGGTCATCCGGGCTTTATTAGTGGTAAGCAGGGAGGGTTTTGTGGGGGGCGCTCGTTTATGGCTTTGGCCTTGCTCGAGACCTTGGGGCTGTTCGGCCAGACAGCCTGAGGAACAGCAACAACAACAAAACGCACCGAGGGACGTCATGGCGAGAACCAATGTGGTGTACCAGGATCGTTGTACCACTGGGAACTGCGCATCCCTTAATGTAAGCTACATTGGTCTGACCAGATGTGCCTGGGCAAACCACATAAAAAGCGATACAACATCATACGAACTAACATAATTAGATCATCACAAAGGATAAACTGAAGGCGAACACCACAATTATTGCTTCATCTAGTGAACAACGTTGGTTACAGGTGTTTGAGGCCATCCATATCCGTGACAGGTCCCCCTCGATTAATATCCAGTATAATATGGTCACAACCGTGCCACTCTACGACGGTCAACCAATCTGCCAACGCATTATTGTCATTATTGCATCCAGTCAGTAATTCACCTTCCTCCAAACAGTACACTTCACGTTTATCTCTATATTATAATAATTTACAGAATGTTTATATATTTTACCTGACGATACTTAAAAGTGTAGGCAAAACGGTATAACAAATGTATACAGTAAATATGGAGAACTATGAAGAAGTTGTCTTTACTCACCCTCATATTGTTGGAAAAAATATTAAGGAAAATTTAAAATCATTAAACAAAAGTTAATAACTAAAAATGCGGTGGATTTTAATATAACATAATTACGAGAAAATATACTTCATATATATATATATATATATATATATGGGAGGTGTGGTGGAGTGGTCTTGCCACTGGACTGGTAATCCAATGGACCAGTGTTCAAATCCCGATAAGTCAATGGGAAAATATTATTGGGATAGAATTTGTGCTGTACGTAGTATCAATGCATTACCACAAAGGTCACCGAAACACCAAATAAATACCATCATTGTTCCCTGATTAACCCGTCCAGCACCAGCGACGCGTCTGGCGCGTCGGCGATGTATGTAATGCACAGCCCCAGCGACGCGTCTGACGAGTCACCCTAATTGCTCCGACCGTAACCTCAGGTGTAGCCACTCGAGAGGGCTCAGATTTGTATGGGAACTGTGTACAACTGTACGTATCCCACGCAACCATGCCGATGGTTGAAAACTCTCAAAGTCCACGTGCGTGCACGTGAGCACGCAATAACCTGGTTTTTGGGGTAATTGCCTTAATTTTTTTACTCCTGTAAAATACGTTTTCTGGGGCTCTGTAGGACCATTCTTTAAGCTTTTTGAGCGGTTTTTCGTGGTTTTTCCTTTATTCCTAACCCATTCGCTATTGTTTCTGGAATAAAACCATTTTTTGAAAACCGGCCGGGTTCTGGTGAACAAACAATACAAAACTAGCCGGGGCTCCACGGGTTAAATAGCACTGTATGAATATTCCCATATTCAAAATATGCTACAGGGGGACAATGCCTAGTGAGTTCATTGCTCAATAGGTGGCATTCTGAGAGTATGGGTCCGAGTCTAGGAGGTGAGAGAGTGAAGCACAGGAGCGAGGCAGCTTCAGAGATGGGGCTGCTTCAAGCTGTGAGTGAGCAACTATGCCCCATGCATATATATATATATATATATATATATATATATATATATATATATATATATATATATATATATATATATATATATATATATATATATATATATATTGAGAATATATCACAAATACACGTGAGCCACTAAATGTTTCTAATCTCTCAGTGGGGTTCGAACCGCCGACCGTCAGAACGATAGCCGACGCTTTAATCAAGACTGCCGTGGTGTAGTTGATTAAAGTGTCGGCTATCGTCCTGACGGTCGGCGGGTCGAACCCCACTGAGCGATTAGAATCATATATATATATATATATATATATATTGTTTCTGAGCAAGAACACTGATTGACCAGCACATATTGTAGGTTTGTTTCAGACAAGATGGAAGCTAAAAATAGGATGGAACGATATGAAATGAGGATGGTGAGATGGATATGTGGGTTTGCTATGAGAGACAGAACCACCAGTGTGGAACTCAGGGAGTTTAGGCATTGAGAGTGATAGTGAGGAGATGTGTAGGAGTATGTTTAGATGGTACGAACAAGTGTAAAGGATGAGAGAAAGGATGAGAGTAATACAAGTGTACGAGAATAACTGGGATAAGAAAGCAAGTCTATTAACGCCTTCCTAGTGTAGCGGTGTCTACGTCGTGGGATCACCCCCCCCCCCCCCCCCCCCGGAGCTACAACTCACAGAGGAGCAGGGACGGGGGCCAAACCCTCACAGCATCCCCCTAACGAGATCTTGGGAATGGTTTCAGTCGCCTGGGCAAGTACTACATTATCAACACAACACACACAATTATACATGTTTTCCACACCGAGAAATGCTCCTCCGGCGGTTATTTCTCGAAGACTCCTATCCGGAGATGTAGAGAGCATCCCTGGACCGATTCACACATACATATGTCCGACGTGCTCCAAACCTATCACTTCGAGCCGACTGACGAAGGGTTCAATTCTTTGCAATTCCTGTGGGAACTGAACTTCACATGCGCAACACTTGCCTCGACCCCGCGAGCCTGGATTTGTGTGAATTCTCTAGTTTTGTCATTTACGGATATACATATCTCCGCAAATAAATGGCCTAACCTAGGTTATATACATACCAGAGGCAATACTCGATATCTTGCGATGGGTGAAGACTAGAACACTTTACATTAACCGGTTATTGGGTGAGGTGGAAAATATATTGGAGTGTTTTGTCTTGTTATTGAGAATTGTTCGAATGCGGCGATGCAGTTTCAGCGGCCACGGCTATAGTCTAGTTACATTTGTTCAACAATTGATTATAGATTATTTATTATGTACAAATATTGAGTAAATTGATTACTGATTACTGATTTATTTAACCATTATAACCATTCCTAAGTTACTGTCAAATGCTTTTATGCATCGTTTGGGAATAAGGAAAATCAATACAAGCTTCCATTAAGGCTGCAAACAAGCAAGAGTCAGCTGACAAGAAAATCAATACAAGCTTCCGTTAAGGCTGCAAACAAGCAAGAGTCAGCTGACAAGAAAATCAATACAACCTTCCGTTAAGGCTGCAAACAAGCAAGAGTCAGCTGACAAGAAAATCAATACGAGCTTCCGTTAAGGCTGCAAACAAGTAAGAGTCAGCTGACTGACTGGCTATGTGTTTTTGTTCTTGTTGGTTATACGGACCATCCATCCGCTAAGACAACAAAACTTTATCTAGTGCCGGTTTAAATCAAATAATGTAACGGAGCTATTGAGCACAGCCATGCGACGAGCGGGGGAAACTTGATATGGAGCTATCGAGCCCAGCCGTGCGAAAAAAGGTTAATACAAAGTAGTAATTAGGAGGTGTTGGCATTAACCCATATGTACTAAATACACTGTAGCTTGAATACATCTACTGTATATGCAGTGACACTATGATTGGTAGTTACCTGTCTTGGGTCATTATAAATGACCGAATATTTGTTGATAATCTGTGTTTTAAGGGTGTATGTCTGTCTATGTATATACCCATCCAGACATCTCACACGAATATATTTATCAAACTAGTTGATGGATTTCGAGCAAACTTGCTTAATGATCCTTACTTTAATGACATATATGACAGTACCTTTGGGGGCTCGATTGATAATGAGTGAGATTGTAGGCACCAATCGAACAGGGCATTACCCAGAGAAGGCCTATAGGCATGTGATAAAGAGTTGCTGGAACAACTACTTAATTTGCCTGGCTTCCTTTACTGGTTTTGATAATGTCTCACAGACACAGAGAGTTAGCTTTGACAAAAATCATCTCTTTTTACCACTACACTAAACAACTACACTACACATCTTTCATAAACACCAAAATTGCTAAAACATTACGTCTCTAAACACTGTGGGGAGACCATAAATGCCTACTTACTCACCCGTCCATCACACAATTACCCCTCAAAATGATGTTCTGGATCATGGCCTGTCACTCATACTATCAACTTTTGTAATATATGCAGCCTTTCTCTAATATCTTCCTTTGCCGAACACGACCTCTTCTCAAGACAACATCAGCTTTGTTTCTTCATACAGCCTCAGGTATCTGAGGTAAGTGTCAGTAGCCCCTTCTCTGTAACCTCCTACTTGCTCTATCCTAGTTTCCTAGCCAAAGGTGGATGTTGTGTTTATTTGCACAAACTTACTTACTCCCAAGTAAGACTCATCTGAAATATCAACTATTTGGTTCAAAATTTCCTGTCTCTCTCAAGCTTAATATTTGGGCGTTTTCTATTTCTCTAACTACTGACTTCCTCAAATTCTGAATTCTAAAGTGGAACATATTCTATCAACCTCTCCTTTCTCAGTTTTCATCTCAGGAGATTCTAATGTTCAAAATCTCCATTGAAATCTCCTAAGATGAACACGCCTACATCTTATCTATCCTAAATGACTTGGAACAGTTAGCTCAGCACCCTACTCGAATCTCTCTACGTGTCATAACTTGACATTAATTAAGTCTACCTTGATTTATTCTCCAATACGTTTGCTTTGGTAACAATAATATAAGTTCTTTCGTTAATATGTACTTTAAATATTACATTCATACATTATAGTACCCAATTTAATTTACTGGTATTGATCGATATAGGCCTATATGCGAATATATGAGTGTACCTTGGATATAAGATAGATATGAAAAATGTAACCCCTTAGTTAAGACTTAAGATTCGTAACCGAGGTCCCGTATGTAAACAAACGAGACCTCACTTGCTCTATAGAAGTCGATCTGCCAACATCCAATATTAGTGATCATCAATTATCTACAACATCCTCCACTCAACTTCTTCAATACTTCGCTCTACATTCAGATAAGCCTTTTCTCTAATCACTGGGACCCATAATATTTTATGAGTGCTTAAATTTATGTTTTACAACATCATTTTCAAAGTGATTATTTCCTGTTTCATATATATAGCTCTTATCTCCACAGTCCAGACAAGATATGGTCCTTCGAACTGTTCTTACTTCCTCCCACATGCCTGTCTGCCCATCTCATTTAGTTATTTAACTTTTCCCCCACTGTACATAGGCCTATATCTTCGGCGAGGCCTAGGCTACCCCTGCAGTGTTTTTCCCTAGTGCCGGTCTTTAGCCTGGCTTTCTTTCTCGTGGCCGGGAGTGTTACCGCACTAGGCCATATTTGTGCAGGGAGTCCTCATGTTCTCTTGCCTTATGTTTTTGGCACTTTTTTACCTCTTATTGCTTATGTGGCGCGATGTTAACAAATGTTCGGCTGCTGCAGGCGGTATAGGTAGTGGATTCCAGTCCAATCCAGCAGCATACCCTCACCCTCTTAAGACCATAGCGCTCTTGGGACACAGTTTCGTAGATCGCATTTACATTGATCAATCCATTTTTAAAGACTCATTTGTTGTGCGTAAATTTGCAGTGCCAGGAGCTAGGTTTTCTACTATAAAAAATACACAAGCATGGAGGGATTTATTGAGGAGACAACCGGAGGTAACACTACTTGTACTGGGTGGTAGCTTTTCATTGTAATGGGGTTGTTGGTGATAACTTGACTTGACTTTCGGTGTGCTTGGCCTAGCCTAGCTTAGAATTATTTCAACATGCCTGCCACTCTGTCAGAACTTAAGAAAAAGAGAGGGATAGCGAGGGGCTGTTTGACTAGACTAACTAGGGACTTAGACGCCTTCATTGATCGGGCAGAGGCGTCCGAGGTGAAGGGCAAAGTTACCCTGATTCGCAAGCGCCTCAATGACCATCTTTACGAACTATATCACGAGACGGTTGACATTGTGACTATAGCTGGAGATGATGACGAATACTCTGAAACCATGGAAGCGAAACCATGGTGTCTAAACTCGAGGCAATTTACCAAAAATCCCCTACTCTGACAAACAGTAGTGCCACGGCAAAGGTAGCAGGGGTTAAGCTACCTACACTTCATCTTCCCAAATTTAGTGGAGACCTGGCAAGGTGAACAGAATTCTGGGACCTCTTCCGCTGTACCGTGCATGACCACAAAGAGTTGTCAGATGTTCAGCGTTTCACATATTTGCGTGGGCAGTTGGATGGGGGGAAACACAGAAGTTGTTGGGTATTTAGCCTAATCGCCAGTAGCTACGCCACCGCAATAGCCCAACTTGAGAAGACATACGGACAAAAAGACTGAATAAAATCCGCACACATTACGAACTTGTGTGAGTTGTCTGCTCCAGTTTATGAGGTAGGTTCACTCAAGAAGTTCTATGCCGCTTTCGAGAGTACCATTCGATCCCTCAATACGTTAGATGTCAGCGTCGATGAGATATGTACCGTCATCCTAATGAATAAGTTACCAACACCACTTCGTGAAAACGTAAAAAGAGCGATGAAATCCACCCCACTCGAATTGCAGTCTTTTATAGAAAATTACCAGGCAGAGGTGTTCAATATGGAGGGAGTCACCAGTGAACCAGTACAGTATAATGCCACAGCTTCTACATTTTCCACCGTTAATAAAAGTACCGGTAAAGTAAAAATGCAAGTCGAGCCCAGGAAATTCGCTTGCTATTTGTGTAGTAGTCCGAAACATGTGTGATACAAGTGCCCTAAATATCAAAGTAGTGAGACCAGGATAAACAGAGCTAAAAATCTGAAGTTGTGTCAGGGATGCCTCTCCAGGGAGCATGGGGGGCGCGGTTGCACAAATACTAAATTAAGTCCCTGCCGAGTATGCAATGGCAGGCACTTCCGTGCATTATGTCCCCAATCTGCTGAAGAGGTAGCAAGTCGAACTACAGTTGCGACAACTGATCCTGCTCCAACCTCCACGACGTTGTCTGTAGCGTCAGAGAGAGAGACAGTAGTTTTGCCCACAATTATGATGCCAGTTATTAACCCGCTGAGCCCCAGCCAGTTTTAAAATTTTGTTCACCCCAGTCCCAAGCGATTTTGACTTTTTTTTTTTTTTTTTTTTTTTCTAACTAAGAATGAAGAGAAAATAAGGAAAACAAAATTGTTTTTGCTTACCGATGATTTTTAGGGGTCCTAAGGGGGTGGGGGGTCCTGAGATGACAGCTGCAGTTTGGCCCGGTTCATATATCCCGCCCGCGCGGGCAGGCTGAGGAGCCCGGCAGCCAGATGTACGATGAGTCGAGTTTTCGGGTGTTTGGGCATTTGCATACCACCCGAGTATCTTGTGTGCCTTTATAGTTCATATTATACCATGTATGTATCAATAATGTCATAATAAGTAAAGTTCAAGTGTAATAAGTGCACATATGCAAGTAATGACGTAAGTGTTCACTCGTGGCAACGACTCCCGCCCTACATACAGACAGACGGACACCAGGTGACAGTTCTCACTCCCGCGCTCTCTGTCTAACTGTACATTAGTCCAGCACTTTACACACTGTCACTTTATTATATAGAATAGTTTACCGTATAGTTTACTTATATTATATCATTTGTAGGCACTTTTTAGTTAGAAATATTGGCTTTCACATTGTATTTTTGTTAGTTGTACAAGTAAACTGTATCTCACTGTTATTATGAAGTTATAGTTTATCACTTTATACAGATATTATTTACACTTAGTATTTACACTTGGTTTAGCGTCTTTTTTCGCAGTCTTTTTTATACACTTAGAAGTGTTCAAGGGTGTGGTACTGGATGAAGCAGTCCGGGTGACACAGGGCAACATTACACTGCCTGCAGAAATTGTTGGTGTCAACACGCATAGGGCTCCTTCGTGTCGTGTTGCGACACACATGACACCGCCTGCGGGGTCTCACCTGGGCTTGAGTGGCTGGCACATACGTGGGGAAATGGCGTTCAGTGAGTCTGGCAATCCCTTCTGCTGCTGGCTGACGATGTGCTGGTGGTTGCGGGTTGCGGGGTTGAGTCATGTATGTATGCAACATCTCTCTGCTCAACTCGATGCAGAAGTCCTCCATCGTCTCTCGCTTGCCAGTAATTTCACGGTGGAGAATGTGGCAGTTGTACAGGGTGATGTCTAGGAGATGGAAGAACAATGTTTTGTACCACCTCATAGTCTTCCTCGCACATTCACACGAAGCGATGACAGCATCGGACTTGTCAACCAGCCGCATGTTGATATTATAATCACAGATTGCCTCAGGCTTCCGGATTATTTCCCTTGTTGCTCGGTCACGTCGTCGGCTGTTTTGGAATATTGGTTGGTGGACTGTTGTGAGGACGTTGACGTCCCGGTTATCCATCCAGGATAACAGGAGGACATTATTGGCCTGCAGGTAGATGATGGAGCCCTTTTCCCGCCTGGGTGGTAGATTGGGCATGAATATTCTGTTCCTCCTGACGGTGCCACACACGCCTGTTGTGCGGCTATACAAGAACTTGGCAAGGGAGGGGCTGGTGTACCAGTTGTCCAGGTACAGTATGTGGCCCCTGTCCAAGTATGGCTCCATCAAGGTGATGACAACGGCCCCTGATATACCATATGTCCTCGATGGCACCAACTCTGTCTTCTTCCCCATATACAGAATGATGTCCTGGATGTAGCCAGTCAAACAGTCACACATGACGAAGGTCTTCAAGCCATACCTATGACGTTTGCTGGGGATGTACTGTCGGATGCTGATGTTTCCCCGTCACAGTAACAAACTCTCGTCAATTATGAGTTTCTGATGGGGTTTGAAGGCCGCAGCAAACTTTAGCTTGAGGTACTCAAAAATTGGTCTTATCCTCTCCATGGGGTCTTTGGTGTTTCTGGGGAGGTCCTGGTTTCTGGTATGGCTTGCCAGGCTGTTAATGAAGTGCAGGTTCCCCATGATTGCAGAGAATCTGTTCCTGCTCATGATCTTGGCAAAGATAGGGGTGCGGATGAGGGGATCCCATGACCAATATTTTCTTATTGACGATTTCGTCGTCACCCCCATCAGGATCACGATCGCCAAGAAGGAGTAGAGCTCTGGGATTTGGAGTGTTTCCCATGACAGCCGGGCCGAGTACCTGGATTGTTCCTTACCTGCCATAAAGTACCAATTATACCAGTTTGTTTGGTCCACAATTAGGCTCATCAGGTTGGCAGTAAAAAACTGTAAAAAGATGTCCAGTCTTGGGGTGTCAGGTCCTTGGTGATGGAACGTAGGGCCGGCAATCCCGGCGCCCACAAATTGCCAGTCGGTGGGCTGATACCGTGCCCCATCCAGCCAATCCCAAACATCAGGTACTTCGCCGGCATCTTCATCTTCGTCGGCATCAGGGTCGTCGTCCGGATCTGGGTCACCCGGGTGGCGAGGGGGCGCAACCGTGTTTCTTGCCACTGCCCTACCCCTTGCCCTTGCCCTTGCCCTTGCCCTTGCCCCTGACGGCCGCCTGGACCCTCCTGGCCCTCTCGAACCGCCAGTGGGGGGGGCTCTAGCGAGGGTCACCTTACCCACCCGTCTTGGACGCCCAGTTACAACCCCACGCCCTGGAGCTGACACTTCTGCGTGAGAATCGAATGGAGGTGGTGATGGTGTTGGTGTGTGGTAGGGCACTCGTCTAGGAGTTCCGGTGGGGGTGTAGGGTAGTGAACCCGGTGATGGTGGGGTGTAGTCTGGTGATGGTGCTGGTGGTGGTGTGGTGATGCGAGGGTCTCCCCTGGCCGCTGCGGCGGCGTCTTCCCGGGCTGCCATAACTGGGAAGAGACGCCTCGCAACCATCCGACGTCTTTCCACTTCCCTTGGTGGTGTGTCGGGAACCTCCTCTTCCTCTTCCTCTTCACTAGATGGTGGTGCGGCATGTCTCCTGCGAAGCCCATAAAAATGTTTGGGCTTTACACCTTTGAGAGGTGAGGGCTTCCGTGGTGGTGGTGATGGGAGGCGGCGAGGAGGGAGAGCGTGAACGTGGCCTCTCACACTCGCGGCCGTAGGGGTAGGCTGGCTGTGGTGTAGGGGAATGTCCAGGAACGCCATTGGGTCGTCTACTTTTTCCTGTAGCTCGACCTGTTCCCCACTTGGTGGGGAGTCCTCTATATCCCTTGCCCTGGGAGACATGGGGGAATGGTAATTTCTAGCCTCCCTCTCCCTCATTTGTTCAAAACTGATAGGGAGTTCTCGTATAGGGATGTAAGGTGCCTCCAGATTCATAGCGGCATATTCCTCCCTACTCGGGAAATATTCCTCTTCTGAATCATCGAGGCATGAGGATTCGGTGTCAGAGTCTTCTTCGTCACTTTGTAATAGGATTTCGTGGGCTTCATCAATGGTAAGGCCCTTAGCACGGGATGGGTTACGGCGTGGAGGTTGTTGGGACATGGTGATCACTCGCGGAAGACAACGGGTATACTGAATGTCCTTTGTCACGCACTAGGTCAAGCCCAGAGCATCCTTTGGTCTTATCATATCTACCAGCCACCGAACTTTTCACTACAAAATTCAAGGCAATATGACATAGGACAAGACATTATAAGGTCTAAAGTCGCGTGACTAAGGAATGTCACACCTACAGAAATATAGATTAGTCTATCATATACACAACTCATCCAGGTACTTCCTACCATATGTACGTAGTAAATAAGGTCCAAAGTCGTTTTGACAACTGCTCCAAAAACAAAAACATCCTAAGGAATATCCTATACCAATTTTAGACCAAACCACACCATACAACCTGAGTAAATAAGGTTGAAAGTAACGAGGCAATATCCGCATATAGGATTTTCTCACACAGCCTGTAGCCTCTAGGCAATACTAGGCATGGTCAGGTACACCCATACAAAGCTCTCAAACAACATCAAACTGTGTCTAACACAAATCTCAAGCCAAACCCGACCATACGACGCGAGTAACTAAGGTTCAAAGTCGGAGCGAAAAGGTGGATATTTACGCGCCCCTAATCCATCCCACCATCCAGCCGCTCACCATACCAACTCGTTTTCCCGCCAACCACTGGTTTCCCATATTGTATCGAATACCCTGTATCATTTTTAGGCCAATAGTTTCCATACCACCTGAGTAAATCATGTCCAAAGTCGTGTGGCAATATGCGGGTATACGTAAATCCGTTTATTATCCATCACCCGCTCAGACTATGTTCATGTACACCAATAATACGTGTAGACAATGACATCCCCCGGCTCTGACACAATTTTCAAGCAAAAACAACCAATACGACCCGAGTAAATAAGGTCCAAAGTTGCGGTCAAAAAAGGGGGTTCAATACATGCCTCTCATCCACCCTGGTTCAGCCGCACGACCCACCAACCCGTTTCGGCCGCCAGTCCCGCCTTTCCAATACCCTAGAGTGTACGTGGTACCATTATTAGGCATTTCCTTACGATACCTGCCGCGTAACTGATTTTAATATGCCGGACGCACGTGTTGCGTTGCTGGAGCTGGTGATCGAATAGTGCCGTCGCATCACGTGCGTCGCTGGGTCTCTACGGGTTAACAATGAAGGTTATTACCATTATCATGCTTTGCTAGACCAGTGTTCCCAGCGCACTTTTGTTCTGCGGTCCTCTCTACCGTCAGTACAGTATGTTGCATCGGGAAGAGAGACATTGAAGCTGCAATGTTTTACGGGAGCCCAGCGCGAACAGGTGTATGAGGTAGTCACCCTGCAGTACAAGGATAGAGATAGGAATTTATCCTTAATGGCGGTAGTAGTAGACTTCTTACCAGAATACAAGGTTCAAAGGTGTAGTAGGCAAATTGCAGGATTCAGGGTATAGGCTAGCCGATTCATTCATAGGCAGTAATGTTAAGCTAGACATGTTGATCGGTGCCGATTATTACTATGACTTAGTGCTACCAGGATATAAACGGAAGTCCACCAAGTTTGGGTACGCGTTTAGTGGGTCATACAAGGATCATGTAGCCAATACCAATGTTGAAGTCGTGACGGTGTTAAAAATTGCAGTCAGTTCAATTAGTGAGTATCTACAGACAGACAATGAACCATGTAGTCAAGATTTGAATAAATTATGGGATATGGACAATTTAGGTATCAGTCAAGAGAGATAGATGCAGAGGCTAGGGATACACTTAAATTGTATGATGAAGCTGTAACCTATTTACCCGAGGAAAACCAGTATTGTGTCCGTTTGCCGTAGCGCAGAAGCAGAGGCGACTTGCCGAACAATTACGGTCTGGCGATAGGAAGGTTACGGGGCCTACAGAAGAAATTTATCGTGAATCCGGCGTATTGTCAGCAGTACTGTAATGTTGTTAAAGATCAGCTAAATCGTGGGTTCATAGAGTCCACTGATGAGGAAATTATCACCGATTCGCCTACGCATTATCTTGCCCACCATGGGGTTGAACGCGCCAGCAAAACTACTCCCATACGCGTCGTGTTTGGCTGTTCGGCCAAATTATCACCTTCGGCCTTAGGCCTCAATGATTGCCTGTATACGGAACCCTCTTTGGTTCCAGATTTGGCGAAGGTGATGTTGAGGTTTAGATGCAAGCCGTACGGGTTTACAAGCGATATCAAGAAGGCGTTCCTGATGCTCCAGTTAGACAAACGCAATAGAGATAGTACAAGCTTTCTGTGGCTTAGAGACTCCTTTAACGTAGATTCACCATGTGATGTTTTTCGTTTCAAAGTTGTATTGTTCGGTGCTACCTGTTCACCATTTCTATTGAATGCCACCATCTTAAAACACTTATCGCAGTTCAATGATGTGAATCTCGTCAGCCGAATAAAAAATGGCCTGTACATCGATAACATTCAAGGTACCGCGGACACAGAGGACAGTCTTATCTCTGATTATTGGCAATTCCAGCGTGCATTCTCGTCAGCCCACTTATACTTAAGGGAGTGGGTGACCAATAGTCCGCAGTTGAAGTCCATTTTGGAACCGTATGATGGGATGGCTGCCGATAAGTCGTGCCATAAGTATTTAGGCATGCAGTGGCAACCGGGTACAGGTAGACTTTCCTTTGTGCATCGGGATTATACATGTGAAGCTTTACCTACCAAGCGAAAATGTCTTTGCCTAGCGGCCCAGTTGTTTGATCCTCTTGGCATCTTATTACCAGTTAGCATCAGGTCGCGGTTATTCCTTCAAAGTCTATGGCGTACCAAAATTGGGTGGGACGAGACAATCCCTTCTGATTTACAATCGACCTGGCAAGTGCTGGTGGCAGATTTGGATAATTGTCAGAGTATAAGTTTCCCACGTCAAATCATCTCGAGTAAACGGGTGGAATTACACGCGTTTAGTGACGCGAGTAACTCCGCGCCTGGTGCTGTAGTGTACCTGTCTGATGGAAACCAAAGTGCTTTAGTCGCTGCCAAGGCTCGAGTAGCACCCATCAAGACTGTGACAGTACCTAAATTAGAGTTAACTGCGGTTTTACTAGCAGCACGTCTTGTTCAATTTATTACAGAGGTACTCAAGGATCATCATGAATTCAATAATGTATATTTGTGGTCCGATAGTCAGATTGCGATTGCATGGTTACGCAGTCAGAAAGTGTTGCCCGTGTATGTCAGTAATAGAGTGAACGAGATCCATGGACTACTTCCCAATGCTACCATAAGATATGTGTGCACTAAGGATAACCCAAGCGACCTGTTGACTAGGGGCATTACCGCCAACAGTTGTCCAATTCTCCGTTGTGGTGGCAGGGGCCTTCGTGGCTAACTTCCACAACAGAGTGGCCAGAGGATCGAGCAACGGCCGTACCAGTTCAGGTAGACTTTCCCGTAGAATCAATGGCCGCAGCAGTAGTCAATCAGGATATTGATGGCATCACAATTGCTTGGGACAGTTATAGTAGCTATGATAAGGCAGTACGGATCCTTGCATGGCTTGCATGGGTTAACCGTTATGTATGTAATTTGCGGCGAAAGGTAAAGGGAGAGCTCTTAACTGACACCCCTTCCTTGCTAGTTAGTGAAATGCGAGCCGCTGAAAAATTAATGATTATGACAGTGCAAAGGGAGTCCTATATGAATGAATGGAGCATCTTGACCAATACCGACCATAATTTACCGGGTACTAATGTCATGAAACAACTAGGACTATTCGTGGACAGTGGGGTGATCAAATGTAGGGGTAGAATCCAGTTGGCCACTATCAGCGATGACAGTAAATATCCTATCCTCCTACCATCTACCATACAATTACGTGTTTGCTTATAGTTAAAAGTCATATAGTATGTTCTCATTATGGTGTGGGTCATGTGGTAGCTTATTTATGCCAAAAAATTGTGGATTCCACACATGAGACAGACGGTAAAAATGGTACTACGAAAGTGTATAGTATGTAAGAGACTTCAGGGTAAATCCTACTCACCAAGGAATGCACCTCCCTTACCTAGTATTAGAGTACAGCCTCAAAATCCTTTCTCAGTGACCGGTATAGATTATTCTGGCGCATTATTATTAAAGAGTAATCCTGCTATTAAGGCTTACATTGTATTATTCACCTGTGCCATCACCAGGGCGATTCACCTAGAAGTAGTAACTAACATGTCTTGCGAAAGCGTTATGCACACGTTCCGCTGGTTTGTTAGTAGGCAGGGCTTTCCTCAAATAATTCTAAGCGATAACGCGACATCATTTGTTAGTGTAGCCAAACAGCTGGCCGAGATATCTAAAGATCCGGTAATTCAGAATGTTATGCTAGAACACCTTTGGTTTGGTGCCATTTGGGAAAGGGCAATCGGGATAGTGAAAGCCGGATTAACCCTTGTCTATCGGGGCCCGACTTAAGTCCGTATCGAAAAATTTGGACTATGTGGCGGGGCCCGACTTAAGTCCGAGTGCAATTTTGGCGCAATATTGGCTCTGAGAGAGAGACGAGTGACGGGAGGAGCATGGGTTACCTCATGACTGCTCGCCACGGCCGCCGTGGACCAACTGAGATGTACTCCACTTACATCCACCCTCACTCCCTCGCTACATACGTAATTATATAACAAAAATACTGTATTTTAGCGATTTTGCCCTTCGGTTGCACGATCGTTGCAAAACAACCAGTGATCGTAGAAGGATGGTTCGGGTGTCATTGGAAAGCTCAATTTACGCCCTTTCAGGGATACATACTTGTATTACGCTCTGGGTTTTGTTTATGCATGAAAAAGAGCACGGAAACAACCCCATTTATGGTAAAAAAAAAAACGCTGAGCGGCACACCACCCGCTCTTTGAGCGTTAAAAAAGGTTCTCGGTAGAGCATCGGTAACGTTAGAAGAGCTGCAAACTATTCTATGTGAAATTGAAGCCTGTGTAAATGACCGACCTTTTGGTTATGTCTCGGGTGAATTAAACGATGTGAATGCTATTACGCCATCTCACATGCTAAGAGGCAGACGATTAAAATAATTCCCAAAAGAAGCGATAGCCGATGAGGAATTGACAGATCCGTCATTCCGCAGGGATGATGTTTTAACTGCCAGATATCACTATATTAATAAATTGTCAAAAGATATCTGGAAACATTGGCAGTCTGACTACCTCTTGGCATTGAGAGACGCATCAGTGTCACTTGAGGACTGAAGGTAAATCATGGCCAAAGCTAGGGGATATTGTCCTAATACATGACAACGGTCCTCGGCTAATGTGGCCTAGAGGCGGGCATGGATGGAATAAGTCGAGTAGCGCATATTAAGACGAGTACAGGTGTCACCACTCGCCCCATTGTTAGGTTGTACCCCTTAGAACAGGCAGCATGTCAGTGCATGGCCCCTTCCGATGAACCGTCGACTCAAGATCTCCCTCTTAACGTGTTAGGGGTTGATCTGGAGGTGAGCGATATTGAGTTACGTCCCTCCCGTTAAGCCGCGTTACGCGCTGCTTCTTTATGGCGGAATGAAATAGCTTCTGGCCATCTGTAGCCTATAAATTGTATATACAGTATACATGTACCCTATCCTGGATTAAGATTAAGAGATTATAAGTATTGATCTATCCTAGTCTGGATTAAGAATTAATTTTAAGTAATTGTAAATATTGATATTGCTCGTAGCCTGGAATAAGACTGATATTTCAGTACCTTTAAGTTTAGTATTTAGGCCCTTCATCGGCCGGGATAAGATTCGGATATTCCACCTTTGTGGTGGCAGTGTGTCATAACTTGACATTAATTAAGTCTACCTTGATTTATTCTCCAATACGTTTGCTTTGGTAACAATAATATAAGTTCTTTCGTTAATATGTAGTTTAAATATTACATTCATACATTATAGTATCCAATTTAATTTACTGGTATTGATGAATGTATATGCGAATGTATGAGTGTACCTTGGGTATATGATAGATATGAAAAATGTAACCCCTTAGTTAAGACTTAAGATTCGTAACCGAGGTCCCGTATGTAAACAAAGGAGACCTCACTTGCTGTATAGAAGTCCATCTGCCAACATCCAATATTAGTGATCATCAATTATCTGCTACATCCTCCACTCAACTTCTTCAATACTTCGCTCTACATTCAGATAAGCCTTTTCTATAATCACTGGGACCTGTCCATACTTAGTGTACTCAAACTAGTATGAACAGTCTCGATGTTACGTAATCGGGGTTGATTTAGCGTTACGCATCTTTCTGTAGTCTTAAGTTGAACGCTTCCATAACCTTGGTCGAAAGTTCCATGATTGGGTAGAATATATTATTCTATAGTTGTATATGGGAAAGTATTGTAGGATTATAATTCCCATATATATATATATATATATATATATATTTGTATTTAAGATTCTTCATAAGTATCTCATTGTAAAAAAGATGGGATACATTTTCCATATGTTATGCGCGTGCGGCCGTGCGCGGTATGTCACGACAGAGACAAACATAACGCGCTCGCTCACTCTCCAACCAACCTCCGTCCAAGCTACACACGCTAAGCCTTCTTCCTATAGTTACTTCACCAGGTGTTTTCGCTTCACTTTCATCTCATATTCCATATAGTCACTACATCATCATCTTTGTTAGTTAGCACAAACTTAACGTAAATATCTAGCCTATCCTAGCCTATTGTAGCCTCTTTTCATATGCTGTTTACCTTACTAACCACTTCAAGTCATCTAGCTTATTTTTCCGCCATCTTCCAATCACCAGCTGAGTTCATCTAAGGGTAAATATTCTATATGGTTAATACAACTTCGAAATTAATAATATACAGTCCACTTTATCTAAATTAGCCATATAATTGGTCCTTAAACCTTTCACTAGTTTGCCCCCCCCCCTCCCCCCCCCCTTGGGGGGGGGCGGGGGGGAGTTATTCGGCGGTCGGTAGTTGCCTTGCTTGGAGTGGGGCTGGCCTATCCCTGTTTTTGTCTTGAGTCCTACTACGTCCTCCAGGCCCCGATCTTTTGGCCCCATTGGGCTGTCGGGTTTTTTTTCGTCCGCTCTTTGCTCTGGCCGCCCCAGGTGCCTGACCACCAGTGGGACAGGATGTGGAAACTAGTGGATAGGTCAGGGCTGCGACGGGAGTTTTACCCAGAATGAAAAGTTATATGTGCTTTTTCGGGCTCTTTAACCCTTGCTTAGCGGGTGCTCTGTGGCCGTTTTGGGCCTTTCCGGGCCGTTCTGACTGCTATATCAACCATTAGTATGAAAGGAACTGTATTGCGCCGAAAACTAGGTGGAAATCGCTACACAATGACGCCACATACAGCTACGTAGCACTCGTGGAACACTGACAGTGTTACCTCGAAGATGGAAGTTTAGCTGATTTTGCTAGCTTGCTCACTTTTAGCGAACTATTGGTTACACTGTCATCCTCCCGTGCGGTGGGGGAACTGGAGTTAGTGTGGGCCGGGAGGCCACAGATGTCGGACGTATGGATCATTACTATCCCACCCATTTTCACTCGATTTCAACCCTTTTTTCACCCGTTTTTTGCCAGTTTTTTCAAATCGACTTATGTTGCGCGCCGCTCTTTAAGGGTTAAATTATATTAAAACTACTTTAGCCCTAGAGAATTTTGCACAATTAGCACGGCATTAAGATTAAATTCATCCATACTGTACTGTATAATAATTTAAATCTAGATCAAAATTATACTGAAAAATAACTTCTTTAAAATTTAAAGGTTATTCATTCACATATCTTTCTAAATTCTACTCTCGTTGTGTGCCCTGAAGGCGGGGTAATATGATAGCTGATAGGCGGAGTGTGTGTTAATCCAACTCAAAAACTTTTTCCTTGTGACTTCTTGATATGAACTTTTCTTGTGTACAATTTTCACATTTATTAAATTAATAGGTCTAATGTAAAAAGTTTGGTACCCAATGAATTTAGCCTGATTAAATTACCCTATAGGCTCTCTCTCTCTTAAAATTCTTGAATATATTATAACTTTAAACGGTACCTCTCTTTTTTTACATCTGGAGACTTTTGGCCTATACTGTATTGTACTAAATTTCCCTCCCGGCTTTTCTTAACTTATGGTGTAATGATTCTATAATTTCATAACTATTATGTAAGGAGTTAAATAGAACAGCTCCAGATTGCTAGTCTACATTGCGCACAATTCTTATTCCGCATTTCGTGAGGGTGTTTTAATTTCGGCTCGCGATTTAATTTGATTTCTCGGAGTACTGTATTGTTGTCCGCAACTTATTCGGTCTGGCATTGATAGTTTGATTTTACGTCAATAGATTTCCTTACCGTATAATCATGGCTAAAAGTGTACAAAAGCGTCGGGCTGGGCTCTTTGACGGTCTTGACCTCTGACATTGACGAATTCCTTGATTCCGCGTCTAGAGTGGAGGTGGAGGCCAGGTTGCTCAGTATTCAAAAGCAACTTGACAAGTATGAGGTCACACAGGAGGACCTGGCTGACACTTACGAGGACGCCGAGTATATCGAGGTGATAAGAGAGGATACCCTATATATGGAGGGCATACAAGTAATCGTTGCCACACTGAAGGGGATCTTAATTCCAGAGGTCAAGAAGGAGGTCAAGAAAGAGCCAAAGAAATCCGCAGTCAAATTACCACATCTTACTCTTCCAAAATTTGAGGGTGATGCCACATTGTGGTCGGGATTTTGGGAGATGTTCAAGTGTACCATCCATGACAATCCCGACCTCACAGATATACAACGCTTCGCCTATCTAAAGGGTCAGCTGCTGGGTGATGCGCATAAGCTAGTCGAAGGATTCATTATCGAAAGTGCAAGCTATGGCCCAGCAATAGAGCTCCTGCAAGAGACATATGGGCATCCAGATCGAATCAAGGCAGCTTACGTTACCAAATTCAATCAATTAGTGTCACCCAAACACCAAACAGCTGACCTGAAGGACTTCTATGCCAATACAGAGAGTGTGATGAGGTCAATCATTAGCCATGGTATTTGTATGGAGGAATTTTGTGTGGTGACTCTTGTCAATAAATTACCATCACCACTAAAAGAAACCATAAAACGGGAAATGGGAACTCGAGCCTGGATTATAAGAAATTCACTCATTGCCTCTAGGCTGAAGTGTACAATATGGCGGGTCAAGACAGAGTAGGGGGTACACCCATGGCTACGGCAACATTTACCGCCCAGAGTACAGGAAATTCAACTGTGTTCTGTGTAGTGGCACCAATCATTTATGGTACAAGTGTATGAAGTATAAGACTTGTACTCTTTTAACTCTTAAAGTTAAAAGAGCCCATCAACTACGTCTCTGCACTGGGTGCTTGTCAAAGGAGCCTGGCCATTCGGGTTGTACTAATCCTAACATAATAAGCTGCAAGTTTTGTAAGGGCAAACACTTTTATTCCCTGTGTACACAAAAACAAGGGAAGGAAAGTAGACCAGCGGAGGATAACACCAAGAGAGAGCATACTGCTGCTAGTTCAACTACAATGTCCGTTGCCACAGGTAAAAATACAGTAATCTTGCCCACCGTAAAGCTGCCGGTAAAGGGTAAGGATAATAATTGTGTTAAAATCAGATCACTACTTAACCAATGTTCTCAGAGGACCTTTGTGAAGTCTTCTGTTCTATCCTCCCTTTCCTACATTTCTAAAGGAACTGAGGAGTTATGTCTTCACGGATTTACCGGAAAACAAGCCGCTAGGGAATATAATGTTGTGGCACTGCAATACAAACACAGAGGTAAATTTCATCATCTAGACGCAATAGTGGTTGATGAATTGCCAGAACATAAAGGTGAACTTAACCTAAAGTCTAAACTGGTTAGTTTACAAAGTAAAGGCATAAAATTAGCCGATCCTCACGCAACGGACACAGATCAGCTGGAGCTGCTCATCGGTCCGGATCACTACTACAAGATAGTGCGACCTGGATATAAATGGTCAGGTAGCCGAATTCTGCTTCCTACCAAGTACGGGTATGCTATAAGTGGTTCATATGTGGCACAACCTACCAGCTCCAGCACAGAAGTAATTACTGTATTAAAAGTAGCAGTAACCCCATTGGACGCATACATGTCCACTGGTAATATTCCACCATGCAAAAATGACTTAAATGTTTTGTGGGAATTAGATCACATCGGGATAACCCCTAAGGAATACTCACAGGTTGAGCGTCAAGCACTATCGTCGTATGAGGATACCGTTACCTACGATCCCGACAGCCAACAGTATAAAGTGAGACTGCCCTGGAACAATTCCAAGGATCAGCTGCCAACTAACAAGGGTTTGGCCATAGGCCGTCTTTGGGGTCTTCAGAAAAGATTCATCAAGGAGCCTGACTTTTGCGAGGAATACTCAAAAGTCATAAAGGAACAGGTGTCCCGGGGTTTTATAGAAGAGGAGCCTTTTGATACATCAGATACCGGACATTACTTGGCTCATCATGGTGTAGTCAAGGAGAGCAAAACTACGCCAGTGCGTATCGTCTTCGACTGTTCCGCCAGGATGAGTGATCGTCAGCCTAGTCTTAATGACTGCCTGTACACTGGACCTTCACTGGTGCCAGACTTGGCGCAGGTTTTGCTCCGGTTTAGACTCGGTAAGTATGCCTGGGTGTCTGATATTGAGAAGGCATTTCTGATGTTAAGACTCCATGAAGACGACCAGGACTATACGCGGTTTATGTGGCCTAAATATCCAAGGCAGTTAGATTCCCCCCTAATTTGTTACCGGTTCCGGGCAGTTTTATTTGGCGCGACGTGTTCCCAATTCCTTTTAAACGCCACCATTTTAAAACATTTGTCGAATGTCAGTGCAGATCCGCAGGTTATTCATCAGATTCGGTCAGGGCTGTACATCGACAATTTACTGGGTACAGGTAATGAAGAAGATTTCCTGATTGATACCTATGGTGTAGTCCGAAAAATTATGAATGACGCCCATCTACATTTGCGTGAATGGGCGACAAATAATTATGTTTTGCGGACTGTACTGCAACGGGATGGTGTGGCGGCTGTACAGCAGGACCATGTTAGAGTGCTAGGGTTGTTTTGGGAAACGGACACCGATACCCTCTCATTCGGCGTTCAGTACGCGCAATATTCGCAGATTACAAAACGGATTTGCTTGAGTATGACGGCTAAACTTTTTGACCCCTTGGGGATAGTTCTACCGGTGTCGATCAAATCAAGATTATTCCTTCAGCAATTATGGAGGATAAAATTAGGTTGGGATGAGGTTTTAACTGGCGATCTGGGTTCAGGAGTGGGAAGACATTATTTCGGATCTTCGTCTCTGTAAGGGTTTTAATTTGTCTAGGAGAGTTGTCATGGACCGTCCTGTTTCCATTCATGCCTTCTCAGACGCTAGCAAGGTCGCGTACGGCACCGCCATATACTTTGTTGACACAAATGGCAGCCGTCTAGTCATGGCGAAGGCGAAAGTCGCCCCGATCAAATCCCTTTCCATCCCAAAATTAGAGCTGACTGCAGTTCTGTTGGCTGCTAGACTCGTTCACTTTGTAGAGGAAACTTTTAAAAATTTGCTAAATATCTCGGAGGCAGTTATATGGAGTGACAGCCAAATTACGCTCTACTGGTTACATAGCCGAAAGAAGCTACCAGTGTACGTCACCAACCGTGTCGACGAAATTCGTACCCTGCTCCGAACCGCACAGTTCCGGTATGTGTCTACCAAAGAGAATCCAAGTGACTGCATTACTCGTGGTGTCTCTGCTAAATTTCTCAAATCTTCTGCGTTGTGGTGGAATGGCCCATGCTGGCTTAATGATTCCAACGAATGGCCAGAGAATATAGATTTGAGCGAGCAACACACTGCTATTGTGTCACCGGTAATTGACTCGGTGCCTGACGAAGACACACAGTTATGGAACTGGGATAGATTCAGCAGCTATGAGAAGTTACAACATGTTACAGCATGGGTGATACGATTTGTAGAAAATGTAAAAACAAAAATTAAAGGCACACCGCCCACAGGTAGTGCTTACCTCAATGTGAAGGAGATCAGAATTGCAGATAAATTATTACATAAGCTCTGTCAACAAGAAATATATACGCAGGAATATAAATTACTGGTTAAGGGAACAAAGTCTAGGAATAACCTGATCAACCAGTTGGGCTTACACTTGAAGGGGGACTTGATTCATTGCAGAGGCAGATTACGATTGGCAGCCCTCTCTGAGGCAAGTAAGTATCCAATACTACTGCCCCCCAATCATCCCTTCACCCATCTTATCATCGATAGGTGTCACCGACTCTGTTGTCATTATGGGGTTGGTCATATAGTCACCAATGTAAGACAACGATGGTGGGTGCCTAGAATCAGGCAGGTGGTCAAGAAAGTCCTTCGCAAATGCTTAAAGTGTAGAAGAGTACAGGGAACACATTATGATCCCGTCGGAATTCCTCCCTTACCAAACCTGCGAACCACCCCAGGTGACCCTTACAAAGTTACCGGGGTTGACTACAGTAGAGCAATCCCTGTGAAAAATTCGCCCAATCTTAATGTGTATATGATACTTTTCACCTGTGCTGTTACCAGGTCAATTCACCTGGAACTGGTCACCAACCTCACTTGTGATAGCTTCCTACATGCCTTCCGAAGATTCTGCAGTAGACAGGGATATCCACGTATCATGCTGAGTGACAATGCAAAGACTTTCATAGGGGCATCTACATATCTCAAAAAAGTGAGCAACAATCCTAAGATTCAGACCTGCCTAGCGGATGTAAAATGCGAATGGCGTTTAATTCCCGCCAGAGCGCCTTGGTTTGGCGCCATATGGGAGAGAGCCATAGGCATCGTGAAGGCGGGTCTGAAGGTGTTGGGTAGAGCTCTCATCTCGATTGAGGAACTCAACACCATACTCTTGGAGATTGAAGCCACCGTAAATGATAGCCCTCTATACTATGCTTCTGGTGATTTGGAAGACCTTACCCCAATCACACCCTCAGTACTGGTACGTGGATACAGACTGCGGGATCTTCCTGAAGAGCATGATGATGATACTATGGAAGATCCAGACTACATAAGTAGGGACGTGATATCGGCCCGCTACAAATATATTTGTTAATTATCGCGAGATATTTGGCATCGCTGGTCAACAGAATATCTGGTGACTTTAAGGGAAGCGCCAAAAAGTAAACTAACGCCATTAAAAGGTCATTGGCCTAGGGTAGGGGATGTGGTAACCATCCATGAAGAGGGCCCGCGCGCATTTTGGAAATTGGGTCGGATAGAGGAGTTGTTACCAGGTTGTGATGGGGAGGTTCGGGTAGCAAAGGTTCGCACCAGGACTGGAGTAATCACACGGCCAACAGTACGACTATATCCTCTAGAGGGTGACCTCGATCTCAAGGACACCCCCTCGGATCAGTTATCCATTGAAATCCCCTCCCTGGCTTCTACTTCGGCGCAGCCTGTTGACGCGTCCGGCGGACGCCCACGTCGACAGGCAGCCCAGATATCCTCCCAAGCTTGGCGGGATAAGATTGCCTCCGGGCAAATCTAATCATGTAAATTTTGTATATTTTCTGTTAGTGGGAATATGTCCATACTTAGTGTACTCAAACTAGTATGAACAGTCTCGATGTTACGTAATCTGGGTTGATGTAGCGTTACGTATCTTTCCGTAGTCTTAAGTTGAACGCTTCCATAACCTTGGTCGAAAGTTCCATGATTGGGTAGAATATATTATTCTATAGTTGTATATGGGAAAGTATTGTAGGATTATAATTCCCATATATATATATATATATATTTTTATTTAAGATTGTTCATAAGTATCGCATTGTAAAAAAGATGGGATACATTTTCCATATGTTATGCGCGTACGCGGTATGTCACGACGGAGACAAACATAACGCGCTCGCTCTCTCTCCAACCAACCTCAGTCCCAGCTACACACGATAAGCCTTCTTCCTATAGTTACTTCACCAGGTGTTTTCGCTTCACTTTCATCTCATATTCCATATAGTCACTACATCATCATCTTTGTTAGTTAGCACAAACTTAACGTAAATATCTAGCCTATCCTAGCCTCTTTTCATACGCTGTTTACCTTACTAACCACTTCAAGTCATCTAGCTTATTTTTCCGCCATCCTCCAATCACCAGCTGAGTTCATCTAAGGGTAAATATTCTATATGGTTAATACAACTTCGAAATTAATAATATACAGTCCACTTTATCTAAATTAGCCATAGGACCCATATTTTTTTATGAGTGCTTAAATTTATGTTTTACATCATCATTTTCAAGGTGATTATTTTCTGTTTCATATATATATAGCTCTTGTCTCCACAGTCCAGACAAGATAGTACGATTTGAATATCGGCCCATTATCATTGGATAATTTCTAACCTCTAACCCATCTGCTCACTCTGTATATCTTTTCTCTCTTTTTTTCCTCCTCTGATCATAACCTTATCTCTATTACCAGTCCAATCTCTCCAGTACGGCCATCAGATCCTCCCAGACGGCGGTACTTGTGGCACTTTGGCCCTGTCAACTAGGAGGCTTTTCGGCAGTACTTCTTTGATTTTCCATGGAATACTTTTTGCTTCCCTCATCCTTCATCCTTCGAGTGTGCTGAATGCAATATCGAGGTAATCATCTTTGGCATGAAGGCCTTCATTCGATTGTCTTCCCCTCAGTCCAATGAAAACAAATCTTGGTTAACTTATGCTTGGTCTACTGCTATCTATCATATAACCATAATCAGTGTTCTTCAAAGCTGTCTTAGTATAAACCTCCTCCCTTATGGAGAGTTGGTGACACCCACTTTTCAACACATTCCTATCCCTATTCTGTCCAACTCACTATCCTAAAAGAGAATTGATTTTCCCATTAACCCTCTCGCGCACGTATGGACACCATGGCATCCTGAGCTACTTTTGCCCTGGCGCACGTATGTGGAAGAAAAGAAGAAAGCGTATAGAGAGTGGTTGGGTAGTAGAGGGAATGAAGATTTGGAGAGACAGAAACGAGCAAGGTACTTGGAGAAAAAGAGAGTGGTGAAGAGAGTAGTGAAGGAAAGTAAGAGAAAGAGTAGATGAGGAATTTGGAAGGAATCTGAGTGTACAATGGAGGGAGTGTAAGAAACTGTTCTGGAAAGAAGTCAAGACAGTTAGGGAAGGTAGCAAGGGAAACAGTAAGGGTGTGAAAGATAAGAATGGGCGAGAGCTAGCTGAGGAGCAAGAGAGAGTCAAAAGATGGAGGGAGTACTTCAACGAATTGCTAAATGTAAGGAATGAAGCGCCATCAAACATAGTTGGATGGGGTAAGGGAGGGAGAAGAAGAGGAGTAGTGGAGGAAGAGGTGGGAATCAGGAGGTCAGAAGTGTGTGAAGCCATGAAAAGAGTGAAGTTGGGGAAAGCACCAGAATCAGATGGAGTGTGTGGGGAAATGCTGAGGTATGGTGGTGAGACAGTGATCAAATGGGTATGGAAAATTTGCAAATTAGCATGGGAGAAGGGGAGTGCTCCTGATGACTGGAAGACAGGCATAATAGTCCCCCTATATAAGGGCAAAGGGGAAAGAGGAGTGTGTGGTAATCACCGAGGAATATGTCTTCTAAGCATAGTAGGGGAGGTGTACAATAGGCTGGTGATTGAGAGATTGAGAGCGAGAACGGAGAAATGGATAGGTGACGAGCAGGGCGGTTTTAGGAAGGGAAGAGGATATGTAGATCAGAATTTTACTCTGAATTGTGTTTTGGAGAAATATCTGGAGAAGCAACAAAAGGTGTATGTTGCCTTTATGGACTTGGAGAAGGCTTATGACAGAGTGGATAGAGAAGGTATGTGGAAAGTAGTTAGAATATACGGAGTAGATGGTAAGTTGCTCAAGGCAGTGAAGAGCATGTATGAGGGTGCAAAGGTGGCAGTACGTGTGGAGGATGAACAAAGCAAGTTCTTTGACCTGAATGTTGGGTTGAAACAGGGGTGTGTGATGTCCCCATAGTTGTTTACTGTATACAAGGAAGAGCAGTGGATGTTGGTTAACCTCTGAAGTGCGCATGGGGGTAATTGGAAACGTCCCCCTGTGCTGACGTATTTGAGGTGTTTCCGTCACTAAAATATTCATTGTGCCATTAATAGCATTAATATTTATCCATATGCGCCTATTATGGGTTGATTATAAAGGTATTAACCTGAAACAACAATAAAACGAGTGAAAACAGCGTTTGGATGGTCAAAATCGGAGATATAGCCCGCGAGTTGTATAATGTATGGGTGAGGCAATCTGCTTTCCCGCCAATTTCCCCCAAGGCCACTGAGACACAGTCGATCGATACTCTCTCTCTCTCTCTTGCACTCGCTTGCTATCAGTGATGACCACACCCTCCAATCGGATTTCTAATGTTAGCACGAAAATATACCTCAGAATAAGGGAATAACAGGGAAAATAGGTGATAACTGAAGGAAAGGAGGAAAGTGGGGAAGGAGGGGAGGTAGAGGACTGAGATTTTGCATGGCCCAGGGGCCAAAAAAAAATAAAAAAATAAAAAAAAAAAATATAAAAAAATATTTTTTTTTCGATGTCAAAAGTTGATTTTTATTTTCTCTGACTCTTAAGAGTCTTCCCACAGTGCGCCGGGGGAACTCTTAAGAGTCTCCCCGCAGCTCCCGGGTTAATCGCTGATAAGGGAGGGAAACGAGTGGAAGCTACCTGTACTGCTGTTTTCTTATGATACAGTTCTGATGAGCGATAATGATTGGGAGTTGCAGGGTCTGGTAAATATGTTTGGAACAGTGTGCAAAAAACAGAATCTGAAGGTAAATACGGGGAAGAGCAAGGTTATGGTCTTCGAAAAGGGTGAAACCACAGAGCATGAGGTGAAGTTGAATGGTCGGGCTATGGAGATTGTCAGCTCATTTAAGTATCTGGGCAGTGTGTTGAATTAAGATGGGACTATGGATGAAGAACTGCGGGAGAGGATGCAACAGGGAAGGAGGGTTGTAGGAATGCTGAAAGCAGTAACAAGAAATAGGGTGGTCAGTATGGAAGCAAAGAAGTCCTTGCATGACAGTGTGATAATCCCAACACTGACTTACGGAAGCGAAGCATGGACGTTGGTGGAGAGACTCAGACCAAGAGTGAGAGGGGTGGACTCATTACTTAAGAAGTGCGTGCGTAGTTACATGGAGGGATAGACAGACAAATGAGGAAGTAAGAAGGAGGTGTGCTGTGGAGGTGTGCTGGAAAGTGTGAAAAGGAACACCTTGAGATGGTTCGGCCATATGGAACGTATGGGAAGCGAGAGAATGATTATGAGGGTGTACGAGAGTGAGGTGGAAGGACAGAGAGGGAGAGTTAAACCGAAAGAGAGGTGGAAGGATGGAGTGAGGAAGTATATGGATAAAGGCGGTGGTGGTTGGGAGGAGGGGCATCAACTGACTGGGGACAGAAGTGCATGGGGGCGGTTCGTTCGATGCCACCCCTTCGGGGATCACGGCGTCAGGCAATAGATAGATAGATAGATGTATGGACGCGATGGTGTCCTTAAGCCCTGCATGAAATTCGGTAAAACCACAAAAAAAAACGCCATGGCATCCATTTAGGACTCTATACATCTGGTCTACTACTCCATATGAGGAGGTATCAGGCAAAAATTCATAGCTGTGTGAACGGGAACAATGAAAAACCGTTAGCAGCCCTAGACCATGTGTCGCCTGTCCATGGAAACTTGAATAACTTACTCAGAGCTGAGAGGGTTAACAAGTACACTCTGGAACTCTCTCCCTCAATCTATCTTTCCCTCATCCTATGACTTAAGCTGCTTCAATCTCTGTATGTCAAGACAATTTGACTCTAACAAACCTTGATTTTGGCTCTCTGTCATTACTTTTCCTTTGGGTGGGTGGTTAGGGGGGGGGGGGGGGGACTTATTGCAGGCAGCATTGTCTTTTGTGTCCTTTATGAACATAAATAAAATCCCTACTTTTCCCCTTCTGGAGCCCATCAAGGGAGGAATTTGTTAAATAATCACAGTATACAAAATACTTTATGTGGTTAGCCACTGATTTTTGGATGATTGCATGACATTAACCCTCTCACGCACATGAGGACGCGATCACACCCTAAGGCACGTTTGCCCTCGTGCACGGGTGGACACGATCGCATACTTAAGCCTTTACGAATTCGGTAAAACCATAATAAAAACGCGATCCCTTCCATTTTTTAACAGGAAACTGATGGTAGACTTATCTACAGTATATGTGGGGGTATCTGGCAACCCTCTACTGAGTCCTTGCTGGGTAAACGGGAGAGAAAGAGAAAGCCTCAGCCGCCCAGATAGTGTGTCATGTATCCATGGAAACTTAAGAATCTTATTGAGATCTGAGAGGGTTAAAGGAGGTGGGGACTGTGGGCCTCAAATGCTTCTACGATATTATGCCCACAAGTTATTCATGAACTTCTAAGATATTTATACATTCAAAATTGACTTTTGCAAATATTTGTTCATTGCCATTGCGTGTACATAGGTGTGCATAAATAAATGTTCACTAAATATCTCGGGAACAAACGTATTTAATTTGTGTCATCATTTAAAATTTGTATCTCTTTCCATCCATTTATTTTCCCCTAAAGCATCTATGCCGCAATAAAGTAGAATAATTGTCAAAAATACCAACCAATTGGTTTTTAAGGTTGTGTGTATCCAGTTGCTTTGGGGGATATTCGTTATTTGTTGATGAGTTGGAAGCATCAGGAGTGTTTAAACTTTTGGATAAGCCCACTGTTAATTAATCATAAATAATATATCTCCCTAGATAGGCCTAACTTGTATTTGAACCTGTGTCCTCATGGTCAACTGTGACTAGTCCAAAGTAATAATTATCCACTCAGCAACCTCCACTTAAGTTATATAAATAATGATGGTGATATTTATATTGGATTTTGTAGAGAGATGCATTTACCTTGAATGTAAACATATATTTGTATATAAATATATATCCACAGTGGCGATGGTGGAGGGACTGATACCTACAACTCCTCGAGATGAGGTGGAAGAACTGCGATTGATGGATAACACGAATGATAACAAAGAGAAGTGTACCCCACATAGAGCCATTGCCGGGTTAGTCCTCACAACAGGTGACCCAAACAGAGACACCATCGACTACTTTGAGTGTAGGAAATTCAAATACAGTAAGGAGGTTAGTATGGATCTTTCGGACTGTGTACAGACAGTACAACTTGTGAAAACCGAAGATAATCTTGGAGTCGAGGAGTGTACTGGAAACAGGGTCCTCGTAGGCTTCGAGGCCACACAGAGCCGTTGGAATAACCCTGCCTCAATGGAGGGAGTATGTCATTTGCTGAGTGTGTGGGCGGTGGACAGTGGACAATGTGAGGAGGTGGGTGTGAGTGTTGGACCATGGGAGGGATTGCAGGATCATGCCTCTTGGACCACATGGGACACTATTATATATTGTCCAAGGGATACTCTGGCTGTGGCTCTCACTCGCCGGGCTGTCGTTGGAGGCTACCAGTTTGTATCCCTCAAGTGCTGTTATGTCTACAAGGTCTAAGCCGCCATAGCATATCGCATGCTTTTACCATAGAAATTTCACACAATCTGAATAAACTGTATGTTATACCAATCAAGAGTATCATCCTCTTAAATTCACCTCAAACGTGACAAACATTATCAACATGTAAAGTGAAGTGTCAATGAACTTAATATGGTTATTAATAGTGAAGCACTTGACATAAAATCCTCCAATAATTTTGCTCTTGTAACAAGTCTTAATAAATTCCTTTTATTCACAGTAAGCAAATTTGACAATACTGATGCCAAGTTATGTATTTGTTACCAAATAATACCAAACTACAATATCCATTCTTATCATATATCCAGTACAGTTAATATTGTGCATGTCAACAATATGCATAATGATATACTAAAACAGTTATTTTGACAAGCAGATAGTGTCATAGTGATATCAACAGCTATTACACATTTTCCTATGCAAGCATCCGTTGTGCATTGTTCGTATTATAACGGGACTATCTAATAGATTTGAGTAATGTTCATATGTCAATAAAACTAAAGAGGTTTCCTTATAACTACGTTTAAGTCTGCATACTGAATAATAAAATATCCTAAGAAGTTGCAAGTTTTTTATTGACAAATCTTAATGAGTACCTTCATTCCATCATAGTGGGCAATTAGTTTGTTCAAAGGAACATACCATACATAGTGGATATATATATATATATATATATAGATATAGATATATACTGTATATGTACAGTATATATATATATATAGTACAAAGTACGTAAAAAACATTTTACTCGATAGGTAACATTACGAGGTTTATTAAATCTAAACAAATATTTTAGGAACACATTTTTGTTTAGATTAAATAAACCTCGTAATATTACCTATCGAGTAAAATATTTTTACTTACTTTGTATTATATAATTTCATTAGCTTAACCCACTGAGCCCCAGCGACGCACGTGTTGCATCCACAATGTTCGATCACCAGAACCCAGCGACGCAACGGTTGCGTCCGTCCCAATTACTTTGGTCCTATGGCACCTAGAGGGCTCAGATTTGTATGGGAACTGTGTAAGTATCCCACGAAACCATGCCGATGGTTGAAAACTCTCAATATAACATAACAGCTTATTTATACATATTAGGAAGATCACAGTAAGGTTTACTGGGTGTTGGCTAGCATATGATTGGCTAGTTGGCGACCAATGAGGCGCGCGCTTTTCCTGACTCCTGGTTGGCTGGGCGGGTTCGTAGATGCTAGATGTTGTCGTAGGGGGTCTGCTGGGCGAGGGGGAGGCTGGGCCCTTGTGAGGGGCGGCGGGCCAGTTGTATCTCGGGTTTCTGGTCCAGTTTGAAGCGTAGGGTTGAGGGGCGGCGCGCGTCGGTTAAATGAAGTAGTGGGGGGGACGGTAAGGGGAGGAAGGGGAGGGAAGGAGAGAGGGGGTAAGGGCAGAGTCGGGGTGGTAAGGGGAGTAATGTTAGGGGGTGTTTGAGAGTAACGTTTAGCTGAAGGGAGTATTTGGAGGTCGAGAGGTTGATTAATTATGGAAGGATTAAGAGTTTGAATATATAGGGCTTCAAGTATAGCAAGTCTTCTGGGTTCTGTCTCTTTATCAATTACGGAAGTGTTTTTATCTAGGTCAGAGCGAGTAAGGGCTTGGTGGTGGGGGGCTTTATAGTGGTCTTTGATAGCTCCAGAATGGAGATGGAGGGTGAGACGGCGTGATAAACGATTTTGTGTCATACCAACGTAGGTTTGAGGTCCACAGTCCACATTATTGCAATTGTGTTGGTATATCACATGGTCGTCTATTTTCGGAGTCTTGGGAGAGATAGGTCTGTTACGGAGGATGAGGTTGAAGGTTTTGGAGGATTTGTAGTAGATGATAAGTTTTATTTTGTGGTCGGGGTTGGTGGGGAGGACGTTTTTGGTAATGATTTCTTTCAAGATGGATTCGTCGGTATTGTGATCAGATGACATGTAGTTGCGGTAGAAGATAGTGATGTCGTTGGTTGGGTTGGTCGTTCTATTGAAAGCCTTAATAATAAAATAATTAATGCTGATACCAGTATTTCCTTCAACTTCGCCTGCCTTAAAGAATATATATATATATATATAATATATATATATATATATAATATATATATATATATATATATAGGAGGAAAAGAATGACGAGGGACGTAACAACCAACATCTTTATTACACACATTTTCAAACGTTTCGACATATAGTGTATGTCATCATCATGTGACCTAAAAGTGAACAAAAACGAAAACATAAATTTATTGAGGGATATAAAGTCTGTAGATTTAAATATGAGTAACGCTAAAACCTAAAACTAAATAAAATAAAAGGTATAGATACTAAACATTTAAATTTGAAAACATATGGGGATTAGGCAACACTTAAGGGGAAAGCTTTCCCCTTAAGTGTTGCCTAATACGAGCTTCTTCAACTATTATATAGGTTACATATATTTACTGATATTGTGAAGGTTTATCAAGATAACATGATGTATGTTTGCTTGATTAAGGTTAATTCAGGTTATCTGAGCATTATTATAAAGATTAATATAGATGAACTGAAAATAATGAACAATGTTGTAAATGTTTTAATATACTGACCAAACATATGTTAATGATGTAGAATAATAATAAATCAAACATGTGTCTTTTGATATTGTAACAGGAACTTATATATTCATATACTAATGTACGCTAACATACCCAGTTAAAAATACTCTGTAAACGTTGTTATTATCATATTTACGTTTGATGTACAGTCTAAATAGGCTATACACATTTAATTAACAACACATATTATAATGACACACTGGTATACACATACACATGCATACATGAACATATTTTAAAGCCAAATAAATACGTAATTACCTATTCACTTAACCCGTTGAGACCCAGCGACGCACGTGATGCGACGGCACTATTCGACCACCAGCTCCCAGCGACGCAACACGTGCGTCCGGCATATTAAAATCAGTTACGCGGCAGGTATCGTAAGGAAATGCCTAATAATGGTACCACGTACACTCTAGGGTATTGGAAAGGCGGGACTGGCGGCCGAAACGGGTTGGTGGGTCGTGCGGCTGAACCAGGGTAGATGAGAGGCATGTACTGAACCCCCTTTTTTGACCGCAACTTTGGACCTTATTTACTCGGGTCGTATTGGTTGTTTTTGCTGGAAAATTGTGTCAGAGCCGGGGGATGTCATTGTCTACACGTATTATTGGTGTACATGAACATAGTCTGAGCGGGTGATGGATAATAAACGGATTTACGTATACCCGCATATTGCCACACGACTTTGGACATGATTTACTCAGGTGGTATGGTAACTATTGGCCTAAAAATGATACAGGGTATTCGATACAATATGGAAAACCAGTGGTTGGCGGGAAAACGAGTTGGTATGGTGAGCGGCTGGATGGTGGGATGGATTAGGGGCGCATAAATATCCACCTTTTCGCTCCGACTTTGAACCTTAGTTACTCGGGTCGTATGGTCGGGTTTGGCTTGAGATTTGTGTTAGACACAGTTTGATGGTGTTTGAGAGCTTTGTATGGGTGTACATAACCATGCCTAGTATTTCCTAGACGCTACAGGCTGCGTGAGAAAATCCTATATGCGGATATTGGCTTGTTACTTTCAACCTTATTTACTCAGGTTGTATGGTGTGGTTTGGTCTAAAAATGGTATAGGATATTCCTTAGGATGTTTTTGATTTTGGAGCAGTTGTCAAAACGACTTTGGACCTTATTTACTACGTGCATATGGTAGGAAGTACCTGGATGAGTTGTGTATATGATAGACTAATCTATATTTCTGTAGGTGTGACATTCCTTAGTCACGCGACTTTAGACCTTATAATGTCTTGTCCTATGTCATATTGCCTTGAAATTTGTAGTGAAAAGTTCGGTGGGTGGTAGATATGATAAGACCAAAGGATGCTCTGGGCTTGACATAGTGCGTGACAAAGGACATTCAGTATACCCGTTGTCTTCCGCGAGTGATCACCATGTCCCAACAACCTCCACGCCGTAACCCATCCCGTGCTAAGGGCCTTACCATTGATGAAGCCCACGAAATCCTATTACAAAGTGACGAGGAAGACTCTGACACCGAATCCTCATGCCTCGATGATTCAGAAGAGGAATATTTCCCGAGTAGGGAGGAATATGCCGCTATGAATCAGGAGGCACCTTACATCCCTATACGAGAACTCCCTCTCAGTTTTGAACAAATGAGGGAGAGGGAGGCTAGAAATTACCATTCCCCCATGTCTCCCAGGGCAAGGGATATAGAGGACTCCCCAGCAAGTGGGGAACAGGTCGAGCTACAGGAAAAAGTAGACGACCCAATGGCGTTCCTGGACATTCCCCTACACCACAGCCAGCCTACCCCTACGGCCGCGAGTGTGAGAGGCCACGTTCATGCTCTCCCTCGTCGCCGCCTCCCATCACCACCACCACGGAAGCCCTCACCTCTCAAAGGTGTAAAGCCCAAAAATTGTTATGGGCTTCGCAGGAGACATGCCGCACCACCATCTAGTGAAGAGGAAGAGGAAGAGGAGGTTCCCGACACACCACCAAGGGAAGTGGAAAGACGTCGGATGGTTGCGAGGCGTCTCTTCCCAGTTATGGCAGCCCGGGAAGACGCCGCCGCAGCGGCCAGGGGAGACCCTCGCATCACCACACCACCACCAGCACCATCACCAGACTACACCCCACCATCACCGGGTTCACTACCCTACACCCCCACCGGAACTCCTAGACGAGTGCCCTACCACACACCAACACCATCACCACCTCCATTCGATTCTCACGCAGAAGTGTCAGTTCCCGGGCGTGGGGTTGTAACTGGGCGTCCAAGACGGGTGGGTAAGGTGACCCTCGCTAGAGCCCCCCCCCACTGGTGGTTCGAGAGGGCCAGGAGGGTCCAGGCGGCCGTCAGGAGGCAGGCCAAGGGCTAGGGCAAGGGCAAGGGCAAGGGCAAGGGCAAGGGCAAGGGCAAGGGCAAGGGGTAGGGCCGTGGCAAGAGACACGGTTGCGCCCCCTCGCCACCCTGGTGACCCAGATCCAGACGACCCTGAATCCGACGACGACGAAGATGCCGGCGAAGTACCTGATGTTTGGGATTGGCAGGATGGGGCACGGTATCAGCCCACCGACTGGCAATTTGTGGGCGCCGGGATTGCCGGCCCTACGTTCCATCACCAAGGACCTGACACCCCAAGACTGGACATCTTTCTACATTTTTTTACTGCCAACCTGATGAGCCTAATTGTGGACCAGACAAACTGGTATAATTGGTACTTTATGGCTGGTAAGGAACAATCCAGGTACTCGGCCAGGCTGTCATGGGAAACACTCCAAATCCCAGAGCTCTACTCCTTATTGGCGATCGTGATCCTGATGGGGGTGACGACGAAATCGTCAATAAGAAAATATTGGTCATGGGATCCCCTCATCCGCACCCCTATCTTTGCCAAGATCATGAGCAGGAACAGATTCTCTGCAATCATGGGGAACCTGCACTTCATTGACAGCCTGGCAAGCCATACCAGAAACCAGGACCTCCCCAGAAACACCGAAGACCCCATGGAGAGGATAAGACCAATTTTTGAGTACCTCAAGATAAAGTTTGCTGCGGCCTTCAAACCCCATCAGAAACTCATAATTGACGAGAGTTTGTTACTGTGGCGGGGAAACATCAGCATCCGACAGTACATCCCCAGCAAACGTCATAGGTATGGCTTGAAGACCTTCGTCATGTGTGACTGTTTGACTGGCTACATCCAGGACATCATTCTGTATATGGGGAAGAAGACAGAGTTGGTGCCATCGAGGACATATGGTATATCAGGGGCCGTTGTCATCACCTTGTTGGAGCCATACTTGGACAGGGGCCACATACTGTACCTGGACAACTGGTACACCAGCCCCTCCCTTGCCAAGTTCTTGTATAACCGCACAACAGGCATGTGTGGCACCGTCAGGAGGAACAGAATATTCATGCCCAATCTACCACCCAGGCGGGAAAAGGGCTCCATCATCTACCTGCAGGCCAATAATGTCCTCCTGTTATCCTGGATGGATAACCGGGACGTCAACGTCCTCACAACAGTCTACCAACCAATCTTCCAAAACAGCCGACGACGTGACCGAGCAACAAGGGAAATAATCCGGAAGCCTGAGGCAATCTGTGATTATAATATCAACATGCGGCTGCTTGACAAGTCCGATGCTGTCATCGCTTCGTGTGAATGTGCGAGGAAGACTATGAGGTGGTACAAACAATTGTTCTTCCATCTCCTAGACATCACCCTGTACAACTGCCACATTCTCCACCATGCAATTACTGGCAAGCGAGAGACGATGGAGGACTTCTGCATCGAGTTGAGGAGAGAGATGTTGCATACATACATGACTCAACCCCGCAACCCGCAACCACCAGCACATCGTCAGCCAGCAGCAGAAGGGATTGCCAGACTCACTGAACGCCATTTCCCCACGTATGTGCCAGCCACTCAAGCCCAGGTGAGACCCCGTAGGCCGTGTCATGTGTGTCGCAACACGACACGAAGGAGCCCTATGCGTGTTGACACCACCAATTTCTGCAGGCAGTGTAATGTTGCCCTGTGTCACCCGGACTGCTTCATCCAGTACCACACCCTTGAACACTTCTAAGTGTATAAAAAAGACTGCGAAAAAAGACGCTAAACCAAGTGTAAATACTAAGTGTAAATAATATCTGTATAAAGTGATAAACTATAACTTCATAATAACAGTGAGATACATTTTACTTGTACAACTAACAAAAATACAATGTGAAAGCCAATATTTCTAACTAAAAAGTGCCTACAAAGGATATAATATAAGTAAACTATACGGTAAACTATTCTATATAATAAAGTGACAGTGTGGCAGTGTGTAAAGTGCTGGACTAATGTACAGTTAGACAGAGAGCGCGGGAGTGAGAACTGTCACCTGGTGTCCGTCTGTCTGTATGTAGGGCGGGAGTCGTTGCCACGAGTGAACACTTACGTCATTACTTGCATATGTGCACTTATTACACTTGAACTTTACTTATTATGACATTATTGATACATACATGGTATAATATGAACTATAAAGGCACACAAGATACTCGGGTGGTATGCAAATGCCCAAACACCCGAAAACTCGACTCATCGTACATCTGGCTGCCGGGCTCCTCAGCCTGCCCGCGCGGGCGGGATATATGAACCGGGCCAAACTGCAGCTGTCATCTCAGGACCCCCCACCCCCTTAGGACCCCTAAAAATCATCGGTAAGCAAAAAAAAATTGTTTTTCCTTATTTTCTCTTCATTCTTATTTAGAAAAAAAAAAAAAAAAAAAAAAGTCAAAATCGCTTGGGATTGGGGTGAACAAAATATTAAAACTGGCTGGGGCTCAGCGGGTTAAATATACATATTTTCGGATAAATATTCCTTCATGCACACAAATAACACATACAGTACATACACAGACACATAATGTACATACACCAGACATACATACACGTTTAAAGACCGCTTCGTCCACAGAGAGTGTGTGTTTTTGTTTTGTCTATGTAAGTGAGGGAGGCAAAAGGCAGAACACCCTGTAACGAGTGCCTCCCCCAGAGTTGAAAGAGTGACAGGACCAAAATCAAAGGACGTTCGAGCCAAAATGCCTGGACACACGGAGTTAGAAGCAATTTAAGTCATAGGAAGAGGGAAAGACTGATTATGGGAGAGAGTTCCAGAGCTCAGCAGTTGAATAGAAGAAAGCCTATGAATAGCGTTTCACTCTTGGGTTGGAGAGTTGCACAGATTATGGGTGAGATTGTGTTGCAAGACGGATACTACGTACCCTACATAGAGGAAATGGTATACACTGGGAAAGCTCTGAGGAACACTGATTGTTATGCCCTGAATTTATTCAGGTTTAACGTATTGGTAAAGGTGAGTTCTTTCAAGATTGGGATGTCAGAGTTCATACAATACATGCAAGGACACAATAGAGGATATATATAACACCGAAATAATATTTAAGAAGAGTTTATTTATCTTAAACTCTATGATTATAAACACAAGTAAATACTGAAAACATAAAACAATAATAATAATAATAATAATAATCTTCTGGTTACTTATATAGCGCCCGTATCTCCTCCTTCGAGGATTCACAAGCGCTTGGCTTTCTTTAGTCAACCAGAGACCATTACCCATCCCTTTTGCTCATGGAGAGATGGTAACCGCCGGCTGTATCCCAGAAAAACTTTTCAATATGAGCGGGGATTGAACGCGAGACCTTCAACATGGGAATCAGGCACGCTATCAACTGAGCCAGCCGGACGGCTGGCTACGATAAGATACAATGGATACGATAAGGTAACCAAACCTAGCACGAGCGAGGATCTATAATTCTAGATGGAGCTCAGGTATAATCAGATCCGATTCCCCTTTAATACTTCCCTTCCAGTTATTTATAGGATTCAAACGTTACTACAGAATTAATCAGTGTATGGTATGGTTCCAATTATAGGTCTGATCACTTGTCACCGGACGCACTGGTGTATTAGATTATAACAATTTATAGACAACTTGAGTGTTTTGAATCAAATGGTATTATGTGTGAATAATAATGAAAGATAGCGAGCGAACTTCACAGAGTCATGATCATTGACTCTTTTATCTAACTACTTTTAGTAGTTGACATAGAGTCGTTATTGTGGACTCTAACTGTTAACACTTTGATAAATTGCCTATATAACACTTTTACACTGAGTGAACTGAGGGTGCTTAGTAATATTTCTACTATGATTTCTTTAGCCTTATCACTGACTTATTTCTGCAGATTTTCTATTATATTCCTATATGGGGTTGCACTGGGAATAGTAGCTGGTCTCTGGTATCTTGTAGTCTTCTGAGTCTCCGTGGGCCGTCTAGGTTGGCCTGTCGTGTGAAGTGGTACATTTACAGATGGACTAATAACTTAGATCTTGAATGAAGATACACAGTTGGAACTTATGTGTTATGTGCTTCATCGAACTAACGCAAGTATATCCTATGGTAGTTTAAAGGATTCTTGTCTGTTCTGACCTTTAGTCGTTGGTGAAGTGTTGTTCAGGTACTCTTGTTTTAGGGTCTTAACACCTTACGAGCGGCCTATGCGGTTTATTTATGTGTACCGCACAGCGGGGTGTTTTTAGCCAAAATAGGGCTGTTTACGTGATCATTTTCATGCCTAAATAAGACCCAGAACGTAAAACAAGTACCTATCCCTGAAAGGGCATAAACAGAGCTTTCGAATGACACCATCCTTGTATGATGGATAGTTTTCTTGCAATAACCGTGCAACGCGAGTGCAAAAAGCAGGTAATTCGGTACTTTCAGTACATAATTGAGTATGTAGCGAGTGAGAGAGGGAGGAGGGAGCTGAGATTTGTGTCAGTAGGTTCGCCGCGGTGGTCTGGAGCAGTCATACGCTCGCTAGTCTCCTGCCACCACTTGTCTCTCTCTCTCAGCCACATTACGTGCTGAAATTGCCACTCGAGTTATGTCGAGCGCCGCCACATAGTCCAGCTTTATTTAACTCGACTTATGTTGCTCGCCGCTAATTAAGGGTTAAATCTACTGTCTATCTTATGACGGATGAGCAATAAATCGGTCTAACGCGAGAATAGTAATATGGTGTTTGCCATCATTACCTAACTCGTCTGTCTCTGACCTTTATAAGGGGTTCAAAACACCCATTCGTTGTTCGTGACAGTGCACAGAAACAATAACTCCACCAGAATATGGCGGTACAGTCTAGCTATCCTTCACTAGAATTTGAGCTTAGTCTAATGTGGACTCCGGATTGCCGGAAATCAAGTCATAGGACTTGGGCACTCTTTAGACTAGTTGTTGTTGTTGTTGTTGTTCCCCAAGCTGCCTGGCCGAACAGACCCCAAGGCCCCGAGCAAGGCCAAGGCCATAACCGAGCGCCCCCACAGAACCCTCCCTGCCGACCACAATAAAGCCTGGGTGACCAAAGCCACTCCATGGTTGGGAGCTGAGGAGGGTGCGGAAACGCCCGGGAAACCAAAGTCCCACCCAGGGCCCTGTGCCCCTCAGCAATTATGGAGAGAAAGTTGAGGGGCAAAGGAAAAATGTGATGCTTTGGCTTCCAATCTTGGTAGATTGGGAGGTCAATCCACGGAAGAGACGCCGTCACTTGAGATCTAGAAAATATATAAGTAAAAGGAACAGTCAGAGTAAGCTATGGGTATGGCAAAGATCGCTCAGTTCTCACTCTGATAGACCAGCCCATCACCACATATCTTTAGACTAGTTGGGTAAGTCGGCTCTGGCCGTAATACCGTCCCTAGAATAGAATTAAAGTCTAAGGCAGGGCTTCGGGGTGCCGACAGGCGAAAGCCAAGATCATAGAGACTCTGTTAGCTCGTTAGACTAGTGGGAATAGTTCGGCTGTGGCCGTAGTCCCTATCTAGGAGTTATTGCTTATGCAGAACTTCGGGATGCCGAAAACAAAGTCATAAGTCTTAACATTCCTTTCTATTAAGGTGGTCGGACGTGGCAATAATACCTCTCTAGAACAGAGTGTTTGCTTATGCAGGACTTTGGGTTGCCGAAAGCCAAGTCATAAGACTTAACATTCCTTTCTATTAAGGTGGTCTGACTTGGCCGTAATACCTCTCTAGAACAGAGTGTTTACTTATGCAGGACTTCGAGTTGCCGAAAGCCAAGTCATAAGTTTTATTTGTACCCTTTAGACTTAAAGAAGTAATTCGGCTCTGTCCGTAATACCTCCTTAGAATAGGATTCTAGCTTATGTAGGATTTCGAGGTGTTGCAAACCCAGTCATAAGACTTTTACACTCCTTAGACTTAAAGAAGTAACTCGTCTCTGGCCGTAATACCTCTTAGACTAGAGTTAATGCTTATGCAGAACTTCGGCGTGCCGAAAGTAAAGTCATAACACTTTTTTTCTCTCATTCAGTTTGGTACTCGGCTCTGGCCATAAACCTTGCTGCTGGGCAGGTTAATTACGAGGCTTTGATTAAACTTGGCTGTGGCCAATATCCAATAAAGCCTTGGAATTGCTTAATTTGTTCAAATCTTTCCCGCCTAGTGATAACGTTTACTGAGATGGTTTCGCTCCCCTCTTGAGTGGTATATGGGCAGGAATATATACCTCATAGTGGTGTATAAAGTCCTTCTGGATCTGGCAGTAGTGTGAATGGCTTAGTTATTTGCGTATTACAGGTCTATCTGAGTTCAATAAATTTTAATCCTCATGGAAACATACAGGGAATAGTAGTTGGCATAGAAGAGGCCATTTCCAACATGCCATCCCACTCGGCACCAGGCCCGGACTCATGGAATTCGATCCTAATGAAGAAATGTAAGGAAAACATCTCAAAACCCCTGGCTATAATGTGGAGGAGTCTAGACACTGGTGAAATACCAGATAGCTTAAAAAACGCAATAATTTCCCCACTGCATAAAGGAGGGAGTAAGGCACTACCAAAAAACTACCGCCCGGTAGCTCTAACCTCCCACATCATTAAAGTTTTCGAGCGAGTCCTGCGAAGCAAAATCTCAGCTTTCATGGAGGCAAATGAACTACACAACACCGGTCAACATGGGTTCAGAGCGGGAAGATCATGTCTCTCTCAACTTTTGGAACATTATGACAACAAATTTGAAGCACTAGAAGAAAAGAAAAACGTAGATGTCATCTACACCGATTTTGCTAAGGCATTTGATAAATGTGACCATGGTATAATAGCCCACAATCTAAAAGCAAAAGGTATAACGGGGAAAACCGGACGGTGGATATACAATTTCCTCGTAAACCGGAAACAATCAGTAGCAGTAAACCAAGTCACATCTGAGCCTTTGGATGTAAAAAGCTCAGTGCCCCAAGGAACAGTGCTAGCGCCCCTTCTGTTCCTCATTCTAATTTGCGACATAGATACCAACACAAGACACAGTACGGTGTCGTCTTTTGCAGATGACACAAAACTAAGCAAGATAGTAAACACACAAGAGGACATGGGCCAGCTGCAGGAAGGCATAAATGTAGTGTTCCAGTGGACCAGGGAAAACAACATGCAATTCAATGAAGAAAAATTCCAATTAATAAGGTACGGAGATAATAATTGCGTTAAAGTGATCACAAACTACCTAACAGAATCTAACCACATAATAGAACAGAAAGACAGTATGAAAGACATTGGGGTGTTAATGTCTGAAAATATGTGTTTCAAAGAACATAACCAGGTCAAAGTTGCGGCTGCGAAACGTTTAACGGTTTGGTTTCTGCGTACATTTAAAACATGCGGTTAATTACCTATGATAACGCTCTCCAAATCTCTAGTGCTACCGCGGCTTGAATACTGTAGCGTATTAACATCCCCATACAAAGCAGGTGAAATAAATGACTTAGAGAGTGTACAAATAAATTTCACTTCGCATATCTATCTATCTATCTATTGCCTGACGCCGTGATCCCCGAAGGGGTGGCCACGAACGAACCGCCCCCATGCACCTCTGTCCCCAGTCAGTCGACGCCCCTCCCCCCATCCAGCACCGCCTTCGTTCATGTACTTCCTCACTCCATCCTTCCACCTCATATTCGGTCTACTTCTCCCCCTCTGTCCCTCCACCTCGCTCTCGTACACCCTCTTAGTCATTCTCTCGCTTTCCATACGTTCCATATGGCCGAACCATCTCAAGTTGTTCCTTTTCACACTTTCCAGCACATCTACCTCCACACCACACCTCCTTCTTACTTCCTCATTAGTCTGTCTATCCCTCCATGTAACTCCGCACGCACTCCTTAAGTAATTAATTTCCACTGCTCTCACTCTTGGTCTGAGTCTCTCAACCAACGTCCATGCTTCGCTTCCGTAAGTCAGTGTCGGGATTACCACACTGTCATGCAAGGACTTCTTCACTTCCATACTGACCACCCTATTTCTTGTTACTGCTTTTAGCGTTCCTACAACCCTCTTCCCCTGTTGTACCCTCTCCCGCACCTCTTCATCCATAGTCCCATCTTTACTCAACACACTGCCCAGATACTTAAAAGAGTTGACGAACTCCATAGCCTGACCGTTCAGCTTCACCTCACACTCTGTGACTTCACCCCTTTTGAAGACCATAACCTTGCTCTTCCCCGTATTTACCTTCAAATTCCGTTTTTCGCACACTGTTCCAAACTCATTTACCAGACCCTGCAACTCCCATTCATTATCACTCATCAGAACTGTATCATCCGCAAACAGCAGTATAGGTAGCTTCCACTCAATTCCCTCCCTTTTCAGCGATACACCAACATCCACTGCTCTTGATAGTATTTCTTTCATAACTCCATCCATATAACAGTAAACAACCACGGGGACATCACACACCCCTGTTTCAAACCAACATTCAGGTCAAAGAACTCGCTCTGCTCACTCTCCACACGTACTGCCGCCTTTGCACCCTCATACATGCTCTTCACTGCTTTCAGCAACTTGCCCTCTACTCCGTATATTCTAAGTACTTTCCACAAACCTTCTCTATCCACTCTGTCATAGGCCTTCTCCAAGTCCATAAAGGCAACATACACCTTTTGTTTCTTCTCCAGATACTTCTCCACAACACAATTCAGGGTAAAAATCTGATCTACACATCCTCTTCCCTTCCTAAAACCTCCCTGCTCGTCGCCTATCCATTTCTCCGTTCTCACTCTCACTCTCTCAATCACTACCCTACTGTATACCTTCCCTACTACGCTTAGAAGACATATTCCTCGGTGGTTACCACACACTCCTCTTTCCCCTTTGCCCTTATATAGGGGGACTATTATGCAAGTCTTCCAGTCATCGGGTGCACTCCCCTTCTCCCATGCTAGTTTGCACATTTTCCATACCCATTCTATCACTATCTCACCACCATACCTCAACATTTCCCCACACACTCCATCTGTTCCTGGTGCTTTCCCCAACTTCACTCTTTTCATGGCTTCCCACACTTCTGACCTCCTGATCCCCACCTCCTCCTCCACTACTTCTCTTCTTCTCCCTCCCATACCATATCCAGCTACTTCACATATAAGTTTGGTAAAACAGCTACACTATTGGGATCGTTTAAGAGCACTGAACCTGTACTCGCTGGAACCTAGAAGAGAACGTTACCTAATAATGTACAAGTGGAAAATCGCAGAGGGTTTAGTACCACACCTACGTACTCCGATAGTCATGAAATTCAGTGATAGGAGAGGCTGGGAATGCAATATACCCCGGATGAATAACAGGGGTGCTATGGTCTCTCTGCGAGAGGGCTGGTTATCACACAGAGGCCCACGTCTCTTCAACAAACTCCCATGGCGAGTAAGAGACATGAGGGGCGTCTCTTTAAACAACTTCAAGAGACCCCTCGATGTCGAACTGCAAAAAGTGCCAGACGAGCCCATCGTAGCAAGCGAGCGGGCTGTCTCTTCAAACAGCCTGCTGCACCAAAACACAACCCACAACGAGGGGCGACGCGCTCCTCGGTGCTGCTAGGAGAGTGGCGAACACAACCTAAGGTAACCTAAGGTAAGGTATAGAAATAATATAGTAAGGACAGGTGGTTCTCAGTATATTAGGACATGAAGGAGCATTTCTTAGTTGATAAATTCGCTGGTAGCGATTTACAAGGAGCGGGGTAAAAGACGAACGCTGGCATGCGCACTGTCAACAGAATCTACATGGATAGTTCGATTATTCGTGAAGACAGTAATGGCATTTATCAGAGATAGCATTGTGTAATTAATTAGTAAATAATATTCTTAACATAGATAAGAAAACAAATACAGTATATGTTGAGGCTTTTGCACACGGCACATCTGCCAAGGGAATAACATGGTTGTATGAATCATTTGTTTCTAACAATAATCAGTGAATTGGTGTAGATAACATCATAGCAAAATATATAGTGGCTGGTGGCCTAAAAATAAAAAATAAAATCGTGTACTAATGATTTCCTAAGGAAAACATCTATGCGGAGATACACACGAAGGTGGTGATGAGCACTGTTTTTAAAACACACTCGTTACTGATTTTGGTAATAGTTAGGGAGAAAGGTATAGTTGGAATAACATTATACACATGGTCAGAATAAATCATAGTAATCATTTAATAATTAATCTTATATTTACAACAGGTACTCATCATAATTTTACATAGTTTATGTGGGAGAATGTATACATGTTTTCAATAGGGTCATCAGGGTAGATAACATGGTTATCTATTCTTAAAACGGTATGCATTCTCTTCTTGTGAAAATACAATCTTCCGCTTCTTCTGAGTTGGTGGGGGTGAGAACTGCTGGGGCTTGTTTTTCTCGGACGGTCGGGCAGTTGGTGGTGATCGTGGCTATGCGACATCCATTTTCTTCCGTCTGTAGAGGTGTTCTGGTAGTCCTCTGTGACGCGGCTCCGTTGGTTGAGGGTCTCTGGGGTGGATGCTGCATTGTAGGTTTTGCTGTCGGCGTGTGTGGTGTTAGGTTTTTTTGTGTCTGTTTTCAATGTTTCGCTGTTCTTTTCCGATTTTGAGTTGTTTTTGTTTCCCCTGTGTTGACTAGTTTTCTGTGTGGCGTGGTGACAGAAAATGTTTTCGGATGGCTGGCTTGTGTAGTTCTCAGTTGACTGTCTTGTGTCGGTTTCTCCTGTCGAGGCCCTGCAGAGGTAGGTTTGTCTGGTAGACGTTTTCTTCTGGGGTATTTTACTGATTATTGGTGAGTAGACGGAAGTTAATGATACGAAAGGCTTTCCTTTCTACTTTGTCTAGGAGTGCGGTGTGAGAGGATCCTCCCCATACATGTGAACAATACTCAATATAAGGATGCACCGTGCCCCTGTAAAGAGCCAGAAGCTGCGCAGGGGTAAAGAATCCCTTGAGGCGGTTGAGCACACCCAGCTTCTGGGAGGCTGCCTTAGCAAAACTGGTAATATGGTCCTTCCAAGTGAGAGCAGAAGAAAAGGAGACACCAAGAATATTGAGAGAAGATGAAGGATTGGTTTTTGTATTGTTGAAGTGTCAGGGATAGTCCTCTGGAAGTTCCGAGCGGGTAGTAAGATGAAGAAATTGGGTTTTGGAAGCATCAAAGGTAACAAGGTTTTCTCTGCCCTAATTGGAAATAGTAGTTAGATCAGAAGATAAGTTGTTCAGGAAAACTAATTGAGTAGTGGAAGGTAGAGTCGCCTACGTATGAATGGATGGGACTGGAGGTACACTCACGCTACTAAAAGTTGCTCAGGGGTTGGGCCTTCCGTCCCCTATTCCACCCTGGGCAGGTGGAAGGGGGGAGTTGGGTCCAAGTCTACCCCCACCTTCCACCCCCAAACTATCCCCAACTCCCCCACCTTCCTTCTCTAGCTGGCAGTTAGTGATTAGCGACGATTGTTCTCGTGCATTGCAAATTATTATCAAACCATCATTGGACATGCTTACAATGGCCAACATTTATAATTTATTAGGAATTTATTAATACAATATACTGTATAATTGTATTCTCAAAATGAGTCTCTATGCACAACATGGGTTATAATAATCTCAGATGTAGTGATCTGCTTTCTCTCTCTCTCTCTCTCTCTCTCTCTCTCTCTCTCTCTCTCTCTCTATCTATCTCTCTCTCTCTCTCTCTCTCTTAACACGCAGACTACGAGGTCAGTGTGATGAAGTTTTTAAAATATGTAATGGGTTTGACAATGTGGATCATAGCAAACTGTTTAGCCTCAATATGAATACGATATGCAACCATGGCTGGCAGTTTGAATTGAAAAGGTTCAGCACTGGTATTTGTGGAAACTGTTTCCCATTTAAGATCTGTTCTACCTGGAACAAACTTTCCTCAGAAGTTTTAAACATTTCCTCAGTTGAGTAGTTCAAGAAGACAGTAGTCAGTACATAGTAGTTTACACACTCTGTAAGGAGTGTAGTGCACTGAACAATGTTTCTCGAATATTTCCCCAAAATGGACCGCAAGGTCTTCGAGATACTAAGTATTCCTTGAAACTCCTTGTAACTTTCTCATAGCACACACACTCTCTACAACCAAGATATAACAGGTCTGAATGGGTGGCTCGATACTCAAACCTTACTAAAAATGTACACCGACTTTGATCGTAAGTTGTATCGAGTTCTACATTTAATTGATTAAACAAGTGTATAGGCCTCATATAATTATATACAGACCGTTTATAGTATGTATGGTATTGAATAAATAGGAGAAACTTATTGACATTATGAACGAAACAATCAATAACAGTCGCAACACTCTTTCAGCCCATTTTGCCTTTAGTCCTTTCCTTTTATGATATAAAAGCCCGACTGTGTAAGTAATTTGAGAAACTAGGAGTAGATCGTAGAGGGCACGTTGATGTGTATTGCAATAATGGTAAACATAATATCCTGAATAGTGTACGAGGTTGGTTTTAATTGCGGTAATATTATATTCAAATCACATTAAATCTTGATCATAGCAAGTAGTGCAATGAGAGAGAGACAAACACACGCACAGAGAGAGAGATAAAAGCACAAGACCACTACAGCCAAGATTCGTGTAACCCCCGTTGTGTATAGAAACTCATTTTGAGAATATAATTATGAAGTATATTATATTAATAAATTCCTAATAAATATTATATGTTGGCCATTGTAAGCATGTGCAATGATGGTTTAACCATTATTTTCAATACATGAGAACAATCATCGCTAATCACTAACTGCCAGCCAGAGGAGGAAGGTGGGGGAGTTGGGAATAGTTTGGGGGGGGAAAGGTGGGGGGGTAGACTTGGACCCAACTCCCCCCTTCCACCTGCCCAGGGTGGAGTAGGGGAAGGAAGGACCCACCCCTGAGCAACTTTTAGTATGCATGAGGTACAGTTGAGAAGATCATTTATGAAAATTAGAAAGAGAATGGGAGATAGGACGGAGCCCTAAGGAACACCGGAGTTGATAGGATGAGGAAGTGAGCGATGGCCGTCCACAACCGCAGCTATTGAACAGCCGGAAAGGAAATTAGAGACAAAGGCACAGCTGGAGAAATAGAAACCGAAGGAGGGTAATTTAGAAATTAAAGATTTGTGCCTGACTCTATCGAAGGCCTTCGATATCTCTAGTGCAATAGAAAAGGTCTCACCATAGTCCCGAAAGGAGGATGACCAAGAGTTAGTAAGATATGAAAGAAGATCACCAGTAGAGCGACCATTAAGGAAACCATACAGGCGATCTGAGTCTCACGTCGTAAATGGTGGCATTCCAGGCAATCTTGTCATAGGCTGCTTCTGTTGTCACATTCTATATTTAGAGATCATACCGTAGTATATAATCCCACATCTTTCAAGGTCTACTCCTATGCACAGCTCGCCCCACATTCACAGGTCGGAATTTCTTCATCCAGTTCTGATCATCCATTCTCTCCACCTGTTCAAACCAACCAAGTTGGCTCGTACGCATCACTTCACTGATAATCCTAATGCCCAGACGCCTTCTTAATTCCTCACTTGATACTGTATCCCTGAACTTAAGCCCACATATCCATCTCACCATTCTCTTATCATTCCGTTCCATTATCATAATCCTCCGCTTTAACCGGCCACGTCTCCGAGGCATAGGTCATCACACTCTTAACATACAAGGTATACAGTGTCACCTAGAGATGGATCGAATATTCGCTTTTGCATTCGCATGTGTGAATATTCGCTATGTTTTTTCAATATTGACATCAGTATTCGCATCCGCATATCCATTCATAGCTATCTGCGAATATGCAAATATTTTCACCAACCCAATGGAAAAACAAAACAAATATATAAAATATAAAATTTTAAAGTTAACACAAACGAGTGAATAAAAGTGCGCTGCTGGGGCAACTAGAATGAAATGATGGAGGACTGAGCAGTGTTGCCACTTAACTTTATTTAATAGTACCAGATCGAACCAGTGAAAAGTACCAAATGATTCTAAAATGGCATCACTACACGGTAAATGAACGTGTGCTGGACCTGGACAGTTGAACTGTCACAATATTGCCATTTCAGACATGTCCAATGTAATAGCATGTCAATAAAGAATATTCCATCATATTTCCTCACTGTTTTCGTATTTAGTACCAGATATTGACTATTTTATTGAAAGATGTACCAAATCTGGTATATTAGTACCAAAAACGGCAACATTGGGAATGAGGAAGTGTTGGTAAGGGTTGTTGTTGTTGTTGTTGTTCCCCAAGCTGCCTGGCCGAACAGCCCCAAGGTCCCGAGCAATTCCAAGGCCATAACCGAGTGCCCCCACAGAACCCTCCCTGCCGACCACAATAAAGCCTGGGTGACCGAAGCCACTCCATGGCGGGGAGCTGAGGAGGGTACGGAAACGCCCGGGAAACCAAAGCCCCACCCAGGGCCCTGTGCCCCTCAGCAATTATGAAGAGAAAGTTGAGGGGCAAGGGAAAAATGTGACGCTTTGGCTTCCAATCTTGGTAGATTGGGAGATCAATCCACGGAAGAGACGCCGTCACTTGAGATCTAGAAAATATATAAGTTAAAGGAACAGTCAGAGTAAGCTATGGGTATGGCAGAGATCGCTCAGCTCTCACTCTGATAGACCAGCCCATGTTGGTATGGGTAACTCTGTCCCTCTGCCTCCATCACTAAGCAAAGTCGCCAACTTAGCGCCGATAGCGCTAGATTTAGATATTTTTAATCACCAACAAACATTAATTAAATTCCTATGAAATGTATAAATGGAAGTCAATGACATGGCATAGTATTTAGAGGGATAACCGTTATAAACACTGTGACGCTCCTGCATAGTAGCCACGTGCGGGCATGCGCGCACGTCGGCTGCCCAGCCGTTTAGAAACCGGCTGGCGGCAGCCGGCCGGCCGGCTTTTCCTTAGTATATATCCTACGATAATGTAACTAATGTCTGGGATATTCTTATGTTGTTTCACAGCTTGAAGCTGCCCTTATTCTTAACCAACGCATCTTAGTATATTTTATTCTCGATAGTTGATTGTTTCATTATAATATATAAGATGTAAGTCTAGTGAGAGTGGGAGGAGACGAGCGGGAGAGAGAGACCGGCTGGGGGACGTTGCTTCGCGCGGAGAGTCTAGCTTGGGACGAGCCTGATGTTGCCAATTTGATTGCAACGTTAGGCTTAGTTTCGACTCACGCAAGGGGTAGAGGATTTTGACCCGGCAACTGTGTTGAGGGTTGCCAGCATGGGATGTATTTTGCATGGCTAGGGTGGGGTCCAGACAGATTCAAGACTCAGAGCTCACCTCACTGTCGTACCCTTTGGACCCCCTTGATATCTATCCCTCTCAACCCCACTTAGAAACTTTCTATCTTACTTTGTATACCTTCTTTCCACTACTTCACCAATCTATTTAATTATCCCATCCCCTTGATAGACCTTATATCTATTATTGTATTAATGACGAGCTCTCAGATAACTAGATAGGATTTAGGGCCTTATACAGAGATGTAATTGTTAATGAGACCTAGGAAGCTTTTTTGTTGTCTCATATTTGTTGGTTTCATGCTTGCTAGTGTGTTCTTGTGTCAGGTAAGCAGGTGCTAGACCGGAGGGGAGGCTTTTTGCGATCCTTTAAGTAAAGTCTGCTGGTGCGAGTCCTGTGGACCCGCACGACTTTACTAGGATACCCGTGGGATTCTGGGGGCATTTTCTTGTCTGTGTCCCTGTGTGTCTAGCGTTGTGTTGTGTGAGGCCCTTGCCTAGTCCACTCAGCACTGCGCTAGCACGTCTAACTTTTGTTTTAGGGTCGCCAGGAGAGAGTCAGATACTTGCGATCTGAGTCTCTCAAGAGAGCACCCTTTCAATTAGAGTAATTTGGCGCACAGACTTGGGAACGTCCCTAGGCTAGAGCAGGTGGCTCAGCCCGGGTATCCGAAGCCTATATCCTTCCGGCTAGACCTCTGCCACCTGGCAGATTAACAGCTAGGGGTTTATTATTTCTGTATGCTTGTTATTGTGCCACAGTTTACCGTTTTTGTGAGCATTGTGAGTCAGGGTGTGGCTTAGAGACTCTGTCCGAGCAGGCTTGCCTGACTAAGAGTGAGAAGCACACCTGTATGTGGTTATGTTGCGAGTTGCTGTCTTTATTTAATTATACCTATGCCATTATACACTGTAACTATGGCCTATCACTAGTATTTATTCCTGCTTATGAGTTAAGAGTTCTCTAAATCCGTAACGCATTTTCTTTGCTAAGCATCAGAGCCGCATGCAGTTTAGAAACCCGCATCTTGTCTATCGGTACGATGTTTTGAGGACTGTTTGCTTTCACCTTCTTTCACGCAGGGGTGGTTAGTTGTATTAATTAACGTAACGTTAAATGTACTTTCTTCTAGTTTGTTATTAAATTGTTTCTGCAATTTAATTCCGTTATCTATCTTTTCCTTGAAGCTTTAAGTCAACTTAATTGTGTGATCTTTTATATAGCCTGCTTGACTATCAGCAGTCTATAGTGCGTGCACCCTGTAACCGAGTCATAGGATACCTTGTTGTCCAGGCAGGACTCTTGACGGTTTAGGGTGGTTTGTTGCCTGGGTTTATAGATAAGGGTTGGATCTAGCGTTTTCCGTTGTTGCTTGTTGCCGCATACCTAGTCCAATAGAAAGAGCCCAGTGTTTATATATCCCAGGACGTAACAATTGGCGACCTTGCATAGGATTTACTGAACAGAGGAATATAGTGGTCATTTGTTTTGAGATTCCTTATGATTAGAGAAATACAGTGGACATAGAATTTTTTTTTGGAGCAACCAATATAACACATTAAAGACTTTAAATAACATTAGTATATACATACTTGCATAGGAGATAAGGCACATTCTATAACCGTGATAATTACTGCAGTACGGGAAGTGCTGCCAGGGTGTTGAAGCTGAATAAGTATGGCTTAAAGTGTGTGGCAGGTCTTCAGGGTCACCAGGGTTTAAGTGGCATGAGGAAAGATCAGCTGAGGACTTTGATATTGGGTTTAGGAGAGACCTGGGTGGAGAGGCGACTGGGGGCCCCGGTCCCCAGCCCCCCCTCCACTCTACCTGCATATCAAACGTCAGGGTGCCTGAATTTAGTACATACCCCCAAGTTGATGGTCAATGGCAGCGTGGAATTCAATCACAGGGACCCTCTCCATTAAATGCACCTTCCCCTCCTCAAGGGTTGACTCCAGATTTGTTGTTTTGGCTTGAGATGGCCAAGGTTGAGGTTGCTAGAGCTCAGGTTGAGGCTACCGAAAGACAGGCTAGAGCTCAGGTTGAGGCTGCCGAGAAACAGGCTAGTGTGCAGGCTGATGTTGCTAGAGCTCAGGCTGAGGCCGCAGAGAGAACAGCTATACGAGAGGCTGAACTGCAGGAAGAGTCTACTAGGTATCGGGCTGACAGGGAGCTGGAGAGATCTCAAGTGGAGGTAACAGGGCGAAATATTGGGGGAGGTAACAGACATCCGGACCAATCATAGTCGCACCTGCTTACACTAGTTCCTGTGTTCGATGAATCATGTGTGACTGAGTTTTTTATGCGATTTGAGAAGAAGTGTCAGGAACACCAGTGGCCTCAGGAAAAGTGGGCAGCATTAGTTTCATCAAGACTAATAGGAAAGGGGCTAAAAGCGTATGATGCACTACCTTTAGAGTCCTGTGTAGTTTATGATGAGCTAAAGAAGGCTGTGCTACGGGCCTATGAGTTACAACCAGAAATTTACCGCTTGAAGTTTCGGGGTGTTACTAAGGGCAAGGATAGTACCTTCCTAGAACACGCCCGGGACTTGTCTGATGCACTACGACATTGGCTGCGTTCTGAGAGGGCAGCTACTTTTGAGGAGTTGAGTGAGCTGGTTCTCTTGGAGCAGTTCTTTAAGTGCACAGGCGGGGACTTAACATTAAATATAAAGGAACAAAATCCTAGAACTCTCCAGGAGGCAGCAGAAATGGCTGACCTCCGGATGTCATTAATTCGAGGGTGCGAAGCAGCAGCTAGGAGTGAGTCGGGTGCAAAGGATCGTACCCCTCCCCCTCCCAAGAATTTTGATACATAAATACACAAAACCATGTAGCACTGACAACAAAACTGAACATAAACCAAATACCGTCCCGTATAAGAAGTCTAATGGTACCTCCCACTCCCAAGGGAAACCAAAGAGTAAAGAACGCTTTGCATGTCACAAGGAGGGTCACTTTGCAAATGTTTGTCCGAACAAGCCACCGAACAAGGTTGTGTCATTGGCCCGCAGCATAGGGGTATCGCCTATATCTTCTGAGTTTGCCAAGGGTAGTTCGTCAGAGGTTGGGACACAGTCTATGTTCAATAGTCAGGAAGGCTCGAACCCTGTCCGCGACGTCTTTGGGGGTCATAGAGGGCATGGTTTTGTGAGGTGGGCTGGCGAAAGGCGAGGAGTTAAGCTATTGCGTGATACTGGGGCTTCTCAGACCTTGTTAAAGAACTTTACTGGTAGGCCGATTAACGCTGCTCGGGTGGTGGTAGTTCAGGGGATCAATGCTATGAAGTCCTACCTGCTGGTGCGGATGGAGCTGGAGGTGGGTGGTGTGGCAAAGGAGCTGGATGTGGGAATTGTAGAGAACTTGCCTGTTGGGGGCGTCGACCTCCTCCTCGGCAACGACTTTGCGGTGCCTGCTTCTAAGGTTTCACCCTTGGTCGTTGCCGAGAAGGCGGCCGACGTTAGTAGGGAGGAACAGGAGTGGGTTGAGAAGTGTAGCGTACAAACCATGGCGTGTGTTGTGACGCGTTCTCAGACATCCGGAGCCTTGCAGCCACCACCTCAGTCTATCAAACCGCGGAGGAAAGGTCACAAGAAAACGGGAAGTGTTGGTCAATTGGAGAGTTTTGAGCCGGCAGTGTTTCTTGGTGACTCATTATTGGCACCTATGTTAGAGTCTGGAGAGGCCCCGGGGCCTGTCACCACTAGTGCAGGTGCAGGGCAGGAAGAGACTCAGCGACAGCATCGTTATGCGCAGCGTGAGGAAAGGATGGCTCAGCGGGACATTGGAGGTGGAAATAAATTATTTAAGATGAACTTGGATAATCTCGCACCTGCTGATATATGTTCCTTGCAGCTGGAAGATCCTGAAGTCAGGGCATGTGGTAATGGTGCTATCGAACTGGAGAGCGATGGCGATGCCATCGCTCTCCATAACTCTCATAACTTGGTGATTATTTCTTGTCCGAGGGGATCTTGTATCGGAGACATCAGGATCCCAAGAAAAAGTGGGATGGCGGGTCAGGATTAATGGACCAGTTAGTAGTACCGAGGGTGTGCCGTGAGAGCTTATTGAGATTAGCTCATGATGTGCCTTTGGCAGGGCACCTGGGGGCACGTAAGACGGAGGCAGCTCTGAGCAAGCTTTTCTGGTGGCCTGGGTTAAAGGCGAGTGTCGTGTCATGGGTGTCACAGTGTCACACTTGTCAAGTTGTTGGGAAACCCAATCAGGTCATCCCGAGAGCCCCGTTACAACCCATCCCTGTCATTGGGCCGCCCTTCAGCAAAGTAGTTATCGATATGGTTGGCCCATTGCCCCCCACTAGTGCCGGCAATAAATGTTTACTAACTGTAATGGATGTAGCAACACGGTATCCAGATGCTTACCCCATGCGCAACGGGATGGCTAAGACTGTTGTCAAAAACCTACTTGTCTATTTCTCTCGTTATGGCTACCCTCAGGAGATCCAGTCTGATCAGGGATCCAATTTACTTCTGCTCTGTTTAAGCAGACCATGCAGCAACATGGGATAGTGTCTGTGGTGTCATCTGCCTACCATCCCGAGAGTCGGGGAGTTTTGGAAAGGTGGCACTCGACTCTCAAGAGTATGTTGCGGTGTTATTGCATGGAAAATGGGAAGGACTGGGATCTAGGTCTCCCATACGTTTTATTTGCTGCGAGAGAAGTACCTGGGGAGAGCTTGGGATTTAGCCCGAACGAGTTGTTTTTTGGACACAGGGTCAGGGGGCCCCTCCACATAGTCAAGGAGATCTGGGAGGGAGTCACAAAGCCATGCTCGCTTCTAAAGTATGTAGTTGAAAACCGTGAGAGAATGCTAAAGAGCTTGGAGGTAGCAGGTCGGAACCTTAAGAGTTCACAATCTCAGATGAAGGACAGATATGACCAGAAGGTGAAGCTGAGGGAGTTTGAAGTAGATCAGGAGGTACTGATACTACTGCCTCTGGTGGGACACCCCTTATCTGCCAAGTATTCTGGTCCGTATCGGGTTGTAAGGAAGGTTTCTGATCTCGACTATTTAGTAGCTACTCCTGATCGTAAGAAAAAGAACCAACTTTGCCATGTAAATCTGATGAAAGAGTGTGTGAGGCGCCCCTCCGAGCCTCTCACTGTCCCGGTGTTGATCTGCAGCGATCGTGGTGGAGAAGGAGGAAGGGACAGTCAAGCTGCGGGGGAGGATAATTGGGATTGTCATGTTTCCGCGGATCAGTGGGCGGGGAATTCTAGACAAGTGGCTCACGAGTTGATATTGCACCTGCCTGAGCAACAGCGTGTAGCTGTGCAGCACTTGTTTGATTCAAACCCAGCTGTTTTCGCGGAGCATCCTGGCCTCACTACTCAAGCGGTGCACGATGTCGATGTTGGGGACCACCCGCCCTTTAAATCAGTGCCATACCGTGTTCTCCCTATTAAATTACCAGCACTTAGGGAAGAGCTGGATTATATGCTGAAACGTGGGCTGATTTCTGAGGGTGCAGTAAGGTGGACTTCCCACGTCACACTGCAGCCCAAACCAGATGGCAAGGTGCGGTTTTGTATAGATTTCCGCAGGTTGAATGGTTTAACCCCCACAAATGCCTACCCTCTCCCTCGCGTGGATGACAGTGTGGATAAGATAGGAAAAGCCAAGTTCCTCACTAAGATAGACACTGTTAAGGGTTAATGGCAAGTGCCCTTGTCTGAGCGAGCGCGAGAGGTGTGTGGGTTTGTGGTGGACGGTGCCACATATCGTTGCCATGTTATGCCATACGGGCTGAAAAATGCCCCTGCAACGTTTCAGAAATTAATGAACGACATTGTAGCCGACATTCCCAACTGTACGGTGTACCTAGATGATGTCATAATATACGACGATGATTTTAACAGTCACTGTGCTCACATCGGACAGCTTTTTAATAAACTGAATGAAGCAGGTTTGGTGGTTAACCTGGGTAAGTGCGATTTTGTCAAATCCACAGTTTTGTACCTGGGGTTCGAGGTGGGGATGGGTCAGGTGTGCCCTCCACAGACAAAGATCAAAGCCATCGATTAGTTTCCCCAGCCTACGACTAAGAAACAAATCATGCGGTTTCTAGGTATGATAGGCTATTATCGACGCTTCATCAAAGGCTATTCGACTGTACTTGCACCTTTAACTGACTTATTAGCTAAGGACAAGAAGTTCCGGTGGTCTCCTGAGTGTGCAGAGGCGTTTTCCTTGGTGAAACACCTGTTATGTACCCACCCCATACTCAGGGCCCCGGACTTCAGCAGACCTTTTCACCTGGCGACTGATGCCAGTGGCGTAGGGACTGGGGCTGTCTTGTTACAGACAGATGATGAAGGTATCGAACATCCAGTGAGTTTTTACAGTAAAAAATTCAATAGTGCAGAAAGGAATTACTCTGTAATTGAAAAAGAACTCCTGGCGATAGTGCTGGCGCTCAGGCACTTCGATGTATATGTTCCTGCTTTCGGACCAGTCGTAGTGGTTTATACCGATCATCACCCTCTGAAATTCTTGAAACAGTTTCATAACCGGAATATGAGGCTGACCAGGTGGTCACTCATGCTTCAGGAGTATAATCTGGACATACGCCATATTGCCGGTTCTGATAACGTGATAGCGGATTGTCTATCAAGGGTGGATGATGTTGGCTAGACTGCAACAGGATTGAGGGTTGAGTGTGGAGGAAAATAGGCTGTCACTGTAGTTCAGCCGAGAAAAAAAATAAATAAATAAAAAAGCAAAAACCTTATAAAAACTCTTTATTTTTATAACGTGTAGAATTTTGTATAAGATGTTGTAGCAGTATCTAAGTTGAATGTTTTCGCTTATTGTCGCTAAGTTAGTTGAACTTGCTCGGTGGAGCGCAACAGTCTTTATTTGGTTTATATATAGTGCCTTGTGTCGCAACAGTGTGTGGTACTATGAGAAGCTTTCTGTTAGATATGAAGAACTTAGTCAAGGGTCTTATATCTTGGGGGAGGTGTGACGCTCCTGCATAGTAGCCACGTGTGGGCATGCGCGCGCGTCGGCTGCCCAGCCGTTTAGAAGCCGGCCAGCCGGCTTTTCCTTAGTATATATCCTACGATAATGTAACTAATGTCTGGGATATTCTTATGTTGTTTCACAGCTTGGAGCTGCCCTTATTCTTAACCAACGCATCTTAGTATATTTTATTCTCGATAGTTGATTGTTTCATTATAATATATAAGATGTAAGTCTAGTGAGAGTGGGAGGAGACGAGCGGGAGAGAGAGACCGGCTGGGGGACGTTGCTTCGCGCGGAGAGTCTAGCTTGGGACGAGCCTGATGTTGCCAATTTGATTGCAACGTTAGGCTTAGTTTCGACTCACGCAGGGGGTAGAGGATTTTGACCCGGCAACTGTGTTGAGGGTTGCCAGCATGGGATGTATTTTGCATGCCTAGGGTGGGGTCCAGACAGATTCAAGACTCAGAGCTCACCTCACTGTCGTACCCTTTGGACCCCCTTGATGTCTATCCCTCTCAACCCCACTTAGAAACTTTCTCTCTTACTTTGTATACCTTCTTTCCACTACTTCACCAATCTATTTAATTATCCCATCCCCTTGATAGACCTTATATCTATTATTGTATTAACGACGAGCTCTCAGATAACTAGATAGGATTTAGGGCCTTATGCAGAGATGTAATTGTTAATGAGACCTAGGAAGCTTTTTTGTTGTCTCATATTTGGTGGTTTCATGCTTGCTAGTGTGTTCTTGTGTCAGGTTAGCAGGGGCTAGACCGGAGGGGAGGCTTTTTGCGATCCTTTAAGTAAAGTCTGCTGGTGCGAGTCCTGTGGACCCGCACGACTTTACTAGGATATCCGTGGGAGTCTGGGGGAATTTTCTTGTCTGTGTCCCTGTGTGTCTAGTGTTGTGTTGTGTCAGGACCCTTGCCTAGTCCACTCAGCACTGCGCTAGCACGTCTTGCTTTTGTTTTAGGGTCGCCACGAGAGAGTCAGATACTTGCGATCTGAGTCTCTCAAGAGAGCACCCTTTCAATTAGAGTAATTTGGTGCACAGACTTGGGAACGTCCCTAGGCTAGAGCAGATGGCTCAGCCCGGGTATCCGAAGCCTATATCCTTCCGGCTAGACCTCTGCCACCTGGCAGATTAACAGCTAGGGGTTTATTATTTCTGTATGCTTGTTATTGTGCCACAGTTTACCGTTTTTGTGAGCATTGTGAGTGAGGGTGTGGCTTAGAGACTCTGTCCGAGCAGGCTTGCCTGACTAAGAGTGAGAAGCACACCTGTATGTGGTTATGTTGCGAGTTGCTGTCTTTATTTAATTATACCTATGCCATTATACACTGTATGGCCTATCACTAGTATTTATTCCTGCTTATGAGTTCAGAGTTCTCTAAATCCGTAACGTATTTTCTTTGCTAAGCATCAGATCCTACAGTAGCCGCGGTACGATGTTTTGAGGAATGTTTGCTTTCACCTTCTTTCACGCAGGGGTGATTAGTTGTATTAATTAACGTAACGTTAAATGTACTTTCTTCTAGTTTGTTATTAAATTGTTTCTGCAATTTAATTCCGTTATCTATCTTTTCCTTGAAGCTTTAAGTCAACTTAATTGTGTGATCTTTTATATAGCCTGCTTGACTATCAGCAGTCTATAGTGCGTGCACCCTGTAACCGAGTCATAGGATACCTTGTTGTCCAGGCAGGACTCTTGACGGTTTAGGGTGGTTTGTTGCCTGGGTTTATAGATAAGGGTTGGATCTAGCGTTTTCCGTTGTTGCTTGTTGCCGCATACCTAGTCCAATAGAAAGAGCCCAGTGTTTATATATCCCAGGACGTAACAACACCTTTTTAATTTATGTAAGAGTGGGTCCTCGCCCTGCATCCTGGAAACATAGACAATTGAATGGATATTTGAATGGATATATTGAATGGATATATTCAAAAATTAATTCATATCGTTCATTTAAGATATTTAAGGAATTACATATTAACATTGAGGACCACATTCACAATTTCAAGTCGTCATTAACTTCTAGTAATTAATTTCATAGTAATTTAATTAACGGTTGATGGTGATATAAAAATAATTACCAGTTCTTGAAGGATGGAATAAGGATTGAAATATTCTCAATTCGCATTATTCGCGAATTTTACAACACAAAATTTGCATTCGCATTCGAAATATGCAAAATTGATATTCGTTCCATTTCTAGTATACACCTTCCCTTTAATGTGAAGAGGGAGTCCTCTCATGGTCAAAAGTGGCAACAGCGCTCTAAACTTTCCCTAACCACTTCTAACTCGAGCAATGAAGCCAGCTTCAGCTCCACCTCCGGCAGAAACCGTTTTGAACAAGTAGCAGAATACATTCATACATTCCAGCACTACATTGCCGAAATCAACACAAATAAGCGGGTCAATCAATACAAGTTCTCCCTTGCACACTGCACATTCAAAGTCTACGATTCTTGTCAAAGGTCCTCTCGCCCCACTATACCTCTAATAAACCCAGTCACTACAGACACAACATTGAATCGAGTTACTTCCTACCCCCTTCCCACATACTGCACATGGAAAGTCGTTGCTTCTTTCCATACTGTAGGTCCGTGCTCTACTTTATTGATCATGACCTGTTTTTTATCTATATTAACTCTAAGTCCCGTGTTTGCCATACCCTCCCTCCATTTATTGAATGTTACCTCCGCTTCCTGTGCACTATCTGCAATAAGAAGTAAGTTATCTGCATATAACAGCTCCCATAGCAGTCCTGTTCTTAAGTCCCTTGACAGAGCCTCCAGGACCAAAACAAACAGTAATGAGCTCAGCACTGAACCTTGGTGGACTCCAACTTTCACCAAGAACTTTTCGCTCAGACTCTCATTCACGTTAACTGCTGCCTGTGATCCATCATTTATTCTCATTATCACACGCACCAAACACTCCTCTGCTCCGAGTCTTCTCATAGCCCACTGCATTACTTCCCTTGAAACCCGGTCTAAGGCCTTCTGCAGGTCTATACAATCGAGGCATAACTCCCTGTTTTTCTCCAAGAACCTCTCTGGCAGTTGCCTAAGAATGAAGATAGCATCAGTTGTGCCACATCCAGGTATAAATCCAAACTGCATTTCGCTGAATGAAACATTTTTCCTGATCATGCAAAGACCCTTTTGCTGCCTTTCGTGACTTGGCCGAGCATTTTCAAACCCATATAATTTCTCCTGTCTGAGAAATCGCCCTTGCCTATGTATATATTTGCCATCACACTTTTCTGTCATGCATCAAGAATGTTTTCCTCCTTTATGATACCATTAATCAGCTCTGTGACCAATTTTACCCCAATATCTCCAGCTGCCTTTAGCATCTCAACGACCATGCTGGAGCTCCCACCGGCTTTCACAGACTTCATTCTATTTATAGCACTTTTAACGGCATCATACCCTGTCAAAGGCCTTGTACTGGGACTGCCGTGCTGACCTGTTCTCTATTACATTCAAACTCTACACACACCAATCTTTCATAATGCTCCTTCCATGCCTCTCTAATTTTGTTCTTTCATATCTTACTAACTCTTGGCCATCCAACTTTCGGGACTTCGGTGAGACTTTCTCTGTTGCATTAGACATATCGAAGGCCTTCGATAGAGTCTGAGACAAATCTTTAATTTCCAAACTGCCCTCCTTCGGTTTCTATCCCTCCATCTGTGCCTTTGTCTCTAATTTCCTTTCCAGCCATTCCATAGCGGCGGTTGTGGACGGCCATTGCTCATTTCCTCATCCTATCAACTCCGGTGTTCCTCAGGGTTCTGTCCTGCCTCCTATTCTCTTTCTAATTTTCATAAATGATCTTCTCAACTGTACATCCAGTCCCATCCATTCATATGCAGACGACTTCTACCTTACACCACTCAATTAGTTTTCCAAATCGCCCAAGCCAGCAGTCCCTCAAAAGTAAACGTAATGAAGCCATAAAATGCTTATCTTCTGATCTAGCTACCATTTCCAATTGGCGTAGAGAAAACCTTGTTGCATTTAATGCTTCCAAAACTCAATTTATCCATCTTACTACCCATCAGGAACCTCCAGAGGACTATCCCTTATTCTTCAACAATACAAAAATCAACCCTTCATCTTCTCTCAATGTTCTTGGTGTCTCTTTTTCTTCTGCTCTCACTTGGAAAGACCATATTACCAGTCTCGCTAAGGCAGCCTCCCAGAAGCTGGGTGTGCTCAACCGCCTCAAGGGGATCTTTACCCCTGCGCAGCTTCTTGCTCTGTACAGGGGCACAGTGTGTCCTTGTATTGAGTATTGTTCACATGTGTGGGGAGGATCCTCTCACACCGCACTCCTAGATAAAGTAGAAAGGAAAGCCTTTCGTATCATTAACTCCTGTTCATTCACCAACTCTCTGCAATCTCTCTCTCTTCGCCGCAATGTTGCATCTCTCTCGTTATTCTATCGCTACTACAATAATCAGTGTTCCTTGGAGCTTTCCCAGTGTATACCACCTCCTCTACGTAGGGTACGTAGTACCCGCCATGCAACACAATCCCACCCCTACTCTGTGCAACTTTTCAACCCAAGAGTGAAATGCTATTCTCAGACTTTCTTCTATTCAACTGCTGAGCTCTGGAACTCTCTCAAAGAATCAGTCTTTCCCTTTTCCTATGACTTAAATTGCTTCAAACTCTGTGTGTCCAGGCATTTTAGCTCGAACGTCCTTTGATTTCGGCCCTGTCACTCTTTGAAATCTGGGGGAGGCACTCGCTGCAGGCAGTTATGCGTTTTGTCTCCCTCATTCACATAGACAAAAAAAAAAAAAAAAAAAAAAAAAAAGTTATGCCACTGCCATTATTTATACATCGTACACGCACGACGTACTTGCTTTACTCTATCCAACTCAACTTTGCCGCCGGCCTCTGCAGCAGATACGAGACCGCGCCTGTGATTGGCTATCTGGCCATTAGGAGAAGCAGAGCTGATAATTTATTCATTATCTTTATTATTCCTTATTTATTAATTAAACTAGATACGTTTAAGAAATGTTAATGATTATTTAATAAATTACAGTGCTATCCGATTCTAAAGCGCTATTAAATATAACATGAAACACAATAATAACGTATATAAGGTAAAGTAAAAACAAGGAGATACAGAATTGATAAACGGGAAGTAAGCGAGAGGGAAGGTTGACTGGCTCGGGCCCGGGCGTATTAGCGAATCACAGGCCGTGCTTGACTTCGCAGACATTTAAAGTAGAGAGTGACGGTAATTCTTACCTTGCTTGTGTTTACAGTATTATATCTTACGATTTTATGTATTCCATGTGGTATTTTATAGCTCTTAAGGTTCGGATATCACTTATCACACCATTAGAATGACCTAAACCTATCTAATATAATTAATATATATGGAATATTATTATGTTCTATCCAACAACCAACTCTACTCCTAAATCGATTAATGAAATATTACAAACACATGTGGCAGTCCGTGGATTCGAACCCAGGACGCTCACACCGAATATCAACACCTTATGCATTACACCACGAAGGCAGTTATTTAGGTGGACACTGCCTACGATTTATTATGCAACTTCGAATCCTGCATATCAATCTAAGCATGTACACACATCCCAACTGCAACTCACGTAGGCTATGCATATGTGAATGGTATATAAAAGAAAATACAGAAAAAAGAAAGATGATACAGTTCTGATGAGTGATAATGAATGGGAGTTGCAGGGTCTGGTAAATGAGTTTGGAACAGTGTGCGAAAAACGGAACGGGGAAGAGCAAAGTTATGGTCTTTGAAAGGGGTGAAGTCACAGAGTGTGAGGTGAAGCTGAACGGTCAGGCTATGGAGATCGTCAACTCTTTTAAGTATCTGGGCAGTGTGTTGAGTAAAGATGGGACTATGAATGAAGAAGTGTGGGAGAGGGTACACCAGGGGAAGAGGGTTGTAGGAATGCTAAAAGCAGTAATAAGAAATAGGGTGGTCAGTATGGAAGTGAAGAAGTCCTTGCATGACAGTGTGGTAATCCCGACACTGACTTACGGAAGCGAAGCATGGACGTTGGTTGAGAGACTCAGACCAAGAGTGAGAGCAGTGGAAATGAATTACTTAAGGAGTGCGTGCGGAGTTACATGCAGGGATAGACAGACTAATGAGGAAGTAAGAAGGAGGTGCGGTGTGGAGGTAGATGTGCTGGAAAGTGTGAAAAGGAACAACTTGAGATGGTTCGGCCATATGGAACGTATGGAAAGCGAGAGAATGACTAAGAGGGTGTATGAGAGCGAGGTGAGGGACAGAGAGGGTGAGGTAGACCGAATGAGAGGTGGAAGGATGGAGTGAGGAAGTACATGAACGAAGGCGGTGCTGGTTGGGGGGAGGGGCGTCGACTGACTGGGGACAGAGGTGCATGGGGGCGGTTCGTTCATGGCCACCCCTTCAGGGATCAGGCGTCAGGCAATAGATAGATAGATAAAAGAAAACTGAATTAATTCATACGATAATGTGATATCCTCATGTTCCGTCATAGGCTATATTTTATATGTTATTCTTTTGCTTGCCCTACTCTGCGACCTTATGAACAATAGCACGAAGGCAACGAAAGGTAAACATGAATAAATAATGGTTATATCTGCACATACAGACACAAATAAGATCATATTTGAGAGTTTAAAAGACGCCGCCGGGCCAGTGCAGTGTTGCCAGGAGGTGGTTTGTTTTATATTTATACACTGCATTTCCATCTTTTCGTCGGTTTCTGAATATTATGCTCAGTGTGTTGTATGCGAAATAACAAAGGTGTTTGTATGCTACTTTCTAGTATAATAACTTGGCTAAATTGTAACAACAACGTCAAGGAAAAGTGCATATAATACAAACTCTGGAAATTCTGGAACCTTTAATGTCTAGGGCGTGATGTCATTGCCAGCCAATCACAGGCACGGTCTCGTATCTGCTGCAGAGGCCGGCGGCAAAGTTGAGTTGGATAGAGTATAGTCCCTCACATTCTTAGCTAGTTTATTCATCCCACTGTTATTATTAGTGCTACAGAGTTGTTCTATCACGCTATCCTGTATGATTTTCTTTGCCCTTTAGACCTCCTTTCTAGCATTACGTCTAGTGGTCAGGTATTTTTTCCTGCTGCCACCTTCCTTTCATACTTTGAAACATCTTTTTGTCTCTCTGACTGCAGCTTCAACATCGGTGTTCCACCACCAGGAGAATTATGTCGGGGTGGGCCCTTTCTTTTGCCACAGACTTTGTCTGTGGCATCGAGGAGGCTGCGTTCTATAAAGTTCCATTGGATATCAACATCAGCTGGGCTAACACCCACACATCTTTCAATTTCCCTAATTTTGTTGTGGTATCTGTCTCTGTATTCCTCTTTATTTAACAACCATACTTTCATTTTTGGCAAATGTACTTTATTCTCACAGCTACTCTGCTTAGGCACATTTCACATACTAGGAGCTTATGTTGGGGGATGCGTTCTTCATCCGGTATGATTTTAGTATCTCTAATCCATTTCCTGTCAGATTTGCTGATCAGGAAATAGTTCTTCCTCTCCTTAATATGGCTTTACACACCACCATTTGTGTAGCAGCACAGTACTCCAGTATGTATTCATCTTCCAGGTTCCTTTGGCCATATCCCTGTCCTCTGTGCACACCCTCATATCCATTGGTGTATGCCCCAAGATTCAAGTCCTCTGCCACAATTAATACCTCCCTTCATCGCATCCAGCAACCACCCCAAGTAGTTCATTTCAATACTCCTCTTTAACATTGTTACGTATCTTGATCCTCAAGTGGTTAACTTGATGAATCTAGATAGCACAGAGATATATATTAAGGTATCAGTCAGCTGAAGGCAAAACAAAAGCAAAATCTAATACAATTATTTTCTGTTGTTGCTTCCTTTCCTTTTGGATCTTAGGACTTAGTATTCTTTATTGACTGATACTCTTTAATTATGAAAAATACTGAAACTAATTAAAGTCATGTAGTATTTATAAAGAATTATTATTTAACCGAAGCTTAGTAGGCTATGGTTATGAACCGAAGAAGTTATATCTAAAGAAGGACTATTAATTCTATAAAAAGTCTTGAAAGATAAATATTAAAATAAGTATATTTCTGTCTCTTACCCCTTTTGAAATGAATAGATAGTTTTCTTATATGTCCTTTTATTTATATTTAATGTAATTATTCTTGGTTCTTGTCTTACGTTAACAGTATTATATTATTATTATCATCAGGATTTATATCAAAGCCACATCAAAAGTTAGATATATATTTAATAATTAGTTAAATGTATTTCTTAACCACGTAACATTGAGGTTTGATTATGAGTAAATTAAGTTACAGGATCGCTTCATAGATTCGATTCAGGTCTCACTCAAATAATATGAAAAGCAAAAACAATATTTTGAAGCTAAAATAATTTTCTTCAGCTTAAGAAATCACTAGAAGTAATATTAACACAGCCATGTTAGTCTAAGGCGATATTACTAATATGAGACAATAGCAAATACTAAGCACCGTTAAGCAATGTAAGCTTAATTAAAAGAAAATGAAAACACTCGTATGTATTAATATAAAACAATAGTATTACTTCCATCATAACCCAACTACTTAAAGAGTTGCTTTAGTCCATAAGTTAGTCAACTAAAATAGTTAAGTACATAATAATAGCGTCAACGTTAATTCCCAATCACATATCTCACTAACCAACATAACGTAAGTGTTTACACCGAACACACTTAACACACACTTATATAATCTGACTGACAGTCACAATCCCATTATAATACTTCACCCCGTCTTCCTCCAGCTGCATGTTCACCTTCCCCAACTCCAAATGAGACTGATTTGAATGCCCACAACTCGGGTCTTATATACTGAACAATGATTGTGTAGGAACGAATCAGGAGGCGGGGGGTAGTGCCCGCTCCAATCACAGCTCCTCAAGTTGCGTGGTCCAATGGAGTCTCCTGGCGTCGATCATACGTCATAGCGTCGGGTCATCGAAGTAGTTTGCAGGGTCCCCTATGACGCATGCAGGTGTGAAGGTTTGTTTGCTGGTATGCGGAGGAGCTGGTTTCCCACTCGCTAGTTCGCTCGCTGGTCTGCTTCGCCGCTTGGGTAGTTTGACACTCCTTCAACTCTAATTCTAACTCTAAATTAACATACATGGCTCCGTATGTCAGACCTCCCCCCTAGAAAAGAGTTTAACACCTTAAGAGCGGCCTATGCGGTTTATTTATATGTACCGCCCAGCGGGGTGTTTTTAGCCAAAATAGGGCTGTTTACGTGATCATTTTCATGCCTAAATAAGACCCAGAACGTAAAACAAGTATCTATCCCTGAAAGGGCATAAACAGAGCTTTCGAATGACACCATAACGATCCTTTTATGATGGCTAGTTTTCTTGCAATAACCGTGCAACGCGAGTGCAAAAAGCATGTAATTAGCCACTTTCCCTATACAATTCCTTATATAGCACAAAGGAGTACAAAGGAAATCAAGCAACAACAGATCTAGTGACCCTTCTAGGTTGCTTGTCCTCCAAAACACTGAGGATCAAGTGTCCAAACAGTGGTTTAGAGTGGGTAAGGGAACATTGGAAAGGGAATTACTGCCCTGGAACTAATGTCCGTGGCAGGATTAGGAAGTTAGTAGGGGACAGAGGGGTTAGTAACTGTGGGGGGGATAAAATAAAGTTATTCATTTACAAACGCAGTCAGTCGCGGGTTTGATGCGAGATATTTGTCTAGGCGGAGTTTAAATGAATCAACGGTGATGCAGTCTATAACGTTTCGGGGAAGCCCATTCCACAAGTTGACAACTCGATTGAAGAAGAAATTCTTAGATTCGTGTGAGTTAAAAGATTTACCAATAATTTTGCAACCGTTTCCCCGCGTGTAATTAGATTGGTCGTGTTACGGCTGGATCGGCAATACATATTCGGGATTCTTGATCGTAGGACAGAAATGGCTTAAGTGACAACGACACGCTCGATTCCAGTCCCAAATACTATATGCTCCAGACAACAAAAGCACCAACGCCCTAGAGTTATCGTCTACGGTAACGAGGTACCTTAACTCGGCGAAAGTGTACAACAGGGGTAGGCTATGAGGCTAAACTCCCTCAGACATTTATAGGTTACGTTATTACTAAAGAAATGCAATACTCAAGAAACTACGTTAATATTAAGCCTCTAATAATGTAGAATAGAAGCAGGCTAAAGGTATGACAGTGAAATGCTAAATGACAAATGTACACGCCTACTTGAAAGCGCGTGCACTACACTAACTGTCCCTTACTAACATGCACTAGCATGTAGCATACAAGATGTTCATGATCCAGTAGATACCTAATAATACACATGGGAGGAACATAAACAGTAGTCACTTATTATAATAATGAATCTATACTTGGAATAACTAAAAGGTTGCAGGCAACAGTACTGCGCCGGTAGACTACTACCGCATAGGGTACTTCGCTTCTCTCACTCTGTCTCCCCTCCGAGTCCGTATGCGCCCTACGCAACAGAACTCCGGACACAGCAGCAAAACGACAGTGCAGTTAATTGATACATGAAAGTATTAATAGTGTTGTCTTGTGTGTGAGTAATGTGTATTGTAAAGTGTTATAGATATATACTTAAAGAGAGCTGCAATGCATAGTAAAATAAAGATATATCCCACTCATCATCCCCATGTGTTCTAGCTAGCAGGCCAAGTCACAGGAACAACGAGTCCCAGCACCGAAAGCGAGAACCCAGGAGAAGACTGTAGAGAACACAAGGACAGATAAATTACGTTACTCTACTATACCGGCACTACGAGCGAGCTGTAGTCTCGGCTACTACACTCGCTCCTGGCTCGGTATGCAAATCAAGGCTAAGTCCTCGTCCCTCTACAGACAACTCCTGGGCATGGTCGGGCTCTTACACATGGCACCAGTCTAGTCACAAATGGGATGATGAGCAGGGCATATAACTCGTGAACATGTAGAACGTTCACCAACTATCCTCATCAAGAAGATCGCTGTTCACATTAACCCCTTAAATCTAATACATGTAAATATATGCTTGTCCTAAAAGTAATACGAGAGGTGAGTGCTGAAACTCCTTTAGGACCTCAAGGGAAGGTTATGCATTTAAATAGAGAGAAGAATGAAATGAGAGTAATGTCGTCAGAGAGAAAGAGTGCAACCGTGAGAAGTTGGGAGAGAGGGCAAGGGATGTTAGAATCTCAAAGGTTCTAGGCAACCTGGTCATAGAACACGCAGCCAACCTCCAGGCAGTGTGCTGTACGAGAACATGGGCCCAGCCCAGGCCGGCAACAATGGACTACCAACCCTATCGCGCCTAGCTATAAGCGCAAGTCTGCCAACCAGTCCATACGTCTGGCAACCACCCGGCCGGCAGCGCGGCGCGTTCCTACCCTCTTGCTCTGAAGCCTAACTCACTCGCTCTCTCTGAACTCCCATTGTCCTATCTATCAACTTCTCTATTGATACTACATATTAAATGGAAGGTCTCGACATGGCTTAAAACAAAACCCACCACTGGTTAGCACATGACGAGACCTTTGCAGAGATACAAAGAACATAGTTATAAGTTGTCACACTCAATATACATTGCGGCTGACGGTAGCCAGATCACGGGCGGTACATTCGAGTACCAAGGAGTACAATCAGGTTGCGTTGCACAGCACTGGGTGCGTCACAGCCCCCCCAAGATTTTAGATAATCGACCTTAGAAGCATTATCAAAATCTGACAGGCAACCAACCGACCTGCTACCCTTAGCTGCCCCTAATTGCAAAAGGTGCACAACAACTGAAGTGTGAATTATACATAAAACACAATATCGCATGCATCATGCTACAACAATAAAGACTTACAAAAAAAAAAAAAAAGAAAGAGTTTTCTCGTTTATTTTATTGTTTTATAATCTTTTTGGACGGCGTTATGATAGCCTAATTTTACTCCTGCTCAACCCACACACCGTGCACGACTATCTTGGATCATCAACCCTTGATAGACAATCTGCTATCACGTTCTCACTCCCGGCAATATGCTGAATGTTGAGATTATACTCTTGGAGCATTAGGGACCACCTGGTCAACCGCATATTCCGATTGTGAAACTGATTTAGGAATTTCAAGGGATGATGGTCCGTATAAATCGTCACTACCGGGCCGTAGGCTGGAACATAAACTTCGAAATGTTTGAGACAAAACGATAGCCAGAAGCTCCTTCTCTATAGTCGAGTAATTCCTTTGTGCCGAATTAAACTTGCGAGAAAAGAAGCTCACTGGGTGTTCCAAGCCCTCGGAATCAGTCTGCAGTAACACTGCCCCGGCACCCACACCGCTGGCATCAGTCGCCAGCTGAAAACTCCTGGAGAAGTCTGGGGCCCTCAAAATCGGATGTGTACACAGCAGGTGCTTGACTAGGTCGAAAGCCCTCTGACACTCCGCAGCCCAACAGAACTTCACTGACTTCGACAGTAGATCAGTTAACGGTGCTAAGACAGTAGAGTATCCCCGGATGAAGCGCCTATAATAGCCCATCATACCTAGGAACCGCATGACCTGGCGCTTAGTGGTGGGCCTGGGAAACATATTGATAGCCTGTATCTTGCTCAGGGGGGGGCACACCCGGCCTAACCCGACCACAAAGCCAAGATACTGCACAGTAGCCTTTACAAACTTGCACTTCCTCAGGTTCACCACCAGCCCAGCATCGTGCAACTTCCCAAACAGGGTCTCTAAGTGCCTTAGGTGATTTTCAAAATCGTCATCATATACTATCACGTCATCAAGGTAGACCGTGCAGTTAGGGATTTCGTCACAAATATCGTTCATCAGGTTCTGAAACGTGGCAGGTGCGTTCTTAAGCCCATAAGGCATTACGTTACATTGGTAGGTCTTGCCATCTACCACAAAACCACAAACTTGCTTAGCTCGGTCCGACAGGGGTACTTGCCAGTAGCCTTTTACAAGATCAATTTTAGTAAGGTACTTTGCATTCCCTATCTTGTCCACGCTGTCGTCAACTCGAGGCAAAGGGTAAGGGTTGGTAGTGGTCAAGCCATTTAGCCTACGAAAATCTATGCAGAACCGCACCTTGCCGTCAGGTTTTGGCTGCAACGTGACGGGTGATGTCCACTTCACATAACCTTCAGTGATCATCCCTCTCTCAACCATGTACTTTAACTCCTCCCGTAAAGCTGGCAACTTTACCGGGGGCACACGGTAGGGCACTGACTTGAAGGGCACATTATCACCGACGTCCACGTCGTGCGTTACCTGAGTAGTGAGACCTGGGTGTTCGGCGAAAACAGAGGGGTATGACCTGAACAGGCCTAGGACAGCAGCACCCTGGTGCTCAGGCAGGTGACTTACAGCTTGCCTAGTCTCTTGTTCAGTATTCCCCGCCCACTGTTCCGCGGAAATGACACAGTCCCAGCTATCCTCCTCAGCAGCATGACTGTCCCCACCTCCTTCTCCACCCTGGCCGCTGCAGGCCAGCACAGGGACAGTGAGAGGCTCTGAGGGGCGTCTCACATACTCTTTCATGAGGTTAACATGACATAACTGATGTTTTTTCCTACGGTCAGGTTTTGCAACGAGATAATCAAGGTCGGACAGTTTCTTAGCCACCACATACGGCCCAATGAACTTGGCAGAAAGGGGGTGTCCAGGCAAAGGTAAAAGCAACATTACCTCCTGACCCACCGAAAACTCCCGAAGCTTCACCTTGGCGTCATACTGGTGCTTCATGACCGCCTGTGCATTAACCAAGTTATTACCTGCCGCTGCCATGCAACCTATAAGTCTCTCCCGGCTCTCAAGGACATATTTAAGTATAGACCCCGGCTTCTCTTCGCCCTCCCAGATCTCTTTCACCATACTTAAAGGTCCTCTCACATTATGGCCAAAGACTAGCTGATTTGGACTGAACCCCAGGCTCTCTCCTGGGACTTCACGTGCAGCGAACAGAACATACGGCAGACCCAAATCCCAATCAGTGTCATGTTCTGCACAGTAACAGCGTAGCATACTCTTCAGGGTCGAGTGCCACCGCTCCAAGACTCCCTGACTCTCGGGATGGTAGGCTGACGACACTATAGAACATATACCGTGCAACTGAAGGGTTTGCTTGAACAATTTGGATGTAAAATTGCTCCCCTGGTCTGACTGCACCTCACGTGGAAATCCATAACGGGAACAGAACAATAATAAGTTTTTAACAACTGCCTTTGCCGAGCCGTTTCTCATGGGGTATGCGTCTGGGTATCTCGTAGCCACATCCATGATTGTCAACAGGAATTCATTGCCACTACTAGTAGGCGGGAAAGGGCCAACCAAATCTACTACAACTTTGCTGAACGGAGGCCCGGTGACAGGTATGGGAAACAAAGGTGCCTTCGGGATTGTCTGGTTAGGCTTCCCCGTTGTCTGGCAGGTCGCACACCCAGCCACCCATGCACAGACATCAGCCTTGACCCCCGGCCACCAGAAAAACCTGCCCAATACCGCCAATGTTTTTGTTACCCCCAAATGACCCGCCACCGGCACATCATGCGCCAGACACAATAAGGACTCTCTATACTTATTTGGAACAACCACCTGGTCTACTACCCTCGCACCGCCCTCCCACTTCGATTTGGGGTCTAAAAATCTGCGGTACAATATCCTGTTGAGCCTAAAGAAATCTCCCGGCTTCGCATCCCCATCTTCCTCCAACTCTATGGCACCATTGCTATAACGAGCTAGGCTAGCGTCTTGCAGCTGCTGCTCACTAATGTCCCCGGGCGTCAATGCATCAAGATGGTTTTGTAATAAGATATTACCCCGGGTAGTAGGCTCTACTGCCTTAGTGGCTCTCGCTACAGCTCTTGCCTCACGCGAAGTCTTACCCAACTCTGCCTTGTTACACACCATCTCTGGGCCAGAGTCAACTCCCGTGTTTATTATAGGTCCAAGTACCGAATCACCGAGAAGTGCAGCAGAATCAATGTCCCTTTTCCTGCCCTTAGCAACCTTCTCCTGATCCTTCCTCCACTGTCCCCGAGGTTGAGTGCTAGGCTGTGCAGGAGCCGCAGAGCGAGATCGGGTTACCACACAGGCCATCTCATCCTGTTGGCACCTCCCAACCCATTCCCGATTCTCACCATCCACGTCGGCCGCCCTCTCGGCAACGACTAAGGGTGGAGTCCCGGAAGTGGGCACCGCAAAGTCGTTGCCGAGAAGAAGGTCGACGCCCTCAACTGGCAAACACTCAACGATCCCTACATCCAGCTCCCTGCACACCTCTCCCACTCTCAACTCCAACCTCACAAGTGGGTATGACCTCGTAGCATTTATACCCTGCACCACAACAACTCTGGCCGCATTTATCGGTTTCCCTGTGAAGTTCCTCAACAAAGTTTGCGAAGCCCCGTATCCCTCAACCAGTCAACCCTCCGTAGTTCACTCCCCCAGCTCACAAACCCGTGTCCCCGATGGCTACAGAAAGTGTCCCGGACAGGTGTCGAGCCTTCCGTACGCTTCTTTACCGCGTGTGCCTCAGCTGCTGACAACCTACCCCGGGCAGTTGCTGCAGCCTTCAGAGACACACCGATACTGTGAACCAATGACACCGGCTTAGCGGGAGTGTTACTAGGGCACTCACGTGAATAATGGCCTAGCTTCTGACATTTGTAACATTTCACATCCCCAATGGGCTTCTTCCCTTGTGCGGGCGAAGAAGGGGCCTGACCTTTAGTAAACGGGAGAGGCTTGTGTTTGTAGGTGTTATTAGGTGTAATGCTTTTAGTGTGGTTATGTGTGTCATAGGATTTGTTATTATCGAAAACTCTGGTGGGTGGGTAGCGCCCCTTCTGCCCTGACTCAGCCCTCTGAGCGGCACCGCAACCACGAATCAATGATAATCTGAGGTCTGCCATCTTGGCAGCCTCCTCTACTGTCTTGGGACATTTTTCCTTAATGTTCAGCGTTATATCGGTTCCAGTACATTTGTAAAACTGTTCCAGATAGAAAAGTTGCTTAATTTCCTCAGCCGACTCTGCGTGCTCGGACCGAAACCAGTTATTACATGCATCTGTTAAGTCCCGTGCGTGCTCCATAAAACTGACGTCGCTCTTCTTATTCACGCCACGGAACTTCAATCTATAAGTTTCGGGTTGCAGTTCGTAGGCCCGGAGCACAGCCTCCTTCACCAGTCCATACACGACACTCTCGTCCAGTGACAGTGCATCGTAGGCTTTCAACCCCTTACCCACTAGACGTGATGAAACTAATGCTGCCCATTTAACCTCCGGCCAGTCATACTCACGACACTTCTTTTCGAAACGAGCAAAAAACTCAGTCACTGCTGTCTCATCAAATGCGGGTACTAACTTAATTAAATGCGAAAGTGAGTCTGTAACCCGGTGCCCACCACCGAGATGACGCCCTGTGGTCTCTACTCTAGACTTCTCGACATCCATTTCAGCCTGGTACCTGGTTGCATCCTGATTGGCTTGGATTCTAGCAACCTCTATGCGTTCTATACTAGCCTGTTGTATCTGAGTCTCCTGCAGCTTAATCCGTTCTATACTAGCCTGTTGTATCTGAGTCTCCTGCAGCTTAATCCGTTCTATACTAGCCTGTTGACTCTCTCGCAACTTAAGCTTAGCTAGTTCTAGCTGAAATAACATCTCAGGAGACAGGCCTGGGGGGGGAGAGCACAAAATGGGGGATCCACACCGAGACGTGTTTACGGGTAAGCCAGCTTGCCATTGAGAACCCTTCTGCTGCATCGTGCTAAGACTCGCTGGCTGAGGGCCCAGCTCAGGGGTAGAGTGGAATGGAGGCTTGGAGGGAACCCCCCAAGACCCCACTCCACCCACCGCCCCATCGCCATCACCCAACAAACATGCCACCAAATTCTTCTTGGGCCAACTGTCAGGACAGTCCCGCCCCAAAACCGTGGCTAAACAGCGAAGACCGTAACAATCAATAGCCTGCAGGCGCTGTTCGGTCAAAGGTGTCTGCAAAAATGCCCGGGCATCCCTCTCTCCACTTATAACACTCCCCTCCCTAAATATCTGCTGTACTTGCTGGTCACTAGGCTGTACCGTGTTATCCTCCCCCGTAAATGATGAGTCATTAGACATAGTGCTGGTTATACAATTGCCGTTCATAAACAAAAAAAAGTGCTTATTACTAATTGCAGTCTCGACTCACAAAATGTTAAAGATGCTTGAATGACTCTACTCTAGACACCTAACGAAACAATCTGCAAGTCCACCAATACAATAATGACACAATAAAAATTCCTCCAATATGCAAGAAAATTCTAGCCAGCTCTACTAGGTAGCATAGAATAGTTCTCCAAAAAACATGTGATAGGATACTACTGAATCTTGTGCAAGGTCGCCATTTTGTTACGGCTGGATCGGCAATACATATTCGGGATTCTTGATCGTAGGACAGAAATGGCTTAAGTGACAACGACACGCTCGATTCCAGCCCCAAATACTATATGCTCCAGACAACAAAAGCACCAACGCCCTACAGAGTTATCGTCTACGGTAACGAGGTACCTTAACTCGGCGAAAGTGTACAACAGGGGTAGGCTATGAGGCTAAACTCCCTCAGACATTTATAGGTTACGTTATTACTAAAGAAATGCAATACTCAAGAAACTATGTTAATATTAAGCCTCTAATAATGTAGAATAGAAGCAGGCTAAAGGTATGACAGTGAAATGCTAAATGACAAATGTACACGCCTACTTGAAAGCGCGTGCACTACACTAACTGTCCCCTACTAACATGCACTAGCATGTAGCATACAAGATGTTCATGATCCAGTAGATACCTAATAATACACATGGGAGGAACATAAACAGTAGTCACTTATTATAATAATGAATCTATACTTGGAATAACTAAAAGGTTGCAGGCAACAGTACTGCGCCGGTAGCCTACTACCGCATAGGCTACTTCGCTTCTCTCACTCTGTCTCCCCTCCGAGTCCGTATGCGCCCTACGCAACAGAACTCCGGACACAGCAGCAAAACGACAGTGCAGTTAATTGATACATGAAAGTAATAATAGTGTTGTCTTGTGTGTGAGTAATGTGTATTGTAAAGTGTTATAGATATATACTTAAAGAGAGCTGCAATGCATAGTAAAATAAAGATATATCCCACTCATCATCCCCATGTGTTCTAGCTAGCAGGCCAAGTCACAGGAACAACGAGTCCCAGCACCGAAAGCGAGAACCCAGGAGAAGACTGTAGAGAACACAAGGACAGATAAATTACGTTACTCTACTATACCGGCACTACGAGCGAGCTGTAGTCTGGGCTGCTACACTCGCTCCTGGCTCGGTATGCAAATCAAGGCTAAGTCCTCGTCCCTCTACAGACAACTCCTGGGCATGGTCGGGCTCTTACACATGGCACCAGTCTAGTCACAAATGGGATGATGAGCAGGGCATATAACTCGTGAACATGTAGAACGTTCACCAACTATCCTCATCAAGAAGATCGCTGTTCACATTAACCCCTTAAATCTAATACATGTAAATATATGCTTGTCCTAAGAGTAATACGAGAGGTGAGTGCTGAAACTCCTTTAGGACCTCAAGGGAAGGTTATGCATTTAAATAGAGAGAAGAATGAAATGAGAGTAATGTCGTCAGAGAGAAAGAGTGCAACCGTGAGAAGTTGGGAGAGAGGGCAAGGGATGTTAGAATCTCAAAGGTTCTAGGCAACCTGGTCATAGAACACGCAGCCAACCTCCAGGCAGTGTGCTGTACGAGAACATGGGCCCAGCCCAGGCAGGCAAAAATGGACTACCAACCCTATCGCGCCTAGCTATAAGCGCAAGGCTGCCAACCAGTCCATACGTCTGGCAACCACCCGGCCGGCAGCGCGGCGCGTTGCTACCCTCTTGCTCTGAAGCCTAACTCACTCGCTCTCTCTGAACTCCCATTGTCCTATCTATCAACTTCTCTATTGATACTACATATTAAATGGAAGGTCTCGACATGCCTTAAAACAAAACCCACCACTGGTTAGCACATGACGAGACCTTTGCAGAGATACAAAGAACATAGTTATAAGTTGTCACACTCAATATACATTGCGGCTGACGGTAGCCAGATCACGGGCGGTACATTCGAGTACCAAGGAGTACAATCAGGTTGCGTTGCACAGCACTGGGTGCGTCACAGTCGATAGTGAAGTACTTACTACAGTTCATATTGTCGATGCCTTTGATGATTTTGAACACTTGAATTAAGTCACCTCTTAATCTGCGCTGGGTTAAAGGAAATAGATTTAATTCTCTAAGACGCTCTTCGTATGGTTTGTTCTTTAGGCTAGGTATCATTTTGGTAACTCTACGTTGAACTCGTTCTAGCTTGTTTATATCTTTTTTGGTAATAAGGGCACCAGGATTGAACGCAGTATTCCAGAAGAGGCGGACTAATGAATTGTAAAGGGTTAGGATAACTTCTTTGGATTTATGCTCAAATGACCTGCCTATAAAGCCAATTATTTTGTTTGCCTTCTTAACAAATTCTGAACATTGTTGACTCGGTTTTAGGTTGCTCGATATTGTTACTCCCAGATCGGTTTCTCTGTTTACATTCTTAAGCTGAGTGCCATTCATCGAATAGTTTGCTTTCTCATTTAGGTATCCGATATGTAGTACTTTACATTTATCCGCATTGAAACTCATTTGCCAAATTTGGGCCCAACATGACAATTTATCTAGATTGTGTTGCATATCGTCAACTTGTTCTTTTGAGAGTACGCTATTTGCAATTTTTGTATCGTCAGCAAATTTTGAGATTGTACAGGTGAGACCCTCATCTATGTCGTTGATGTAAATTAGAAAGAGAATTGGTCCTAGTACCGATCCCTGGGGTACCCCGCTACTTACATTGGTCCATTTTGATGCCTTACCGTTTATGACTACTCTTTGCTTTCTGTCGCGGAGCCAATTTTCTATCCATTTCAACACACCGTCTTGTATTCCATGCGCTTTTAGTTTTAGCAGTAAACGTTTGTGGGGAACTTTGTCAAAGGCCTTTTGAAAATCAAGGTATATAATATCTACAGCTTTACTCTCATCGTAGAGGTTGAGGATATCGTGGAAGAAGTCTAAGAGGTTTGTTAAACAGGAACGTTTTTTACGAAAGCCGTGTTGAGTATCTTTAAGTATGTTATTTTCCTCTAAGTGATTTACGAGTCTGTCTCGTATGACCGTTTCTAGCATTTTACATACAACTGAGGTTAAGCTAATTGGACGATAGTTACTGGGTAGGGATTTGCTGCCTTTTTTTAATATCGGTGTTACGTTGGCTAGCTTCCACTGATCGGGCATAGTTCCAGACTGCAAGGATTTATTGAATAGTAATGTCAGTGGTTTAGAGAGCTCATCCTTAGCTTCCTTTAGAACTCTAGGCGAGATTGTATCAGGTCCAGGCGTTTTATTTACCTTGAGTTTATCTAAACAATTCAATACTTCTCTCTCTGTAACGGTGATATTGCTTAGAACATCTGAATTATCAATCTGAATCGGCGATGGTGTAGGGATATCACTGAGGTCTTCTGTTGTAAAAACTGATGCAAAGAAGGTATTGAGGGCATTACTCATTTGTTCTTCGTCTTTGGTGTATTCTCCATTTTCATCGACTAACGGTCCAACAGTTGAAGTAACGACTTTTTTCTTTCTGATATAACTATAGAATTCTTTCGGGTTTGTTTTACTTTGATTCGCAATATGTAACTCTAAGGCCTTTTTACTTTGCTTAATTAACTTTTTGGCTTTGCGTCGTAGCTCTACAAATTTCAGCCGTTCTTCGTCATTTTGTGAGGATTTTAATCTATCATTAGCAAATTTATTAGCAAGCAGGCAGTTTGAAATATCTTTATTCCATCATTTGGGCTTATTATTATGGCCTGGACGCCGAGTTTTCGATGGTATGCAGTCTTGCACTGCTTTTAGGTAAGTGGCTTCGAATAACTTCCAAGATGTATTTATGTCGTTATTGTGAATTAAAAAGCTCCAGTCAGTTTCTTTAAACATAGCTCTAAGTTTATGGAAGTTTGCTTTCTTGAAATTAGGGACTTTTTCGATGCTACTATTTGGTTCGTTACTAGTAAACTTTAAAGTGAAAGTTATCGTACGATGGTCGCTGTTACTGAATTCATCACTAACATTCAAATTCTCTATTAATTCTTCTTTTGTTGCAAGTACAATGTCAAGAACGTTATTACCACGGGTCGGCGTTCCAACAAATTGATAAAGCGAACTCTCTTGCAAGTTCGTATACAAGTCATGTCCGGAGTGTGAAGTAAGAGTATCGCCCCACTTGGTCACAGGTAAATTAAAGTCACCAAAAATTACGGTATCGTGTGAGTTACTTACATCTGCAACTTGTTCGTAAATATCTCGGTCAGTTTGCACTGATTGAGCTGGAGGTCTGTATATTAATGCAAGTATTATTTTGGTACCTTTATTATTCTTTATTAGCACAAAAGATGCGTCGACGTTCACAATTTGAGGTTTTGACAAGAGGGTAGGGTTAAGACTTTCTTTGATATAAAGTAAAACGCCACCTCCATTTCGATTTATTCGGCTTTTCTCAAACATTACATAACCGGGAAGTGAATACTCTGCTAAAAAGTCTCTATCTTCTGTATTGAGCCAAGATTCTGTTATGCCAATCACATCATAATTTTCTGTAAACACTAGCTCCTCTAAATCTGAAAATTTATTGCGTATGCTACGAGCGTTTGCATAGAAAACCTTTAAATTTGTTATTTTAGAACTCACGGAACGCTCTTTAATAATATTTTTGGTTCTTGTCGGATCTACATTTATGTTCATGGCTGTCCTCGGTCCTCGCTGTCTTCGGTCCTTATCGCTGGTGGTCCTCGGTTGCCTCTGTTTTTTTCTTGGCGTTGGATGATTTATGTCACTGCTGCTTCTTCTCGGATGGCGTTTTTTGATCCATGGCTGCGGACTGCTTCGTGTAGGAGACGACCCATGCGTGCTGAACCCACAGGGTTTAGATGAGTGCCATCCTTGCGGAACAGAGTAGGCTGGTTGTAGAAGTTGTCCCAGAGGTTGATGAATTCAACTTCTTCCCTCAGACACAAATGTTTTAGTCGGCTATTTGTGCTGAAAGCCTTGTCGTAGAATTTGTCAGGTGCGTCGATCTTGGGGAGAATGCCTGAGATGATGATATTCCTTGACTTGTTTTTGTAGTGCTGGATCATCTTGCGATATTTCTCCATCAACTCTTAGGATCTGGTGCGCATGACGTCATTTGAACCAGCATGGATGACAAAAAGGGTATTTTCATTTGCATCCTTTGTGGTATCTTCGAAGGCTTCCACAATGTCGTCCAGTCCAGCTCCTGGGATGCAAAATCTTTTTCGTTGATTTGGGACTCTGTCGCAGAACTCTTCGACCTGTCCTCGTAGGATGGAATCCCCAACGAGCCTGGTCTCTTCTGGTTCGTCTTCCATCTCTACCAATATCTCAAATCTGTTGGACATTGTGACTGGTAGATGAGACCTTTTCTGCGTTGGCCGTGCACCGTTCCTCACTGGTGTAAATCCGGAAACCTGTGGTGGCGGGACTCTACGTACAGGTCGGGGAGAGGAGTGGTTAGAACGGGGGCGAGGGGTTGGTACTGTTCGTGCTAGCAGGCTTCTTGCACGAGGAGTGGGGGAGAGACTAAGGTGAACAGGGCGGCTGTCCTGGTTTGATGTCTACTCAGGTTCGTCAGAAGCATCTGCTGCAGTGTCTACTGCAGGTGTTGGATTGTTGGCAGATGACGTTGGGGCGGTGGTGGATGCTGGAGTTGAAACAATTTGAGTTAGTGATACTCCAACGTTGAGTGTTACAAACTCTTGGAGTGATTCCAGCTTCCTGGTGAGGGCGTTGATCTTGTTGAGGGCTTCATCCAATTTTGCTGTCAAATCCTCTCGTTGCTGGCAGAGTCGGCAGACTTGTGGATCGGCAGGAGCAAACATGGAAGCACCAAACCTACCGGCGCAGTTCGTACAGGCACGAGGCATGGTGACGATCACTTTCTTCAGTTCACTTCACTCACTTAAAAACACTTAACTCACTTTAAAAACACTAAACTCACTTTAAAAACACTTCACTCCCTTCAGGTCGCTTCACTTACTTAACACATTAAGAGCGGCCTATGCGGTTTATTTATATGTACCGCCCAGCGGGGTGTTTTTAGCCAAAATAGGGCTGTTTACGTGATCATTTTCATGCCTAAATAAGACCCAGACCGTAAAACAAGTATCTATCCCTGAAAGGGCATAAACAGAGCTTTCGAATGACACCATAACGATCCTTTTATGATGGCTAGTTTTCTTGCAATAACCGTGCAACGCGAGTGCAAAAAGCATGTAATTAGGCACTTTCCCCATACAATTCCTTATATAGCGAGTGAGAGAGGTAGGAGGGAGGTGAGATTCGTGTCAGTAGGTTCGCCGCGGTGGTCTGGAGCAGTCATACGCTCGCTACTCTCCTGCCACCACTTGTCTCTCTCTCTCAGCAACATTACGTGCTGAAATTGCCACTCGAGTTATGTCGAGCGCCGCCACATAGTCCAGCTTTATTTAACTCGACTTATGTGGTGAGCCGCTAATTAAGGGTTAAATAGGCCTAACCGAAAACAAAAATGTTGAAATACACACAAATAGGTTATCAGCGGTGATAGCCTAACCAAAAATTAAAACAAAACAAAATTAAATTTGAATACGCAGTGATAGCCGATAGCGAGTGAGAGAGGGAGGAGGGAGCTGGGATTCGTGTCAGTATGTTCGCCGCGGTGGTCTGGAGCAGTCATACGCTCGCTACTCTCCTGCCACCACTTGTCTCTCTCTCTCAGCAACATTACGTGCTGAAATTGCCACTCGACCTATGTCGAGCGCCGCCACATAGTCCAGCTTTATTAAATATGACTTATGTGGTGAGCCGCTAATTAAGGGTTAAGGAGTATAGTACATAATATTAAACATAATACATAAATAGATTCACCACCAGATTGGCAACAGCAAGATTATAATGAGGATATAATAAGGATATCACCCAAAGTAGGCAACGTCACCAGGTACCACATCAGAACATAGCCGGAACGTAGCTGGAGCGTTATTCGAACTGCAAGGCATCTCACAGCTGAAGGCTTGACAGCGCACTACTAAAGCATGATATTTACCTCGCTACAAGGGAGAGCTAATTGCCAAAATCCTCTCATTAAATTAAACTTACTGCTGTATGAGGCCAACCTGGTAAATGCAATCTTTGATCCGTGGCAGTGGGTAGGTATCGTTCTTTGTGACAGCATTAACTTGCCTATAGTCCATACATAACCTATGGCTCCCGTCTGGCTTTGGCACAAGTATGACCGGACTACTCCACTGGCTTAAGGCCCTTGTGATCAGCTGGTTTGAAAACATGAAGTCAAGCTCGACCTGCAGTATACTCCTGCGTTGTGGTGAGACACGGTAGGGGAATAGTTTAATGGGAGTTGCATCCCCTACGTCGATGTCGTGCAAGGCCAAAGAAGTGAGCCCTGGAGTATCACGGAACACACTGGGAGACTGAGATAAAACAGATTAGTTGGTTCGCTTGATCAGAGGGAAGATGACATAGTTTAGATGGTAATTCCCCCCAAGCTACTGAATTATACTTTAAGTTGGATAGGCTACATGACAAGTCAAAGTCTGCATGTATACCTTCAGGCTCTGGAACAGTCTGTTGCGGGTCAGTAAGAGAACTGAAGATTTTGTCCGCACCAGGCTGTCCACAGGTCCTGACATTCACTGCCACAGTGGGAGAATCTGGAAGAGAGGAATCAGGGGACCTATGGTAGGGTTTCAACATATTTATATGGAATACTTGTGTGGGCTTTCTCCTGTCTGGGGTAGTTACTAGATAATCGGTAATACTCACCCTCTGAATGATCTTATATGGGCCCCTGAACTTGGCAGATAAAGGTTGGCCAAAAAGGGGGAGCAGGACCAAAACCTCATCACCAGGCTGAAACTCCCTCTCACGGGCTTTTCTGTCATACCATTTCTTCATGGAGCTTTTAGCCACTGTCAAGTTTTGAGCGGCAAACTCACATGAGGATCTCAGCCGGGTTTTGAAATCTGAAACATACTTGAGGAGGTTTTGGTTCCCCTCCTGGCCAACTAGGCTATCCTGCAATAGTTGGAAAGGACCTCTTACCTGGTGAGCGAAAACTAGCTCATTAGGGGAAAAACCCAGGGATTCAGTTGGAACCTCACGAGTAGCAAATAAAAGAAAAGGTACCCCCTTATCCCACTCAACTCCGGTCTCTGTACAATACTTACGTAACATTCCCTTTAATGTCTGATGATGTCGTTTGAGAACCCCTTGACTCTCTGGGTGGTAGATGCTAGACTTAACATGCTCGATACCCAACTCCTTCAGGGACTGCTGAAAAATGTTAGAGGTAAAATTAGTTCCTTGATCACTTTGCACCTCATGGGGGAAACCCATTCTGGTGAAGAATTTGAGCAGTTCCTTGATGACAGTTGGAGCAGAGGTAGTCCTTAAGGGTATAGCCTCTGGGTAGCGAGTTGCCATGTCCATGATAGTTAATAAATAAATGTTACCTTGGGAAGTCTTAGGCAATGGGCCTACAATGTCCACTACCACCCGAGTAAAAGGATTCTCGAAAACGGGCAAGGGCACCAGAGGATGTACAGGCACCTTCTGATTGGGTTTTCCTGTCATCTGGCAAGTGTGACACACTCTACAAAACTCCACTACATCTGCACGCATTCCTGGCCAGTAAAAGTGGGCTCTGATTCTGTCTAGAGTTTTTCTCACACCTAGGTGTCCTGCCAATGGTATACAATGTGCCATTTCCAAGATATCTCTTCGACAAGGTTTGGGGACTACTACTTGATGGACGTCCAAGGCCCCGTCATCGATTGGTCAGTGTGGCGGTCTCCATCTACGCCACAATACTCCTCCTTTGAGGTAGAAACATTCACCACCCTCCTTCTCACATTCCTCTTCACTCACGGACCTGGCAGCTAACTCCTTGCATTTACTATCATCTCTCTGTAGCTCTACCAAGGCCACTAGGACAATTTGGAGGGGTTTCATGGTCATCGTTAGGGTCAAGATGAGCCATAAAGGTGTCAGATAAATCCACCTCAGTCACATCATCAGGCACAGTTGGAGCGGCATTCACACTCTCATCATCCCTTTCATAAACTCTTACATTCGTTACATTTCTGTCTGAGGGAACTACTACTTGAGACATTGAACGTGTGACAGCACACACAGGGAAAACAGTTGGCATCTCCTGTTCGAGCTCACCGGTTAGTGGCTCGTCAACAGGGGAAAGTGACAAAATGGGGTCTGGTCGGACCTTCTCACCTGCTACATCATTTCCCAAAAGGAGTGTTACCCCGGGCACAGGGATATCTTGGGACCTACACAAAGCTATGGTGGCCTCACCCTGTAGTAACTCACATTCAATTTCGCCTTTTACCAAGTGTGCATTAAATTGGCCTCCAGCACCTCTCATTACAACTGGTTCGCCAGGTGGGCACTTAGTGTAAGGATTCACCATGAGGGTGCTAGTAGAACCTGTGTCTCTCAGAATTTTTACCTCATGCATACAACCATTTAATCTCACGTTGCCAGATGAAATAAAGGGACGGTAACTGTCCTGCACTGATGGTGAAATTATTATTGGCTTAACCCTAGTGGGTTACACCACACATGCTACTACACCCCTGTCTAGATGATTTACGTTAGCTGTTAGGTACTCCTTCTGTCGGGAGTCCTGCATTAACACCTTATTAGCGGGCTAGCGGTCTATTTATATGTACCGCCCAGCGGGGTGTTTTTAGCCAAAATAGGGCTGTTTACGTGATCATTTTCATGCCTAAATAAGACCCAGAGCGTAAAACAAGTATCTATCCCTGAAAGGGCATAAACAGAGCTTTCCAATGACACCATAACAATCCTTTTATGACGGCTAGTTTTCCTGCAACAACCGCGCAACACGAGTGCAAAAAGCATGTAATTCGGTACTTTCCCCATACAATTCAGTATGTAGCGAGTGAGAGAGGGAGGGAGGAGGTGGGATTCGTGTCAGTAGGTTCGCCGCGGTGGTCTGGAGCAGTCATACGCTCGCTACTCTCCTGCCACCACTTGTCTCTCTCTCTCTCAGCAACATTACGTGCTGAAATTGCCACACGACCTATGTCGCGCGCCGCCAGATAGTCCAGATTTATTATACTCGACTTATGTTGCGCGCCGCTAGTTAAGGGTTAAAGGAACTTTTGGTGCTAGGTACTCCTTCTGTCGTGAGTCCTGCATTAAAGGAACTTTTGGTGCTAGGTACTCCTTCTGTCGGGAGTCCTGCATTAAAGGCACATATGGAGTTTGAGATACGGCGGAAACTGTCTGCCCCGATCTCTCGGTTCTCTCCGTGGCCCAGCACTGATAAGCTAGGTGGCCTCTCATGCCACAAAACGTACATACTTTAGGGGATACGGGAACGTTCCCTCTTTGAGCATTACTATTACTTTGGGGCCCACCTCTGTTACCATTGCCCTGAGTCGCATTTTTAGTTGGGGGAACAATTCTATTTTGGCTAGCTGGGGAAGACGTTATAGGCTTGTGACTGGGTCTGTCAGATTTTTGACTGGGATACTTAAAATTAGAACTAGAATTATCGTAGGGCTTCTTTCCACGAAATTTGTTGTTGAGCACGTATGTGTCAGCCATGTCAGCGGCGTCGGCAAGACAATCTACCTTTTTCCCCTTTAAATGATAGGATACAGAAGAATCAATTTTCCATAGGAGATATTCTAACAGGACCAACTCCTTCAGATCTTTGTAGCTTATGACTCTCTTACTCTTGACCCAATGATTGAAAGTTTTAGTCATGGTCCTGGCAAATACCTTATGGGTTTCTTCTACTTTCTTCTGGTTTTTACGGAAAGATTGCCTGTAAGCCTCAGGCTGCAATTGATAGGTTTTTAGGATAGCTTCTTTGAGATTGTCATAATCCTGCCTAACTTCTGCTACTTCTGACAAATACGTGGCTCGAGCCTGCCCTGTCAAAACAGTTTGTAACATAAAAGGCCATTGATCTCTTGTCCACTTCATACCTCCAGCAACTTCCTCAAACAAAACAAAGAAATCCTGCACATTATCCTCAGTGAAAGGTGGAATGACACTAGTCATAGTCAATCCCAGAGGGGGAGCAATTAAGGGAGCATTTGTATTGACATTTAGTTGAACCGTACGATATTGATATTCATATTGTTCGGTCGTTGCTCTGGCATTTATTCTGGCTAGTTCTATTTTTAGTTTGGCTTGTTCTAGTTCGAATATTTGATCACCGGTCAAACCAGGTGGCAATTGTACATCAAGTTGGCTAGGTTTACTCGGGATCCCACCAACGGCTCCGTCTCCCTCCCCGCCTTCTACAGGGAACAGGTGGGTTTTTATGGTCTGAGCCACCTCTACTTTGGACATGTTTGAGACAGTTAATTGGAGATGTGAGGCAAGCACTTTCAGTTCGGATTTTGACAGACAGTCAATATCAGGGGCGGGTGGGTTCTGATTCTATGAAAACTCGTGCATCTTCGTCATTAATTAGATGAGGCATGATTAATAATTGATTTTTAAGTAGTGAAACGGTAATAAAACTGAGTGAAACTGTATGAAACAAATCCTGGCAAGGTCGCCACTCTTCTGTTACGTATCTTGATCCTCAAGTGGTTAACTTGATGAATCTAGATAGCACAGAGATATATATTAAGGTATCAGTCAGCTGAAGGCAAAACAAAAGTAAAATCTAATACAATTATTTCCTGTTGTTGCTTCCTTTCCTTTTGGATCTTAGGACTTAGTATCCTTTATTGACTGATACTCTTTAATTATGAAAAATACTGAAACTAATTAAAGTCATGTAGTATTTATAAAGAATTATTATTTAACCGAAGCTTAGTAGGCTATGGTTATGAACCGAAGAAATTATATCTAAAGAAGGACTGTTAATTCTATAAAAAGTCTTGAAAGATAAATATTAAAGTAAGAATATTTCTGTCTCTTACCCCTTTTGAAATGAATAGATAGTTTTCTTATATGTCCTTTTATTTATATTTAATGTAATTACTCTTGGTTCTTGTCTTACGTTAACAGTATTATATTATTATTATCAGGATTTATATCAAAGTCACATAAAAAGTTAGATATATATTTAATAATTAGTTAAATGTATTTCTTAACCACGTAACATTGAGGTTTGATTATGAGTAAATTCAGTTACAGGATCGCTTCATAGACTCGATTCAGGTCTCACTCAAATAATATGAAAAGCAAAAATAATATTTTGAAGCTAAAATAATTTTCTTCAGCTTAAGAAATCACTAGAAGTAATATTAACACAGCCATGTTAGTCTAAGGCGATATTACTAATATGAGACAATAGCATCACCGTACTAAGCACCGTTAAGCAATGTAAGCTTAATTAAAAGAAAATGAAAGAACTCGTAAGTATTAATATAAAACAATAGTATTACTTTCATCATAACCCAATTACTTAAAGAGTTGCTTTAGTCCACAAGTTAGTCAACTAAAATAGTTAAGTACATAATAATAGCATCAACGTTAATTCCCAATCACATGTCTCACTAACCAACATAACGTAAGTGTTTACACCGAACACACTTATATAATCTGACTGACAGTCACAATCCCATTATAATACTTCACCCCGTCTTCCTCCAGCTGCAAGTTCACCTTCCCCAACTCCAAATGAGACTGATTTGAATGCCCACAACTCGGGTCTTATATACTGAACAATGATTGTGTAGGAACGAATCAGGAGGCGGGGGGTAGTGCCCGCTCCAATCACAGCTCCTCGAGTTGCGTGGTCCAATGGAGTCTCCTGGCGTCGATCATACGTCATAGCGTCGGGTCATCGAAGTAGTTTGCAGGGTCCCCTATGACGCACGCAGGTGTGAAGGCTTGTTTGCTGGTATGCGGAGGAGCTGGTTTCCCACTCGCTAGTTCGCTCGCTGGTCTGCTTCGCCGCTTGGGTAGGTTGACACTCCTTCAACTCTAATTCTAACTCTAAATTAACATACAGGGCTCCGTATGTCAGACCTCCCCCCTAGAAAAGAGTTTAAGGAGTATAGTACATAATATTAAACATAATACATAAATAGATTCACCACCAGATTAGCAACAGCAAGATTATAATGAGGATATAATAAGGATATCACCCAAAGTAGGCAACGTCATATACATAAATTAACATACAGGGCTCCGTATGTCAGAACATCTATACCTAACACAACTTACGGAGGCATATCCTAATAAACCATCTATAACTCTCGCTCCTACTTTCAGTCTTAGCAAAATCAGTTATTAATTTATCCTTATAACTTCTGTCACACAATCTGCCTACCTCTCTGCCATTATGAAGCCAACCCCTCCTGTGTCACGTTCATTACCCTTCCATAGGAACTTATAACGTTATGCATATGCACTCATATACGTTTTTAGTTTTTAAATAACTGGATTTGTAATGAGTAGGATTTAATACTCGACCTTCAAATTGTATTTTATCAATGTTCCAAATTAGGTTTGTATGTCGTGACAATCAATTATGCTTTCATGAGTTCCAGTACTGTACAGTCGTTATGTCAGATTGCTACCCTCAAAAAGACATTGGACTGGGAAGACTTAACATAGGTATATTATTTGGCTATGTTGAAACTAAGAATCTGAGCATATGATTACAAGAGCTAATACACTCTTGTAATCATATGCTCAGGAAAAGATATAATATTGTTAAATGCTTTGAATATTAATACAAACACAAATAAGAATGAATAATTTGCATTAAGTAGTTTAAGAAGAGCATACACAAATCCAACATGATTCTCTGCTAAATATTATTGCTCAAATGAGTTTTTATGTGGTCTCTCAATTGGATTTATAGTATAATTATAAGTAGAGAAGCAAACATTATTATTCATAACATAATAGAAATAATTTGAAGTGAATTACACTGCTTCAGGGTTGGCAAAATAAGTATTTCTTATCTTATAATTGACTGCCAAAAATTTGACTATTTTAGATCGTTGGGTACCTAAGTCCTAGGTGATGCTTCCAAAATGTGTTGTGGTCGATACAAACACCGAATATAGAATTTATGTCTACTTGTTAAACAATTGTTCATAATCAGTGATCGCTTGGTCACGGCGCACCCCAATTTAGCAAATGTGGTACAGGTAGGCCGCGTCATGGACCATTCTACTAGCGTTCCCACGTGTCGGCATGTCGCAAAAAGTTTGAGAATGTTCAAGACTTTGGGATTTTGTAATGGTCCATTGGAGTGTCATGTTCCATCTTGGCATCGCCATGGTACAGTTGTTAACCGTAATTGGAAACTGTGGCAACGTCGGCGTACATCAGGTTGCATGACAACGAATGCTGATTAACAACGACGCTGCGATACCTGACAAGAATGTGGCATGACAGCGACAAGACATGACAAGCGAGCACCAAGATGGTGCCAGACAGTGACGTGACACTGGCATGGAACATTTCCCGTTGACTAGTGTGCTCTTCTTGCTGCCGTCGTTTGTCGCTGTGGGTCTGTCATACCTGTCATACCCAAGTCATACCTGGTCGTGCCCTGTCTTCATGACCGCTGTACCACCGTTGTGGGTCCGTCATAGCTCCGTCATTGATTGCCCTGTTACAGTCATCACACAGTCTTCCCACGGTCGGCCCACAATAAAATTGTGCCAACTTTCACCAGATTCATGCCAAAAATCAGCATTTTGGCATTCGTGACCAAGATCGTGTTTGTGTGAAAGCCCCTTTAGTCTATTGTACAATTATCTCCACAAAGCCTGGTACACTTGTCTATGATAAACTGTAATTAGTGAACATTAGATATAGGAAAACACTGACTCGGGCATATGTTTATACAAAAATATTAGAAAATATGTTGTCAATTGTTCAATAATATTAGTGTCACATAATGCTGCAGGAAATTGTTTGATACCCACTTAAATCTTCAAACTCTCGAGGGCTATTTGCACTACCGCGAAATGATACACATATGCTATAATGTCTTAACCCACATTAATCGCCTCGAAATGCAATGTATCCCCCCAGGGGATACCTCCTCCTATGGATACCTCCACCTATGGTGGAGGAAAAAAAGAATATGCCTCACGCATCCTACTGCGTGTCGTAAAAGGCGACTAATAGGGGGGATGGCGTTAGACTTGCGGACCAACAGCCATCACTATACAATGAAGCCTTTTTATTGGCGCTGGCATTGTTTTCATATGACAGTGGTGTGACAGGGCTTCATTGTTCTATCTCTAAGTTGCCTAATGGCGGCATATTGGCCGTGGATGTTGCTCCCTCTGGACCCGGACCTGGCGCCTTGGGCTCAACCTGGACGAAATGGATCACAGTGCGTAGTGTTTCCCCGGACTGGCACTTTCCGCCCAACAGTATAGGAGCCCGAACCTGGTGGTAGCGCTCCAGGAGGCTGCCCTGTCATTGGTCGAAAAATACCAGACCAGTCGTAGTGCCGTGTACGCGTACGGGTGCGTCCCTGTGGCTGGTTCTGGTGGGGCACACCGAGGCCACTGGATCCTACCCCCTTATAATCTCTTGGGGGAAGGTGCTGGGAATGGTCCTGGGGTAGACTGGAGCCGGAGTTCTGGGAGGCGGGGGGGGGGGGGGGGGGATGCCCATTTGCAAGCCAATTTACCGAATATGACTAAACCTAAAGAGAAACAACGCAAGTCCGATGATCCAAAAACCGCACAGGATAAGGACAAATGCCCCCCACAATCTCAGACTTGCTAGTGTGAATGTTGGCAGTTTTAATCTGCGTGAAATTTAAGTGGCTGAGATGTGTGAGAGGAGGCGAGTGGACGTCTGCTGTGCCCAGGAAACACTTTGGAAAGGGCCTGAGGTACAGTTGATTGTTGGAAGAAAGAAAATATATAGGATCTATTGGAAGGGGGTGGAGACTGATAAAGCGAAAGGAGGAGTGGGTGTTCTGGTGGCTGAAGAGCTGGCGGAAAGTGTGCTTCAGATTACGAGAGTTAGTGAAAGGCTGATTGTTTTGAAGTTGAAAGTTGGTGATAGAACTCTAAATGTGATATCTGCATATGCTCCACAGGCTGGCCTACAGAAAGAGATAAAAGAAGACTTCTGAAATTACACCGTCAGTGTCATTTCGGGCCTCTCGGAGAATGAAAAAACAATCCTTGGAGGAGACCTGAACGGTCACGTGGGAGCATCTGCAGATGGATACGAGGGAGTGCATCGAGGAAATGGTTACGGAAGGAGGAATCTGGAAGGCGAATATATACTGGAGTCCTGCGTTGCACTCAACATGGTTATGTGTAGCACGAAGTTCAAGAAAAGACAGAGCCATCTGGTCACATATAACTCTGGGGTCTCCAGTAGCCAGATAGATTACTTCTGGGTTAACAGGAAAGACTGGAAACTGGTTCGGGATGTAAAGGTCATCCCGAGCGAAGAATGTATCCCCCAGCATAAGCTACTGGTGTGCGACTTGAGCTTATACAGAGATCCTAAGCGGAAGAAGGTATACATGCCCAAAAGGAAAGTGTGGCTGCTGAAGAACAAGGAAGTTAGAGATAGGTTTCATAGTGAACTGGAGGAAATTAATAGAAATACGGAAGCCAGGCCTAGCGATGTAAATAGTCAATGGAATTTTCTTAAGCATAGCCTTCTCGCTGCCACTGACGAAGTCTGTGGGAAAACAAAGGGTCACCCCCGGAATAAGACGCCCTGGTGGTGGAATGATGAAGTAGAACATGCTGTGAAAGAGAAAAGGAGATGCTTCAAAGGATGGAAGAAGTGAGGCAGCAAGGAGGAATACCAGGCAGCTAAACAAACTGCCAAAAGAGTTATTTGCAATGCTAAAAAAGGCATTAAGGACCTGGTCCTCGAACAAGTGTATAACAGTGACAATCCCAATGGGATCTTCAACCTAGCTTAGGCGAGTTAAAAATGACAGGAGGGATATTATAGGTGAACAGTGTGTTAGAAACGATAATGGGAAGATTGTGTATGCAGAAAATGAAATCAGAGAAGCATGGAAGGCACACTATGAACGATTGCTAAATGTAGAGTTTGAATGGGATGAGGAACAGCTTAGTATCGAAAAACCAATATCTGGACCCCCTCCTTTGATAGCACCAGCTGTAGTGAGCGACGCAATCAATGAAATGAATGACGGTAAAGCTCCAGGGTGCTCTGACATTGTCGCTGAGATGATAAAAGCCTCAGGGTAGACTGGTGTCAACTTAGTCACTGAGTTGATAAACACCATTATTAAAGATGAGAAAATCCCCGAGGAATGGCAAAAAAGTGTAATAGTAAATATATACAAAGGAAAAGGGGATGCGCTAGATAGAGGTAATTATAGGGGCCTGAAATTGCTTGACCAAATCATGAAGGTCTGTGAGAGTCTTTGAGAGTTTGATCAGGCAAAGCATCTCCATTGATGATATGCAGTTTGGTTTTATGTCAGGACGTGGTAAAACCGATGCTATCTTCATAGTCAGGCAGATACAGGAAAGATACTTACTAAAAGGCAGGGATCTTTAAGGTTTGTGTTTGTAGACCTGGAGAAGGCCTTTGACAGGGTGCCTAGAGATGTTGTGCAGTGGGCTATAAGAAAACTTGGTGTGGAAGAGTGGCTGGTGCATGTGATAATGAAGATGTTTGAGGATTCGCGAACTGTGGTGAGGGTGAAAGGTGTACTGAGTTCACGGTCCGTGTTAGAGTTCATCAGGGTTCAGTGTTAAGCCCCTTCCTCTTTACTATGGTCCTGGAGGCACTGTCTACAGCTTTTAGAGGCGGACTCCCGTGGGAACTGTTTTATGCAGACGATTTAGTCCTAATAGCTGACAATATGGAAGATGCTGAGGACAAATTCAGATGGAGAGAGGGCATGGCGAGCAAGGGTTTAAGAGTCAATATTAACAAAACCAAGGTTATGCATTGTAGATTGAGGCAAGGCAATGTGGAAAAGAGCGGTGAATACCCATGCGCAGTGTGTTGAAAGGGTGTAGGCGCTAACTCGATTCGATGTAGCATCTGTCGATGTTGGGTACACCATGGGAGTAAGCGCTGTAGTAGAATAAAAGGACCCCTGCCGAAGGATAAGTCAGAAATAGAGAAATTTGAGTGCGTAGTGTGTAAAGGCAAGCTTGTGTTAAGTGATGATCCTGTGGCTGTGAACTTTGGAAATGAGTCATTGGAGCTGGTGGACAAGTTTTGTTACCTGGGAGATACCATCTCTGCTGGTGGTGGGGCCGAGGCTGCCACTGTCGCTAGAGTTAAATGTGGCTGGGGGAAGTTCAGAGAACTGCTGCCAATTCTGACCATGGAAAAAATGCCTCTCCCCCTGAAGGTAAAGGTCATGTGTTAGAAGTGCAATGACGTATGCCTCAGAAACATGGGCCGTTAAAGTAGAGGATAGTCAACAGAATGGAACGTAATGAGACGAGAATGGTGAGATGAATGTGTGGGGCCAGGCTGCAGGATAGAATAACAAATGATGAGTTGAGGAGACGTTTAGGTATAAAGAGTATTAGCGAGGTAATGCGTACAAGTAGACTGAGATGGTATGGACATGTGGAGAGAATAGATGAACAACATTGGGTGAAAAAATGCAGGTCTGTGATTGTGTAGGCAGCTCCACCAAGGGGTGGACCGAGGAAGACCTGGGATCGGACTATACGTGCCGATCTCAAATCCAAAAACTTGACAAGTGACGCAGCTCTTAACAGGGTTGCCTGGAACGCCGCCATTAGGCCAAGAGACTGAAACTGCATGTATGTGTGGAGCACTTAGACTTAAAAATGTATTTATGTATGTATGTATTATACATCCAAAGATGGAACAAGAAGTAAGTTTTAATAAAACTGGAAAAAATCCCATAAGATAATATGGCTAATTTTCAGATATAATAAAATGTTTTTCCGAGTATACATCGTCATAACTTTGTTATATGCTAAATAGTATTTTTCTTATATGAAATAAGAAGCATTGTTCACGCATATTCCAAATGTATCATCATAGGCTAATTTATTTATCATCAATAGTTGCTTTTATACAAAGAAAATTAAGATCAGTATTTTGCGAGTAAATATGATCCAAGAGTAACCATAATATTCTTTCTACATCGATTTTGACCAATACAAATTATGTTTACTACAATCTATTATACCTCAATACAAAGAAGAAAGGTCTATCTACAATATTACACTAACAACACACATACAAAATAATTATTCATCGATAAAATCAGACTAAAATAATATGTATAATAAAAATATATTCCGTGTTCATTTATGTTTGCTTTGTCTTCGTAATTAAAGACCTCTCATTGTAATTTAGCAAGGAAAATATATAATCATGAGTGTGTGTGTAAAGGATCAAATACAAGCTCAATGCATTTCAGTGATAAATAATTGAAGGTAAGGTGACATCAACTTGTGTAATTTGCTGACCTGTAGATCGTCTCTTGAGTGTGTTTACATTCCCATAACAATCGAAAAACAATTCATATTCTATGCTGATATACTTCAAATACTCTCAAAGTGTTTTTAGAGTACACATTTACTCAAATTTGTGTGCAAAATGCATATTTATTTTATTTTGTGTAACCATGGTGCCTCTCGTCCACGTAACTACATCACAATAATATGTGTGCGCACTAAATGTAATCCATAACATAACTTGAAATGCCTGCATTCGCCGAAACCAGATGGTGGGAATACTAGGAAGTCAGTAAAAATAAAAAAAAATAGATGAAAAAAAAAAAAAAAAAAAAGAGGTGATAAAATAGATGAAAAAAGTTTATGCATTTACACCACTTTCAACTCCATAAATAACACATTGTTTACATATTTCTGGGTGAAAATTGGACTAGGTGCATGCTATTTTTACCACTATCGTTCCTTTTTTCATCCAACATAGATTTAGCCAATACAAAAATAATGGTAAATCGGGTGACAAAACACCGGCATTCTGCGGGTTAAGATACACGCACAAGATCCATCCAGCTAGTTGGAACAAGACTTGCATTCTGGTCATTAGAAAATCAACCGCCACCACCACAACCAAGATGCTAAATTAGACCTGGAGTCGGCATATTGACTTGGACTGCATTATATGAAGTGCTCATCTCGCAACAATCATAATCTGCCGGATTGGGCCCACCATCATGCTTTCATTAGCCCAGTTCATTGCTCCCTATAATGAACGCATTTCAAAGTTTCTGGGACCCCTTCCCTCGTATGTGTGTTGAGCATTCCAGATCTGATTGTCATATTTCGCAACAAGTTGCAGTCCTAAAATCGTAGTTCTCAGGCGGTATCTCCAGGCTGGGTCTTGAAACATCTGTGCATGCAACCTTGACAGCAGTGAGAACATTAGGTTATTTAATATAATCTTGCCTGGCTGTAGCAATGGTGCCTGTCTTTAGGGGACTCCTCTCTAGTTCCCTTACTAGTGGGGGCTATTCAAGTTGATGAGCATATAACGCTGGTAGGACTGAAGCGCAACTTGGTTAATAATTATATTTTATTGAAGTGTGCACTCATATCGAGAAATATGATTATACAGACAAGGAACCTTTCTGTGCTAAATTACAAATCGACTGTTGATCAGTGCCATGACACTCTCATTGTCGTGGCGAACATTTACTGGCACTGACAGCGTTGGCAACGAGAAATGTAGATTTTTCTGGTTCGAGTAACAAGAATGCTAAAAATATTATCTTCCTGAACTATGCAAGATACAGGAAATTGAGGATTGCATTGGCATTCTGGTACTGAGGGTGCTATGATTAAGATTGACCACATTTCTGCACACATTAATTGCTGCAACCTTCACAACTATAGGATTTACAGGAGTGATGACTTGTTGGCTACCGGCCACTGGCTTGTTGCTGCTACTAAAAAAAAGAAACAAGTATCCACAAGATGTTCATCTTGAGCAGCTCCAGGGTGAGGAGTGTGGGATATATTATGCAATGACAGTCTTAAATCATCTTGAGCAGCTCCAGGGTGAGGAGTGTGGGATATATTATGCAATGACAATCTTAAATCATCTTGAGCAGCTCCAGGGTGAGGAGTGTGGGATATATTATGCAATGACAATCTTAAATCTTGAGCAGCTCCAGGGTGAGGAGTGTGGGATATATTATGCAATGACAGTCTTAAATCATCTTGAGCAGCTCCAGGGTGAGGAGTGTGGGATATATTATGCAATGACAATCTTAAATCATCTTGAGCAGCTCCAGGGTGAGGAGTGTGGGATATATTATGCAATGACAGTCTTAAATCATCTTGAGCAGCTCCAGGGTGAGGAGTGTGGGATATATTATGCAATGACAATCTTAAATCATCTTGAGCAGCTCCAGGGTGAGGAGTGTGGGATATATTATGCAATGACAGTCTTAAATCATCTTGAGCAGCTCCAGGGTGAGGAGTGTGGGATATATTATGCAATGACAGTCTTAAATCATCTTGAGCAGCTCCAGGGTGAGGAGTGTGGGATATATTATGCAATGACAGTCTTAAATCATCTTGAGCAGCTCCAGGGTGAGGAGTGTGGGATATATTATGCAATGACAGTCTTAAATCATCTTGAGCAGCTCCAGGGTGAGGAGTGTGGGATATATTATGCAATGACAATCTTAAATCATCTTGAGCAGCTCCAGGGTGAGGAGTGTGGGATATATTATGCAATGACAATCTTAAATCATCTTGAGCAGCTCCAGGGTGAGGAGTGTGGGATATATTATGCAATGACAGTCTTAAATCATCTTGAGCAGCTCCAGGGTGAGGAGTGTGGGATATATTATGCAATGACAGTCTTAAATCATCTTGAGCAGCTCCAGGGTGAGGAGTGTGGGATATATTATGCAATGACAATCTTAAATCATCTTGAGCAGCTCCAGGGTGAGGAGTGTGGGATATATTATGCAATGACAGTCTTAAATCATCTTGAGCAGCTCCAGGGTGAGGAGTGTGGGATATATTATGCAATGACAATCTTAAATCATCTTGAGCAGCTCCAGGGTGAGGAGTGTGGGATATATTATGCAATGACAGTCTTAAATCATCTTGAGCAGCTCCAGGGTGAGGAGTGTGGGATATATTATGCAATGACAATCTTAAATCATCTTGAGCAGCTCCAGGGTGAGGAGTGTGGGATATTATGCAATGACAGTCTTAAATCATCTTGAGCAGCTCCAGGGTGAGGAGTGTGGGATATATTATGCAATGACAGTCTTAAATCATCTTGAGCAGCTCCAGGGTGAGGAGTGTGGGATATATTATGCAATGACAGTCTTAAATCATCTTGAGCAGCTCCAGGGTGAGGAGTGTGGGATATATTATGCAATGACAGTCTTAAATCATCTTGAGCAGCTCCAGGGTGAGGAGTGTGGGATATATTATGCAATGACAGTCTTAAATCATCTTGAGCAGCTCCAGGGTGAGGAGTGTGGGATATTATGCAATGACAGTCTTAAATCATCTTGAGCAGCTCCAGGGTGAGGAGTGTGGGATATATTATGCAATGACAGTCTTAAATCATCTTGAGCAGCTCCAGGGTGAGGAGTGTGGGATATATTATGCAATCAATCTTGAGCAGCTCCAGGGTGAGGAGTGTGGGATATATTATGCAATGACAGTCTTAAATCATCTTGAGCAGCTCCAGGGTGAGGAGTGTGGGATATATTATGCAATGACAATCTTAAATCATCTTGAGCAGCTCCAGGGTGAGGAGTGTGGGATATATTATGCAATGACAATCTTAAATCATCTTGAGCAGCTCCAGGGTGAGGAGTGTGGGATATATTATGCAATGACAATCTTAAATCATCTTGAGCAGCTCCAGGGTGAGGAGTGTGGGATATATTATGCAATGACAGTCTTAAATCATCTTGAGCAGCTCCAGGGTGAGGAGTGTGGGATATATTATGCAATGACAATCTTAAATCATCTTGAGCAGCTCCAGGGTGAGGAGTGTGGGATATTATGCAATGACAGTCTTAAATCATCTTGAGCAGCTCCAGGGTGAGGAGTGTGGGATATATTATGCAATGACAATCTTAAATCATCTTGAGCAGCTCCAGGGTGAGGAGTGTGGGATATATTATGCAATGACAATCTTAAATCATCTTGAGCAGCTCCAGGGTGAGGAGTGTGGGATATATTATGCAATGACAATCTTAAATCATCTTGAGCAGCTCCAGGGTGAGGAGTGTGGGATATATTATGCAATGACAGTCTTAAATCATCTTGAGCAGCTCCAGGGTGAGGAGTGTGGGATATATTATGCAATGACAATCTTAAATCATCTTGAGCAGCTCCAGGGTGAGGAGTGTGGGATATATTATGCAATGACAGTCTTAAATCATCTTGAGCAGCTCCAGGGTGAGGAGTGTGGGATATATTATGCAATGACAATCTTAAATCATCTTGAGCAGCTCCAGGGTGAGGAGTGTGGGATATATTATGCAATGACAGTCTTAAATCATCTTGAGCAGCTCCAGGGTGAGGAGTGTGGGATATATTATGCAATGACAGTCTTAAATCATCTTGAGCAGCTCCAGGGTGAGGAGTGTGGGATATATTATGCAATGACAATCTTAAATCATCTTGAGCAGCTCCAGGGTGAGGAGTGTGGGATATATTATGCAATGACAGTCTTAAATCATCTTGAGCAGCTCCAGGGTGAGGAGTGTGGGATATATTATGCAATGACAGTCTTAAATCATCTTGAGCAGCTCCAGGGTGAGGAGTGTGGGATATATTATGCAATGACAATCTTAAATCATCTTGAGCAGCTCCAGGGTGAGGAGTGTGGGATATATTATGCAATGACAGTCTTAAATCATCTTGAGCAGCTCCAGGGTGAGGAGTGTGGGATATATTATGCAATGACAGTCTTAAATCATCTTGAGCAGCTCCAGGGTGAGGAGTGTGGGATATATTATGCAATGACAGTCTTAAATCATCTTGAGCCCAGGGTGAGGAGTGTGGGATATTATGCAATGACAATCTTAAATCATCTTGAGCAGCTCCAGGGTGAGGAGTGTGGGATATATTATGCAATGACAGTCTTAAATCATCTTGAGCAGCTCCAGGGTGAGGAGTGTGGGATATATTATGCAATGACAGTCTTAAATCATCTTGAGCAGCTCCAGGGTGAGGAGTGTGGGATATATTATGCAATGACAGTCTTAAATCATCTTGAGCAGCTCCAGGGTGAGGAGTGTGGGATATATTATGCAATGACAATCTTAAATCATCTTGAGCAGCTCCAGGGTGAGGAGTGTGGGATATATTATGCAATGACAGTCTTAAATCATCTTGAGCAGCTCCAGGGTGAGGAGTGTGGGATATATTATGCAATGACAATCTTAAATCATCTTGAGCAGCTCCAGGGTGAGGAGTGTGGGATATATTATGCAATGACAGTCTTAAATCATCTTGAGCAGCTCCAGGGTGAGGAGTGTGGGATATATTATGCAATGACAGTCTTAAATCATCTTGAGCAGCTCCAGGGTGAGGAGTGTGGGATATATTATGCAATGACAATCTTAAATCATCTTGAGCAGCTCCAGGGTGAGGAGTGTGGGATATATTATGCAATGACAGTCTTAAATCATCTTGAGCAGCTCCAGGGTGAGGAGTGTGGGATATATTATGCAATGACAATCTTAAATCATCTTGAGCAGCTCCAGGGTGAGGAGTGTGGGATATATTATGCAATGACAGTCTTAAATCATCTTGAGCAGCTCCAGGGTGAGGAGTGTGGGATATATTATGCAATGACAGTCTTAAATCATCTTGAGCAGCTCCAGGGTGAGGAGTGTGGGATATATTATGCAATGACAATCTTAAATCATCTTGAGCAGCTCCAGGGTGAGGAGTGTGGGATATATTATGCAATGACAGTCTTAAATCATCTTGAGCAGCTCCAGGGTGAGGAGTGTGGGATATATTATGCAATGACAGTCTTAAATCATCTTGAGCAGCTCCAGGGTGAGGAGTGTGGGATATATTATGCAATGACAATCTTAAATCATCTTGAGCAGCTCCAGGGTGAGGAGTGTGGGATATATTATGCAATGACAGTCTTAAATCATCTTGAGCAGCTCCAGGGTGAGGAGTGTGGGATATATTATGCAATGACAGTCTTAAATCATCTTGAGCAGCTCCAGGGTGAGGAGTGTGGGATATATTATGCAATGACAGTCTTAAATCATCTTGAGCAGCTCCAGGGTGAGGAGTGTGGGATATATTATGCAATGACAGTCTTAAATCATCTTGAGCAGCTCCAGGGTGAGGAGTGTGGGATATATTATGCAATGACAGTCTTAAATCATCTTGAGCAGCTCCAGGGTGAGGAGTGTGGGATATATTATGCAATGACAGTCTTAAATCATCTTGAGCAGCTCCAGGGTGAGGAGTGTGGGATATATTATGCAATGACAGTCTTAAATCATCTTGAGCAGCTCCAGGGTGAGGAGTGTGGGATATATTATGCAATGACAATCTTAAATCATCTTGAGCAGCTCCAGGGTGAGGAGTGTGGGATATATTATGCAATGACAATCTTAAATCATCTTGAGCAGCTCCAGGGTGAGGAGTGTGGGATATATTATGCAATGACAGTCTTAAATCATCTTGAGCAGCTCCAGGGTGAGGAGTGTGGGATATATTATGCAATGACAGTCTTAAATCATCTTGAGCAGCTCCAGGGTGAGGAGTGTGGGATATATTATGCAATGACAGTCTTAAATCATCTTGAGCAGCTCCAGGGTGAGGAGTGTGGGATATATTATGCAATGACAATCTTAAATCATCTTGAGCAGCTCCAGGGTGAGGAGTGTGGGATATATTATGCAATGACAGTCTTAAATCATCTTGAGCAGCTCCAGGGTGAGGAGTGTGGGATATATTATGCAATGACAGTCTTAAATCATCTTGAGCAGCTCCAGGGTGAGGAGTGTGGGATATATTATGCAATGACAGTCTTAAATCATCTTGAGCAGCTCCAGGGTGAGGAGTGTGGGATATATTATGCAATGACAGTCTTAAATCATCTTGAGCAGCTCCAGGGTGAGGAGTGTGGGATATATTATGCAATGACAATCTTAAATCATCTTGAGCAGCTCCAGGGTGAGGAGTGGGATATATTATGCAATGACAGTCTTAAATCATCTTGAGCAGCTCCAGGGTGAGTGTGGGATATATTATGCAATGACAGTCTTAAATCATCTTGAGCAGCTCCAGGGTGAGGAGTGTGGGATATATTATGCAATGACAGTCTTAAATCATCTTGAGCAGCTCCAGGGTGAGGAGTGTGGGATATATTATGCAATGACAATCTTAAATCATCTTGAGCAGCTCCAGGGTGAGGAGTGTGGGATATATTATGCAATGACAGTCTTAAATCATCTTGAGCAGCTCCAGGGTGAGGAGTGTGGGATATATTATGCAATGACAGTCTTAAATCATCTTGAGCAGCTCCAGGGTGAGGAGTGTGGGATATATTATGCAATGACAATCTTAAATCATCTTGAGCAGCTCCAGGGTGAGGAGTGTGGGATATATTATGCAATGACAATCTTAAATCATCTTGAGCAGCTCCAGGGTGAGGAGTGTGGGATATATTATGCAATGACAATCTTAAATCATCTTGAGCAGCTCCAGGGTGAGGAGTGTGGGATATATTATGCAATGACAGTCTTAAATCATCTTGAGCAGCTCCAGGGTGAGGAGTGTGGGATATATTATGCAATGACAGTCTTAAATCATCTTGAGCAGCTCCAGGGTGAGGAGTGTGGGATATATTATGCAATGACAGTCTTAAATCATCTTGAGCAGCTCCAGGGTGAGGAGTGTGGGATATATTATGCAATGACAATCTTAAATCATCTTGAGCAGCTCCAGGGTGAGGAGTGTGGGATATATTATGCAATGACAGTCTTAAATCATCTTGAGCAGCTCCAGGGTGAGGAGTGTGGGATATATTATGCAATGACAATCTTAAATCATCTTGAGCAGCTCCAGGGTGAGGAGTGTGGGATATATTATGCAATGACAGTCTTAAATCATCTTGAGCAGCTCCAGGGTGAGGAGTGTGGGATATATTATGCAATGACAATCTTAAATCATCTTGAGCAGCTCCAGGGTGAGGAGTGTGGGATATATTATGCAATGACAATCTTAAATCATCTTGAGCAGCTCCAGGGTGAGGAGTGTGGGATATATTATGCAATGACAATCTTAAATCATCTTGAGCAGCTCCAGGGTGAGGAGTGTGGGATATATTATGCAATGACAGTCTTAAATCATCTTGAGCAGCTCCAGGGTGAGGAGTGTGGGATATATTATGCAATGACAGTCTTAAATCATCTTGAGCAGCTCCAGGGTGAGGAGTGTGGGATATATTATGCAATGACAATCTTAAATCATCTTGAGCAGCTCCAGGGTGAGGAGTGTGGGATATATTATGCAATGACAATCTTAAATCATCTTGAGCAGCTCCAGGGTGAGGAGTGTGGGATATATTATGACAGTCTTAAATCATCTTGAGCAGCTCCAGGGTGAGTGTGGGATATATTATGCAATGACAGTCTTAAATCATCTTGAGCAGCTCCAGGGTGAGGAGTGTGGGATATATTATGCAATGACAGTCTTAAATCATCTTGAGCAGCTCCAGGGTGAGGAGTGTGGGATATATTATGCAATGACAGTCTTAAATCATCTTGAGCAGCTCCAGGGTGAGGAGTGTGGGATATATTATGCAATGACAATCTTAAATCATCTTGAGCAGCTCCAGGGTGAGGAGTGTGGGATATATTATGCAATGACAGTCTTAAATCATCTTGAGCAGCTCCAGGGTGAGGAGTGTGGGATATATTATGCAATGACAGTCTTAAATCATCTTGAGCAGCTCCAGGGTGAGGAGTGTGGGATATATTATGCAATGACAATCTTAAATCATCTTGAGCAGCTCCAGGGTGAGGAGTGTGGGATATATTATGCAATGACAGTCTTAAATCATCTTGAGCAGCTCCAGGGTGAGGAGTGTGGGATATTATGCAATGACAGTCTTAAATCATCTTGAGCAGCTCCAGGGTGAGGAGTGTGGGATATATTATGCAATGACAATCTTAAATCATCTTGAGCAGCTCCAGGGTGAGGAGTGTGGGATATATTATGCAATGACAGTCTTAAATCATCTTGAGCAGCTCCAGGGTGAGGAGTGTGGGATATATTATGCAATGACAGTCTTAAATCATCTTGAGCAGCTCCAGGGTGAGGAGTGTGGGATATATTATGCAATGACAATCTTAAATCATCTTGAGCAGCTCCAGGGTGAGGAGTGTGGGATATATTATGCAATGACAGTCTTAAATCATCTTGAGCAGCTCCAGGGTGAGGAGTGTGGGATATATTATGCAATGACAGTCTTAAATCATCTTGAGCAGCTCCAGGGTGAGGAGTGTGGGATATATTATGCAATGACAATCTTAAATCATCTTGAGCAGCTCCAGGGTGAGGAGTGTGGGATATATTATGCAATGACAGTCTTAAATCATCTTGAGCAGCTCCAGGGTGAGGAGTGTGGGATATATTATGCAATGACAATCTTAAATCATCTTGAGCAGCTCCAGGGTGAGGAGTGTGGGATATATTATGCAATGACAGTCTTAAATCATCTTGAGCAGCTCCAGGGTGAGGAGTGTGGGATATATTATGCAATGACAGTCTTAAATCATCTTGAGCAGCTCCAGGGTGAGGAGTGTGGGATATATTATGCAATGACAATCTTAAATCATCTTGAGCAGCTCCAGGGTGAGGAGTGTGGGATATATTATGCAATGACAGTCTTAAATCATCTTGAGCAGCTCCAGGGTGAGGAGTGTGGGATATATTATGCAATGACAGTCTTAAATCATCTTGAGCAGCTCCAGGGTGAGGAGTGTGGGATATATTATGCAATGACAATCTTAAATCATCTTGAGCAGCTCCAGGGTGAGGAGTGTGGGATATATTATGCAATGACAGTCTTAAATCATCTTGAGCAGCTCCAGGGTGAGGAGTGTGGGATATATTATGCAATGACAGTCTTAAATCATCTTGAGCAGCTCCAGGGTGAGGAGTGTGGGATATATTATGCAATGACAATCTTAAATCATCTTGAGCAGCTCCAGGGTGAGGAGTGTGGGATATATTATGCAATGACAGTCTTAAATCATCTTGAGCAGCTCCAGGGTGAGGAGTGTGGGATATATTATGCAATGACAGTCTTAAATCATCTTGAGCAGCTCCAGGGTGAGGAGTGTGGGATATATTATGCAATGACAGTCTTAAATCATCTTGAGCAGCTCCAGGGTGAGGAGTGTGGGATATATTATGCAATGACAATCTTAAATCATCTTGAGCAGCTCCAGGGTGAGGAGTGTGGGATATTATGCAATGACAGTCTTAAATCATCTTGAGCAGCTCCAGGGTGAGGAGTGTGGGATATATTATGCAATGACAATCTTAAATCATCTTGAGCAGCTCCAGGGTGAGGAGTGTGGGATATATTATGCAATGACAATCTTAAATCATCTTGAGCAGCTCCAGGGTGAGGAGTGTGGGATATATTATGCAATGACAGTCTTAAATCATCTTGAGCAGCTCCAGGGTGAGGAGTGTGGGATATATTATGCAATGACAATCTTAAATCATCTTGAGCAGCTCCAGGGTGAGGAGTGTGGGATATATTATGCAATGACAGTCTTAAATCATCTTGAGCAGCTCCAGGGTGAGGAGTGTGGGATATATTATGCAATGACAGTCTTAAATCATCTTGAGCAGCTCCAGGGTGAGGAGTGTGGGATATATTATGCAATGACAATCTTAAATCATCTTGAGCAGCTCCAGGGTGAGGAGTGTGGGATATATTATGCAATGACAGTCTTAAATCATCTTGAGCAGCTCCAGGGTGAGGAGTGTGGGATATATTATGCAATGACAGTCTTAAATCATCTTGAGCAGCTCCAGGGTGAGGAGTGTGGGATATATTATGCAATGACAGTCTTAAATCATCTTGAGCAGCTCCAGGGTGAGGAGTGTGGGATATTATGCAATGACAGTCTTAAATCATCTTGAGCAGCTCCAGGGTGAGGAGTGTGGGATATATTATGCAATGACAATCTTAAATCATCTTGAGCAGCTCCAGGGTGAGGAGTGTGGGATATATTATGCAATGACAATCTTAAATCATCTTGAGCAGCTCCAGGGTGAGGAGTGTGGGATATATTATGCAATGACAGTCTTAAATCATCTTGAGCAGCTCCAGGGTGAGGAGTGTGGGATATATTATGCAATGACAGTCTTAAATCATCTTGAGCAGCTCCAGGGTGAGGAGTGTGGGATATATTATGCAATGACAGTCTTAAATCATCTTGAGCAGCTCCAGGGTGAGGAGTGTGGGATATATTATGCAATGACAATCTTAAATCATCTTGAGCAGCTCCAGGGTGAGGAGTGTGGGATATATTATGCAATGACAGTCTTAAATCATCTTGAGCAGCTCCAGGGTGAGGAGTGTGGGATATATTATGCAATGACAGTCTTAAATCATCTTGAGCAGCTCCAGGGTGAGGAGTGTGGGATATATTATGCAATGACAGTCTTAAATCATCTTGAGCAGCTCCAGGGTGAGGAGTGTGGGATATATTATGCAATGACAGTCTTAAATCATCTTGAGCAGCTCCAGGGTGAGGAGTGTGGGATATATTATGCAATGACAGTCTTAAATCATCTTGAGCAGCTCCAGGGTGAGGAGTGTGGGATATATTATGCAATGACAATCTTAAATCATCTTGAGCAGCTCCAGGGTGAGGAGTGTGGGATATATTATGCAATGACAGTCTTAAATCATCTTGAGCAGCTCCAGGGTGAGGAGTGTGGGATATATTATGCAATGACAATCTTAAATCATCTTGAGCAGCTCCAGGGTGAGGAGTGTGGGATATATTATGCAATGACAGTCTTAAATCATCTTGAGCAGCTCCAGGGTGAGGAGTGTGGGATATATTATGCAATGACAATCTTAAATCATCTTGAGCAGCTCCAGGGTGAGGAGTGTGGGATATATTATGCAATGACAGTCTTAAATCATCTTGAGCAGCTCCAGGGTGAGGAGTGTGGGATATATTATGCAATGACAGTCTTAAATCATCTTGAGCAGCTCCAGGGTGAGGAGTGTGGGATATATTATGCAATGACAATCTTAAATCATCTTGAGCAGCTCCAGGGTGAGGAGTGTGGGATATATTATGCAATGACAATCTTAAATCATCTTGAGCAGCTCCAGGGTGAGGAGTGTGGGATATATTATGCAATGACAATCTTAAATCATCTTGAGCAGCTCCAGGGTGAGGAGTGTGGGATATATTATGCAATGACAGTCTTAAATCATCTTGAGCAGCTCCAGGGTGAGGAGTGTGGGATATATTATGCAATGACAATCTTAAATCATCTTGAGCAGCTCCAGGGTGAGGAGTGTGGGATATATTATGCAATGACAGTCTTAAATCATCTTGAGCAGCTCCAGGGTGAGGAGTGTGGGATATATTATGCAATGACAATCTTAAATCATCTTGAGCAGCTCCAGGGTGAGGAGTGTGGGATATATTATGCAATGACAGTCTTAAATCATCTTGAGCAGCTCCAGGGTGAGGAGTGTGGGATATATTATGCAATGACAATCTTAAATCATCTTGAGCAGCTCCAGGGTGAGGAGTGTGGGATATATTATGCAATGACAGTCTTAAATCATCTTGAGCAGCTCCAGGGTGAGGAGTGTGGGATATATTATGCAATGACAATCTTAAATCATCTTGAGCAGCTCCAGGGTGAGGAGTGTGGGATATATTATGCAATGACAGTCTTAAATCATCTTGAGCAGCTCCAGGGTGAGGAGTGTGGGATATATTATGCAATGACAATCTTAAATCATCTTGAGCAGCTCCAGGGTGAGGAGTGTGGGATATATTATGCAATGACAATCTTAAATCATCTTGAGCAGCTCCAGGGTGAGGAGTGTGGGATATATTATGCAATGACAGTCTTAAATCATCTTGAGCAGCTCCAGGGTGAGGAGTGTGGGATATATTATGCAATGACAGTCTTAAATCATCTTGAGCAGCTCCAGGGTGAGGAGTGTGGGATATATTATGCAATGACAATCTTAAATCATCTTGAGCAGCTCCAGGGTGAGGAGTGTGGGATATATTATGCAATGACAATCTTAAATCATCTTGAGCAGCTCCAGGGTGAGGAGTGTGGGATATATTATGCAATGACAGTCTTAAATCATCTTGAGCAGCTCCAGGGTGAGGAGTGTGGGATATATTATGCAATGACAATCTTAAATCATCTTGAGCAGCTCCAGGGTGAGGAGTGTGGGATATATTATGCAATGACAGTCTTAAATCATCTTGAGCAGCTCCAGGGTGAGGAGTGTGGGATATATTATGCAATGACAGTCTTAAATCATCTTGAGCAGCTCCAGGGTGAGGAGTGTGGGATATATTATGCAATGACAGTCTTAAATCATCTTGAGCAGCTCCAGGGTGAGGAGTGTGGGATATATTATGCAATGACAGTCTTAAATCATCTTGAGCAGCTCCAGGGTGAGGAGTGTGGGATATATTATGCAATGACAATCTTAAATCATCTTGAGCAGCTCCAGGGTGAGGAGTGTGGGATATATTATGCAATGACAATCTTAAATCATCTTGAGCAGCTCCAGGGTGAGGAGTGTGGGATATATTATGCAATGACAGTCTTAAATCATCTTGAGCAGCTCCAGGGTGAGGAGTGTGGGATATATTATGCAATGACAATCTTAAATCATCTTGAGCAGCTCCAGGGTGAGGAGTGTGGGATATATTATGCAATGACAATCTTAAATCATCTTGAGCAGCTCCAGGGTGAGGAGTGTGGGATATATTATGCAATGACAGTCTTAAATCATCTTGAGCAGCTCCAGGGTGAGGAGTGTGGGATATATTATGCAATGACAGTCTTAAATCATCTTGAGCAGCTCCAGGGTGAGGAGTGTGGGATATATTATGCAATGACAGTCTTAAATCAGTTTGCAGTGCTTGGTTGCCTGGAGCACCCTTTGGATATAATGTGAGTTAATCCCTTCAAACATAAAACAATTGTCTCAGCTATGATTGTGTCAAGCTTCATAATGGCAGAGACAATTAACATGTCAGAAGATAATACTGACATACTGATTGGAGAGTGGATGCAGTGCAAGTATTTTCCTATGGAAAGATAAGGAGAGTTATATCAGGGAATCGCTGAAAAGGTTGATGGCCATTTTTCAGCGAATTACTTTTGACCTGTTTTCCACACCCTGAAGAAGCTTTGTTCTAATTTCTTCCCTTCAGGTTAGCACAGTTTGAATGACAAGTACAGTCAACTCGTTTAATCTGTGGTGATGGGCTGGTGTATCAGAGTGAGAACTGAACGATCTCTGCCATACCCATAGCTTACTCAGACTGTTCCTTTTACTTATATATTTTCTAGATCTCAAGTGACGGCGTCTCTTCCGTGGATTGACCTCCCAATCTACCATGATTGGAAGCCAAAGCGTCACATTTTTCCTTTGCCCCTCAACTTTCTCTTCATAATTGCTGAGGGGAACAGGGCCCTGGGTGGGGCTTTGGATTCCCGGGCGTTTCCGCACCCTCCTTAGCTCCCCGCCATGGAGTGGCTTCGGTCACCCAGGCTTTATTGTGGTCGGCAGGGAGGGTTCTTTGAGGGCGCTCGATTATGGCCTTGGCCTTATTCGGGGCCTTGGGGCTGTTCGGCCAGGCAGCTTGAGGAACAACAACAACAACAACAACTCGTTTAATCTGCAGTTTCTGCATATTATTTAAGATTATTAGAAGGTTAAACGCGATATTTGTTCATATTATAGTAATTTGGAAACATATAGCCTAATTGCAGAACTAATATTATTGAGACTGCAGATTAAACGAGTTGACGGTACCTCAGTCGCCTACCATGATAATGAGTGTGCGTATATACTGTATATATGGCTATATGGCTATGTTACCTAACTCCTTGAAGTAGACCATGCTCAGGAGGTGGTATTGGAATGAGACAATCTTGATTGAAGGAGAGCTTGATGGATACAATGCGCCTCATAGCCGAGGTAATATGTTAATTCAAATCAAGTACTATACTTGTGATTGACCGAGTCACAGCCTGGTACCTCACACAAAGAGACCTCTGGGAGATGACACAGCAGGTGAGTGTAGCTATATGCACAAACACGGCGTAGGCCTACGTTGACTAGTTGAGTGTACCAATATTCCTAAACGTGTAATCCTTTATTTGTGTGAATAGTATATTGTTTTAAATATTATTGTAGCCATCATTAGATGATTGAATTCACTATAGGAAAGACCAATAAGACTCAAAGGGCTACATGCTCAATCCACACTGATTCGCATAAGCCATTTCTACCCTGAAAATATATGTATATAATTATGTGGCTGCAATAAACTACAGAAAGACGCCACCAGTATTAATAGGGCGTCATTTATAGTATCATTCTGATTTTCATGAGTAAAATATATTTTTTTAGCAAAGATCTCTTGGAATCAAATGAGAAATATTATAATTTACCTATTAGCATCCTCACTCACTTGCATAAAATTGTCTTATCCTAGCAGCATTTCTAGGCGTCATCGTATTGAAAGGGTTAAGAAGGCTACCTAAGAAAACACGGTTACACCATTTAGATGTTTTTATTCTACAGTACCCGGTGGATTACATACAATGTAGCATGAAAGACATACATTTGTGAGTGATTGCACAACAAAGAAGTATAACATGTATGTGCGTGTTAGTGTGTGGGTGCATGTGTGATCAGTATATATTTTGTCTATAGTATTTTCCTTCCTTCCATTAAATAAAAGGCTTCTGGTGGCAACGAAAATATCAATAGGGGTAATGATATAACCATTAACATTTTGAAATTGCATAAATATATTTAGGTGCACAAAAAACAGATCTATGAATAACACTATTAGATTAATATATATTTACACAAATTAGGATTAATCAAAGTAATTAACTTGCAAAACTCCAGTAGGAAGTATGACAGCATTATAGGTACTACATTAACTGTATTGTATAGTTTTATAAGTGGTTAAGTAAAGCTTACTTATCCTGATTGTAAGCTATAATGATATAATTGTATTGCAAACGTGACAAATATATGCCAAAACTATAAGCAAAATTTGAATGTAAATACATAAACCTTAATAATTCTTAGTAATCTTGAGCATGGACGAATTACATCGTATTTGATGTACTGGTTATATTTGTTTTAATAGTATTTGTTATTGATTTAATGTTTTAACTGTAGCACCGTGGATACATTGGTCAGTCTACCCTAACTAACAGTGTGAAAAGGAATGTTGGCAGTGTAGTGTGTTGAAGGTGGGTGTTGAGGTTGGTGTTGTCAGGGCAGCAGTAACTGACAGTGTAATAAGGACTGTTGGTAGTGTAGTATGTTGAAGGTGGGTGTTGAGGTTGGTGTTGTCAGGGCAGCAGTAACTGACAGTGTAATAAGGACTGTTGGTAGTGTAGTGTGTTGAAGGTGGGTGTTGAGGTTGGTGTTGTCAGGGCAGCAGTAACTGACAGTGTAATAAGGACTGTTGGTAGTGTAGTGTGTTGAAGGTGGGTGTTGAAGTTGGTGTTGTCAGGGCAGCAGTAACTATGACAGTGTAATAAGGACTGTTGGTAGTGTAGTGTGTTGAAGGTGGGTGTTGAGGTTGGTGTTGTCAGGGCAGCAGTAACTAACAGTGTAATAAGGACTGTTGGTAGTGTAGTGTGTTGAAGGTGGGTGTTGAAGTTGGTGTTGTCAGGGCAGCAGTAACTGACAGTGTAATAAGGACTGTTGGTAGTGTAGTGTGTTGAAGGTGGGTGTTGAGGTTGGTGTTGTCAGGGCAGCAGTAACTATGACAGTGTAATAAGGACTGTTGGTAGTGTAGTGTGTTGAAGGTGGGTGTTGAGGTTGGTGTTGTCAGGGCAGCAGTAACATCATCATCACAACCACACGTCACACCTCACTGCTGACCATTGATGCAGGCAGTGAACTTCTGCAGTCCAACCTGGGAACAATTAGTAGTAGAATTATGTGATGGGTAATACGCTGATCATACGGTCATACCTTAATACACACACACACACACACACAAACATATACACTTGCCCCACCCATATTCGAATACCTAATTTATTTACTAATCATACAATTGACCACTTGCGAGTTTCTGGCTATAAGGAAGTTGGTGCCGTAAACATCGCTATTAAACAGAAATGCAATAATAAAGTAGATGTCTAATGGATAAAACGTATGTTGAATTTAGTTGTATGTATTTATATATATACTACAACCACAGCTTAGCTGGTAATTCTGCTAAATATCAATATAAAAAACTCCAACTTCCTTATAGCCCGAAACTCGCAAGTGGTCAATTTTCAGTAAACCTAGAACTACACGTTTATGGTTACACAGGTATGCACTATGATAAATTATAAGATAGATATATAAACCTCTCCCAAATTTGCCAACTGCGATTAAAATAGATTATTATGTTCCTTCCAACAACCAACAATACTCCTAAAATCGATTAATGAAATTTACAAACACATGTGGCAGTCCGTGGACTCGAACCCAGGATGCTCACACCGAAAATCAACACCTTATACATCGCACCACGAAGACAGTTAAATGATTTGCGCATCTACAGTAACTGGTAACAAGTAACCTTTTAAAGGCACGTTTGTACTTCTATTGTAATGACTGGTTGTTGTTTATCTTTGACTGCACTGTAACATATGTGCGTGAATAATATATAATAATTGGATCTCTAAATCAAGCAGTAACATGTTGATATATAATTTGTCAACCATAGTTATCCTGCCTATCCATGCTCTGGCTTGTACATTTTGAATGTGTATGTGGTGCCTAAAAATAAATGATGCTTGTATATCAGGGAGATCTAACAAAATGTAGTTTAAATTTGTTTACTTATATTTTGTGTCAGACTCTTTCCAAATCGTATACATACCAACTCCATTGCTTGATTTCTTTTTGAGTTACAATAGGCTGGGGTTCGGAATTATTTGATTCGTCACAATGAACAGACCATCGTTCAATGCTATTCTAAGTCATGTCCTCAGCTAAATATTCTTTCCTTCAGCTGTTGCTTGCTTTAATTTGTTTCGTATTTTAATTTGTAATCCTTTGAAACCCTTTGGCAATGGGAAGCTTTATTAAGCGTACATAAAATTGCATTCTAAGCTACGTATATAGCTTAATTTACATTGGAGTTAAATGCACTTGTCGATCATAAGTGATGAGAACAAATTGGTTGTGTATATAACCACCTCATCCCCATAAGGCTGGGTAATGCCATATAATATGGCATCAATACTAGGTATATGGTCAGCATCCTGGGTGTTGCCATATGGTGGCAGCATGTTTCGCGCCAAACAATCACATTTTCCGTGGTGCAATCTCGGCTCTATTGGCCTCGTGTTGAATTAACAGTTTTGTCCGCCTATTTCCGCTATATTAGGGCATTCAAGCACTCCTGATTGATTAGGCAAGTGACTGAATGAAATTAAATGTATTCCGCCAAAAAATAGAAGAAAATATCACCAAAATTACAACAAAACGAGTTTCGTAGCTCGCTACCATAGACATTCGCTTAAATGAGCAATTATCGCTAATGTCGCGCTACATTTGCATTTGGCAGCGCTGTATATATCGCGAGACTCTGACTCAGAGTCTTCAGTTCCGCGGCCGGTTGGCTAGGGGAAGGACATGTGGCCTGTTGCGCTCCAGCTCCCTCGCTCTCGATTCTACAGGCTTTAAGAGGCTTTAAAAGCCTGTAAATTGCTGTAAATTGCCATGGCGTTCCGGAATGTCTCCCGTCGGTAATGGGTTAAGCTTGATCTCCTTCACTCCCTCAAGCCTCTCCCTACTACTCACACCGTCTCCCCTTTTCCCATTACCTATCCTGTGTTTGCATCACATGTCCCAGGAGGAAGGCAGTGCTATACTCATTGAGTGAAGAAGAGGGTGACTCACCATCCTCTTTGAGCCTACGTGATCGACACACACATGCACACACATACGTATGCACTATGCACACAAACGAGTGTTATTCCATTTTCAGTATCAAAATACAGTATATACCCACTCAGACTCGAGAAGTGGAATGTTGCTTGAGGCTCTGGTGGTGGTAAACGAGGAACAATGTAGACCCAAGGGGTTGTCATAATTCTTAAACTTGCACACCCTGTATTCCTGGCTAGCAGGATAATCGGGAATATTCAAAGGACGATCTCTGGGAGTAAATCCAATTAATCAAGGTTTATTTATGGTAAAGAAGAGCTTAAACCGTGTTCACCTTAGTTGAATGTATTAAAGCTTACAGTTAATCGGATCATAACGTAACTGACTTTTAGATACTTAATGGAATCGTGTGAAATTGATGTCTTTGCATCATACTAATGACAATCAATTGTTAATCGAATGTTGAATTTTTATATATACAGTATATATATATATAGAGTATATATATATATATATATATATATATATATATATATATATATATATATATATATATATATATATATATTATATACATATATATATATATATATATATATATATATATATATATATATATATATATATATATATATATATATATATATATATATATGTAGATATATTTATATATATATATAGATATATATATTGTAATGTATAGCCTACTGTATATACTGTATATATACAGTATATATATAATTTTTCATTTGTTTTCCATGTGCATGAAGGAGACAAAAGGCAGTCTGCCTGCAACGAGTGTCTGCCCCAAAGTAAAAAAAGTGACAGAGTGCCAAATTCAAGGGACGTTGCGGTCATAATGCCTGGACGCACACAGTTTAAAGCAGTCTATGTCATAGGATGAAGGATAGATTGATTGAAGGAGAGTTCCTGCAAGTTCACTTGTTGAGTAGAAGAAAGACAGAATTTTTGCTATTTCTTGGTTTGGAGAGCTGGACAAAATAGGAGTGGAACTGTGTTAAAAGGCGGGTGTCTCGCACTCACCGTAAGGGAGAGGGTATGCACTGAGAGAGCTCTGAAGTACACTGATTGTTGTAATAGCGATAGAAGAGTGAAAGAGCTGCAACATTGCGGCGTGTAGAAAGAAATTGTAGGGAACTAGTAAGAGAAAGTGAGTTGATAAGGCAATATGCTTTTGACTTTACTCTTTTGAGAAGTATGGTATGGGTGGAACCTTCCCACACCTGCAAACAATACTCGATACATGGGCGCACTGTGCCTCGATACTGAGCAAGAAGGTGTGTGGGGGTAGAAAACTCGCGGAGACGGAGACGGTTGAGCACACCTAACTTCTGGGAAGCTGTTTTAGCAAAAGTAGTAATATGATCTTTCCAAGAAAGTTCTGATGAGAAAGTTACACCAAGAATAGTGAGAGAAGATGAAGGGATAACTTGCGTATAGTTTAAAAGAATTGAAAGTCTTGAACGTCTTGTGGAAGATTGCTATGGAGAAATTGGGTCCTGGATTTTATTTTTTATTTTTTTGTCCATGTGATTGAGGGAGGCAAAAGGCATTACTGCCTATAGCGAGTGCCTCCCCCATAGTTGAAAGAGTGACAGGGCCAAAATCAAGGGACGTTCGAGCCAAAATGCCTGGACACACGGAGTTTGAAGCAATTTAAGTCATAGGAAGAGGGAAAGACTGATTCTGGGAGAGAGTTCCAGAGCTCAGCTGTTGAGTACAAGAAAGTTTGAGAGTAACGTTTCACTCTTGGGTTGGAGAGTTGCACAGAGTAGGGGTGGGATTGAGTTGCAAGACGGGTACCACGTGCCCTACGTAAAGGAGGTGGTATGCACTGAGGAACACTGATTATTATAATAGCGATAGAATAGCGAGAGAGATGCAACATTGCGGCGGAGAGAGAGAGATTGCAGAGAGTTGGTGAGTGGACGGGAGTTAATGATACAAAAGGCCTTCCTTTCAACTTTGTCTAGGAGAGCGGTGTGAGAGGAACCTCCCCACACATGTGAACAATACTCAATACAAGGATATATATATTTTTTTTTTTTTTTTTTTTTTTCTATATTCCAGCTTACTTCCTCTCGGGCATAGGCTGAGAGCCTTAACATTCACCGCTTTACAATGAACAGTGAAGCCCGTGAGGTCTTGTTCCAGTCTAGGGAGTGAGACATGTGAAGCACGTAGAGTACAACGAGCACCTGCCATCTTGCCTTCACATGAGGCACGGTGCTCACTCATGGCCCGAAACGACCCCATCTCTGAAGCCACCTCGTTCCCGTGCTTCACTGTCTCATCCCCTACACTCGGACTCTCACACTTACACACACACAAGGCCACCTGTTGAGCTGATAACTCACCAGGCATTGCACCCCTATAGCATATTTTGAATATGGGAATATTCATACAGTGCTATTTAATCAGGAACAATGAGGGTATTTTATTGACGTTTCGGTGGGCTTGTGGTAATGCACTGATACTAGGTACAGCACAAATTCAATCCCAATAATATCTTCCCATTGATATATATATATATATATATATATATATATATATATATATATATATATATATATATATTTATATAGTATATACTGTATATACAGTATAATTATACAGTACATATACATAAATACATTATTCTACAAACCCCTTACATTTACAGTCTTCTTTCCAAAAAGATTATGGAACAATCACGACCGACCCGCCTCGAACTCCCCGGGAGGTGTTGGGGGGGGGGGGGGGGGGGGGGTCCAGCCCCATCGGTTTGACCCCTGGCATCAACTCCCCTAAATGCCCTGGACCACTACCTTCTACTCTTACTATTAATTGCTGCAACATTCGTGACCTCTCCTCTGCCAACCCTGATCTTCTGTTTCTCACCGAAACTCAGGTGTCTGGGACTACTGACAGCAAACCCTTCTCTGTATCGTATCCTCCTATCTATATCCTCAGTTTCAAGCCAAAGGTAGATGTTGCATATATGTGCGCAACAATCTCGATTTTTCTTGTGTTCCCAACTTTGACTCTTCTGAATTATCAACTCTCTGGCTATGGGTTTCTTGTCACTCTCAAATTTAATATTTCTGCCCTGTTTATCTCTCCCCTAATTCTACTGACTATCCAAAATTCTTTGACTATCTAATTTCTAAAGTGGAACACATTCTATCCATCTCTCCTTTCACAAAAATCTCCATCTTAGGAGATTTCAGCGTTCACCACCGCCACTGGCTCTCCTCTGTTTCTTCTGACAAACTTGGTGAACAAGTCTACATCTTTTCTATAATAAATTACCTAGAGCAGTTAGTCCAGCAACCCACCCATATCCCGGATCGCTTTGGAGATCGGCCCAACATCCTTGACTTTTTTCTAGCTTCAAACCCTTCTGCTTATACTATAAATCTGTTCTCCCCTTTGAGCTCCTCCGACCATAAACTTATCTCTGTCACCACTCCTATCTCTCCGGTACGGCCACACGATCCTCCTAGCCGGCGGCGCTTGTGGCACTTTGGCGCTGCCAACTGGGAGTATCTCCGGCAGTAAATCTTTGATTTCCCATGGAATGAGTTTTGCTTCCGTGGCCAGGGACCATCAGAGAGTGCTGAACGCATTACTGAGGTAATCCTCTTGGGCATGGAAGCATACATTTTATTTTATTTCTCTCAGTCTAATGCAAAAACATCTTGGTTTTCTCACGCTTGCTCTACTGCTGTCTGCAATAAGGAGGAAGCATTCAAGTGATACCGTCGCCTTCAAACTCAAGAATCTCATACTTCATATGCTTCTGCCCGGAATCAAGCCAAATCTGTTCTTCGCCTCGTCAAGCATTCTTTCATCAAATATATGCACTGAACTATCCAACTCTTGCTCTAACCAAACCTTCTGCGATTTACCCCAAAACCACGCAGACAATGTTTCTTCTTCGTCTTTCCCTCCTCTTTTCCACTCTGACGCCACTTCTTCCTCTGACAAAGCTGAACTCTTTGCTAATAATTTAGCTAAAAACTCCACTTTGGATGATTCCGGTGCTATTCCTCTCTCTCCACCCCCATCTCTCCTACTTATGCCTAACATCATAATCTCTTCCAAGTATGTACTCTCCACTCTCTCTGTGCTTAATAGTAAGGAGGCGTATGGACCGGACGGTGTTCCTCCTATTGTACTAAAAAAAATTGCTTCAGTGCTGACTCCCTTCCTAGGCAAACTCTTCTGTCTCTGTCTCTCCTCTAACGATTTTCCTTCTTGCTGGAAGTTTGCTATCATTTAACCTATCCCAAAGAAGGGGGACCGCTCTCAACCCTTCAACTATCGTCCAATTGTTCTCATTTCTTGCATCTCTAAAGTTGTTGAAACTATTCTTACCTAAAAATTTCTTAAGCATTTACCTTTCCATAACCTACTCTCAGACCGCCAGTATGGCTTCCTTAACCCTCAACCGACGGTGACTGTCATATGACGAGAGAGAGAATATTGGCCACCCCTGCGGTGCCCTTCATATGACGCGTGCCTTTTTGAGGCCATCATGAGCGATGAGAGAGAGAGCGAGCATTGCAAGGACAACAGGCGGGCTAGGTCCGCTCGCGACAGCGGCGGGACCCGCACTAATACCTACTGTATACCTCAACTACTGTATACTGTATACCTACTGACCTCAACCTTCGTAGCTCTCATAATAAGGATAAATCCGGGGAAATTACCTCATTTTAGGGTATTTTCACTTCCGGTTGCACGATCATTACACGAGAACCCGTTGTCATACAAGGATGATTCAGATCTCATTGGAATGCTCGTTTTTCGCTCTTTCACATATATATAATTGTATTACACTCTGGCTCTTGCTTATGCATGAAAAAGAGCATGGAATGATGCGCATTTTCGGTAAATATGCCCGCCAGGCGCTACCATGATACTCCCCCACCCCCCGCGGGTTGGGAGTTAAGGGCTACTCTACTGGTGATCTTCTTTCTTATCCTACAAACTCTTGGTCATCCTCCATTCGGGACTTCGGTGAGACTTTTTCTGTTGCGCTAGACATATCGAAGACCTTCGATAGAGTCTGACACGAATCCCTTTTTACCAAACTACCCTCCTTCGGTTTCTATCCCTCCATCTGTGACTTTGTCTCTAATTTCCTTTTCGTCCATTCCATAGCTGCAGTTGTGGACGGCCACCGTTCACTTCCTCAATCTATCAACTCCAGTGTTCCTCAGGGTTCTGTCCTATCTCCAATTATCTTTGTATTATTCATTAACGACCTTCTCAACTGCACCTCCAGCCCCATTCATTTATATGCTGATGACTCAACATTACACTATTCAACTAGCCTTCCACAAAATTATTCACAGCAGGAACTCCAAAACTCACTTAAGGAGGCCATAATTAAAACACCTATCTTCTGATCTCTCTACTATCTCTAATTTGGGCAGAGAAAACCTTGTTACTTTCAATGCTTCTAAAACTCAATTTTTTCATCTGTCTACTCATCGCCCCCTTCCAGAAAACTATGACCTACTCTTCAACAACATACCAATTAACCCTTCATCTTCTCTTAACCCCTTCCGTACCTGTGACATCCTTTCCATTATATTCTGACAACTAATAGACGATTTTATTCAGTTTAGGGAGGACGTCTACCCATGAAGAGGCTAGATTATCTCAATTAATCCTTTTAGAACATAAGAACATAAGAACATAAGAAAATGAGAGTCTGCAGAAAGCCGATTGGCCCAAGCAAGGCAGATCCCTGTCCCACACAACCCCAATTACAAAGCCCAATTATAGGCTCAACACTCTAATACCCTGAGGATCATCTTACCAAAATGGTTAGAGATTAACGCAGGATTACGGGTGTCTGCAGAGCGCTGATTGGCCCAACCCTGCTGATCCCCCTTCACACCCAACCCTTCTCGTCCATGCTTATCCAATTTTATCTTAAAGCTCCCTATCGTTTTTAATCCCACTATAGCACTTGGTAGTCCATTCCACCCATCTACAACTCTGTTACCAAACCAATATTTGCCTATAACTTTTCTGAAACGAAATTTATCTAATTTGAAACCATTGGTACGAGTTCTTTCGCTATCACTGAGCTTTAGTACATTTGTCATGTCCCCTTTGTTAATCCCACTAACCCACTTGAACACCTCTACCGTATCCCCTCTAACTCTGCGTCTCTCTAACGAATGTAAGCCTAATTTCTGCAACCTTTCTTTATACGGAAGATTTCTAATATTATGGATATTTTTTGTCATTCTACGTTGTACTCTCTCCAATGAATCTATGTCCATTCTGTAATAAGGACACCAGAATTGGACAGCATAATCCATATGAGGTCTTACTAATGACAAGTAAAGTTTCAAGATAACATCGGCAGTTCTGTTACTCACACTCCTTGAGATGAACCCCAGAATCCTGTTTGCCTTGTTACGTACGCTTATACACTGTTTTCTAGGTTTCAAATCGTTGCTAACAAACACACCCAAATCTTTCTAGCAGTCTGAGTTTTCTAATTCAGCATTAGCTAGTTTATATTTTGCATTAGTATTCGTCTTCCCTATCTTTAATACCTTGCATTTGTCAATGTTAAAATTCATCTGCCACTTTACTGACCATTCGTGTAAGGTATCTAGATCCCTTTGGAGGCACTCTATGTCGCTATCTGAATCTATTGGTCTCCCTATTTTGGTATCGTCTGCGAATTTACTTATCCTACTAGTTATACCTAAATCAAGGTAATTTATGTATATGATAAATAACAGAGGACCCAATACAGATCCCTGGGGGACACCACTGTTGATTGATCCCCACTCTGACTTACTATCATTTATACGGACTCTCTGCTTCCTACCAATTAGCCATGACCTAATCCATCCTAACAACGCCCCACCTATTCCATGCGCCTCAACCTTTCTCATCAATCTCTCATGAGGGACTCTGTCGAAAGCTTTACTGAAATCTAAATATATAATATCATATGATTTGTCATTATCTACTGCTTCATATACCTCTGAGAAAAAGCTAAGCAAATTAGTAAGGCAAGAACGTCCCTGAGTGAATCCATGCTGAGAAGAATTGATTAAGTTAACTGTTTCTAAGTGGTTTCTCATTTTCCTAGCAATAATTGACTCTAGTAGCTTTCCTATGATTGAAGTGAGACTAATGGGACGATAATTTGATGCTATGGATTTATCACCTTTTTTGAAGATCGGAACTACATTTGCAAGCTTCCAAGCTTCTGGAACTATACCTGTTTCTAATGACTTGTTAAAAAGAAATGTTAATGGGTAACTTAACTCATCTCTGCATTCTTTTAATACTCTAGCATATACCTTATCAGGACCAGGTGATTTCTGAGGCTTCAGTGTGTCAATTAACTTAAGCACATAATTTCTACTTATAGTAATCGTACTTAACCTATTTTCTATACTATCGCTATATACCTTACTGACTTCTGGAATCTGTGCCAAATTTTCATTAGTGAAAACGGATAGAAACTGACTATTTAATGTACTGCACATTTCTAAATCATGTTCTGTCATTTCTCCCATCGAAGTTTTAAGGGGGCCTATTACATTTCTAACTTTAGATTTATATAGTTGGTAAAAAGCTTTAGGGTTATTTTTTGAGTCGTTGGCTATCCTTATTTCATAATTTCTTTTTGCTGTCCTAATTTCCTTTTTGACCTGTCTTGATAGAGTCTGATAGTAAATAAGTAGGTGAGTTTCGCCTTTCTTAAGTTTTCTATATATTCCTTTCCTTTTTCCTATAAGATCTATTAGTTTATTATTCATCCATTTTGGTTGGTTCTGTATCGATCTAAATCTTCTTTTTGGGATATATTTATTTTGCGCATTGTGAAGTGAAGAAATAAACTGTTCATATGTAGCTGTCAAGTTTAACTCTGGCCTATCCTGAGTTAATTGTTTAACAATAGGGTCCACCCTTAAGGCTCTTCTTATCCCACCATAATCGGCTTTTCTGAAATCTGGGATAAGTGACGGATTCTCTTTAGCATTTCCTGTCCATTGTATATTAAAATAAATAGACTTGTGATCACTATTTCCTAGTTGGTCCCCTATCTCAACATTATTTACCATATGTTCATTATTACTGAGAACTAAATCAAGGATATTATTACCTCTAGTCGGCGAGTCAATGAATTGGAATAAAAAAACTATCTTGTACCGCCTCAATAAACTCCTCAGAATCTGAGTCGCCGATCTGATGCTGCCAATCTATCTTCGGAAAATTAAAATCCCCCATAATGCACACATTGCTAAACCTTAATGCTATTTTCACTTCCTGCCATAAAGATTTACCTTCATTTCTACTCATATTTGGTGGTCTATAAATTACTCCAATAACTATGGTCTCGCTACCTTCGCTAACCTCTACCCAAACACTTTCGTTATCATTATTTAGCCTAATACCTGATTTAGTACAGCATTTTAATGAACTCCTGACAAACACTGCTATACCGCCGCCCCTCCTACTTGTTCGGTCACATTTAAACAAACTATATCCTGGTATATCAAATTCTGCTAAAAAATGCTTGGATTCTGTATTAGTCCATGTTTCAGTAAGCGCTATTATGTCTATATTTTCATTGCTAACAAGTGCTCTAAGTTCGTCCATTTTATTACATTAACTCCTACAGTTTGTGTAAATTAATCTCAATGTATTTCTGTTACTGGTGTCTTTTCTTCTATTAGTATCTATTTGACTGTTGTTATTATCTTGTACTAAGGTAGATATTGTACCACTATTTATATGACTAACTTCTATTACTCCATTGTCACCTATTGTTTCACTGATATTAATAACATCTAATTTCCTTTCCTGACTATTTTTTCTATCACCTAATTTATTTTGTTTTCTTTTGATGGGGCATTTCCAATTTAAAACCCCACCTCAACTGCTCTATCAACTAACTTTCCTAGCATCCCTATCCCTTTTCTACTTAGCGACGAAGTCGCTACTTAGCTACCATATATCCTTCCAAAGCTGCACAAAATCGTATAAATGTAGCTGAAATAAAATACAAAAGACGTCACCGGTATAGAAGGGGTTAATATTCTTGGTGTTTCTTTTTCTTCTGATCTCTCTTGGAAAGATCATATTATCACTCTTGCTAAAACAGCTTCCCAGAAGCTGGATGTGCTCAACCGCCTCCATGGGTTCTTTACCCCTGTACAGCTTCTTGCTCTGTACAGGGGCAAAATACGTCCATGTATTGAGAATTGTTCACACATGGGGGGAGGATCCTCTCACACTTCACTTCGAGACAAAGTAGAAAAGAAAGCCTTTCGTCTCATTAAATCACGTCCACTCACCAATTCTCTGCAGTCTCTCTCTCTTCGCCACAATGTTGCATCTCTCTCGTTATTCTACCGCTATAACAATAATCAGTGTTCCTCAGAGCTCTCTCAGTGTATACTGAGTGGTCTTGCCACTGGCCTGGTAATCCAAAGGTCCCGGGTTCAAATCCCGATGTATCAATGGGAAGATATTATTGGGATGGAATTTGTGCTGTACCTAGTATCAGTGCATTACCACAAAGCCCACCGAAACGCTAATAAAATACCCTCATTGTTCCCTGATTAAATAGCACTGTATGAATATTCCCATATTCAAAATATGCTATAGGGGTGCAATGCCTGGTGAGTTAGCTGCTCAACAGGTGGCGTTGTGTGTGTGTGTAAGAGTGAGTGTCCGAGTGTAGGGGGTGAGATATTGAAGCACGGGAACGAGGTGGCTTCAGAGATGGGGTCGCTTCAGACCATGAGTGAGCACCGTGCCTCATGTGAAGGCAAGATGGCAGGTGCTTGTTGTACTCTACGTGCTTCACATGCCTCACTCCCTAGACTGGAACAAGACCTCACAGGCTTCACTGCTCATTGTACAGCTGTGAATGTCCAGGCTCTCAGCCTATGCCCGAGAGGAAAAAAAAACGCCCCCTCTTCGCAGAGCACGTACCACCCATCTTGCAACACAATCCAACCCAAGAGTGAAACATTATTCTGAATCTTTCTTCTATTCAATAGCTGATCTCTGGAACTCTCTGCCAGAATCAGTCTTTCCATCTTCCTATGATTTAGATTGCTTCAAACTCCGTGTGTCCAGGCATCTTGGCTAGAACGTCCCTTGATTTTGACCCTGTCACTCTTTCAACTCTGGGGGAGGCACTCGCCACAGGCAGTTCTGCCTTTTGTCTCCCTCACTCACATAGAATAAATACATTTATAAATACATAAATAAAGAAGGTTAGATCTACTTCATCATTTGTATAACTTTGTTTCCTTATGTTATATGGGTATTTTACAGCCAATATATTTAATATATTCTATTTAGGAATTACGGAATGAAACGCCAGCAAATATAGTTGGATTGGGTATGGGTGGGAGAAGAAGAGAAGTAGTTAAGGAGGAGGTGGGGATCAGGTCAGAAGTTTGTAAAGCTTTAAAAAGAGTAATGAAGCATTAGGAATAGATGGAGTGTGTGGGGAAATGCTGAGGTATGGTGGTGAGATAGTGATCGAATGGGTAAACTAGCATGGAAGAAGGGAAGTGCGCCTGATGACTGGAAGAGTGGCATAATAGTTTCCCTGTATAAGGGTAAACGGGAAAAGAGGAGTGTGTGGTAATCACCAAGTGATATTTCTTTTAAGCATAATAGGGAAGATGTACGTTTTGTTTTATGCTATGTGCATGAGGAAGACAAAAGGCAGAACTCCCTGTGACGAGTGCCTCCCCCAGAGTTGAAAGACTGACAGGGCCAAAGTCAAGGAATGTTCGAGCCAAAATGCCTGGACACACAGAGTTTGAATGAGAGGAAGATGGATTCAGGGAAAGAGTTCCAGAGCACAGCTGTTAAATAGAAGAAGGTTTGGAAATATCGTTTCACTCTTGGATTGGAGAGTTGCACAAGGTAGGGATGGGATTATGTTGCAAGACGGGTGTTACGTACTCTACGTAGAGGAGGTGGTATACACTGAGAGAGCTCTGAGGAACATTCATTACGTTAATAGCGATAGCATAGCGAGAGAGATGCAACCCTGTGGCGAAGAGAGAGAGATTGCAAAAAGTAAGTGAGTGGACGTGACTTAATGAGACGAAAGGCTTTTTTTACTTCTTTATCGAGAAGTGCTGTGTGAAAGGATCCTCCTCACAAGTGCGAACAATACTCAATACATGGACGCACTGTGCCTCTGTACAGAGCAAGAAGCTGTGCAGGGGTAAAGAACCCCTCATGCAATGGTCACCATTGAGTAGAAAAAACCCTCAGCATTTACGTTAAAATTACTACTGAAAGGGGAAAACTCCTGAGTTCGCATTTTTGGCCAGCGACAAGATCCTGGTGGGCAATGCACCTAGTGAGTTTTAAGTCTAGTGGCAAACCCATTAATTTAAAATGACAGTATTAGCTAAGCTAATGTTATTTATTGAGATGTCTGAATACATGGTGTACTTGGGATATTCGTGGGTAAATGGGAGTAGTTATGTCTTAGCTGAATATAGTTGATTTCCCAGTTATCCGGGACTTGATGTGGGTATCCTTGGTCGTAGCTGCTTGGTCTGCTTCTTGGTCTGCTCAGCGTCGCGTCTCGCCAGCACGCCTGGACAACTCATTCCTGTAATAAAAGTGGGCGGCAGATTATTGTTCTAACAAAATTTCCAATCCCTCTCATAGGAACATACAAGCTACTTACTCCCGATCCTCTACATCATTAATCAACCGTGACAACCTATCAGCACCGACGTTGTTACTACCCTTAATGTACCTTACAACGAAGCTGAACTGCTGCAGGAAAGCGTCCACCTCATGAGTCTGGAATTGGCATTCCTCGAGGTTTTGAGGCTTGTCAGAGGCATATGATCAGTCTCGAGCGTGAACTCCCCTCCGAACAAATAGAAGTAGTATTTCTTGACCCCTTCGACCACCGCCAACAATTCCAGCTCCACAGTGCTGTACCCCAGCTCAGCTCCCTTGAGTCACCTACTGTGGTATGCAACGGGGAATAACTCCATCTTCCTACTGCATCAGGACCGCCCCCACTGCATCCTGTGAAGTATCAGTCCTTAGAACGAAAGGACTTCCGAAATTTGCCAATTTCAGGATAGGTTCCTTGCAGAGTTGAGTCTTTAGGACGTTGAAAGCCTCTTCCTGTTCTGTACCCCACGGAACTCTGTTTGGAGCATGCTTCTTTAGTAAGTCGTACAACGGAGTAGCTAACGTAGCAAAATGAGGAATGAATTCCCGGTAGTAGCCGGCAAGTCCCAAGAATGACCGAACCTGCTTCTTTGTAGTGGGCCTAGGAGCATCGCGAATCTTAGAGATCTTATCTCCCTAACAACTGCAGTGACCATCCCTAACTACATGCCCTAGGTACTGCACCCGTTTCTGGCCCATTTCTCACTTGCTAGGTTTCACCTTCAAATTGTAATCCTGCAACCTAGACAAGAACTTCTCTAGAATTGACATGTGCTCTCTGAAAGACTGTGAGTGAACAAGGACATCATCAACGAAGACCTCCACACCAGGTTTGTCTTGCAGGACCTGACGCATCATACGGTTAAACACCGCCGGCGAATTCGTAAGACCGAAGGGCAACACAATGTACTGGTACAGCCTGTCTGGCGTACCAAAAGCGGTGACCTTGCGGCTAGCTGGATCCAGAGGTATCTGGAAGAACCCCTTGGTGAGATCTAGTTTGGAAAAGATCGTTGAACCTGCAAGCCTGGCAAAGATGGCACGGAGGTCGCACATTGGTTCCGCAACAACCCTTGTCGAAGCATTCAGCCGGCGATAATCCCCGCAGATGTGTACACCGCCCTCCTTCTTCTTGACAACCACCATCGGACTACAATACTGAGAAGAGGCTTTCTCGATGATACCTGCTAACTCCATTTCCCTGATCTCCTTCTGGACTTGGTCGTGCAGATGGAGCCGAATGGTATACGGCTTTACTCATACCGGAACCGAACTGGTCAGCTCAATTGCGTGACTCTCGACTCGTGCGATTACGGGCCTATCCGAGAAAACGCCCCTGTACCTACCAAGGAGCGAATCCAATTCCCACCCCTCCTGACTTGACAACTCAGCGCCCCGACAAACCTGTGAGAGACCTTCCTCTTGCCCTAGCTGGACTGTCTCGGGACCATCACCATCAACTTTCATGATGACTGCCGCTGCGGCTGTGATATGACCCTCCCCGCTAGTATAGTGACCCCTCACTAGATCTATGGCTTCCGCCATCTCGGGAGTAGCGACCTGCCGCCTCCACGAGCCTTCCATCATCGCAGCTCCACTCACTTCTCTCGTGTGGTACTCCTTAAGCATGTTGATGTGGAATCTCTTCTTGAGATTCCCAACCTGAACAATGTAGTTGACGTCAGATACCCTCTCAATGACCGTATATGGACCCTTCCATTCGGCCACCAGTTTGTTATGGGCAGTGGGCAGAAGGAGCAAGCATTTGCTACCGGGCTCCAATCTGCGCACCTTAGCCTTCTTATCAAAGTGAGACTTCTGCACCTCTCTCACCTTTGTTAGCTCGATTTCGGCTAGTTCACATGTTGACTTCAGCCTTTCAGCCAGATCGAGAACATAGGTGTAAGTGGTCTTCACTTCCTCGCTGGGCTCGTCACCGTCTCAAAGCTCTCGCAACACTTGCAATGGACCCCGGACTGCCCTACCGTACACAAGCTCGAAGGGAGAGAACTTCAACGAACTCTGGGGAGCCTCCCGGTATGCAAAGAGCAACGGAGCAATGAACCTAGGTCATTCCTTTGGTTGGTCGGCTTTCATCCACCGCAGCATCTTCTTGAGTGTCTCGTTGAAACGCTCGACCAGCCCGTTACATTGTGGGTGGTACGGAGTTGTCTTCAGACCCTTCACAGACAGCAACCTGAGTACTTCCTCCATCATTGCAGAGGTGAACTGTGTCCCTCTGTCAGAAAGTATTTGCTTGGGGATCCCTACTCGACAAAAGACCTCCAACATTGCCTCGGCAACAGATGTAGTCTCGATATTCTTCAGAGCGACCGCGTCTGGCCACCTCGTTCCGAAATCGACTAGTGTGAGGATGAATTGGGACCTATCACTGGCTCTAGGGTGAATTGGACCCACAATGTCCACCCCTAACTGCTCAAAGTGTTACGCTGGCCAGCTTGCCAGAATGTGCTCGTACTCGCTAGCGCTCGCCAGGGCAGTGAAATGGGCTATAATAATCGTAGAACGATGTTCTTTCTTTCTTAGTATTCATGTTGTCACAGCCAGAGCAGTGGTGGTCTTTATTCTTGTCTGTGACACTTGGAAGTATTTTATATCAGTGATAGAGTATAAGATATGTAGTGTGAAGTTAAGGAGAGAGAGAAAGAAGGAGCCAGCGTGGTGGCATTATGTGCGTGTGTATGTACGTGTGCCTTCCTCGCTCGGGCGGGGTTCTCACGCTCTTGATTGGCCGGCAGGCATGGCGCGTCCTATGATGCTTGCTCTTCATGACGTAGAGGTCTGTGATTGGGTGCCGCTGTCCTAGTGTTGGTGCTGGGGGGCTCCTACTCACGTGTCTCCTTAGAGCTTGGCATGGTGTGCTTGGTCCTTTGGTCCCTTGCAATCTGTCCCCAATCTAACCCCCTGTACTACTGTTTCTCTCTCAGAACTTCTTCTTTTCCATTACTTCTCATCTTTATTCAATTACTTATCCCTTCTGGTTCTGCATACGACTTCCATAGTCGGCCTGTCGTATTTCCAGCACCAGTTCTCACATATATGTTTTGCACTAGCTTTAGGGATTATTAGTCATAGTCACATGGAGTCATATTATCATTGGGTGCTTCTAATTATTGATTTGTTCTTTGTTACTATTTAATGCTAGACAGTGGAGGGTATCTTTAGTCGTCTGAGTTATGTACATGGCAAGTCAGAGCCTGTACGACTTCGACGGAGCTAGGAGCCTGTAACCCTTGTGCATATTTTTCCTTTGCGAGTGTAGCAGTATACAAGCGAAGGGCTTTTGCCTACACTTATTTGTATGCTTGCTACCTCATTTTTGTTGACATTTGTGGAGCGCCAGGGTTGTTGTTGTTGTTGTTGTTCCCCAAGCTGCCTGGCCGAACAGCCCCAAGGCCCCGAGCAATTCCAAGGCCATAACCGAGTGGGGCTTTGGAGCGCCAGGGTAAGACCAGATACTAGAGATCTGGACTTACCAAGAGAGCCTTATAGTCACTTAACGTAACATAAGGGAAATCTGTTCAAGGGGAGACAGTAGGCTACGAGCATGCTTGCGGTCTGCCTAGCCTCCTGGTACCTTTTATGCCGCTGCTAGACTTTATTAGTAATAAAAACAGCATTGTGTTTATTAACTTTAACTGCGTGTGCTTTAGGAATCATTCATGTATTATTTTAGCCTAGGTTGATGCTTGGTGCACAACCCAGTATGGCTGTTGCTTTGGCTAAGGAAGTACTGTTTTGAGTGGCTATTATTAGTGCTGTCACAGAGTTGTTGCACTCCCTTGTTTTATATATATGTATCCTACTTATTGGTGTATTTAAGATACACGCTTTGGTGTCCTGCCCCTGCATTATTTCTGTTCTATATTTGACGAGCATCTTAGAGCATCAGACGTTTTCAGAAGATTCCATATCTGTTTGCTGTAGGACTAGACTTTCAGTGTTTTCATAGAGCTTTGCAGAGTTTAGTGTTGAGTACAGACTCACACTAAAGTTAATGTAAGCATATTCTTCTTTATTAAATCTTGTTATAGTTTATTTAAGCATTGTTATTATTTGAGAGCACTTTATTAACGTAAAGTACTCCTGTTGTGAGTAGGCTTTGCCGTCACCGGAAAGCCTTTGTAGAAGTGCACTAAAACCCAGTTAATTGATACCTCGTTGTCCAGTAGATTAACTCTGGAGGGTTTAAGTGTTTTGTTCACCGGCGTAATAGTTCGAGGGTTTGGAATTAGCGTACCGTTGTTGCAGATATAGCCTATCATCTAGTCCAATATTAAGTGCCCTTGTTTATTTCGTAGTGCCGGTCATAACAAATGGCGACCTTAGACCAGTATATAGTGAACTGAATATTGCATTATTTTTTTTTGAGAAATCTTATTGCCATTTGGGGTTGAATTTATTTCTCGCAGTGTGGCAGTGGACATTGTTTTGAGGATATATAGAACTTGTTGGAGTTTATTGGTGACCTAGTATTGCACTCAAGAACATCTTCGAATATTTTTTGTGAATAAAGCTACGCGAGAGTTTGGCTACTTTTGTCTTGACTGGAGAATTTTGTTGTTAACTCCATCATGTCACTGGACGGCTCTGAGCATAGTGAGGGCACAGTGCGAGAGACAGGCGAGGAGGTGGAGTTGTCTAACGGCATTCGGGTGGTGAACAATGAGGAGGATGCTCGGATTTTTTAGAGGAGCCTGTGTCGGCGGACCGGGTGTCGGGACTGGACCGGTATGGACTGCAGTGTGTAGCCACGGTCTTAGGGTTCTCTGGTACTAGCGGTTTGTCGAGAAGTGAGCTGGTTACCTGTGTGCTCGGTGGGGTGCATGGGGCTTCGGGTTGAGCGGGAGCTGGGGCACCTTCGTACCAGCCCCCATTCCACTCGACTCCTATCATGGCGCCCCCTCGGGCTCAGGAGCCGGGTACGTTCCCGCAGGCCGATGCCCGTTGGCGGTTGGGTGTGCCTCTAAGTGACTTACTGGGTGGGTCCCCGTTAGTAGCACCCCCTCCTCAAGGTTTGTTTTCCGAGATGTTGCTTCAGCTCGAGCTTGCCAAACTTAAGCAACAGACTGAGCTCGAGCAGCAGAGGGCTGAGCTCGAGCAGCGAGAGCGAGAGTCGGAGCGCAAGTATAGGTATCAGTCTGAGTCTGCAAGGTATTGTGCCGATATTGACCTAGAGAAAATTTGTGTAGAGGTGACGAGGAACCGGGTCGTCCAGGGGGGTCGACCCCATGGCCAGTCCCTGTCGCATCTACTAAAGTTGGTTCCAGTGTTTGATGAGTTAGGAGTTACCAAATTCTTTCTCCGGTTCGAGAAAAAGTGCCAGGAGCTCCATTGGCCTAAGGAGAAGTGGGCAGCCCTTGTTTCATCACGATTGATGGGGAAAGCACTCAAGGAGTATGATGCTTTGCCCCTAGATTCCTGCGTGAATTATGAGGCGTTGAAAGAGGCTGTCCTGAGGGCGTATGAGTTGCAGCCAGAGACCTATAGGCTGAAATTTAGGGCTGTTCCCAAGAGAAAGGAGAGTACTTTCCAGGAACACGCTAGAGAGCTGTCAGATGCATTTGAGAATTGGTTAAGATCGGAGAAGGCAACTACTTTTGATGCAGTGAAGCAATTAGTGTTGTTAGAGCATTTTTTTAAATGTACTGGCAGTGTCTTGACTCTTAACCTGAAAGAAAAGCAACCTAAAACTCTGCAGGAGGCGGCTCAGTTGGCTGACCTCAGGTTGTCATTGATTCGTGGGTGCGGGTCTGCACAGAGAGCTGAGGCAGGTAACCAGGGGCGTACCACTCCACCCCCCCGAATTAAGGACACAACTAATTACCCATTTAAGAGTACTGGTGCCAATTTTGATCCCAAGTTGAAACCCTTCCCGTTCAAGAAAGGCCAGGGCCCTTCCTCACCTCAGAGGAAGTCCAAGAGTGAAGTGGAGTGTTTCAAGTGTCATGAGAAGGGGCATATTGCGCGCTCATGTCCGAGCACACCGCCTACAGCAGTGGTGTCACTAGTGAGCAACATCGGTGTGTCTTTGAGGTCTTCCGCGTTTGCCCCGGGTAATATGTCGGTTGCGAAGTCACAGTCGGTGCAGAAGAAGCAGGAGGGCTCGTCACCAGTCCGAGATGCTTTTTGTGGTCATCGAGGGCACGGCACTGTGAGGTGGGCTGGTGTGGAGCATAGGCTTGAGTTGTTGCATGATACGGGCGCTTCCCAGACACTTATTAAGAACTTCACTGGCAAGCCTATTAACGCGGCTCGGGTTGTGGTGGTTCAAGGCATCAATGCTACACGGTCTTACCCGCTGGTCAGATTGGAGCTTGAGGTGGACGGTGTGACACGAGAGTTGGATGTGGGTGTTGTGGAGAAGTTGCCAGTTGAGGGGGTCGACCTCCTTCTCGGTAACGACTTTGCGGTGCTCACTTCCGAGGTTCCACCCTTAGTCGTTGCCGAGAGGGCAGCCGACACGAGTAGGGAGGGGCAAGAGGGGCTCGAGAGATCTCAGTCTGCTCAGGTGTCACAGCCTAGTACCCAAGTTTCAGACCAGCGGAGGAAGGGTCGGAAGGAGAGAGTCGAGGCTGGTCGGGTTGAGAGTTTGGACCCAGCGACACTCCTTGGTCACTCGGTACTTGCACCAAAATTGAGCTCCGGAATGGCCCCAGAACCTGTCCCCCCTAGTGATATGGTAGGGCGTGATGACACTCCATGACAGAGTAGTTCCCAGGTGCAACCAGAAGATCTTAGTCTTGAGAGTTGTGGGAACGGGGCTATTGAACTCGATGAGGACGGGGAAACATGTCATGTGAACCTGTTAAAGGAGTTTGTGAGGCAACCACCTGAACAGCCTACTGTCCCTGTGTTGGTCTGCAGCGGCCAAGGTGGAGTACAAAGGAGTACAAAGTACAAAGGAAATCAAGCAACAACAGATCTAGTGACCCTTCTAGGTTGCTTGTCCTCCAAAACACTGAGGATCAAGTGTCCAAACAGTGGTTTAGAGTGGGTAAGGGAACATTGGAAAGGGAATTACTGCCCTGGAACTAATGTCCGTGGCAGGATTAGGAAGTTAGTAGGGGACAGATGAGTTAGTAACTGAGGGGGGGATAAAATAAAGTTATTCATTTACAAACGTAGTCAGTCGCGGGTTTGATGCGAGATATTTGTCTATGCGGAGTTTAAATGAATCAACGGTGATGCAGTCTATAACGTTTCGGGGAAGCCCATTCCACAAGTTGACAACTCGATTGAAGAAGAAATTCTTAGATTCGTGTGAGTTAAAAGATTTACCAATAATTTTGCAACCGTTTCCCCGCGTGTAATTAGATTGGTTGATAGTGAAGTACTTACTAGAGTTCATATTGTCGATGCCTTTAATGATTTTGAACACTTGAATTAAGTCACCTCTTAATCTGCGCTGGGTTAAAGGAAATAGATTTAATTCTCTAAGACGCTCTTCGTATGGTTTGTTCTTTAGGCTAGGTATCATTTTGGTAACTCTACGTTGAACTCGTTCTAGCTTGTTTATATCTTTTTGGTAATAAGGGCACCAGGATTGAACGCAGTATTCCAGAAGAGGGCGGACTAAGGAATTGTAAAGGGTTAGGATAACTTCTTTGGATTTATGCTCAAATGACCTGCCTATAAAGCCAATTATTTTGTTTGCCTTCTTAACAACTTCTGAACATTGTTGACTCGGTTTTAGGTTACTCGATATTGTTACTCCCAGATCGGTTTCTGTTTACATTCTTAAGCTGAGTGCCATTCATCGAATAGTTTGCTTTCTCATTTAGGTATCCGATGTGTAGTACTTTACATTTATCCGCATTGAAACTCATTTGCCAAATTTGGGCCAACATGACAATTTATCTAGATTGTGTTGCATATCGTCAACTTGTTCTTTTGAGAGTACGCTATTTGCAATTTTGTATCGTCAGCAAATTTTGAGCATGTATAGGGGAGACCCTCATCTATGTCGTTAATTGGTCCTAGTACCGATCCCTGGGGTACCCCGCTACTTACATTGGTCCATTTAGATGCCTTACCGTTTATGACTACTCTTTGCTTTCTGTCGCTGAGCCAATTTTCTATCCATTTCAACACACCGTCTTGTATTCCATGCGCTTTTAGTTTTAGCAGTAAACGTTTGTGGGGAACTTTGTCAAAGGCCTTTTGAAAATCAAGGTATATAATATCTACAGCTTTACTCTCATCGTAGAGGTGAGGATATTGTGGAAGAAGTCTAAGAGGTTTGTTAAACAGGAACGTTTTTTACGAAAGCTGTGTTGAGTATCTTTAAGTATGTTATTTTCCTCTAAGTGATTTACGAGTCTGTCTCGTATGACCGTTTCTAGCATTTTACATACAACTGTGGTTAAGCTAATTGGACGATAGTTACTGGGTAGGATTTTCTGCCTTTTTTTAATATCGGTGTTACGTTGGCTAGCTTCCACTGATCGGGCATAGTTCCAGACTGCAAGGATTTATTGAATAGTAATGTCAGTGGTTTGGAGAGCTCATCCTTAGCTTCCTTTAGAACTCTAGGCGAGATTGTATCAGGTCCAGGCGTTTTATTTACCTTGAGTTTATCTAAACAATTCAATACTTCTCTCTCTGTAACGGTGATATTGCTTAGAACATCTGAATTATCAATCTGAATCGGCGATGGTGTAGGGATATCACTGAGGTCTTCTGTTGTAAAAACTGATGCAAAGAAGGTATTGAGGGCATTACTCATTTGTACTTCGTCTTTGGTGTATTCTCCATTTTCATCGACTAACGGTCCAACAGTTGAAGTAACTTTTTTTTTCTTTCTGATATAACTATAGAATTCTTTCGGGTTTGTTGTTTTACTTTGATTCGCAATATGTAACTCTAAGGTCTTTTTACTTTGCTTAATTAACTTTTTGGCTTTGCGTCGTAGCTCTACAAATTTCAGCCGTTCTTCGTCATTTTGTGAGGATTTTAATCTATCATTAGCAATTTTTTTAGCAAGCAGGCAGTTTGAAATATCTTTATTCCACCATTTGGGCTTATTATTATGGCCTGGACGCCGTATTTTCGATGGTATACAGTCTTGCACTGCTTTTAGGTAAGTGGCTTCGAATAACTTCCAAGATGTATTTATGTCGTTATTGAAGTGGAGAAGAAGAGGGGGGCAGTGGGGCACAGGTGGACGAAAGTTGGGATTGTCATGTCTCGGCGGAGCAGTGGGCGGGAGACCCGAGTCAGGTGGCTGTGGAAGCGCTTGAGCACCTGCCTGAGCAGCAGCGTGCAGCGATCCAGTCCCTGCTCGGTTCATACCCCACTGTTTGAGCTGAGCACCCAGGCCTCACAACTCATGCGGTGCACGATGTTCCGCTGACAGGTCACTTGAGTGTGAGTAAACCGTTGGCCTGGTTGTTTCAGTGGTTCAAGGTGGGCGACGAGGCTTTGGCATGGTTGTCAGGTCAGGGTCGACCCATGGCTGCTAAGGGTGGTGGTCAGAATCAGGACATTGAGTAGATTGGTGAGGTTGGCTGTGGAGTGGATGCGCCCAGCCGTCGCATAGCCTCCCAATGCTGCTCTAGTCGAATGCAACAGCCCTACCATAGACCGACTGTATCTGGCCGTGGCGCTGAAGGCGGTGATGCTGCGCCGGTGTAGTCGCAAGGAATGCGGGGGTGCGCATGTACGGTATCGGCGGGCAAGCCTTAGCAATTATGAACTATGGGAGTGACCGCAACCTCTTGTTCCTAAGCGTCAAGAGAAATTGTTTACTAGGCTGTGGCAGTACGTCCATATGTTTGTTGATTCTCCAGGCCTGATGTACGGGGTAGAACCCGACATGGAGGCTGGAGACACTGCAAGGCTCAAGTTGGCTCCCTACCGTATAAATCCTGCTCGACAGCCTGTCTTAAAGGCAGAGCGGGACTCCATGTTACAGAAGGGTCTGAGGGATAAGAGATATTGTGAGTGTTCGTTGCCAGTAACTTTTCAACCTGAGTTAAGTGGCAAGATCCGTGTGTATGTTGATTGCAAGAGTGTTGGTGCATCATCCCTGACAGATGCCTATACCTTATCCAGAGTTGACAACCCCATAGACCGCATCGGGGCTGCCTCAGTTATCACTAAGGTAGAAATAGTGAAAGGTTATTGGCAGGTCCCATTGCCGGAGAGAACTAAGAGAAGTGCCAGTCTTGTGATGGACTGGGCAGTTTATCAGTGTCAGGTGTGGTTTTGCTGCCGGAACACAATTTGGATGTGTGGCATGTTAAGGGCACTGTTAATATTTCTGGCTGATTGTTTGTCACGGGAGGGTATGTCTTAAGGAGCACCCTCGCCGTTCAGTCAGTGGTTGTTTGAGAGTGGAGAAAAAATTAGGCTTGCCCCTGTAGTGCAAAGCCGCCAAAAATACTATTACAAATAATACAAAAACCTCACATAAAAACTCTTTCTTAATAGTATATTAGTGCAGTATGTTACAGCAAGAAACTAAGACATTCTGAGTTTCTGTCTTAGTAGGCTAGGTTTGTTGAAGCTTGCTCGTTGAGCGTAATATTGTTAAGTGATACTATTCTTTTGGGGAAGTGTTGTGTAGATTTTTTTATATAATGAAGTGTTTTATGTTGTGATTGTGCCTTGTTTTCACAACTTGGGGGAGTAGCTGGGTGAGGCGTGGTTTATGAGCATTCTGTCTGGTCAGATGTGGCGTTTACCTGAGGTTAAAACGTCTCACATCTTGGGCGGGGTGTTACGCTGGCCAGCTTGCCAGAATGTGCTCGTACTCGCTAGCGCTCGCCAGGCCAGTAAAATGGGCTATAATTATCGTAGAATGATGTTCTTTCTTTCTTAGTATTCATGTTGTCACAGCCAGATCTGTGGTGGTCTTTAGTCTTGTCTGTGACACTTGGAAGTATTTTATATCAGTGATAGAGTACAAAGGAGTACAAAGGAAATCAAGCAACAACAGATCCAGTGACCCTTCTAGGTTGCTTGTCCTCCAAAACACTGAGGATCAAGTGTCCAAACAGTGGTTTAGAGTGGGTAAGGGAACATTGGAAAGGGAATTACTGCCCTGGAACTAATGTCCGTGGCAGGATTAGGAAATTAGTAGGGGACAGATGGGTTAGTAACTGAGGGGGGGATAAAATAAAGTTATTCATTTACAAACGCAGTCAGTCGCGGGTTTGATGCGAGATATTTGTCTAGGCGGAGTTTAAATGAATCAACGGTGATGCAGTCTATAACGTTATAGAGTATAAGATATGTAGTGTGAAGTTAAGGAGAGAGAGAACGAAGGAGGCAGCGTGGTGGCATTATGTGCGTGTGTATGTACATGTGCCTTCCTCGCTCGCGCGGGGGTTCCCACGCTCTTGATTGGCCGGCGGGCCTGGCGCGTCCTATGACGCTTGCTCTTCATGACGTAGTGGTCTGTGATTGGGTGCCGCTGTCCTAGTGTTGGTGCTGGCGGGCTCATACTCCCGTGTCTCCTTAGAGCTTGGCATGGTGTGCTTGGTCCTAGACGTCTCTTGCAATCTGTCCCCAATCTAACTCCCTGTACTACTGTTTCTCTCTCTGAACTTCTTCTTTTCCATTACTTCTCATCTTGATTCAATTACTTATCCCTTCTGGTTCTGCATACGACTTCCATAGTCGGCCAGTCGTGTTACCAGCACCAGTTCTCACATATATGTTTTGCACTAGCTTTAGGGATTATTAGTCATAGTCACATGGAGTCATATTATCATTGGGTGCTTCTAATTATTGAGTTGTTCTTTGTTACTATTTAATGCTAGACAGTGGAGGGTATCTTCAGTCGTTGTCTGAGTTATGTACATGGCAAGTCAGAGCCTGTACGACTTCGATGGAGCTAGGTGCCTGTAACCCTTGTGCATATTTTTCCTTTGTGAGTGTAGCAGAATACAAGCGAAGGGCTTTTGCCTACACTTACTTGTATGCTTGCTACCTCATTTTTGTTGACCTTTGTGGAGCGCCAGGGTAAGACCAGATACTTAAGATCTGGACTTACCAAGAGAGCCTCCTAGTCACTTAACGCAACATAAAGGAAATCTGTTCAAGGGGAGACAGTAGGCTACGAGCATGCTTGCGCTCTGCCTAGCCTCCTGGTACCTTTTATGCTGCTTCTAGACTTTATTAGTAATAAAGACAGCGTTGTGTTTATTAACTTTAACTGCGTGTGCTTTAGGAATTATTCATGTATTATTTTAGCCTAGGTTGATGCTTGGTGCGCAACCCAGTATGGCTGTTGCTTTGGCTAAGGAAGTACTGTTTTGAGTGGCTATTATTAGTGCTGTCACAGAGTTGTTGCACTCCCTTGTTTTATATATATGTATCCTACTTATTGGTGTATTTAAGATACACGCTTTGGTGTCCTGCCCCTGCATTATTTCTGTTCTATATTTGACGAGCATCTTAGAGCATCAGACGTTTTCAGAAGATTCCATATCTGTTTGCTGTAGGACTAGACTTTCAGTGTTTTCATAGCGCATTGAAGAGTTTAGTGTTGAGTACAGACTCACACTAAAGTTAACATAAGCATATACTTCTTTATTAAATCTTGTTATAGTATATTTAAGCATTGTTATTACTTGAGAGCATGTTATTAACGTAAAGTACTCCTGTTGTGAGTAGGGTTTGCCGTCACCGGAAAGCCTTTGTAGAAGTGAACTAAAACCCAGTTAATTGATACCCCATTATCCAGTATATTAACTCTGGAGGGTTTATGTGTTTTGTTCACCGGTGTAATAGTTCGAGCGTTTGGAATTAGCGTACCGTTGTTGCAGATATAGCCTATCATCTAGTCCAATATTAAGTGCCCTTGTTTATTTCTTAGTGCCGGTCATAACAAAATGGTGTCGTGATGACAGGCAACGGATTCCAAGGTGCGGGCTTGACTCGACCGCGGTCGCATGTCTTCTGGCACACATCACAGGAGCGAATCCATCTGCGGACGTCGCTCTCGATCCCAGGCCAATAAAACTCTGCCTGAACCCTATCCTGCATCTTCTGCCTACCCATGTGACAACCGAGGCTACCCTCATGGCCCATTCTGAGGATGGCGGTCCTATACTTCAAGGGAACCACAAACTGCCACTGCTCCTCAGAGTGAGGGTACTGCACTACACGGTAGATCCGACCTCCCTTCTCTGCAATCTACGACTTACGCCCCTTATCACCTTCAACGACGGCCTTATCAAGCTTTGCCCTAACACTTGCCAAGGATGCATTTTGCTGCTGCTCATGGACAACATCCTGACTCTCCGCGAGCTCTGAGGGATTTGTGACCGCCAGCGGCTTCGGGTCTTTTCATGCCTTGGCCACACCCCTAGTGACTGCTGCGGCCCCCGTCTGGGTGGCTATCTCGCTCGTGGGGCCGTACGTACTTGGCTCCCCGGACATTCCCCACAATCAGGTCATAAACTGGATCATGCATTACGGCTGCTGTGATGCTACAAGAAAGAAACAGGGATTCAATTTCCACCCTCGCCTCGGGAACTGCGGTGGTGGAACCATCGATCATGCGAACGTTGATTCCTCGTCTAGTGAATTGGTGGTGCGTGACCAGAGAGTCCCGCATGATGCACCCAGACAACCCATTGTCTCTAAGCACCTCTACAGATACCTCCCCCACACTACCTGGCTGCACTAGGAACCCTGTGTTTTGTTTGCCCGTCCAGGCACCCCCGGCTACCAGTCACAAGTCGTGGAACACGCCTGATGATCTAGCCGGCGCCCCATTGTTCCTGTTTGCCTGTACAGTCTGAGAAGTGGCGGCCGAACTTTGTTGACGGTTATCTCCAGACCACCGTTGACCTTGTTGACCTTGTTGACCCTGTTGAACCTTTGAGTTGGGGTGATATTGTGGCTTCTGAGGTCCCTGACCCTTGAAATTCTCGTGTGCCTCTGCTTGAGCCTGTTTGGGGGCCAGGTCAGGCTTACCTTTGCCTTTGTTACCGCCCTCGGGCAACGTTTTCCGCCGCTGATACCCATGGGCCTCAAAATATGCATCTGCCTCATCTGCCATATTCTTAGCCGAGGTAACCTTGTTCAGTTTGAACTGGGCCACGAGGTCATTCGGAGACGACTTCTCAAACTGCTTTTGCATGAAGAGATCACGTAACCCATCCCTACTGTTGGGAGTCTTATCCTTGTTTACCCAGACATGCAGATAACCCTCGAGCTTAGCTAGGAACTGTGTAGCGGTTTCCTTTTCAGCTAACCTAGCAGATATGAATTGCCGTCGGGCAGCCTGTGCCGTGAGCCTGTATGCCTCGACCAACGCAGCCTTCATATCGCCATAGCTGGACTTGTCGGACCCTAAGCGATTCAACAGTGTGAGTGCCGGGCCCTCATAGAGTGAAAGGAATTGTATTTCCTTGGCTGTTGCGTCAAGAGCATATGCCGTCGCGGTTCTTTCGAACCTCATTATGAAAGGTTCTATATCATCACCCACCTTATACATGGGCTGTTTGATGCATGGCAACCCCATAGGATCATGCCCATGACCGTTGAAGCCTTTATCCCCTGGTTTAGCTTTGGCAAGATCGAGCTTCCTTTGATGCTCTCTCTCTGCCTCGGCCACCTTTTCCCTTTGAGCCTCCCTAGCCTTTTCAGCCATAGCTACCTCGTGTTCCCTCGCTGCATTAGTCTCCTCCCTATCCAGTGCTTGTTTCTCCCTCTCCCTCTTTTCTTCTTCATCCTCCTTTCTACTATTTATGTAGCTATCTCGCTTCTCCTCAGTGAGGCTTAGCTCGGCAGCTTCCTCGTATATTGTTTTTATTGACACCATTGTACCCTCGAAGAGTGAAAGGAACCAAGAATAGCAAGTGCTATCCCATCTGCCTAATCAAATAGCACCGCAAGGTACAAGATCCCAGCAAGCTCTATCCTATCAGCCTATTCTGAGATGAACAACGAACAACAAAGGAAAGTTAAGATAGCACGGTTCCGTTACCTCTGGAACGAGTTATGTGAAGGAGGAAATATAGGGAAGGAATTGATAAGAGAACATAGGATATAACGCAAAGAAGAATAACATTGTTTACGCCCTGCACACAAATGACCCCTATAACTGCAACTGCGCAAGAATTATGAACCCGGAATGAAAAAGAAAAAACTATGAAAACAGACAACAGTTAGATTACAATCCCCCTCCCTCCATTTAATCGGACGATTGCAGCACTTGCGTACGATGCACGAATGGCGAAGGAGAAAAACAAATCACACACAGACGAAATTCTTAACGACAATAAAAAAACATGCAGAGATCAATTATTATACAAACGAAACAAAATTGATGGAACACAATTACTTCTCGATAGCCGAAATTGTATAATCTGTAAATATTATGAGAGTACACAAGCGATGAGAAAAGATGTTTACTATTTATCCAAGCGAACAGTCAAAAGTGACCACGCGGGGAGAAGAAGGGAGGGAAAAATTCACCCACGGCTCAACTTCTTTCTAACATCAGTTCTATCCTAGCCTATCTAGTTTAATCTAACACATCCACATAGAAAACTGGTCCTGTCACGGTCGCCAGTTGTAATAAGTCGCCTCCCTGATTGTATATAAATTGGGTTACTTAGTATAGGATCACCGAAGGAAAATTTTCCATAATTAATTACCTGGGCTACAAATCAAAGACACGCCTATCCAATATATTATACCAATCGATACAGTATATTTTTTTGTTCGGCCAGCTTACAGGATTAACGGTTGTGTATGTATATACAGTAGATATATAGATATATAAGATATATAGATATATATATAGAAGCCATAGAACTCTTAAATTCTGATCTAAATACTATTTCCAATTGGGGCAGAGAAAACCTTGTTAACTTTAATGCTTCCAAAACCCAATTTCTCCATCTATCTACCCGTCAGTATATCCCAGCGGACTATCCCTTATTCTTCAACAATACAAAAATCAACCCTTCATCTTCTCTCAATATTCTTGGTGTCTCTTTTTCTTCTGCTCTCATTTGGAAGGACCATATTACCAGTCTTGCTAAGGCAGCCTCCCAGAAGCTGGGTGTGCTCAACCGCCTTAGGGGGTTCTTTTCCCCTGCACAGCTTCTTGCTCTGTACAGGGGCATAGTGCGCCCTTGTATTGAGTATTGTTCACATGTCTGGGGAGGTTCCTCTCACACCGCTCTCCTAGACAAAGTTGAAAGGAAGGCCTTTCGTATCATTAACTCCCGTCCACTCACCAACTCTCTGCAGTCTCTCTCTCTCTGCCGCAATGTTGCATCTCTCTCGCTATTCTATCGCTACTATAATAATCAGTGTTCCTCAGAGCTATCCCAGTGCATACCACCTCCTTTACGTAGGGCACGTGGTACCCGTCTTGCAACTCAATCCCACCCCTACTCTGTGCAACTCTCCAACCCAAGAGTGAAACGTTACTCTCAAACTTTTATCTACTCAACAGCTGAGCTCTGGAACTCTCTCCCAGAATCAGTCTTTCCCTCTTCCTATGACTTAAATTGCTTCAAACTCCGTGTGTCCAGGCATTTTCGCTCGAACGTCCCTTGATTTTGGCCCTGTCACTCTTTCAACTATGGGAGAGACACTCGCTATAGGCAGTAATGCCTTTTGCCTCCCTCAATCACATAGAAAAAAAAAGAATATATATATATATATATATAGGCTATTCAATTATTGACACGATGGAACTATGTTCTTAGAGAATTGAATGTATAAATGGATTTTTTTTATTTAACAATTAACAGTGATAAATTAAACGAACATTCTATTAAAACGGTTTATTGAATAAAAGACACAAATTTATGAGAATGAATCCGAAAATTACGTTCACACACCACTCGCTCTTTCTATTCAAATGTTTAACTAACTTAATTAACCCCTCTAATTTAATTAACTAGTCTTAACTGAGCCACACTCAGTCAAACTCACTCCTAAAGTTACCCGTCACTAATCTGATTCCACTAGTCTAACGGAGTCTATGCCAGGCAAAACAATTAACCCTCCCTTGAATTGACCCTTACCGCATAATATGACAACGTCTAGCACATCAGATTACTTATAAAATAACACTATACAAACCTTTACACATGGTCGACGGAGATGTGCTTCATCACCCCGGTCACCACGCTCACCACTCCACGCACAACACTTGTCGTATAGGCGCCAGCAGGGAAACTAAGGGCAGCGTTCCCCTCGCAGAGGGCTTATAAACCGTCGGATGCTTGACCAAGCCGATGCCTGGCAAGTTCCCGAAGAAGGGGGAACCTTCTAGATCCTTCTAGAAGAACCCCGAACCTTCTTGACCGTAGTTACTGACCGCCGCGTTCCCTCTCCCTTCTCTCTCTCCTTCTTCCTACTCTCCCCATACCCCCCTCGACTCTCTAATATGTCTAGCTATATATATCTCAAGACACGATCCTGTGACTTTACTACTTAGTACTTAGTTTTACATACATATCACAATCTGCTTCGTCCAACGTCTTATGGACAGTATTTGTATTAGTGACCCTATCAATAGATTGAGTACATAGTAACAATCTAAGACATCACCCAACCTCAACCATCATGGTGTCACTGAGGTAATCTCCCTCTGCATTTAGTATTTAGTTTTGTTCTAAATTATCTCCATACATTATTACAAGTCTACTACCCTAGTAGTCCTGAATTCCATAATAAATAAATAAGCAATATTATACAATATATAAGGAATATGAAGTCAAACTCATCATGATCACTGGAATAAAGTATTGAAGATTAGCAATACAAAATATATATATATATATATATATATATAAATAAATCTCTAAATGGTTTCCCAAGCAAATTTGTTTGAAGATAAATGGTCACATAGTTATTAGGTTATTAGGCTATCAAATTTATCCCACTCATAAAAATTCAAGGGATAGATATAATATAAAGTAAAAAGTAATTCCCTTAAGTCCATAATATATATAATTTGTACAAATTTATCCCGGTACAAATAATAAAACAAAAACAAAATAGGTTAAATATAACGATATAATAAGTGAGGCCTGACTTGAGGTGAAGTATGGGATATAACACCTGTGAGGGTTACTCTAGCTCTTCCCAAACCTTCTGGCATCTAGCCATAAAGCTCTCCAACAATTTTTCTTCTTCGTCTTTCCCTCCTCTTTTCCAATCTGACGGCATTACCGTCACTTCGTCCTCTGACAAAGCTGAACTCTTCACTAACACTTTAGCTAAAAACTCCACTTTGGATGATTCCAGTGCTATTCCCCCCTCTCCACCTTACTTATGCCTAACATCATAATCTCTTCCAAGGATGTACTTTCCAGCCTCTCTGGCATAATAATAAGGCGTACAGACCTGACGGTGTTCCTGCTGTTGTATTTAAGAACTGTGCTTCCATGCTGACTCCTTAGGCAAACTCTTTCGTCTCTGTCTCTCCTCTAACATCTTCCCTTCTTGCTGGAAGTTTGCTCTCATTCAACCTGTCCCGAAGAAGGATGACCGCTCCAATTGCTCTCATCTCTTGTATATCTAAAGTTTTTGAAACTATTCTTGCTTCCAAATTTCTTAAGCATTTCTCTTCTCATAATCTACTCTCATATCGCCAGTACGGTTTCCTTAAGGGTCGTTCTACTGGTGATCTTCTTTCATATCTTACTAACTCTTGGTCATCCTCCTTTAGGGACTTCGATAAGACCTTTTCTATTGCGCTAGACATATCAAAGGCCTTTGATAGAGTCTGGCACAAATCTTTAATTTGTAAACTACCCTCCTTCGGGTTCTATCCTTCCATCTGTGCCTTTGTCTCTAATTTCCTTTCCGGCCGTTCCATAGCTACAGTTGTGGACGGCCATCGCTCACTTCCTCATCCTATCAACTCCGGTGTTCCTCAGGGGTCTGTCCTATCTCCCATTCTTTTTCTAATTTTCATAAATGATCTTCTCAACTGTACCTCCAGTCCCATCCATTCATATGCAGAGGAATCTACCTTACACTACTCAATTAGTTTCCTGAACGCCCAGCAAGCAATCCCTCATAAGCAAACATAATGAAGCCATAGAACACTTATCTTCTGATGTAACTACTATTTCCAATTGGGGCAGAGAAAACCTTGTTGCCTTTAATGCTTCCAAAACCCAATTTCTCCATCTCACTACCCATCAGGGACACCCAGAACGACTATCCCATATACTTCAACAATACAAAAATCAATCCTTCATCTTCTCTCAATATTCTCGGTGTCTCTTTTTCTTCTGCTCTCTCTTGGAAGGACCATATTACCAGTATTGCCAGGGTAGCCTCCCAGAATCTGGGTGTGCTCAACTGCCTCGAGGGGTTCTTTACCCCTGCACAGCTTCTTGCTCTATACAGGGTCACAGTGCATCCTTGTATTGAGTATTATTCACATGTGTGGGGAGGATCCTCTCATACAGCACTCCTAGACAAAGTAGAAAGGAAAGCCTTTCGTATCATCAACTCCCGTCCACTCACCAACTCTCTGCAAACTCTCTCTCTTCGCCGCAATGTTGCATCTCTCTCGCTATTCTATCGCTACTACAATAATCAGTGTTCCTCAGAGCTCTCCCAGTGTATACCACCTCCTCTACGTAGGGTACGTAGTACCCATCTTGCAACACAATCCCACCCCTACTCTGCAACTCTCCAACTCAAGAGTGAAACGATACTCCCAATCTTTCTTCTATTCAACAGCTGAGCTCTGGAACTCTCTCCCTGAATCCATATTTCCCTCATTCTATGACTCATCACAGGCAGTTTTGCCTATTGTCTCCCTCATCCACATACACCCAAAACACAAAAACAAAAATAATAATATTTATGATAATTATGTCTCACCAGATCGTCTACAATTATTAATGTTCTGCATTGTTGCATCTCTCTTTTTCTTCTGCCGCTATTACAATAATCAGTGATCTTTAGACCTTTCTCAGTGCATACCTCCTCCCTTACTAAGATTAGGTGTCACCCGCCTTTCAAAACATTCCCACTTTTAATTTGCGCCACTCTCTTTCTCAAGAGTTAACCAGGTTTTCCAGTCTCTCTTCCACTCAACAGAAATGATAAACTCAGTAACTCTTTCTTACAATCTTTAGTAGGAGGAGGTTATAGGCACCAGCCGCACTGGACAGGGTAGTGCTATATGTTGGTGTTAAGGAAAACTGGAACTCTTCTTTTACCATTATGGCATCCTTTGCTGATCCATTCCGTGCCTCACCAAAACAGAGGGCAATCCTGGTTTATCCCCCAAACACCTATCTCTGTCAGTGCATTATTTTAAAAACACTTTCCATACTACACTACCTTATCAACATTCTATAAAATGACCAATCAATGACCATCCTCGGAGTACGAATGGGGTAGGGGGACCAGAAGCACCCCGATAGGTTTGGCCCCTGGTGATGACCCATTAACCCTCTCACGACCATATGATGCAGAGGTTGCCAGATTAGCAATAAGAAATAGAGTTCTCTTACTCTTATAATTATCTCTCCAAAATTAGTTTTCTGCCCTGTGACGCTCCTGCATAGTAGCCACGTGCGGGCATGCGCGAGTGTCGGCTGCCCGGCCGTTTAGAAACCGCCAAGCATGGGATGTATTTCGCATGCCTAGGGTGGGGTCCAGACAGATTCAAGACTCAGAGCTCACCTCACTGTCGTACCCTTCGGACCCCCTTGATATCTATCCCTCTCAACCCCACTTAGAAACTTTCTCTCTTACTTTGTATACCTTCTTTCCACTACTTCACCAGTCTATTTAATTACCCCATCCCCTTGATAGACCTTATATCTATCATTGTATTAACGACGAGCTCTCAGATAACTAGATAGGATTTTGGGCCTTATGCAGTGTTGTAATTGTTAATGAGACCTAGGAAGTTTTTTTGTTGTCTCATATTTGGTGGTTTCATGCTTGCTGGTGTGTTCTTGTGGCAGGTGAGCAGGGGCTAGACCGGAGGGGAGGCTTTTTGCGATCCTTTAAGTGAAGTCTGCTGGTGCGAGTCCTGTGGACCTGCACGACTTTACTAGGATACCCGTGGGAGTCTGGGGGGCATTTTCTTGTCTGTGTGCCTGTGTGTCTAGTGTTGTGTTGTGTGAGGGCCCTTGCCTAATCCACTCAGCACTGCGCTAGCACGTCTTGCGTTTGTTTTAGGGTCGCCAGGAGAGAGTCAGATACTTGGGATCTGAGTCTCTCAAGAGAGCACCCTTTCAATTAGAGTAATTTGGTGCACAGACTTGGGAACGTCCCTAGGCTAGAGCAGGTGGCTCAGCCCGGGTATCCGAAGCCTATATCCTTCCGGCTAGACCTCTGCTACCTGGCAGATTAACAGCTAGGGGTTTATTATTTCTGCATGCTTGTTATTGTGCCACAGTATTACCGTTTTTGTGAGCATTGTGTGTCAGGGTGTGGCTTAGAGACTCTGTCCGAGCAGGCTTGCCTGACTAAGAGTGAGAAGCACACCTATATGTGGTTATGTTGCGAGTTGCTGCATTTATTTAATTATACTTATGCCATTATACACTGTATGGCCTATCACTAGTATTTATTCCTGCTTATGAGTTAAGAGTTCTCTAAATCCGTAACTTACTTTCTTTGCTAAGCATCAGATCCTACAGTAGCCGCATGCAGTTTAGAAACCTGCATCTTGCCTACCTGTACGATGTTTTGAGGACTGTTTGCTTTCACCTTCTTTCACGCAGGGGTGATTAGTTGTATTAATTAACGTAACATAAAATGTACTTTCTTCTAGTTTGTTATTAAATTGTTTCTGCAATTTAATTCCGTTATCTATCTTTTCCTTGAAGCTTTAAGTCAACTTAATTGTGTGATCTTTTATATAGCCTGCTTGACTATCAGCAGTCTATAGTGCGTGCACCCTGTAACCGAGTCATAGGATACCTCGTTGTCCAGGCAGGACTCTTGACGGTTTAGGGTGGTTTGTTGCCTGGGTTTATAGATAAGGGTTGAATCTAGCGTTTTCCGTTGTTGCTTGTTGCCGCATACCTAGTCCAATAGAAAGAGCCCAGTGTTTATATATCCCAGGACGTAACAGCCCACAGCTAACTCAAAGACAACTGCAGAGGTTAAAGTAACTAAACTAAAGGTTTCTAAATACCCCTGATGGTAACAAAGGGTTTAAAGTATCCCTAATAGGCTCAAAATTGTGTCAAGAACGTGAGAGGGTTAATATACTCTGGACTATACCTTATACTCTTACTATCAATTTCTGCCACATTCGTGGTCTTTCCTCTAACTTCCACTCTGTGCAATACCACCTCTCCTATGCTAACCCTGAGTTTCTCATCTTCACCGAAACCCAGTTGTCTAGGACTACTAACAGCAAACCCTTCTCTCTATCCTACTAAAATATCTATCCTCAGCATCAAGCCAAAGGTGGATGTTGCATATACAGTATGTGCGCAACAATCTTTCTTTATCTTGTATTCCCAACTTTCTATTTATCTATCTATGGCCTGATGCCGTGATCTCCAAATGGGTGGCCATGAACGAACCGCCCCATGCACCTCTGTCCCCAGTCAGACGACACCCCTCTTCCCAACCAGCACCGCCGTCATTCATATACTTCCTCACTCCATCTTTCCACCTCCCCTTCGGTGCACCTCTCCCTCTCTGTCCTTCCACCTCGCTCTCGTACACCCTCCTAGTCAATCTCTCGCTTTCCATACGTTCCATATGGCCGAACCATCTCAAGTTGTTCCTTTTCACACTTTCCAGCACATCTACCTCCACACCACAACTCCTTCTTACTTCCTCATTCGTCTGTCTATCCCTCCATACGTAGGGTAGCATGCACTTCTCAAGTAACTCATTTCCACCGCTCTCACTCTTGGTCTGAATGGGGTATCCCACTGTGCGATTTTTCGATGGCGAACGCCCAGCGACAGAGGGCGACAGGATTTTTTTGTCTATGTTCCAAAAATAGCCATATTCGCTCCAACATTCTCCAATTGTCGCCAAAATCGCACAACGGTCGCCCTACCGTCGCCCAGATTCACCCAGATTCGCCGTTAAATTTTAAGCATACCCAAAAAACGGCGGCGAACTGAACATTTTGGCGAATGTTGGTGAATGTTGGCGAATGTTCGCCCTTTGTCTCACTTCATTCGCCCTTGGTCACACTATAGTCGCACAATTCACCCTGATTCGCCCATTTGCAAATTCCAATTATTGGTAACGCTGCGTTTTGAATGAATAGGGCGACAGTAGGCGCCAGCAGCGCTAATGCAGCGAATGTGTCGACGAATTATTGCCAATGCCATACGAATGACATGCGGCATGTGGGGAACTGAGGTGATTGGTGGGTGTTTATGTTACTGTTGATGTGTCTCTCACTATAGTCTGTTTCTTTTCAACTGACGGTATAAAAATGCAAAGTTCCCATCAGGATTTCTCAGTTATTTTGAAGATTTTGTAGTGAAATGTGGTGCTAATTATATAAACTTGGACTTAACCCCTTCACCCCCATAACTTTCATCTGGCATTCTGACATTTTTTATCAAATAATGTACAAATTTAGCTTGCTCTCAAAACAAAAAATATATATGTTGGCTCGCTACCGCTCACCAGGACAATATTGAAACCTGGATGGGGTTAAACGGCTTAAAACAGTAGGCTGAACGGGGCCGAACGGATACAAGGCAAAGAGAGAGGGAGAGAAATAGACAAAAAATAAAAACGAGGAGAGAGGGAGATAAAGAGAAAACTAAAAAAGGTGAGGTGGGCTCAATTGTTAAGCCGTAACGCAAACATTGAGCCCACCTCGCTGTTTTTTGTTTTCTCTTTCTCTTCCTTTCTCCTCATTTTTTGTTTCTATTTCTCTCCCTCTCTCTTTGCCTTGTATCCATTCGGCCCCGTTCAGCCTACTGTTTTAAGACGTTTACCCCCATCCAGGTTTCAATATTTTCCTGGTGTGCGGTAGCGAGCCAACATATATATATTTTGTTTTGAGAGCAAGCTAAATGTGTAAATTTTTCGATAGAAAAATGTCTCCGGCGAAGTCGGATTTCTCCATATAATGCTGGTTCGCTATCGCTTGCCAGGAAGATATAGATACTTGGATGGGGATAAACGTCTTAAAACAGTAGGCTGAACGGGGCCGAACGGATACAAGGCAAAGAGAGAGGGAGAGAAATAGAAAGAAACAAAACAGGAGAGAGGGAGAGGAAGAGAAAACAAAAAACAGCGAGGTGGGCTCAATGTTTGCGTTACGGCTTAAAAATTGAGCCCACCTCGCCTTTTTTAGTTTTCTCTTTCTCTCCCTCTCTCTTCGTTGTTTGTTTGTTTTCTATTTCTCTCCCTCTCTCTTTGCCTTGTATCCGTTCGGCCCCGTTCGGCCTACTGTTTTAAGACGTTTACCCCCATCCAGGTTTCAATATTTTCCTGGTAGGCGGTAGCGAGCCACCATATATATATATTTTTGTTTTGAGAGCAAGCTAAATTTGTACATTTTTCGATAGAAAAATTTCTCCGGCGAAGCCGGATTTCTCCATATAATGCTGGTTCGCTATCGCTTGCCAGGAAGATATAGATACTTGGATACTTGGATACTTGGATACTTATCAAAAAATAAATCCATAATTGTATCTTGAGTGGGAATACACCTATTCCATAGATGCACAGACACTCAGACATACCCACACAATTATATTTACATTTTGATTCGAGGGCATATGTTTTTGTAATAGACCTTATTATGTAAACGAGATTGTGAACTTCGAACGAAAATATAAAACAAAGTTAACCCCTACACCCCGGAAGGGCTCTTTAATGCCCATAAAAAACACGGCCCGCGCAACCTGGAAGGGCTCTTGAACGCCCATTGCTTGCGTGAGTGCTTTCGAATGCTGCACGTAAATTTTTGGTATCGTGGGAGGGTAGGTGGCGCCACCAGACGTAAACTACGCCACAGCATCAGTATCTACCCCGACGCCATCATGGATAGTACGCCAAATAGTGATTCCGCTGTGTCTGATACCGTGCTTCCTACGACGCCCGTGCTAGTTCGTCACGCCTTACCCCATCGCCTAAATGTGTTATCTCCCGGAGGTATTGAGACGACATTGAGACATTATGAGCGTGTTGATGCCAAGTATATTGTTGATGATGAAGGCAGTGACGACTCCAGTAATTATAAGTCGAGTGATTATGGCCATGAGAGTGACAAAGAAGAACAATTCCTGGGATTTGCGAGAGAACATGAGAGTGATGAGAGTGATGAAGGTGATGTACCAGTTTTTTGAGGAAGCTGGTTTACCTACAGACGGTGAACTTGAGAGACTGAGTGAGTGGGAGAGTTCAAGGTCACTCTCCAAGTTTCGCATGAGTGATACGACCCCAAGCCCTTCGCCAGCTAAATCGCCTTTCAAGTTACACTTATATAAGAAGAAAATACTTGAAAAGGCGGCTGCGGCAGCTAGGGAACAAGCCAAAATACTTGGTGAGGATGAGGCTGTGAGTGAGGGGGAGCGTGGTGACCCTTCTCGCCCGCCATTGTCTCCCTTATCTACCCACGCCACCCAACATGACCCGGATGACCCGGGTGCCCCGCATTCTTCCCCACCACCCCCACCACTGCCAAGGGTTGAGGACCCCCCACTTTCGGCCTATTTGCCTCCTAGGTCCCCCGACAGGAGACATACTGCTGCCGAAAAGGGGAAAGGCAGCAAATATGCCAAAAAAGGAAAGACAAGTAAGCGAGTTTTGTTCGAGGCTCCCGCGGCGTCCACCCCTGCCGGCCCCAGCCATACGCCCCCGCAACTTTCCCCACGGTCCTCCCCACCTCTCCAGCCGTCAACATATTTTCCTGACGAAGTCTTTGAGCTCGCATCACCAATACCTGGGCCTAGTGACAGTGAAGCATTGCTTTCTGTCACTCGTTGCAGGCCAAGGAGACCAGGACATCGGGGGGACACAGCCTCACCTGCCACTCCTTCCCCACCTCGCCCACCCGCACGCCGCCCACGCATCACTCGTTCCCCGCCAGATTATGTGGGGGCCACTGATGATGAAGGGCACCTCTCTGAAGACTCTGGCCATGATTACATAGGTCCACCATCAGGGCAAGATGACCACTCTGACGATGACTATTTGGACATCGACGACCCTCGACCCATCCGCTTGGCCCGGCGTCGTGCTGCCCGTCGTGCTGGCCGCCGCCCTGGCCGACGCCCTAGCCGCCCTAGTGCGCGCGCCTCCCGAGTTGGCCGTGGGCATGCTGGGCCACCAGCTGGAGCTCCTCGTCAGCGTAGACAAGACCCATTCTACGTTTTTCAGTGGCAAGACGTAGTTGATGGGGATGGATACAACCCTGATGTGCCAGCTTTTGATGAGGTACTGGAGGGTTCAGGCATTACCCCAAATTTTCCTGCAGGCCCCAATGCTCCACCACACAAACTATTTGAGGCCTTCTTTGATGAGGAGGTGGTAGGCTATGTTGTCAAAGAGACAAATAAGCAGCACCAATTCCAGGTCCACTTTTTGGGCAAGGTGACCAAGGGCCACATGAGGCAGTGTCCTGGCACTCACCATGCTAATGCCTCATGTCAAGAAGCATAGGTTGCCTGACTATTGGATCACCAATGATCTCATATCCACCCCTGCCTTCGGGAAATATATGTCTCGCGACCGGTACCTTGATATCCTCGCAGCGCTCCATCTTGTCACCAACCTTGACGTCCACCTCCCAGACAAGCTGTGGAAGATTAGGACGTTGTACGAGATGATGCGAGAACGCTTCACCTCCTACTTCAAGCCCTTCCACAAGGTCGTCATTGATGAGTCTCTTGTGCTGTTCCGGGGAAAACTCAGCTTCCGGCAGTACATCCCCTCAAATAGACATCGCTTTGGCATAAAATTCTTTGTGCTGTGCGACTGCCAAACTGGCTATGTCCTGGACTTCCTGGTCTACAGCGGGAAGGAAGGGGACGTGCTTGTGGACCCCCTCATTGGCTTTGGCGGAGCAGTGGTGCAAGCCATGATGGACCGCTAATTTCACAAGAATCACGTCCTCTACATGGACAATTACTACACGTCCCCCACTCTCTCAAAGTACCTGCATGAGCGCAAGACGGGGACTGTAGGCACATTACGAGGGAAAAGGAAGGGCATGCCACCTTTCCCTCCAAAGACCAAAAATGGTGATATGTTCAGGAAGAAGTCGGGGCCCATTCTGGCTATCCACTGGCACGACCAGCAGAAGGTCAACCTCCTGAGCACCATCCACAAGGGTGAAATGGTGGAGACTGGCAAGGTGGATCGCCGCACCCAGGCCAGGGTGACCAAGCCCGATGCTGTCCTGGACTAAAACATCAACATGAGGCTGGTGGACAAGTCCGACATGCAGATAGGCTTCATTGACTGCCTGCGTACCTCGTGCAGATGGTACAAAAAGTTCTTTCTGCATATGGTGGACATGTCAGTTCTGAATGCCTACAATATATACAAGCTTCGGAATGTGAACACACCCATGAAGTTCAATAGCCTGCGGAGGTTCCAAAAGCAGGTGTTGACGGACCTCCTGGAAAAGTATGGTACGCCACAGAGGGCAGTGACACATCCTGGGCCCGCCGTTACTGACCGCTTGCAGTGTGCATATTACATGAATAGGCACAGGCTTAGTACCCTGCCTCAGAATGAATCAGGAAGAACGCAGCAGAAGCGGTGCCATGTCTGCTACAATAGCAGGCTGAGGGCGAGGTCAGGTAAAAAGTCCACCATGGAGTGTGTGGAGTGTAAGGTGGCACTCTGTGCTATAGGGTGCTTCTTTGATTACCACTCCAAGCAGGAGTTCTAATAATCATAGTGAAAGTGACAAAGAAAAGGACAATATGTACAGTATATATATACTGTATATAGGCAAAAAGTGGAAGTAAACCAATTTATTGTTATACAAAAGTCATGTATTATGAGAAAATTGATACAAATACAATTACACCATAATAATATGTGAAAGTGACACATATGTATATAATAAGTGACATTCATATGATTAGAACCTATAGAAATATATCAATCAGTGAAAAAAGACACAATAAATTGTATATAAAACGTTTACAAAGCATATAACTAAGTGAAAGTGACACAAGACCTAATATTTGATGGCCAAAGTATAATAAACACCTGTGATAACGAATAATCAGTGCCTAATATAACAATAACCTACCTCAATTACTAATAAAATGTACGGTATCGAGTGAAAATGAGCATTATCAGTGACAGTGACACTCTAAGGCATATTTATCAAAGTGAAAGTGACACAAGACACAATACTTGATGGCCAAAGTATAATAAACACCTGTGATAACGAATAATCAGTGCCTAATATAACAATAACCTACCTCAATTACTAATAAAATGTACGGTATCGAGTGGAAATGAGCATTATCAGTGACAGTGACACTCTAAAGCATATTTATCAAAGTGAAAGTGACACAAGACACAATACTTGATGGCCAAAGTATAATAAACACCTGTAATAACTAATAATCAGTGCCCTAGTATAATAATAACCTACCTCAATTACTAATAAAATGTACGGTATCGAGTGAAAATGAGCAAAGTTAGTGACAGTGATACCCTAATAAACATACTTTATATAATTGGCCTTAAAATAACTATAAAAATATCAAATAAACATCACATTCTCAATATCAAACACTAAAATCGTCTAAGGGAGATAAACACTTTGGCGCGACGAGCGGCTAGGTGCGTCGTAGCCGTGGCCGGGGCGACGCATCCGAACGCGGGAAGAATTTACCGCCGAAAAGCACTCGTCTTCCCGCTCTCACCATTATGCAACCAGATGGGCTAGAGACCTCTACTCAACGCCATTCTACAGAGGAAGGTTTGTGGAACATTTTTCTTTTTTATTCATAACATTACATGCCATATTCATTGAATTACAGAGGAGTTAACATAGCCCAAAGATCGTCAAAACACCCGGTACCGCAGCACAGTCGCGAGCTATAGTCCCCGGGGCAGGAGGGTAAATGTTCTCTATGGGACTGTTAATTGTTCAGAATAATTCGTCAGTATCATTGTTGTTCTCCCAAGTATTGTTCAGATATTTCGGGATAAGGCTTGTACACATTGATCCATAGATACACACACACACACACACACACACACAATGTCCAGCTTTTCCACATTTCGCCTTTTCACACACACACACACACACACACACTCACTACAGCACACATACATGCACAGTTTCACACACACTACAACACACACACACACACAGAATGTCCAGCTTTTCCACATTTCGCCTTTTCACACACAAACACACACACACACTACAACACACACACACACACACACACACATGGCATTCGCCATATTCGCCATAAGTTGCACATCCTCCGCGGTTTTATCTCATTACATCGTCCAACAATTCGCCTTTTTCGCTTCTGAAAAACCCTATTCGCCGCGAATTTTGGGACATAGAAAAAAAACACGGTCGCACGGCATTCACCATCGAAAAGTTGCACAGTGGGATACCCCCTTAAGTCTCTTCCTGAACGTCCATGTTTTGCCTCCGTAAGTTAGTGTCGGGATTGCCACACTGTCATGCAAGGACTTCTTCACTTCCATACTGACCACCCTATTTCTTGTTACTGCTTTCAACGTTCCTACAACCCTCTTCCCCTATTGCACCCTCTCCCGCACCTCCTGATCCACAGTCCCATCTTTACTCAGCACACTGCCCAGATACTTAAAATAGCTGACGATCTCCATAGCCTGACCATAGCCTGACCGTTCAACTTCACCTCACACTCTGTGACTTCACCCCTTTCGAAGACCATAACCTTGCTCTTCCCCGCATTTACCTTCAAATTCCGTTTTTCGCACACTCTTCCAAACTCATTTACCAAACCCTGCAGCTCCCATTCATTATCGCTCATCAGGATTGTATCATCCGCAAACAGCAGTATAGGCGCAGTATAGGCAGCTTCCACTCATTTCCCTCCCTTTTCAGCGATACACCAACATCCACTGCTCTTGATAGTATTTCTGTCATGACTCCATCCATATATACAGTAAACAACCATGGGGACATCACACAACCCTGTTTCAAACCAACATTCAGGTCAAAGAACTCGCTCTGCTCAGTCTCCACACGTACTGCCGCCGTTGCACCCTCATACATGCTCTTCATTGCTTTCAGCAACTTGCCATCTACTCCGTATATTCTAAGTACTTTCCACAAACCTTCTCTATCCACTCTGTCATAGGCCTTCTCCAAGTCCATAAAGGCAACATTCAGCTTTTGTTTCTTCTCCAGATATTTCTCCACAACACAATTCAGGGTAAAAATCTGATCTACACATCCTCTTCCCTTCCTAAAACCTTCCTGCTCGTCACCTATCCATTTCTCCATTCTCACTCTCACTCTCTCAATCATTACCCTACTGTATACCTTCCCTACTACGCTTAGAAGACATATTCCCAACTTTGATTCTTCTAAATTATCTACTGTCTGGCTAAAGCTGTCTTGTCACTCTCAAGTTAAATATGTCTGCACTATTTATCTCTCCTCTAATTCTACTAACCATAACAATTATCTGACTATCTAGCATCTCAAGATAAACTATTTACTCAAAGGTTAGCTAAAAACTCAACCGTGGACGCTTCCGGTGCAGCTGTTCCTTGTTCTCCACCACCTCACTTATTATATTGATAAAACTCAACCGTGGACGCTTCCGGTGCAGCTGTTCCTTGTTCTCCACCACCTTCTCACTTATTATATTGATAAAACTCAACCGTGGACGCTTCCGGTGCAGCTGTTCCTTGTTCTCCACCACCTTCTCACTTATTATATTGGTAAAACTCAACCGTGGACGACTCCTGTGCAACTGTTCCTCGTTCCCCACCACCTTCTCACTTATTATATTGATAAAACTCAACCGTGGACGATTCCGGTACTGTTCCTCGTTCCCCACCACCTTCTCACTTATTATATTGATAAAACTCAACCGTGGACGATTCCTGTGCAGCTGTTCCTCGTTCTCCACCACCTTCTCACTTATTATATTGATAAAACTCAACCGTGGACGATTTCGGTGCTGTTCCTCGTTCCCCACCACCTTCTCACTTATTATATTGATATCTAGTATTCGATAAATTGATATATGATAGTAGTAATGTACTTAACCTTTATCTGTCTTGATGGTGTAATGGTTTGCGTGTTTAAGATCTGTATGTGGCAACCCAAGTTCGAATCCCGGTAGGATCACATGCTCTGATTAATTTCATTGGGAGGTGTTTGGTGTTGGGAGTTAAATTGATTATTATGTATGCCCAATATTATAATATATTCCAAACATGTACTTTCTTCCATTTTTTAGCTTTATACTAAAAACGTGTACGGGCCAGATGGTGTTCCTCTTGTTGTACTAAAAAACTTCGCTTCTGTGCTGACTCCTTGTCTAGGTAAAGTCTTGCCCCTCTGTCTTTCATCAAATACCTTTCCTTCTTGCGAGAAACTAATTGAACCTGTCCCAAAGATGGGTGACCGCTTTTAATCTTCCAACCGAAATGGCCACACGGGAGAGGCTGTCTCCCAGTGCTCGCACTGGTTCGTTCCAAGATATACAGTCTATCTTGGTTCAATCCACAACTCAGATTGACAGTTGTGTGTGATCTATTGAACTGTATATATTAACATGATTTTAGATAAAACAAAAAATAAGTGAAAAACGCACAGATATATATCAAGTTGTAATATGAAATACTGCATTTATAAAACAAAACAAATATATACCAGTTGATGGTTTAATCACCAAACATATATATTGCATAAATACTTTAGCAAAAAGGTATAATATCACTACGTTTCATTAGAGAAAGAGAGAGAGATTCCCACATCTGTGACCTGAGGTCACAGGCTAAAAATCTCCTGCCCTTAATTAGGGTTGGAGGAGGAGTTAGCACTCACTCGTCAGTAATTGTTCACAAATACTTACCTATAGTCTCTCTCTATTTATTTATCTCTCTCTCTCTCTCTCTCTCTCTCTCTCTCTCTCTCTCTCTCTCTCTCTCTCTCTCTCTCTCTCTCTCTCTCTCTCTCTCTCTCTCTCTCTCTCTCTCTCTCTCTCTCTATCTATCTATTTATCTATGTATCTCTCTCTCTCAAAATGTATAGCTTCATTATGAAAACAATACTCAACCATGGCTGGAAGTTATAACTGAAGAGGTTCAGGGCTAGTAATTGTGAAAACTTGTTCACATAAGATCTGTCCCACTGTTTTTGTTTTTATTTCTATGTGAATGAGGGACACAAAAGGCATAACTGCCTGCAGCGAGTGCCTCCCCCAGATTTCAAAGAGTGACAGGGCCGAAATCAAGGGACGTTCGAGCTAATATGCCTGGACACACAGTGTTTTAAGCAATTTAAGTCATAGGAAGAGGGAAAGATTGATTCTGGGAGAGAGTTCCAGAGCTCAGCAGTTGAATAGAAGAAAGTCTGAGAATAGCGTTTCACTCTTGGGTTGGAGAGTTGCACAGAGTAGGGGTGGGACTGTGTTGCAAGGCGGGTACTACGTACCCTACGTAGAGGAGGTGGTATAGACTGGGAAAGCTCTGAGGAACACTGATTATTGTAGTAGCGATAGAATAGTGAGAGAGATGCAACATTGCGGCGAAGAGAAAGAGATTGCAGAGAATTGGTGAGTGGACGGGAGTTAATGATACGAAAAGCATTCCTTTCTACTTTATCTAGGAGTGCGGTGTGAGAGGATCGTCCCCACACATGTGAACAATACTCCATACAAGGACGCACTGTGCCCTAGTACAGAGCAAGTAGCTGAGCAGGGGTAAAGAACCCCTTCAGGCAGTTGAGCACACCCAGCTTCTGGGAGGCTGCCTTAGCGAGACTGGTTATATGGTCTTTCCAAGTGAGAGCAGAAGAAAAAGAGACACCTAGAACATTGAGGGAAGATGAAGGGTTGATTTTTGTATTGTTGAAGAATAAGGGATAGTCCTCTGGAGGTTCCTGACGGGTAGTAAGGTGGATAAATTGAGTTTTGAAAGCATTAAATTTAACAAGGTTTTCTCTACCCTAATTGGAAATAGTAGCTAGATCAGAAGATAAGCATTTTATGGCTTCATTACATTTACTTTTGAGGAACTGCTGGCTGGGGCGGTCTGGAAAACTAATTGAGTGGTGTAAAGTAGAGTCGTCTGCATATGAATGGATGGGACTAGATGTACAGTTGAGAAGATCATTTATGAAAAGTAGAAAGAGAATAGGAGAGAACCCTGAGGAACACCGGACTTGATAGGATGAGGAATTGAGCGATGGCCGTCCACAACCGCAGCTATGGAACGGCCGGAAAGGAAATTAGATACAAAGGCACAGATGGAGGGACAGAAACCGAAGGAGGGCAGTTTGGAAATTAAAGATTTGTGCCAGACTCTATCGAAGGCCTTCGATATGTCTAGTGCAACAGAAAAAATCTCACCGAAGTCCCGAAAGTTGGATGACCAAGAGTTAGTAAGATAAGAAAGAAGATCACCAGTAGAGCGACCCTTAAGGAAGCCATACTGGCGATCTGAGAGCAAATTATGAGAAGAGAAATGCTTAAGAAATTTGGAAGCAAGAATAGTTTCAAAAACTTTAGAGATACAAGAGATGAGAGCAATTGGACGATAGTTGGAGGATTGAGAGCGGTCACCCTTAGAGACAATTACTTCACAATCTATTTATATTTAATAAATATTTGGGACAGGTTGAATGACAGCAAACTTCCAGCAAGAAGGAAAGACGTTAGAGGAGAGACAGAGACGAAAGAGTTTGCCTAGGCAGGGGGTCAGCACGGAAGCACAGTTTTTAAGTACAACAGGAGGAACACCGTCCGGACCGTACGCCTTCTTAGTATTAAGGCCAGAGAGGGTAGAAAGTACATCTTTAGAAGAGATTAGGATATTAGGCATAAGTAGGAGAGAGGGGGTTGGAGAGGGAGGAATAGCACTGGAATCATCCAAGGTAGAGTTTCTGGCAAAAGTTTGAGCAAAGAGTTCAGCTTTGTCAGAGGAAGAAGTGATGGTTGTGCCATCCGAGTGGAAAAGGGGAGGGAAAGACGAGGAAGAAAAGTTGTTGGCGAGGTTTTTGGCTAGATGCCAGAAAGCTTGGGAAGAGCTAGAGTTGGATAGTTCAGTGCATTTATTATTGATGAAAGAGTGCTTTGCAAGTCGAAGAACAGATTTGGCTTGATTCCGGGCAGAAACATAGGAAGAATGAGATTCTTGAGTTTTAAGGCGTCGGTACCATTTGAATGCTTCCTCCTTGTTGTGGACAGTAGTAGAATAAGCGTGAGTAAACCAAGATTTTTTTGCATTAGACTGAGAGAAAGAAAATGGAATGTACGCTTCCATGTCTGAGAGGATTACCTCGGTAATGAGTTCAGCACTCTCCGAGGGTCCTCGGCCATGGAAGCAGAAGTCATTCCATGGGAAATCAAAGAAGTACTGCCGGAGAGCCTCCCAGTCGGCAGCGCCAAAGTGCCACAAGCGCCGCCGGCTGGGAGGATCGGATGGCCGTACTGAAGAGATAGGACAGGTGACGGAGATAAGTTTATGGTCGGAGGAGCCCAAAGGAGAGAAAAGATTGGCAGTATAAGAAGGAGGGTTAGAAGTCAGAAATAAGTCGAGAATGTTGGGCCGATCTCCGAAGCGATCCGGGATACGGGTGGGTTGCTGGACCAGCTGCTCTAGGTCATTTATGATAGAAAAGACATAGGCCTGTTCACCAGGTGGATCAGTAGAGTGAGAGGAGAGCCATTGGCGGTGGTGATATTGAAATCTCCTAAGATGGAGATTTCAGAGAAGGGAGAGATAGATAGAACCTGGAACAAACTTCCCTCAGAAACTGTAAGCAGGTCTTCAGTAGAGCAGTTCAAGAAGAGAGTAGATAGTACTTTACACACTGTAATGAGTGTAGTGAACTAAACGGTCTATCTTCTTCCACTTCGAGTATCTCCTTGGAATGGACAGCAAAATCTCTGAGATTCTAACTATTCCTTGTAACTCTCTCTCTCTCTGTCCTTGTTCCTGACAAATCAATGACTTTGCTTATACAATTGTATTGACATTACATTTGCATTCAACCTCACACCTTTAGAGATAACACAAGATAATTGATTTGTGTTCTACTAGAAATACCGTTCTAGCAAACTAATTGAACTTTTTGTATTTGGTAAACAATTAGAAAGTATTTTCATGTAGTGCGTTATATATACAGATTATATATATATATATATATATATATATATTGTTTCGAGGGGAACCGGGGCAACCAGACGCTCTAATAGCCTAGCCCACAGCACCGTACTACCATGCAACAGACACGCTCTTAATATCTGACTCAAACACCAAGACACGCAGGTTCGCTAGGAAAAATTGTTATCTTTCTCTTTGCTCTATTAAAGCAGTAACAAGGAGACACAAAAATATCTATTATCCCCGAGCCTAGTCCACAGTGCATGTAGTATGCCAGAGAACTTCTAAGGTTATTCTAATCTGCCCAAATGTTTCCTAACTATACCACTACTAGACTCCCAGAACACTCTATATCATACCCAATTGCTTAGGAACTGAGAACAATACAGAGCAAAAACCCATGGAAAGTGCAGTGCAATAAACCTCTGTGCCAAGCCTATTATCCCTAGCTTATGTCCTAATTATACACCGAGTGGCTCTCTTCAGCACAGCTCGGCGGTGGTGTTGTAAGGGATAAACAACTTTAATGACTTAACCCTTACAACATCATCTGGGGTTAGCTCAATACAACCGAGTACAATGGGGACAACCTCACCTAGTAACAGGCTCCACCTCTAGTCCCAAACTGCACCGAATGTATTGCTGCTAAAACTAAACAAGGCTCAAGGGTTGATATCCTGGGGAAGTTGGAAGCTGGCTGCCACCCAATAAAGGGTTGGATAAGACCCGAGTCAAAGGATGCTGTGTGGTGGAAAAAAGCTTAGCCTACCATATCACACACCCAGCAACCTCAGTACTCAAAGGCCTGACAAAAACAGAGATAAACAGTCCAGCCACCCAATCCCCCCAGTGATATCAACCGTGAATAATATGCACATCTAATAATGGTGAAACAATGCTGCAGAATAATGGAAAAAAACATGGAGAAATAAAAGAAGAAGCTTATATTCTAGATTGCCAAAGAAGATATGAATGCAGTAATTAATATTAAACTAAATATGTTAAAACAAAACAAGATGCTCAATATGACTCCAGCCCCTGCTATGCTCCAATCAAATAACGAACAAAAAGAAATATGCGGTATTCAAGGGAAAACACGAAGCAGGGTGTGACGCCTGCCAGCGTTGGCAGAATCGCCTCCCGGTAGCCACTAGCGCTCGCCAGGGCAGTGAAATGGGCTACAGTCTATCTACAATGTTGTACTTTCTTTCTTGTGAATCGTCATGTTACGGGCAGTGTGGAGGTGGTCTTTGTTTTCGCCTGTGACAGTGCATTATATTTGATATCATGAGTTGAATATAAGATGCATTGTTGTGTAGAGTTGAGAGGAAGAGCGAGCGAGCAGCATGGGGGTAGTGAGTGTTGCTTTCCCTCCTCCTCCCTCCCTTCCGGAGGAGTCCCTCGCCGCGTGGTCTTTCTCTCGGTTTTGATTGGCTGGTGGTTCCTGGCGCCTTTTGCAGGCCTGCTGCCTGGTGACGTAGCGGCCTGTGATTGGCCGACCACCATGCCTTTGTGTGATCCTGAGGGTACCGAGGAGCTACCCTCCTCAGAGCTTGCCTGACCAGCATACCCCTCACACCTCCCTTGCAACCTGTCCCCGACTTCTACCTATAGAACAATTTCTCTCTCTCCCAACTTCTTACCTCTCATTCTTCCAATCTATTTAACATCATAACTCCCCTTTGGTTCTGCACGATTTCATACATCGGCCATCGTATTATATGCTGAAGTTCTCAGATATTCCATGTTTAGTTAGACATTTTGGAGGGGTTAACATTTTGTCTGTAGAGGTTCGACACACTCGTTGTGTCTCCTTACCTTTTGCTTGGTTGTCTGCTGGGCTATTTAATGCTAGACTGTGGTGAGGCTGTTGTTGTTGTGATTTCCGATGTGTACCAGGTTTTGTTGAACTTGTACAATCGCAACGGATACGTGGGAAGCCTAGGTTGTCTTTCTGACTGTGTACCTTGTGAGTTTAGCACTGTGTTGTGAGTGAGGGCTTTTGCCTCTGCCACCCAACACTGTGCTAACTCGTTTTGCTTTGACTTTGAGAGGGTCGCCAGGAGAGAACCAGATACTAGCGATCTGGATCTCTCAAGAGAGCACCCCGTAATTTAACGTTGCCTGAGGAAGTACTTCTTTTGTTGTTGGAGATAATACTATTGTGCATTTATCGTTATTCCCGTGCCAGTTAACACTGTATGTCCCTACACTTGTCATATCTTGTTCCTGCTCTATATAACAGTTCAAAATCTGATTCGATCATCTTAAGCAGCATCAGACTTTCTTCAGAAGATTCCTGTTCGATGCTTTAGGACTTTTGTTCACTTTCTTTAATATAAGAGTGACAGTTTATTATTGTTTAGAGTAACTTTAATTATACCTGCTTCTTGTTTGCATTAAATCATTCCAGTGATTTAATTAAGCTCTCTATCTTTTTCCTTGTATACATTATTAACGTAATTATATGTTGTTGTGATCAGGCTGTATCAGAGATCATCAGCCTGTAGTAGTAGTGCATTTATACCGAGTTATAGGATACCCCGCTATCGCAGATTTAACTCTGGAGGGTATAGGTGTTTTTGTGTGCCGGCATTATAAGTTCGAGGGTTGGATCTAGTGTTACCGTTGTGGCTGTGTGACTTTCTAGTCCAATGATTAGGAGCCCTTGTTTTATACGAGTCCCGGTCGTAACACTCTGGACTCCTTCTCGACCCTATCAGGGTTATAGGAGGAAACTGGGCATAAGGGGGAACATTGTGCTGAGCAGCCACGGTATGAGTGGCAGTGAAATGTTGGGGTGTGGCCCACGAAACATGGGGGGAAGAAGGAGGATACTGGGGATTGCTAGCATAACTTGAAACAAATATACTGGCCATAGGGGCATGAACATAGCCCTGTGAAAATAAAGGGGCCGAACTGATAAGTACAGTATCACCTTGCTCTGGAGTTGTTGCTCCACTCCGGTCCCCAGTAGAATAATAGCTAACCTGACTACTAGGACGCTGCGGCACATTCAGGATGGTGCCATCATCCACAACACAAGTACTAGCTTCAAAATAAGGACCCCTAGGCTGCGCAGCCAACTTGCACACCTCTTGAACTAATTCTGCCTTAGACATACCACTGCACCAGCTCCATCCATACGCCTCCAACACACGTCTTAATTCATCACTACTCCTGCTAGAAACCTCTTCTTGACTAGGTTGGGTTGTAATAAACTGCAAGGCATCCTCCTTCCCCACAATATGAATAGGAATGTAATCAACATGCGACATCATAGCAATAGTTGTGGACACAGGTTAATGAAATAAGAGTACTGTGTCCGTAGACTTTCAATTACAAGAAAAATTACTGACAATCTAAATATAATGCTCCACACCACAAGAACTCTATACTGTCACACTATGCTGGTCTGAGGTCGCCACTGTTACGAACGGAGCCGGGGCAACCAGGTGCTCTAATAGCCTAGCCCACAGCACCGTACTACCCTGCAACAGACACGCTCTCAATATCTGACTCAAACACCAAGAGACGCAGCTTCGCTAGGAAAAATGGTTATCTTCCTCTTTGCTCTATTTACCTTCTCACGACCATATGATGCAGAGGTTGCCAGATTAGCAATACTAAATAGAGTTCTCTCACTTTTATAATTACCTCTCAAAAATTAGTTTTCTGCCCTTAATTCAAAGACAACTGCAGAGTTTGAAGTAACTAAACTAAAGGTTACTAAATACCCCTGATGGTAACAAAGGTTTTAAAGTATCCCTAATAGGCTCAAAATTGCGTCAAGAACCTGAGAGGGTTAAAGCAGTAACAAGGAGACACAAACATATCTATTGTCCCCGAGTCTAGTCCACAGTGTGTGTAGTATGCCAGAGAACTTCTAAGGTTATTCTAAACTGCCCAAATATTTCCTAACCATACCACTACTAGACTCCCAGAACAATCTATATCACACCCAATCGCTTAGGAATTGAGAAAAATACAGAGCAAAAACCCATGGAAAGTCCAGTGCAATAAACCTCTGTGCCAAGCCTATTATCCCTAGCCTATGTCTAATAATACACTGAGTGGTTCTCTTCAGCACAGCTCGGCGGTGGTGTTGTAAGGGGTAAACAACTTTAATGACTTAACCCTTACAACATCATCTGGGGTTAGCTCAATACAACCGAGTACAATGGGGACAACCTCACCTAGTAACAGGCTCCACCCCTAGACCCAAACTGCACCGAATGTATTGCTGCTAAAACTAAACAAGGCTCAAGGGTTGATATCCTGGGGAAGTTGGAAGCTGGCTGCCACCCAATAAAGGGTTGGATAAGACCCTAGTCAAAGGATGTTGTGTGGTGGAAAAAAGCTTAGCCTACCATATCACACACCCAGCAACCTCAGTACTTAAAGGCCTGACAAAACAGAGATAAACAGTCCAGCCACCCAATCCCCCCAGTGATATCAACGATGAATAATATGCACATCTAATAATGGTGAAACAATGCTGCAGAATATTGGAAAAGAACATGGAGGAATAAAAGGAGAAACTTATATTCTAGATTGCCAAAGAAGAAATGAATGCAGTAATTAATATTAAACTAAATATGTTAAAACAAAACAAGATGCTTAATATGACTCCAGCCCCTGCTATGCTCCAATCAAATAACGAACACAAAGATATATGCGGTATTCAAGGGAAAACACGAAGCAAGCCAACTCGTGAAGCAATGATGTTGCTATAACGAGGGGTGGGACTGAAGTGTTGGTGGGACCGTGGGAACATTCACTCGAGGGTCCCCTGGCCGCGAGAAGTGAGAGCTCCAAGCGTCACTAGATTGCATAATTATACTAGGCACTTGTGCTCTCATTAACAATACATACATGATCACCTAAATACAAGATATCATTGTGCAAAATTATGATAACGAAAACAATTCCCCAAGGGCTGAACAAAAGAAGTAATTATACTTGTGACAGCTAAAGAGATCGCTAGCCTCTCTACCTGGCCCCTCACATGATAACCATGACGTCACTGCTGGACACGAGGGATACAGGGAGCGAGAGAGAGAAAACATGGCTCTCTCCCAATATAACACAGGCTATGTAAATTATTATAACACACATACAACTGAACTGAGGTTTATATAAGTTCAGGGGAATGTGACAATATATATATAGTTATATATATATATATATATATATATATATATATATATATATATATATATATATATATATATAATATATATATATATTAAATAATATATATATATATACAGTATATATATTTATATACAGTATATATATATATATATATATATATATATATATATATATATATATATATATATATATATATATATATATATATATATAATAACTACGGTTGAAAATTAGGCGGTTGAAGACTGACCTCACCAAAACGGTCAAAGATCAACACAAGATTACAGGGTCTGCAGAGTGCCGATTAGCTCACACCCGGCAGATCCCCCCTCATACCCAACCCATCTCGTCCATATGCCTATCTAATTTTATCTTATTGCTCTCTATCGTTCTTGATCCCACTATAGTACTTGGTAGCCTATTCCACCTATCTACAACTCTGTTACCAACCAATATTTGCTTATATCTTTTCTGAATCAAAATTTGTCCAATTTGAAACCATTTGATCGATATCTTTTGCAATCACTGAGCTTTAGTACATCTTTCATGTCCCCTTTATTAATCGCACTAACTCACTTGAACACCTATCATATCCCCTCTAACTCTGCGTCTCTCTAACGAATGTAAGCCTAATTTCTTCAACCTCTCTTCATATCTAAGATTTCTAATATTGTGGTAGAGGACTGATAGGAGGGCCTGCAACGTTGCGTTCTCTGGCGTTTGTGAAACTCGGAGCTTGAGCTTAGTTGCAGTCCCTAAATTTCCCCCATATTTTTCTTATTTAGACCATTTTATGTCTCCGTCCTTAACCTCTGAAGTGCGCATGGGGGTAATTGGAAACGTCCCCCTGTGCTGACGTATTTGAGGTGTTTCCGTCACTAAAATATTCATTGTGCCATTAATAGCATTAATACTTATCCATATGCGCCTATTATGGGTTGATTATAAAGGTATTAACCTGAAACAACAATAAAACGAGTGAAAACAGCGTTTGGATTGTCAAAATCGGAGATATAGCCCGCGAGTTGTATAATGTATGGGTGAGGCAATCTGCTTTCCCGCCAATTTCCCCCAAGGCCACTGAGACACAGTCGATCGATACTCTCTCTCTCTCTCTTGCACTCGCTTGCCATCAGTGATGACAACACCCTGCTTGCAACTCGCTAATGTTAGCACGAAAATATACCTCAGAATAAGGGAATAACAGGGAAAATAGGTGATAACTGAAGGAGAGGAGGAAAGTGGGGAAGGAGAGGAGGTAGAGGACTGAGATTTTGCATGGCCCAGGGGCCAAAAAAAAAAAAAAAAAAAAAAAAAAAAATGTTTTTTTCGATGTCAAAAGTTGATTTTTTTTTTCACTCACTCATAAGAGTCTCCCCGCAGTGCGCCGGGGGAACTCTTATGAGTCTCCCCACAGCTCCCGGGTTAATGTCACCCGCGTCTGGCAGACTAGGTCGACCAGCTAAATGCTCGGGACGGAGCATATACCAAATTTAATAAATAATAAATGTGTTCCCCCCCCCCCCTTTTAGAAAAATGCTACTACCACAGGTACCCACTAACATCTAGGATAAGAAATAAATGATTAACTAAATATTTACAGCTTTAGCTTCATTATTGTACCTATATTCTCCCTATTATTTGATAATTTAGGCCATTTTTATGTTTCTGTCCTTTAACCCGTAAACGGCGGCAAAGCTCATAAGAGGTATTACTGGGCAACGGCGGCAAAGCTCTTAAGAGGGAAGCCTAAACAAAACATTTAAACAGCCCCAGTAGCACTAAACAAATGTTTTTTTTCTTTTTTTTCCCTATACCTCATATCACTCCTCCACATCCCCTCCTTCCTCCCTTTCCCCTCCCCCTTCAATTATCACCTATTTTCCCTGTTATTCCCTAATTCGTTGGTATATTTTTGTGCTAACATTAGCAAACTGTGTGGAGGATGTGCTTACGTGCCTAGCGGGTGTGTTACATAACCAAGTGTGTGTATGAGTAGGCTCAGTGTGGCTTGAGGCCTCGTGGAGGGAGGGGTTGCCTCAATTTTCTCCATAATTCATGAATGGGCTTGTCCATCTATATTCGCGATTTTGACCAGGAAAATTATATTTTCACTTGTTTTATTGTTGTTACAGGTTACTATCTTCAAAGTGAAGGTAAAATAGGCTCATATGAATAAGTAATAACGATATTTATCGTAAAATTACGATTATAGGCCTGAATGGAGCCAATATGCTCGCCCATGGGCAGCTAGTTCAATACCCCCCCCCTCGCCGTTGCCGGGTTAATGTCACCCGCGCCTGAAAGACCAAGTAGACCAGCTAAATGCTCGGGACGGAGCATATATGACATTTAATTCAATAATAAATATATTCCCTCCCCCTACTAGCGTGCGTTCCCACGTATTAGGTAAATTATATAGTGGACTTAATGTTTTCAACTAATTATTCATCTGAATTTGTAGCAAATAATGGTACACATATAATACTAAAGATTAACAGCTAAATTGAGTATGTGTTAGGCTATATCTAAATGTAATTTTGATTGTTCAAAATTAGTCTTCAGTATAAACATTAATAATAGTCCAGAAAATAATTACCCATTTTCCAAAATGACTGATATACTCTTGAAAAAATCTATGGTGGGGAAATTAGGCTGGGTAACTAGAGCATTAAATAATTGCCAGGAGGTAAAAAGACGTAAACCCCTGTCCAAGGGAGCTGTTAAAGTCTCAAATCCAAGATCTGAAAACCCGGTGGGATAATTATGAAGTGTCTTTCAATAAATTGGAGGACTTTTGCATCAAACAAGAGCAATCTAAAAAGTTTGAAGAAATAAAGCGAGCCTATACAGATGCTCGTGAAAATTATTTGGATCAACTAGCTGGGTTCGAATCCTTGGCGACAGAGACAGTTACCGGGACAGGGAGTAATGGTACCAGTAATGGTATTGCGGCTCCGGGACAACAAAGCTTTAAGTTGCCACCTTACCTGAATTTGATGGGCAATCTGACTGGAATACCTTTTGGGACAAATTTAAGGGTTTAGTTCATGACAGGTTAGATATTTCTGCAGCAAATAAATGTTCATACTTATTGGGTCAACTTAAGGGTTTTGCATTGGATCTTGTCAAGGAACTTCCCTTAACAGATGCCAATTATACAGCAGCTCTAGAAGTTATCAAGGAAAATGTTGAAGATACGGAGTTGACTCTACAGCGCCTAGTTTACAAATTGCTGGATTTATCTGGACCAAAGCATACGTACCAGGATCTTCAATCATTCCGGATCAGCTTGAATTGCGTTTTAAAATCACTTAGTACCCAGAAAGATCTTGACTCAGCTTCTTGGCTCTTGAACCATATTGTACAACAAAAGCTCTCTCAGAAAACTTGTGATGAATTGTACCACAGGTATAAGACGAACTACTTCACGTATCAAGAGATAGAAGGGGGTTTAAGAGAGCTGTGTAAACACATGCAAGATTCCAAGAAGGATACCGGTATCAAGGAAGGAGACAACAAGGTTAAATACACAAAAGCATCTACAGCAGGGACTAAAGAAAAAGCAAAACCATTCAAGAAAGAAGAGGTTGGTACCTATGTGATATCCGTCCAGCAGAATAATCAAACTAGTACAGTATCAAAAACAAAAGGCGTTTGGGAGAGAAAAAATTCTCGTCTCAATTCTCCAGTGACCCAAGAAGTAACCAGAGATATTAACCCCACACCAGTGGTAAACTAAGAAACCTGGAAGATGTATATGTTATGTTCAGAACAACATTCCACAGTGTATTGTAGGACTTACCCAGATCTTAAGGCTAGACTTCCACGACTCATCGAACTAGGTAAGTGTCTTGTTTGCCTTAGCATAAGACATTCTACTGAGGAATGTGCTACTAAATTAAATGTATGTTTTCGGTGCAAGACTGGTGTACATCATACCGCGTTGTGTCCCAAGATCAGTGAAGTACAACCCAAAACGACAAGTGTAAATATGACCCTGACCACTGGAAACCCAATGCATACTCCGGCAGCTACTCCTACAGCCGAGGTTCAACTGATCAGAGAAAAAGAGGTTATGCCAGTCAAAGCACTCTTTGATACTGGAGCGCAAAAGACTTTCATTGCCGGAAATTTTGTCAGAGCCATGAATTTGCCAACAGTAGGAAGAGTGAACATGGCAATAACTGGATTTTTGTAAAATAAAGAAACACCAACATTTGACGTGGTTAAACCCCTGATTAAATTGGGCAAATATAAATGTAAAGTGACTGCGGTGGTTAAGGAAGACATGAACACTTTTGTGGTAAATAAGGGTTTAAAGGAAGCATCTGACTTCTTAACAAAGAAGGGTGTTCAACTAGCAGACCGAACTATAGAGTCTGACGTAGTAGGTCCAATTCAACTGATCATCGGCTCCGACTATTGTGGTCGCTTTTTGCGAAAAATGACTCGGAAACACGGTATCCAGTTAATTTCTTCATCAGGTGGATATATAATCATGGGATTTCTACCCACATGTGGCCCAAGTGAATCAGACAACCGGATGGATCCAGTCTTTGTGAATCCTGCACAATCTCTGGTGGTGGCTAGAATTGGTGCAGAGTTAATACTATCACAACTAGGAGACATTCTGGAAGAGCAACAAGAACCTGTTCACAAACTTTGGGAACTGGACACTGTGGGTATAGAAACAGATCTTCCCACCCCTGAAGACATCTTAACATATAACCACTACATAGACACAGTTGAGTATAAGGATGGCCAGTACTGGGTAGGACTTCCATGGAAGATAAATGCCCCCGAATTAACAACTAACTACCAGAGTTCAAGATGTCAATAAAATAAAATGGTGGAGAGATTGCGTCAACATCCTGAACGACTGAAAAATTTTCATAAAATAATTCAAGAGCAGTTGGAAAATGACTTTATTGAGGAGGTCCCAGGTGAAATAAACCATAAAGAGGGTCATCACCTTCCTCATCATGCTGTAAGTAAGGACTCCAGTACTACCCCCATCAGAGTGGTATTTAACTGCAGTTCTCGAGCAGCGAAGAATAAAGCAAGTCTAAACGATTGTCTCTATGTAGGACCAAATCTGACTGAAATACTGGGTGATGTACTATTAAAATTCAGGACGAAGAGATTTGGGTTTGTGGCAGATATCTCCAAAGCCTTTTTGAGAATAGGGTTAAAGGAGCAGGACCGCAAATTCACAATGTTCCTTTGGCCTGAAGATCCTTTTCAGCCTGGTGGGTGGATAAAAGAATACCGCTTTCGGTCAGTGTTGTTTGGTTCCTGCTCTAGTCCTTTCTTGTTGTGCAGCACTTTGAGATATCATTTCCAGAAGACAGAGAAACCGTAAATGGGTCAACTGTTTTACATGGATAATCTTCAGGGTGTTGCCGACAGTGGAGAAGAGGTGATTGAAATCTACAATTTGGCATGGCAAGAATGTAATAAAGCCAATATGCCACTACAAAGTTGGAATTCAAACTCTCATATTCTTTTGGACCAGATAAGAAGAGACTATCCTGAGTATCAAATACCTGAATATCAACCAGTACTAGGATTGCTGTGGAAAACAACTACTGATGAGATGTCTCTAAAGCCCCTCAAGTTTCCCGATGTAAAACTCACAAAACGTACACTCTTAAGTCAGGTCTCTATGATGTTCGACCCATTGGGCATATTTAGCCCCATATCAATTAAAGGGAAAATTTTAGTTCAGGAGGCCTGGAGAGAAGCACTGAGTTGGGATACTCCATTACCTGAAAAGTATACTGAAGAGTGGAACAAATTGCAGGTAGAATATGAGAAGGTATCCTCAGTCAAGTTTCCTAGAAGATGTGATCCTTCCTCTGATAATGAGTGTGCTCAATTGCACGTGTTTTGTGATGCTTCATCTAAGGCGTATGGTGCAATAGCTTATTGTGTCACTGAAGTCCGATCTACTATGATTATGTCCAAATCCCGAGTAGCGCCATTAAAACAACGTACCCTTCCACAGTTGGAGCTGACCACTGTTGAATTGGGAACTAGGTTAGCTACTGATTTGAATGGTATGTTCCCCTTTTTAGGTGAGACATATAAATATGGACAGATAGTGAGATATGTTTGCACTGGATAGCTAAGGATGATAGTCACACAGTTTATGTGCGTAACAGAGTACACAAAATAATGGAACTGCAAATTAACTATACATTCATGCATGTTAAGTCAAAGGATAATCCGGCTGACTTGGTGAGCCGAGGTGTTAGTGTCAAGAAACTGATTAACGAAACTCTGTGGTTTCAGGGTCCCGTTTGGCTACGTCAGAGTGATTGGCCAGAACAAAAATCATACCAGAAGGTTAATGATGATCAACTTCATATGGACCCAATAATTATCCCAAAGTCTTCAGTGATTGACATCACCAAGTTCTCCAATTTGGACAAACTATTAACTGTAACTAAATTTGTGTTTAAGTTCCTGAGCAAGAAGGTAAAGATGGATGAATTAACCCACTTACCTACTCGATCAAAAGGATACAAGCTGAAAAGTATGACGAGGAATTAACACAGCTACGTAAATCCAATCCCAAGCCAACCAAAAGAATGAAGGACCTTGGGCTGTACCTAGACAATCAAGAATTAATATGTTGTCGAGGTCGTATTGGTAAAGCTGATCTACCCCTCAAAACTTGGCATCCGATCATATTGGCCAAGGATTGCGACCTCACCAAATTGATGATTTTAAAAGCGCATGAATCCACTAAACACGGTGGGATAGCAGACACTCTAGCCTATATGCGACAAACATATTGGATACCCCAGGGACGACATGCTGTTAAACGCTGTATCAAGAATTGCATTATTTACAAGAGGTATACAGCTATAGCTATTCCTTACCCTGGACCACCAGCTCTTCCGCCAGACCGCATTCACCAAAGGACACCGTTTGAGGTAACAGGTATAGATTACACTGGTGCCATCTCTCTCACAGGAGATGATCGTCCACCCAAGAAGGTTTACATATGTCTATTCACCTGTACCAGCACTCGGGCTATCCATTTGGAAATAGCGGAGGACGTGAGCTCGGAAACCTTTATAAATTTATTTGGAAGATTTGCCGCTCGGCGAAGTTGTCCCAGACGTTTGATTAGTGACAATGAGACAAATTTTGTGGGCGCATCACCGTTGGTTTCTGAACTATTGAAGAGCAATGCAGTACAGCAAATGTTGGATTCTAGAAATTGTTATTGGTCATTCACAACTCCCAGAGCCCCTTGGCAAAATGGATTTACAGAGAGAATGATAGGTATCGTGAAATCGTGCCTGAAAAGGGTTCTTCACAAGTCCATGGCCACCTTGGATGAGTTAAGAACTGTTGTCACCGAGATAGAAACCAGAGTAAATAATCGACCACTAACGTATCAAGATGACTCCAATCTGGAAATTGAGGCCTTAACACCGGCTCATTTATTATATGGTAGACGATTGGACCCAGTCCCCCGTTTGGACGTGACCGAGGAATTAGTGGATCCCTCCGTTAATGAAGCAGATGCACACTTGCGACAAAGCTACCATAAACTCTGCAAAATACTGGATGCCTGGAACAAACATTGGGCATCAGAGTATATCTTGAAGCTACGGGAGAGGTATTATGGTGCGAATTCTGCTAGTAACCGTCACAAACCTGAAATGGGAGATATAGTCTTGTTGAAAATGGACCAATCTCACTCTAAATGGCCCTTAGCAAGGATCCAAGAAGTCTATCCTGATTCTGAAGGGGTTATCAGAACCGTTAAGGTTGTATCTCGAGGACAAACCACTCTCAGAACTGTAGATCGGCTCATACCTATGGAACTCGCCATCCCACCGGAGGAAGAAAGCAACCCATAGTAATAGGGAGCCCAAGACAACAACGAGCAGCTTCTGCGGGGTCTAGAAGAAATTGGCGTGATTTGGTAGCCGCAAGTGATATAACATGATGCAACACATCATACTTCGCCTGGCCCCAATCTGTGAGAAATAAATTGACTACACCGGTATCTGGGGACTGTTGGCAACAACCTTCCGATAGGGTAACCTCACTAGAGTGAACAATTTCCTACCAGAACCCGGTGATTGTATATATTGTAGAGAATAATTAATATTAAGTAATTTAGTAGTGTATAAGATTACCTTGGCCAAGTTAATATAGTTATAAAACCTTGTATGATTAGATTTAGAGGTACTATATTCGGTATCAGTTTTGAAATTCCCACGCTTGTAGGTGCGATCCACAGCTTGCTGTAATATCCAGATCGCCTGGATAATATGTTTACTAAATCGTTGTGAAACGATATTTATATTAGTATGCTTATTTCTCATTTATAGGATAAAGTCATCTCTGCATTCTTTAAATACTCTAGCATATATATACCTCGTCAGGACCAGGCGATTTTTGAGGTTTGAGTCTGTCAATTTCCTTAAGCACATCATTTCTACTTATACTAACTGTACTTAACATATGTTCTATACTGTCACTATATACCATATTGACTTCTGGAATCTGTGCCAAATTTTCATTAGTGAAAACGGAAAGAAACTGACTATTTAATGTACTGCACATTTCTAAATCATTTTCTGTTATTTCTTCTATTGAAGTTTTTAGGGGGCCTATTACATCTCTAACTTTAGATTTATATAGTTGGTAAAAAGCTTTAGGGTTATTTTTTGAGTCACTGGCTATCCTTATTTCATAATTTCTTTTTGCTTTCCTGATTTCCTTTTTGACCTGTCTTGATAGAGTCTGATAGTATATAATTATGTAGATGATTTTCGCCTTTCTTTATTTTTCTATATATTCCTTTCTTTTTTCCTATAGGATTTATTAGCTTATTAGTCATCCATTTTGGTTGGTCCTGCGTCGTCGATCTAAATCTTCTTTTAGGGATATATTTATTTTAAGCATTGTGGAGTGAAGCAATAAACTGGTTATATGTAGGTGGCAAGTTTAACTCTGGCATATCCTGACTTAATTGCTTAACAATAGGGTCCACCCTTAAGTCTCTTCTTAGCCCACCATAATCGGCTTTTCTGAAATCTGGGATAAGTGTCGTATTCTCTTTAGCATTCCCTGTCCATTGTATATTAAAATAAATAGATTTATGATCGCTATTTCCTAGGTGGTCACCAATCTCTACATCATTTATCATATGTTCATTGTTACTGAAAACTAAATCAAGAATGTTAATACCTCTAGTCGGCTTATCTATGAATTGAAATAAATAACTATCTTGTACTACCTCAATAAACTCTACTGAATCGGAGTCGCCTATTTGGTGCTGCCAATCAATGTTCGGAAAATTAAAATCCCCCATAATGCACACATTGCTAAACCTTGATGCTATTTTAATTTCCTCCCATAACGATGTTCCGCCATTTCTACTCATATTAGGCGGTCTATATATAACTCCAATAACTATGGTCTCACTACCTTCGTTAACCTCTACCCAAACACTTTCATTATCATTATTTAGTCTAATACCTGATTTAATACAGCTTTTTAATGTACTCCTGGCAAACACTGCTGAACCCCCGCCCCTCCTACTTGTTCGGTCACATTTAAACAAACTATATCCTGGAATATAAAATTCTGCTAAAAAAATGCCTAGATTCTGTATTAATCCACGTTTCAGTTAGCGCTATTATGTCTATATTTTCTGTGCTAACGAGTGCTCTAAGTTCGTTCATTTTGTTACATAAGCTCCTACAATTTGTATAATATACCCTCAACCTATTACTTTAATTTGCAACTAATTTTCTATTGTGTTTAGCTAACTTATTATTTCCTGTTGAACTACTAGCTCTAGACGGAAATTCTACTCTATCAGTATTCTCATCTTTGCTATCAGTTACAATGTGTAGTGTTATCGATACAACTATTACACATCTCTATATCCGCACTATCTTGACTGATTATTTCTATTTTACTCACTGGTTTGTCACATGAAGTACCTGCTCCATATGGAGACAGTATTTTACTTACACACCCATGTTTTTTTAACGAAACCCCGCAACAATCTTGTCCAGTGAGCTGGCTAAGGTCGAAACTCCTAGTTGAGAAAGATATACTCCATCCTGGGCATACAGTTCATCCTTACCATAGAAGTGGGTCCAGTTATCTAGGAATGGTATTGACTTTGCCTTGCAATACTTCTCCAGCCGGCTATTTACACCAATAGCCCTGGAGGACCATTCCTTCCATACCCCTCTTCTTGGCAGGATACTGTGTACCACAGGAAATCCACCCTTCTCCTTGATCCTCTCCAGCATTTCCTGGTACTTGGTCAGCAACTCCTCAGTCCTTCATCTCCATATGTCATTGGACCCCGCGTTGATGAAGATGATGGGGTCCTCCCCACGGGGTCAAGACGTTTCGCAGCACGTGACGTTGCGCCTCAGGTTCGGTCAGAATCGGTTATGCCTGTTCGCAGCAAATGATTGAGACGGTTCGCAGCAGATTCGTTTAACTGCAATGAGAGAGTTCGCAGCAGCTTAGGGAACAACAACTACAATAGGATAGGCCTATAAACTCCAGCTTTTGTCATTTGCCTTACAGCAGTGTTCCCTAGTCCCTACCAATACTGCTGACTTTTAAAATATGGACCGGTACCGGTAAGCAGGCTTTTTAGTTCACCATCCAAAATACGATTATGCATGCAGTTCTTCCACACCTTTTATTCTGAATATTTTTTTGGTTTAACTTTCTTAGTAAATATATGTATATTTTGTATTCCAATACAAAATATACTAAGCGATATTTTTTGTATAGTGTAATTATGCAGGTATTTTCGTACCGGTACTAACTATGATACATTCTAGCGCATTCCTTAATAATTGTACACAAGATTTCCTAATTGGTGTAGTGTACTGGGTTTAGTGGTAATTATATATCATATAATTAAATTGTTGGCTAGCTGACATTAACCCGTCCAGTATATTATGTTCTGGCAACTATTAGACCATTTGATTCAGTTTATTAAGAAAGACTTAGGCTAGCAATGGGGGGTCAGGAATACGTCATCAAAATATTACTCATTTCTATATTTATTAATGTTAGACATATTACTCTCAAATTCGACGACGTTTTTCCTGTCTCCCATTATAAAACAATCTGTCTAGGTCTCTCGTGGTGCTGGTAAGTTTTAGTTTCTGTGTGAGTTATCCCAGGTTCGAGTCCCGGGACTTCCTCGTGAGCTTTGTAGGCCTATTTAATTCGGGACTTTGTCTTCTGATTTGATCAGACTTATCATTTTTGTGTGTTATGATTTATATATTCATTTGAAACATTATTACTATGTGTATACTATCTATGATACATTATTATTATGTGTATACTATCTATGATACATTATTATTATGTGTATACTATCTATGATACATTCTCTAGCGCATTCCTAATGTCAGTCTAGCGTATATTTGTCTCAATTGACCACTTGCGAGTTTCGTTCTATAAGGAAGTTGGAGTTGTAGACATCGATATTTAGCAGGATTACCAGCTTAAATACGGTTGTAGTTCATTTATATATATACATAGAATCCAATTCAACATACCCTTTAGCCATCAGAAACCTACATTATTATTGCATTTCTGTTTACAATCGATGCATGTCTACAGCTTAAACTTCCTTATAGCCTGAAACTCGCAAGTGGTCAAATTCCTAAATTGGTGTAGTGTAGCGGCTGTAGCCTACTGGGTTTAGTGGTAATTATATACCGTAGGCTATCATATAACTATATTGGTGTAGTGTAGCGGCTGTAGCCTACTGGGTTTAGTGGTAATTATATACCGTAGGCTATCATATAACTATATTGGTGTAGTGTAGCGGCTGTAGCCTACTGGGTTTAGTGGTAATTATATTCCGTAGGCTATCATATAACCATATTTTTGGCTAGCTGATATTAACCCGTCCAGTATATTATGTTCTGGCAACTATTAGACTATTTTATTAAGTTTTTTAAGAAATACTATTACTTTCTGTGTCTGTGGTCAAAAGAGTTCGACTTCTCCAGTTAGGAAGAATCCACTTAGTCAAACCAATCAGCCCCAGTAAAAACCTGGCATAACAATATTAATACAAAAATAATAATAATAAACCTGTGTTGGTCAGTGTCAATTTAGCTACTTTCCCACGACACTAGCCGTATAAGCATCTTTGATTTGGTAGCTGATGTGGGACGGTTCGCCGCAGTTCCAATTATCGTCCGGGCTCGTTCGCCCGGACACCATCCATCTTCTCTGCCACCCTCCCGACTCCGGCTCCAGGTAGGCAGACAACTTTACTAATATGAGTGTTAGTAGCCCCGTCAAGGTACCTAACCATTGAATCACCGACAATGAACTTAGCTTGTTTCCGTTGTCGGCGTGTAGCAGGAGTTGTAGCAGCAACAGCAGCAGACTCCCCCCCCCCCCCTCCCCCCTCTCACTGCCTCGATGATCGCCACTTCCTCGCCATAACTCTCATCAACCAAGGTGCTGAAGTTGTTGTGGGTCTTGAGTGGCTGCCTTTTCAGCTTGCAGCCCATTGCACTTGTTGACACCACTTTCCAAGGAGCTTCACGATCCCTGGGAACACTTCCGGTAGCCTCACACTTCTTCTCCGCCATAGCTAGTCTCAAGGCCAAAATTTCATCTTTGAGACACTGAATCTCCTGCTCCACACTCTCCAGTCTTTCTTGCAAAGAAAGACAAAGCTGGAGAGTATGGGAGGAGACAGCAGACTCATCAACAACAGCCATCACTAAGAAAGTTCACTAGGACCTCACTAAGGGTAAACAGTACACTAACGGTCACTGGGGACTACCGCACTGGTCAAGGGTCAGAGGGCAACTGTTTATGTTTATTAATTTTATATTTCGATTGGTGTGGTAAGAGATAATATAATCCCTCACAATATATAAACATAAAATAACAAATGAATATGGTTTATGAATATACATATACATATATATCCCTTCCCCAGGTTTTGCACTAGGCCATCAGGGTTACCATCGGGGCTGCGATATATCCACTACACCATGAGGTGGTAAAACCCACAAAATGCGTTATGGATGGGAAAATAGCCTTATCCAAATGTATCCATTTTCTGTAGAGAATTACAAGAACATAAGAACATGAGAAAATGGGAGTCCGCAAAAAGCCGATTGGCCCACACAAGGCAGATCCCTCTCACACCCAACTCTAATTATAAGGCCTAATTATAAGCCCAGTTCACTAACACCATTAGGACTGACCTCACCAAAACGGTCAGAGGTCAGATAACGGGGTCTGCAGAGCGCCGATTGGCCCACACCTAACAGATCCCCTTCACACCCAACCCATCTCGTCCATATGCATATCTAATTTTATCTGAAATCTCCCTATTGTTCTTGATCCCACTATAGCACTTGGTAGCCTATTCCACCTATGTATAACTCTGTTACCAAACTTTATATACCGGTATATATATATATATATATTGTGACGCCTCCCGGCGTTAGCAGAATGGTTGCGTGGGGCATTGCAGCTCGCTAGCGCTCGCCAGGATGGGGGGATGGGCTACAGTTGTCCTAGAATGATCTGCTTTATTTAATTAGTGTCGTGTTGCCGCAGACAGTCTGGAGGTGGTCTTTGTTTTGGTCTGTGACCGCGCCTTGTATTTTATATTCGCTATAATATAAATGTTGCTTGTGTGGGAGGTGAGCGAGAGAGGGTGAGGGAGTACACCTGGCAGCGGGGTGAGCTATGACGTGGCTCGCTTGGGCGCTGACGGCGTTGGCGGCCGGGTGGTCAACTAGTCCCTTCCCATCGCGGCCTCGTGTTCTTTACCAGCTCAGAGCTTGCCTGACACGCGTATCGCCTACACCCTTTGCAATTCTGTCCCCCATACTCGCCACTTTGCATACTATTTCTCTCTCTCGACTTCTCCTTTCTCATTCTCTAAGCTTTATTAAACTCAACATCCCTTCTGGTTTCAGCATAGACGTTCACCGTCGACCAGTCGTATTGTACGCGAAGCTCTCAGATATTTCCATGTATTAGGTTAAGGAGGTATTATGCTTTATTGAGGTTAGAGAGACGGACTTTTCCGTATGTGTCCTCTCTCGGGAAGGTTGTAGACCGGTATATGTCTCCCTGGCAAGGTGTTGAGTGATTCTGCTTGGTTATCTAAATCTAGACTAGGGGTAGGGTTACTGTGTCGTTGTCTCCGATGTGTGCAGTGTTAGCTAAGCCCTGCACGACATCGACAGGTACTGTGGGAGCCTAAGTTGTCTTCGGGTGGGTTTACTTTGCGAGCACAGCGCTGTGGTGTGAGAGGGCCATAGCCTATCCCTCACAACATAGTGCTGCCTCTTTGTGTTGACTTCTGAGGGATCGCCAGGATAGAACTAGGTACTAGAGACCTAGATTTATCAAGAGAGCATCCCCGTCATATAACGTAATCTTCATTATACCACCTTCGGACAACGTTAGGCTACGAGCCGCATGCTCACCCATTGTTGCCCTGCCTTGATACCCCAGCTAGACTTTATTAACTGAGCAGACACTGGTTAGAGATAAGCCCCCATTATTATATGTATGCAACATTATTATTCACTGCACTTTTGAGCCGAGGTTGTTGTTGAGTTGCACAACCCTAGTAGGCTGTTGCGTTGTGTCACGAAGCATTTCTTTAGTTGTCGAGCATTACTACCTTTGCGCAGTCTTTATTATTCGCCTGCCTATTATTACTATATGTCCTAGTATTTATTGTGACCCGTATTCTGCATTATAATTGTTCAAGATTCTTTACGAACATCTTCCCAGCATCAGACTTATTTCAGAAGTTTCCAGTTGATGTTGCAGGACTAGCATTGCACTTTCTTTAATACAGGAGTGCCAGTTATTTGAGTATCTACCGTAACGTTAATTAATCACGTTAACTATCTTTTCTTTGTGTAACCTAATCGAGTAATCTTTTACTGTTTGAGAATAGGCTGTTTCATCGAGCGTCAGCCTAGTGTGTGTGCACCAGTTACCGAGTCATAGGATACCTCGTTGTCCAGGCACGACTCAGGGCGGTAATGGTGTTTTGTTTTCCAGTGTTTAAGGCAGGGGTTGGTTCTAGTGTTACCGTTGTTGTATTTTGCCATTATCTAGTCCAATGTTGAAGAGCCCTGTGTCTTTGAGAACCTGGATCGTAACAAATGGCGACCTAGCTCAGGATCTTGTGAACTAAGAGATAATTGCAGGTCATTTGTTTTATTGAGGAATATAGTGGGCACGTTAATTTTGTTTTGGCAAAGTAGTATAGCACTTGAGAGTCTTCAGACATTTTTGGCAAGTGAATAGTGCTACATAAGAGTTTGGGATACTTCTTTTCTGAATATTGTGGTGAGAAATTTTTGTGAGCATCATGTCTTATACCGGGTCAGAGGAGAATGGAGACACAGTACGTAATGTCGAAACTGAGGAACAGCAGCATGATGAAAGGGTTAATCGGGTGAACTGTGAGGAGGATGCTAGGATATTTTTGCAATGGCCTGTTACTGCCGAGCGGTTGGAGGGTATGGATCGGTACGGTCTGGCCACAGCTATCGGTCATGCGGTTACTAGCAGCATGACCAAGGATAACTTGATAACGTGTGTACTGGGCAGGGTGACTGGTGAGCGAGATGGGTTGAGTGCTCAGAGCCCTTCGGCCATGCTTCCCCTACACTCGACTCCCAGCCATCCCAGTAGTTTGCCGACCCCGGGTACGCTTCCGCAGTTGGGTGGTAACTGGCAGGGTGGGTTGCCCCTTGGGGGACCACCGGTAATTTCAAACATTGTAGCACCTTCACCTCCTCAAGGGTTATCTCCAGAATTATTGTTTAAGCTCGAATTAGCTAAGCTTCAGCATCAGCAGCAAATAGAATTAGCCAAGATAGAAGAGAGAAAAACTATCAGTCAAGCAAAAATCCAAGCTGAGTCGACTAGGTACTGTGCCGACAGGGACGTAGAGAAGTCGCGAGTAGAGACAACGGGACAGCGACTTGGGGCTGGTAACCGTGCTCATGATCAATCTCTCTCGCACTTATTGAAACTGGTTCTGGTGTTTGATGAGAGTGGTGTTACAGAATTTTTCGCACGCTTTGAGAAGAAGTGCCAGGAACACCAGTGGCCAGAGAATAAATGGGCAGCACTTGTATCCTCTAGATTAATAGGCAAGGGTCTTAAAGCCTACGATGCGTTGCCTATAGAGTCGTGTATTGTGTATGAGGATCTCAAGGAGGCTGTCCTGAGGGCATACGAACTACAACCAGAGACGTACAGGTTGAAGTTCCGGGGTGTTACCAAGGGTCCGGAGAGCACCTTTTTGGAGCATGCCCGGGAGCTGTCCGATGCTTTTGGGAATTGGCTGAGGTCGGAGAAAGCTACTACGTTTGACGACATTAAACAGTTGGTGCTTTTAGAGCAGTTTTTCAAATGCACGGGCGGCGACCTGACGTTAAACCTTAAAGAAAAGCAACCAAAAACTCTACAGGAGGCAGCTGAGATGGCTGACCTCCGGCTATCACTAATTCGTGGGTGCGGGTCTGCCCAGCGTAGTGAGGCAGGTAACAAGGGGCGTGACGCCCCACCCCCCCGAGTTAGTGATATACCTTATGCAAACAAGTACAAGAGCCATGATACCAAGACTGACCACAAGACCAGCACCATCCCATTTAAGAAGGGGCCGGGCCCTTCCCAGTACCAAGGGAAACCCAAAGGGGAGTTGGAGTGTTATCATTGTCATAAAAAGGGGCACTTTGCAAGAGTCTGTCCTAGCAAACCACCTACAGCAGCTGTGTCTTTGGCCTGCAACATTGGTGTGTCTCAGAAGTCATCTGAGTTTGCCCGGGGCAGTTCGTCAGAGGCTGAGGCACAGCCAATGCAGAAGCACCTGGGAGGCTCGAACCCTGCTCAGGATGTTTTTTGCGACCATAGAGGGCGGGGTTGCGTGATGTGGGCGGGGCGCAAGCTTGGAGTAGAGGTCTTGCGTGATACAGGTGCTTCCCAGACTCTGATGAAAAACTTGACTGGCTACCCTATAAACGCGGCTCGGGTGGTGGTGGTGCAGGGTATTAACCCTCCAGCCCCGGGGGCTATAGCTTGCGACTGTGCTGCGGTACCGGGTGTTTTGACGATCTTTGGCCTATGTTAACTACTCTGTAAGTCAATGAATATGGCATGTAATGTTGTGAATAAAAAATAATAATGTTCCACAAACCTTCCTCTGTTGAATGGCGTTAAGTAGAGGTCTCTAGCCCCTCTGGTTGCATAATGGTGAGCGCGGGAAGATGAGTGCTTTTCGGCGGAAAATTCTTCCCGCGTTCGGACGCGTCGCCCCGGCCATGGCTACGACGCACCTAGCCGCTCGTCGCGCCAAAGTATTTATCTCCCTTAGACGATTTTAGTGTTTGATATTGAGAATGTGATGTTTATTTGATATTTTCTAGTTATTTTGAGGCCAATTATATAAAATATGTTTATTAGGGTATAACTGTCACTGATAATGCTCATTTTCACTCGATACCGTACATTTTATTAGTAATTGAGGTAGGTTATTGTTGTATTAGGCACTGATTATTCGTTATCACAGGTGTTTATTATACTTTGGCCATCAAATATTAGGTCTTGTGTCACTTTCACTTAGTTATATGATTTGTAAACGTTTTATATACAATTTATTGTGTCTTTTTTCACTGATTTATATATTTCTATAAGTTCTAATCATATGAATGTCACTTGGTATATACATATGTGTCACTTTCACATATTATTATGGTGTAATTGTATTTGTATAAATGTTTCATAATACATGACTTTTGTATAACAATAAATTGGTTTACTTCCACTTTTTGCCTATATATATACTGTACATATTGTCATTATCTTTGGCACTTTCACTATGATTATTAGAACTCCAGCTTGGAGTGGTAATCAAAGAAGCACTCTAAAGCACAGAGTGCCACCTTGCACTCCACACACTCCATGGTTGACTTTTTACCTGGCCTCGGCCTCACCCTGCTGTTGTAGCAGACATGGCACCGCTTCTGCTGTGTTCTTCCTGATTCATTCTGAGGCAGGGAACCAAGCCTGTGCCTAATCAAGTATTGAGCACACTGCAAGAGGTCAATAACGGCGGGCCCAGGATGTGCCACTGCCCTCTGTGGCGTACCATACTTCTCCAGGAGCTCCGTCAACACCTGCTTTTGGAACCTCCGCAGGCTATTGAACTTCATGGGTGTGTTCACATTCTGCAGCTTGTATATATTGTAGGCATTCAGAACTGACATGTCCACCATATGCAGAAAGAACTTTTTGTACCATCTGCACGAGGTACGCAGGCAGTCAATGAAGCCTATCTGCATGTCGGACTTGTCCACCAGCCTCATGTTGATGTTGTAGTCCAGGACAGCATCGGGCTTGGTCACCCTGGCCTGGGTGCGGCGATCCACCTTGCCAGTCTCCACCATTTCCCCCTTGTGGATGGTGGTCAGGAGGTTGACCTTCCGCTGGTCGTGCCAGTGGATAGCCAGAATGGGCCCCGACTTCTTCTTCAATACATCACCTTTTTTGGTCTTTGGAGGGAAAGGTGGCATGCCCTTCCTTTTCCCTCGTACTGTTCCTACAGTCCCCGTCTTGCGCTCATGCAGGTACTGTGAGAGAGTGGGGGACGTGTAATAATTGTCCGTGTAGAGGACGTGATTCTTGTGAAAGTAGCGGTCCATCATGGCTTGCACCACTACTCCGCCAAAGCCAATGAGGGGGTCCACAAGCAAGTCCCCTTCCTTCCCGCTGTAGACCAGGAAGTCCAGGACATAGCCAGTTTGGCAGTCGCACAGCACAAAGAATTTTATGCCAAAGCGATGTCTTTTTGAGGGGATGTACTGCCGGAAGCTGAGTTTTCCCCGGAACAGCACAAGAGACTCGTCAATGACGACCTTGCGGAAGGACTTGAAGTAGGAGGTGAAGCGTTCTCGCATCATCTCGTATAACGTCCTAATCTTCCACAGCTTGTCACCGAGGTGGACGTCGGTGTTGGTGACAAGATGGAGCGCTGCGAGGATATCAAGGTACCGGTCGCGAGACATATATTTCCCGAAGGCAGGGGTGGATATCAGATCATTGGTGATCCAATAGTCAGGCAACCTATGCTTCTTGACATGAGGCATTAGCATGGTGAGTGCCAGGAACACCATGAACTCTTTATGAGTCACTGGGGTCCACTGCCTCATGTGGCCCTTGGTCACCTTGCCCAAAAAGTGGACCTGGAATTGGTGCTGCTTATTTGTCTCTTTGACAACATAGCCTACCACCTCCTCATCAAAGAAGGCCTCAAATAGTTCGTGTGGTGGAGCATTGGGGCCTGCAGGAAAATTGGGGGTAATGCCTGAACCCTCCAGTACCTCATCAAAAGCTGGCACATCAGGGTTGTATCCATCCCCATCAACTACGTCTTGCCACTGAAAAACGTAGAATGGGTCTTGTCTACGCTGACGAGGAGCTCCAGCTGGTGGCCCAGCACGCCCACGGCCAACTCGGGAGGCGCGCGCCCTAGGGCGGCGAGGGCGTCGGCCAGGGCGGCGGCCAGCACGACGGGCAGCACGACGCCAGGCCAAGCGGATGGGTCGAGGGTCGTTGATGTCCATATAGTCATCGTCAGAGTGGTCATCTTGCCCTGACGGTGGACCTATGTAATCATGGCCAGAGTCTTCAGAGAGGTGCCCTTCATCATCAGTGGCCCCCACATAATCTGGCGGGGAACCAGTGATGCGTGGGCGGCGTGCGGGTGGGCGAGGTGGGGAAGGAGTGGCAGGTGATGCTGTGTCTCCCCGAGGTCCCGGGCTCCTTGGCCTGCGACGAGTGACAGAAAGCAATGTTTCACTGTCACTAGGCCCAGGTATTGGTGATGCGAGCTCAAAGACTTCTTCAGGAAGACATGTTGAAGGCGGGAGAGGTGGGGAGGACCGTGGGGAAAGTTGCTGGGACGTATGGCTGGGGCCGGCAGGGGTGGACGCCGCGGGAGCCTCGAACAAAACTCTCTTACTTTTCTTAATTTTTTTGGTATATTTCCTACCTTTCCCCTTTTCTGCAGCAGTATGTCTCCTGTCGGGGGACCTAGGAGGCAAATAGGCCGAAAGTGGGGGGTCCTCAACCCTTGGCAATGGTGGGGGTGGTGGGGAAGAATGCGGGGTATCCGGGTCATCTTGGGTGGCGTGGGTAGATAAGGGAGACAATGGCGGACGAGAAGGGTCACCACGCTGACCCTCACTCACAGCCTCATCCTCACCAAGTATTTTTGCTTGTTCCCTAGCTGCCGCGGCCGCCTTCTCAAGTATTTTCTGCTTATACAAGTGTAGCTTGAAAGGCGATTTACCTGGGGAAGGGCTTGGAGTCGTGTCACTTATGCGAAATTTGGTGAGTGACCTTGAACTCTCCCACTCACTCACTCTCTCAAGTTCACTGTCTTTAGGTAAACCAGCTTCCTCAACAACTGGTACATCACCTTCATCACTCTCATCACTGTCATGTTCTCTCGCAAATCCCAGGAATTGCTCTTCTTTCTCACTCTCATGGCCATAATCACTCGACTTATAATTACTGGAGTCGTCACTGACTATATCATCAACACTATACTTGGCATCAGCATGCTCATATAGTCTCAATGTCGTCTCAATACCTCCAGGAGATAACACATTTAGGCGATGGCGTCGGGGTAAGGCGCGACGAACTAGCAAGGGCGTCGTAGGAAGAACGGTATCGGACACAGCGGAATCACTATTTGGCGTACTGTCCATGATGGCGTCGGGGTAGATACTGTTGCTGTGGCGTCGTTTACGCCGGGTGGCGCCACCTACCGTCCCATGATACCAAAAATGTACGCGCGGCATTCGAAAGCACGCATGAAAGCAATGGGCGTTCAAGAGCCCTTCCGGGTTGCGCGGACCGAGGTTGTTATGGGCGTTCAAGAGCCCTTCTGGGTTGGAGGGGTTAATGCAACTCGGTCATACCCGCTGGTGCGGTTGGAGTTGGAGGTGGATGGTGTGGCACGTGAATTGGATGTCGGGATTGTGGAGAAACTGCCAGTGGAGGGCGTCGACCTTCTTCTCGGCAACGACTTTGCAATGCCCGCTTCTGAGGTTCTACCCTTAGTCGTTGCCGAGAGGCCGGCCGACGTGAGTAGGGAAGAGCAAGAGTGGGTCGAGCGGTGCCAGACACAACCCATGGCGTGTGTTGTCACCCGAGCTCGGGCAGCTAAAGTGTCACAGCCTAGTCCTCCGTCTTCAGACCAGCGGAGGAACGATCAGCAGGAGGAGGCTAAAGCTGGAGTTGGTTTTAAGAGTTTTGACTCGGCGGCTCTCCTGGGTGATTCAGTATTAGCACCATTACTTAATTCTGGAGTAGCCCCTGGGCCTGTCATCGAGTGACGAGGCTGGGCATGACGAGTCTCCACGACAGCAACGTTATGTACATCGAGAGAGACAGAGGGAGCAGCCCAGTATCGGGGAAGGTCATGCATTGCTCCGGGAGCAGTTAGATCGCTTGGCACCCTCAGATATACGTCGGTTGCAACTAGAGGACCCTGAGCTCCAAACGTGTGCTAATGGAGCTGTAGAGCTCGACGAGGACGGCGATGCACTGCCAGGAGATTTGTTTTATTTAGAAGGCATCCTCTATAGGTGTTTTCAAGACCCTAAACGTAGTTGGCAAGAGGGGTCCGGAGTAGTGGACCAGTTGGTGTGCCACGGGAGTGCAGGGATAGCCTACTGAGGTTGGCGCATGACATACCACTGGCAGGACCTCTAGGGGGGAGAAAAACGGTGGCGGCTTTAGAAAAATTGTTTTGGTGGCCGGGGTTGAAGGGGCAGGTGGTAACCTGGATAGCAAGGTGTCATACGTGCCAGAGGGTTGGAAAACCTAACCAAACAATTCCGAGAGCCCCGTTGCACCCCATTCCTGTCAGTGGACCGCCCTTCAGTAAGGTCATCATTGATATGGTCGGACCCCTACCCCCTACTAGTGCCGGTAATAAATTTCTAGTAACTATCATGGATGTGGCCACTCGTTATCCTGATGCATATCCAATGAGAAATGGCACGGCGAAAACTGTTGTCCGGAACCTGCTCTTGTATTGCTCGCAGTATGGTTACCCGCAAGAGGTGCAATCGGACCAAGGTTCTAGTGTTACATCTAATCTGTTCAAACAAACTATGATTCAGCATGGCATCAACACTGTCGTCTCTTCTGCGTATCACCCGGAGAGTCAAGGGGTGTTGGAGAGGTGGCACGCCACGCTGAAAAGCATGCTTCGATGTTACTGCGCAGAGAATGGAAAGGATTGGGACCTTGGTCTGCCGTATGTTTTGTTCGCGGCAAGAGAATTACCTGGAGAGAGTCTCGGTTTCAGTCCGAATGAGCTTGTTTTCGGGCATCAGGTGAGGGCTCCTCTCCACATGGTGAAGGAGATGTGGGAGGGCACTGGGCATGTTGTTCTGCGAGATGGGTTGCAGCCTCTTGTTCCTGAGCGACGGGAGGAGTTGTTTGCTAGGCTGTGGCAGTCCGTCCGCATGTTTGTTACTTCTCCAGGCCTGATGTACGGGGTAGAATCCGACATGGAGGCTGGAGACGGTGCAAGGCTCGAGTTGGTTCCCTACCGTGTGAATCCTGCTCGACAGCCTGTTGTGAAGGCGGAGCTGGACGGCGTGTGGAGAGGGGGTCTGAGGGATGAGGGATGTCGTGAGTGGTCGTTGCCAGTGGCTTTGCAACCTGAGTTTGGTGGCAGAGTCCGTGTGTATGTTGATTGCAAGAGTGTGGAAGCATTATCCCTGACAGACGCCTATCCATTACCCAGAGTTGACGACACCATAGACCGCTTCGGGGCTGCCTCGCTCATCACGAAGGTGGAACTAGTGAAGGGTTATTGGCAGGACCCATTGCCGGAAAGAGCGGAGAGAAGTGCCAGTCTTGCGATGAACTGGGCAGTTTATCAGTGTCAAGTGTTGTTGTGCTGCCGCAACACAAGTTGGATGTGTGGCATGCTAAGGGCACTGATAATGTTTTGGCTTTGTTTGCAGGATAACCCTCGCTGTTCAGTCAGTGTCTGTCGTGGGTGGAGGATCCGGGGTAGGCTACCACAGTATGTTGGTATAGCCTCCTGTCTTGGCTCGCGGTGTATTTTTGCGCTGGTGCTTGTTGGCTCGCATGTGTAGCATCAGCATAGGGTCGCAGGGCAGGAGTTGTTGGCTTTGATTAGAAGAAAGTTAGGCTACATCTATAGTAGCCGCCAAAAACAACATTAAAATAAAATATGAAAACAAAAAAAATAAACTCTTTCTTTTAGATAATTAATTTTAAGATAATATTGTAGCTGAGTACTGAGTGCAGATGATTTTCCCTCAGTAGGCTGTGCTTCTTAAAGCTCGCTCTGGGAGCACGATGTTATGAATTAATGTATTATATTTGGGAAGGGTGATCAATTTTTTTTATATATAAATGTTGTTGTATTTTTTTTTGAGGAGACTGAGCTTGCATTCCATGAGTGGCAGAGTGGTTAGGAGTGACAGATTCTAGCGACACTCTGCCTGTTCAGATATGGGCTAATGGTTGAGTGTCCCATATCTTGGGGAGGGGGTGACGCCTCCCGGCGTTAGCAGAATGGTTGCGTGGGGCATTGCAGCTCGCTAGCACTCGCCAGGATGGGGAGATGGGCTACAGTTGTCCTAGAATGATCTGCTTTATTTAATTAGTGTCGTGTTGCCGCAGACAGTCTGGAGGTGGTCTTTGTTTTGGTCTGTGACCGCGCCTTGTATTTTATATTCGCTATAATATAAATGTTGCTTGTGTGGGAGGCGAGCGAGAGAGGGTGAGGGAGTACACCTGGCAGCGGGTTGAGCTATGACGCGGCTCGCTTGGGCGCTGACGGCGTTGGCGGCCGGGTGGTCAACTAGTCCCTTCCCATCGCGGCCTCGTGTTCTTTACCAGCTCAGAGCTTGCCTGACACGCGTATCGCCTACACCCTTTGCAATTCTGTCCCCCATACTCGCCACTTTGCATACTATTTCTCTCTCTCGACTTCTCCTTTCTCATTCTCTAAGCTTTATTAAACTCAACATCCCTTCTGGTTTCAGCATAGACGTTCACCGTCGACCAGTCGTATTGTACGCGAAGCTCTCAGATATTTCCATGTATTAGGTTAAGGAGGTATTATGCTTTATTGAGGTTAGAGAGACGGACTTTTCCGTATGTGTCCTCTCTCGGGAAGGTTGTAGACCGGTATATGTCTCCCTGGCAAGGTGTTGAGTGATTCTTCTTGGTTATCTAAAGCTAGACTAGGGGTAGGGTTACTGTGTCGTTGTCTCCGATGTGTGCAGTGTTAGCTAAGCCCTGCACGACATCGACAGGTACTGTGGGAGCCTAAGTTGTCTTCGGGTGGGTTTACTTTGCGAGCACAGCGCTGTGGTGTGAGAGGGCCATAGCCTATCCCTCACAACATAGTGCTGCCTCTTTGTGTTGACTTCTGAGGGATCGCCAGGATAGAACTAGGTACTAGAGACCTAGATTTATCAAGAGAGCATCCCCGTCATATAACGTAATCTTCATTATACCACCTTCGGACAACGTTAGGCTACGAGCCGCATGCTCACCCATTGTTGCCCTGCCTTGATACCCCAGCTAGACTTTATTAACGGAGCAGACACTGGTTAGAGATAAGCCCCCATTATTATATGTATGCAACATTATTATTCACTGCACTTTTGAGCCGAGGTTGTTGTTGAGTTGCACAACCCTAGTAGGCTGTTGCGTTGTGTCACGAAGCATTTCTTTAGTTGTCGAGCATTACTACCTTTGCGCAGTCTTTATTATTCGCCTGCCTATTATTACTATATGTCCTAGTATTTATTGTGACCCGTATTCTGCATTATAATTGTTCAAGATTCTTTACGAACATCTTCCCAGCATCAGACTTATTACAGAAGTTTCCAGTTGATGTTGCAGGACTAGCATTGCACTTTCTTTAATACAGGAGTGCCAGTTATTTGAGTATATACCGTAACGTTAATTAATCACGTTAACTATCTTTTCTTTGTGTAACATAATCGAGTAATCTTTTACTGTTTGAGAATAGGCTGTTTCATCGAGCGTCAGCCTAGTGTGTGTGCACCAGTTACCGTGCACCAGTCATAGGATACCTCGTTGTCCAGGCACGACTCAGGGCGGTAATGGTGTTTTGTTTTCCAGTGTTTAAGGCAGGGGTTGGATCTAGTGTTACCGTTGTTGCATTTTGCCATTATCTAGTCCAATGTTGAAGAGCCCTGTGTCTTTGAGAACCTGGATCGTAACAATATATATATATATATATATATATACATATATATATATATATATATATATATATATATATATTTATATATATGTTAGTAAAGCCAGGTAATACATTTTCTTTAATACATACGAGGTTGAATCATCATCGAGGTTGTATCATCATGTGCATTTATGTAACCCTGTACCACCATGAATTTTGCTCATCTCCTTCATCTACTTCCTGCCACCCAGCGAAAACTCATCAGAGACCTGGAAACTTTGAATAATAAAATTTCCAACGCAGAAATTGCCATTTCTTTCAACCTCGTATGTATTAAAAAAAAAAAATATATATATATATATATATATTTATATATATTTTTATCTATATATATATATATATTATATATATATATATACAGTCTATATACATATATACTGTATATATGAATACCACCTCCTTTACGTAGGGCACGTGGTACCCGTCTTGCAACACAATCCAAACCCTACTCTGTGCAATTCTCCAACCCAAGAGTAAAATGTTACTCTCAGACTTTCTTCTATTCAACAGCTGAGCTCTAGAACTCTCTCCCAGAATCAGTCTTTCCCTCTTCCTATGACTTACATTGCTTAAAACTCCGTGTGTCCAGGCATTTTAGCTCGAACGTCCCTTGATTTTGGCCCTGTCACTCTTTCAACTATGGGGGAGGCCCTCGCTATAGGCAGTTCTGCCTTTTGCCTCCCTCACTCACATAGAAAACAAAACACACACATATATATATATATATATATATATATATATATATATATATATATATATACCGTCTATATATATGTATAAACATTGATACATATATATAGGCTAGATAGATATAGCTTTTCTGAAACGAAATTGATCTAATTTGAAACCATTTGTTCAAGTGTTTTCGCTATCACTGAGCTTTAGTACAATTTTCATGTCCCCTTTATTAATCCCACTAACCCACTTGAACACCTCTATCATATCCCCTCTAACTCTGCGTCTCTCTAACGAATGTAAGTCTAATTTGTTCAACCTTTCTTCATATTGAAGATTTCTAATACTATGGATAATTTTTGTCATTCTACGTTGTACTCTCTCTAAGGAATATATGTCCATTATGTAATAAGGATACCAACATTGAACAGCATGATCCATATGGGGTCTCACTAATGACAAGTTAAGTTTTAAGATAACATTGGCAGTTCTGTTACTCACACACCTTGAGATTAACCCGAGAATCCTGTTTGCCTTGTTACGAACGCTTATACACTGTTTTCTAGGCTTCAAATTTTTCTCGCAGTCTGAGTTTTCTAATGTACATAATGGTTCATAATGTTCATAATGACTGATGACCTCGTTGTGAAGTGCATCTTGTATCCGAGACGTCAACCCTGATGTTCAACATATACTGTACATATAATGTATATAAAGGCTTTACAAATTCACCATTTAAAACAAACATTGTAGATTATATACTAAGAAAAATGTTGGACAATATGTAAAAGCTATGCCCGCTATTGCTGTCGCCCTACAGTACAACTTTTGAAGAAAAAATAAATAAATAAATAAATAAAATATTGAAATAATCAAAGCCAATGCTAAATAGAAAACATTGAAAGCGACCTAAAAAATGTATGAATATTAAACAAAACTAAACAGGAAAAATATAATAATAAAATGCAAAAAGTTTGACATTGGAGACAAATATTTATGACAATAGGTCTGGGTGTCAGGTCGGCATCCTCTAAGAGGATTAGTGACCTCTGCCCCAAACCCTTCCCCCGCCCTCCTATACAATGCTCCTACGCACATCTGTATATCTAGAAGAACAGATACAGGGAGATATTTCAACACTAACCCTCTTGATTAAATATAACTAGAACGTTCCTTAGCTTTAGTTAAAACTAATATGCTTATTTATGAACATTGACTCTACTGATTTGCGCTTTTTGAAGTCACTATATATTATGAATGCTTTACTGGCTCCCCAGTATAGGATTGTACAACATTGGTTCTCTCTCTCTCTCTCTCCAGATAATATAGTTGAACACATGAAATTGTATCCACTCAGTGACTTTGTGTGGAAAGGAAACCAGTATGATTATATTAGGGGTGTAATGCCTTATACTGTAGTTAATTCATATGACCAAGTAGCGGGTTTGTTACAAATTAGTCGTGTAAGTCAATCATAATATTCTTCCTTCCATATATAGCCCAATGAGTGGATAGTTGTTTGTGGCCAACTGTACATACCTGACTACGGTCGCCTAATTAAATATGACCTTGACCTGACCCTTCCGAGAAATACCATTACGTTTCAAGACAGTATTAGCAGTTCTGTTACACTCCTAGAGATGAACCTGAGAATCCTGTTTACTTTTTTACGAGTGCTTATACATTGTTTCCTACCCTTCAGTTCATTGCTAACAAACACACCTAGATCTTTCTCACAGTCTAAGATCTGTAATTCCGTATTAGCTAGTAGGCCTATATATATTTTGAATTTGTTTTCACCGTCCTTATCTTAAATAATTTGCATATATCTATGTTAAATGTCACATGCTAATTTACTAACCATTCATGTAAAGTATCTAGATATATTTGGAGGTACTCTATATCACTATCCGAATCTACTTGTCTCCTCAATCTGGTATCGTCTACAAAGACGAGATATATATATATATATATATATATATATATATATATATATAATATATATATATATATACATATATATAGGCTAGATAGATATATATATATATATATATATATATATATATATATTTTGTTTTAGATGGTCATAACGTTAATGGTCATAGCGCTAGTGATCATAAATTATAATGTGTATAGAGTCATAATTATTATTTTCCTCTGGTTGGGTTCGTGTGGGACCCTCGGAGGTATTAGCACATGGTGGGAATAAATTGATCCAGGTGAAATTGTCTAAGTGGTCACTAATTTTATCAGTATTTATTAAGCAATATTCCTATTATTGATGTCAGACCAATGGGACGGTAATTTGATGAGACTGACTTATCATATTTTAAAGAATCGGAACGACATTTGCAAGCTTCCACTATGTTACAGTATATCTAAATTATATGTATATGTGAGTTAGGGATGGTTATTATAATGCAACTAGAACGAAGTGTTTGTAGTATTTGATATTAGAGTTAAATCAAATTGATATATGTGATTGACAAAAATATTCTATATATATAGTTATGAGGGTTATTATGAGATATTAAAATATTATTGAAGACTTTTCTTGCTTTTGCCATTTTCGAGCAATGCATTTTAGTATGTCTCATCAGCTAACAAAAATCGCCTTCCCAGACTTCCTTCAAACTATAAAATGCCTACCCCGACCCCCCCTTTAACCCCTAAGCATCGGGGGCGGACTTAAGTCCGTATCGAAAAACTTGGACTATGTGGCGGGGGCGGACTTTAGTCCGTGTGCAATTTTGGCGCAATATTGGCTCTGAGAGAGAGAGACGAGCGACGGGAGGAGCATGGGTTACCTTATGACCGCTCGCCACTGCCGCTGTGGACCAACTGAGATGTACTCCCCATACATCCACCCTCACTCCCTCGCTACATACGTAATTATATAACAAAATGACCGTATTTTAGCGATTTTACCCTTCGGTTGCACGATCGTTGCAAGACAACCAGTGATCGTAGAAGGATGGTTCGGGTGTCATTGGAAAGCTCAATTATCGCCCTTTCACGGATACATACTTGTATTACGCTATGGGTCTTGTTTATGCATGAAAAAGAGCATGGAAACAACCCCATTTATGGTAAAAAAAAAACGCTGTGCGGCACGATCAAATATACCGCCTAGCCCGCTAAATATGGGTTAAGTTAGATTTGTACATTTATCGGGAAAGAAAATGTCCCGCCCGAAGGCAGATTTCTTGTAACAGGTTTGCTATAGCTCACCTAAATTAATAAGCGTCATTTAACACCTTAAGAGCGGCCAAGGCGGTAATTTCTTTGTACCGCCCAGCGTTTTTTTTTACCATAAATGGGGTTGCTCCGTGCTCTTTTTCATGCATAAACAAGACCCAGAGTGTAATACAAGTATGTATCCCTGAAAGGGCGTAAATTGAGCTTTCCAATGACACCCGAACCATCCTTCTACGATCACTGGTTGTTTTGCAACGATCGTGCAACCGAAGGGCAAAATCGCTAAAATACGGTAATTTTCTTACATTATTACGTGTGAAACGAGTGAGAGAGGGTGGAGGAGGGTGCAGTAAATCTCAGTAGGTCCACGGCGGCCGTGGCGAGCGGTCAGGAGGTAATCTATGCTCCTCCCACCGCTCCGCTCTCTCTCAGAGCACATTACATGCTCAAAATTGCACTCGACAATAGCTGTGACCCGCATATGGGAACCTTTTCTTTAACTCGACATATGCCGGGTGCCGCCAGTTAAGGGATAATCGACAAACTAATGCCCTTTCCCACATGTGCGACTTCATACGATTTTCGTCGCCGAGGACGTAGTCTTGTCAATTCGCAAAGATTCGTGTGAGACGTATACGATTTTGACCGTTACAAACAGATAACAAATTATACTCGGCGAAGATGTCGCCGATGAATGCGACGCACTCGCCGCCTTGTGTGACGTTATCGGCGAAGTGAGCAAGGTTTCCCCGATGAACTCTGCGAGGAATGTCACATTTTCAAAAATATCTTGCGATATCATGCGATGGTGAAAGAAAACTCGCTGAATGCTCTGCGACGTCTTCAGCGATTCAAGCGATGACACGAAAGTCTTAATATTGACAACGAAATGGGGTGAAATGTCTTCAAATCGCCAAACTAATGGGCCGAACGTCATAAAATATGAAAACTAATGGGGTTAACCATGAGGAAGGAAGGGGACCAGAAAAACGACCCATCTCCCCTTAATTCGGAGATTGGCAATGCTTCGCCGGAGACATTTTCTATCAAATGTACAAATTTAGCTTGCTCTCAAAACAAAAAATATATATGTTGGCTCGCTACCGCTCACCAGGAAAATATTGAAACCTGGATGGGGTTAACGTCTTAAAACAGTAGGCTGAACGGGGCCGAACGGATACAAGCAAAGAGAGAGGGAGAGAAAGAGAAAAACAAAAAAACGAGCCAACATATATAACAAATTTGTTGAGAGCAAGCTAAATTTGTACATTTTTCGACAGAAAAATTTCTCCGGCGAAGCCGGATTTCTCCATATAATGCTGGTTCGCTATCGCTCGCCAGGAAGATACCGATACTTGGATGGGGATAAACGTCTTAAAACAGTAGGCTGAACGGGGCCGAACGGATACAAGGCAAAGAGAGAGGGAGATAAAGAGAACAACAAAAAACGAGGAGGGAGGGAGAGAAAGAGAAAACAAAAACAGCTATGTGGGCTCAATGTTTGTGTTACGGCTTAATTGAGCCCACCTCGCTTTTTTTTCTCTCTCTTTCTCTCCCTCTCTCCTCGTTTTTTGTTTTTCTCTTTCTCTCCCTCTCTCTTTGCCTTGTATCCGTTCGGCCCCGTTCAGCCTACTGTTTTAAGACGTTTACCCCCATCCAGGTTTCAATATTTTCCTGGTGAGCGATAGCGAGCCAACATATATAAAAAACAATGTTGAGAGCAAGCTAAATTTATACATTTTTCGATAGAAAAAAATTTCCGGCGAAGCCGGATTTCTCCATATAATGCTTACCAGGAAGATATCGATACTTCGATGGGGATAAACGTCTTAAAACAGTTGGCTGAATGGGGCTGAATGGATACAAACCAGAGAAAGAGAGAAAAGGAGAGAAAGAGAAAAAAAAACAGGTGCACCCCCCAAGAGAGGTGCATAGAAAAAATGGTTGACAGGTTCACTACAGTCCTAATAATTTTGTTTTACCCACCTCGACGAAGGTGCTCTTTGGCATCGTCGATGTTCTCGGAACATCTGAGAGCACCGGCGAGCAGAGCATCGGTGAGCATCCGTGCAGCGTTGCAAAGTTTTTTTTGTGCGAAACCCTCCGCGATGTCTCGCCAATGGCTCCGATGTTCTCCGAGGGCCTCGCAGATCTTTCTGCGATGTTCGACGATGCTTGCGAGGGCTACGAACCCTCGTGAATCCTCATCCAAAATTTTGAACAGTCCGAACATTTGCTACGACCCGCGAGGGCCCATGCGAGGCCTTGCGAGGCATACGATTATTATGCGAGGGTCTACCATTTCTTTGCGACATGTCACGAATGTGCCAATTTATGGGCGTCGGCGATGAAAATTATATGAAGTCGCACATGTGGGAAACGGGCATAATGAGGTGGAGCGTCTTAAAATCTCCCAACAAATGGATCGATATAGGAAAATCCCAAAAGAACACCCTCAAACCAAATAGATTTAATAGCTCTTTATCTCTTAACAAACGACTCCCTCTTCTAAACTGGCTCTCACTTTCTCTCTCTCGCTCTAGCTCTCTCTCTCTCTGTCTCTCTCTCTCTCTCTCTCTCTCTCTCTTAGATATAGTAGTGAACAATAAGTTAATTCATAAATGTATTAATGGAATTTAAGCGTGATGGGTATCATCCGTCAATCTTGTTGCTATGCTTATTTCATATTACATCTATATATATTTTAACGATATTTTTACTCATTTGCCCTTTCAAAAAACTTTATTATTATAGTTCAATTGATCATAAAAAATAATGTCAATCTGAGTTGTGGATTGAACCAAGATAGACTGCATATCTTGAAATGAACCATATGTGCGAGCGCTGGTGGCTGGCCTCAACCAGTCAATACCCGTGCGCGGGCGACAGCCTCTCCCGTGTGGCCATTTAGGAGTGTGGCCATTTTGGTTAGTGGCCATTTAGGATTGTGGTCATTTCGGAGTGTGGCCATTTCAGTTCGTGGCCATTTCGGTTTGTGGCCGTTTTGGTTGTGGCCATTTCGGTTGTGGCCATTTCGGAGTGTGGCCGTTTTGACCTGCTTCCTTTTATAAGCATGATGGAGGTCTTTGGAGGAAACCAAATCAATAAATAAATATATGAACAAATATTATAGGAAATGTGTCTCCCTTTAAATTATCATAAGAAAAAAGAGGTAGCGTGGGAAGTGGTGAAGGAGGAATTTTGGTTTTCTTTTCTTTTTGTTAATGTGAGTGAGGGAGATAAAAGGCAGAACTGCCTGTAGCAAGTGCCTCCTCCAGAGTTGAAAGAGTGACAGGGCCAAAATCAAGGACACACAGTGTTTGAAGCAATTTAAGTCATAGGAAGAGGGAAAGCCTGAGCTCAGCTGTTGAAGAGAAGAAAGAGTGAGAATAACGTTTCATTCTTGGGTTGGAGAGTTGCACAGAGTAGGGGTGGGATTATGTTGCAAGACGGGTCCTACATGTTCTACGAAGATTTTTTTTTATACACTGAGAGAGCTCTGAGGAACAATGATTATTGTAATAGTGGTAGAATAGTGAGAGAGATGCAACACTGCGGTGACGAGAGAGAGACTGTAAAGAATTGGTGAATGGACGTGAGTTAATGAGACGGAAGGCTTTCTTTTCTACATTGTCTCCTCCCCACACGTGTGAACAATACTCAATACATGTACGCACTGTGCACCTGTACAGAGCAAGAAGCTGCGCAGGAGTAAAGAACCCCTGGAGGCGGTTGAGCACACCCAGCTTCTGGGAAGCTGTATTAGCTAGAGTGGTAATATGATCTTTCCAAGAGAGATCAGAAGAAAAATAGACACCCAGAATATTGAAAAAAGATGAAGGGTTAGTTTGCGTGTTGTTGAAGAGTAGGTCATAGTTTTTTGGAAGGGAGCGACAAATAGACAGATGAAGAAATTGAGTTTTGGAAGCAATGAAAGTAACAAGGTTTTCTCAGCCACCAATTAGAGATAGTAGAGAGATCAGAAGATAGGTGAGGTGTTTTATGGCCTCCTTACGTGAGTTTTGGAGTTCCTGCTGTGAATTTTGTTGTGGAAGGCTAGTGGAATAGTGTAATGTAGAGTTGTCAGCATATGAGTGAATGGGGCTGGAGGTGCAGTTGAGAAGGTCGGTAATGAATAATTGGAGATAGGACAGAACAAAGGCACAGATGGAGGGATAGAAACCGTAGGAGGGTAGTTTGGAAATAAGTTATTTGTGTCAGACTCTCAAAGGCCTTCAATATGCCTAGCGCAACAGAAAAAATCTCACCGAAGTCCCGAATGGAGGATAACCAAGAGTTAGTAGAGAGAGATACAAGAAATGAGAGCAAGCGAGAGTTGATAGCGGTCACCCTTCTATGGGACATGTTGAATGAGAGCAAACTTCCAGCAAGAAGGAAAGATATGGAAGAGTTTGTCTGGACAGGTTAGTAATTATCAGACCACAAGTGTTGATAATCAAGTATTACAGAAATAATTATGTTGAGGGAACCTTCATTTGCTTCCATATGTGTAAACAAAAAATAACTCATATACTGTATATAAAACTGAATATATTTTATGCTAGTATACACTTATTTATCTACTGGAAAGACCAAATATGGTATCACTACACATATGAAATATATATATATATACAGTATATGTATGCACATGTAGAACCAGCTGAAGGTTCCTCACCATTATTATTTCTATAATGCTTGATCTTCAACACTTGTGGTTTGATAATGGCTAACCCTTCCTCCTTCACCACTTCCCACGCTTCCTCTTTATCTTATGATAATTTAAAGGGAGATAACCTTTGTATAATATTTGTTCATTTATTTATTGATTGATTTTTTGTTCTCCAAAGACCTCCATCAAGCTTATAAAATATCCAAAAGACCGCCCCTACTGGAATATGTGTACATTTGTTGATAGGGCGGTTACTCTTAAATTATAGGCTCGCCATTAACCAAAAAATACGTAAACGGCACCGAGGGTATTAACAAATGGGGCGAACGTATTAAAATGTCAAAACTAATGCTGCTGAGCATGTGAGAGAAGGGAGTCCAGAAAAAAACACTCCCCTTCCCACGCTTCCTCTCATTCATATGATAACTTAATCCACTTTTTGAATAGTCGATAAGGAACATGAAACTCCAGTATTATTACTCATTATCATAATGCTATGTCATTTAGAACGGGCGCAACGAATATAAATACAAAAATATATATTTTGTTTTAAGTATCGAGCATAAGGAAGTTACCCATAAATAGGAAACGAAAGGCACCAGAGGAAAACGAGACAGAACAAACGAGAAGACAGAAGAAAGGGAGAACTGAGATTGAATCCTGCCAACACCACGACCGTAGCTAAAGAGGAGAAGTTGCCACAAACTACCCAACACCCCTCAGACAGAAAGGGAAGAAAACTCTTAACCACAGAAATACTAATGATGAACACATACGTGTAATGTTACTGAGGAAATGATCCAAATTATGCTATCCTGCTAGATGATCACTAGCTAGAATATCTATGTTACTATTCATATACAATTAGTTTTAAGGCCCAATAGTATTACCCTGTAAAATGATAAACAACAATACATTGTCCTTTGTGTATAACTACATTAATAATGGCCAAGAAACTGTCTCTCCATTATTAATGTAAGGATCACCAGCCGACATACCTTTAACCTATACTAATGTTAATTATAAGAAATCGAATACATTACTTAATTATGTACTAACTTGATTACCAATTATTTTTGTATGATTAACATTATCAACTAAAAATACCTCATGTCCTCTATGATACAGAAACTATCATCAGTAGCCTATGCTATAATAATATGTTAAGAGTAGACCAAACTTATTCCTTATTTTCCCCACAATCTTAATATAAGTACCTTCATTACTGATCTAATACACTGGTCAATAAACCACATTGTCCGACTTAACCCGTACAGCCCCGGCCGGTTTTATTATTTTTGTGCACCAGAACCCGGGCAATATTCATTTTTTTTTTTTTTTTTATAAATATATCAGAATGTGTTAGAAAATAATGATAGACATGAAGAAATTTGAAAAAAGTACTTACCTAGGCCATTTGGGGGTCCTGGGAGGTAGTGGGGGTCCCCAGCCTCAGAGGAGCCTTAGCGCCATTTCAAATCTCCCGCGCCAGCAGCCAGTTGCCAGCCGCCAGGCAGCATGACATATTTAGCACCTCTCGGACATAAATGCGCTTCAGAGTTCATAGAATGTCTTTGTATATCACATAATGTAAATATAACTGAAGTTGTAGTGTGATAAGTGTCTTCATTCAAGTATTACAAGTGCGCACGAGTGTTAGCGTCCTCGTTGCCATGGTGATGGCGGCCATCTTGGGCGGCCATCTTTGCTCAGGACAATAACAAAACGCACGTACGAACACGGACAGCTGCCGAGTGACCCACATTCCACAGCACCTCCCTCTTTCTTTCTCTGTCCTGGCTGTCACTTTCACTCAAGGTCACTCTGTCTCCTTTTCATTGAATTATTTGTACTTGTTCATTGTTTTACCTAAGATTATGAGGTGTATATACATTGTTTTTACGCACTTATTGTCTCTTATTCTTATAATTATTTGCACACAGTTTTATAAGTTTAGAATTTACTTAGTGTTTTATATTGTTCGGTACTTTGCACTTGTAAATTATATATATATACACACTGTTTTATATTCACTTTTTGCGTCTTTTATATACACTGTTAGTATTACATTATAGCGTCTTTTATCGCAGTCTTTGAACACTTTGAACACTTAGAAGTGCTCGAGGGTGTGATAATCCCTGAAGCAGGTGGAAACACAGTCCCACATCACATTCTTCACACATCGTCCGGTGTCTGTCCGTTTTGGTGTGCGTCTGCCTGTGTTGCGACACACATGACACCGTCTGCGTGGGTTGGGTTTTACTTCGTTGGGCGGGACAAAATCGCAAAAGTGGCGTTGTGTCAGTCTGGCGGGGCCTTCTGGTGCTTGAAAACGAGCTGCGGGACGTTGCTGGCGGCGTGGACCCTCCCTGAAGAAGAACAGAAGCTCCCGTGCAAGTTCGATGCAGTACGACTCCATCGTCTCAACTTCACCTGTTATTTCATGATATTGGATGTGGCAGTTGTAGAGGGTGAGGTCGAGTAGGTGGAAAATAGTTTTTTTTATACCACCTCATCGTCTTCCTGGCACACTCGACCGACGATATGACAGAGTCTGACTTGTCAACCAGCCGCATGTTGATGTTGTAGTCAATGATTGCAACTGGTTTTTTGACTGCCTCACCTGTGGCTCTATCACGGCGTTTGGTGTCCTCTAAGCGGGCAGGTGGATACTGGTGAGATATTGACGTCACGATTGTCCATCCACGAGAGCATCAAGATATTATTTGCCTGGAGGTGGATGATGGAGCCCTTCTCCCGCCTTTCGGGTAGCTCTGGCATGTAGACACGATTCCTCCTGACGGTGCCACAGACGCCAGTGTTTCTGCTATACAGGAATTTGGCAAGGGAAGGGCTGGTGTACCAGTTGTCGAGGTACAAGATGTGTCCCCTGTCCAAATATCCCTCCAACATGGTGATGACAACGGCCCCAGATATCCCATATGTCCTCTCCTCCACCAGTTCAGTGACCTTGCCCATGTAAAGGATGATGTCCTGGATGTAACCGGTTTTGCAGTCGCACATCACGAACAGTTTCAGGCCATAACGGTGACGCTTGCTGGGGATGTACTGTCGGATGTTAATATTCCCCCTCCATAGCACCAGACTCTCATCAATGATTAGTTTTTGGTAAGGTTTGAAGGAGGCTGCAAACTTAGTTTTCAGGTATTCAAATATAGGTCTTATCCTCTCCATCGGGTCTTTGGTATTCCTGGGGCGTTCCTGGTTCCTGGTGTGGCTTGCCAGGCTATCAATAAAGTGCAGGTTTCCCATGATTGCCGTGAATCTATTCCCTGCTCATGACTTTCCCAAAGAAGGGGGGTTGCGATGAGGGGATCACATGACCAGTACTTCCTGAGAGACGTCTTCTTGGTGACCCCCATCAGGATGACCAGTGCCAGGAATGCGTAGAACTCATCGGAAGACAAATCCACCCATGAGAGACGTGCCGAGTTCCTCTTCTGCTCCTTCCCTGCCATAAAATAATAGTTGTACCAGTTCGTCTGGTCAACAATCAAGCCGACAAGGTTGGCAGTGAAGAACTGCAGAAAAACACCCAGTCTTGTTGTGTCAGGTCCACGATTGGGCATGGTAGGGCCGCCTCAGCTGCCCCCAAAAAGTGGTTTTGTCCTGGTAGATAATTTTCCCCATCCACCCAATCCCACCTATCAGCGCCTTCGTCGTCGCTAGATGGGGCATCGGGCTCATCAGGGTCATCGTCAGGGCACCGGGCGGGTTGGGCGGTGCGGGTGGAGCGGGGCGAGAGGTGGACCTGGGTCTGGAGCTAGACCTCGAACTTGATCGAGAGCTAGATCTAGAGCTCGAGTCGTTGCTGGGCATCTTATTTGTTTCACCTTCTGCATTCGGCCGCGGTGGCACGTCCGCGAGATATGACACGCCCACGTCGTTTGCTTGCAGGGCGTTGGGGCAGATCGGGGCGTTGTGGAGAGGCTGGTGATAATGCAGTGGCGCGGAGGGGCCTGGTTCAGGTGAGGGAGACATTCGTGGGGGGGTGTACGGGATGGAGCCTGAAGGTGATAGTGGGGGGAAGAATGGCGAGGCGGAGAGTCTGGTAGTAGTGGTGGTGGTGGTGGTTGACTCATCCCCCCCTCGTGCTCTGGGTCAGGAGGGAAGAGGGAGCGTTTTGGGTCACGTGACCGCCTTTGTCTCGCACCACGTTGTGCCATTTCTCCATCACCAGGTTGTTCGTCACTAGGTTTGTGACGACCATAGAACCTCCCCGGGGTATTTTTCTTGAGTGGGGAGATTATGGAAAGTGGGGGAGAAGGCAGGCGGGGTTGTGGGGGTACCTCTTCTTCACTCCCAGACTCGCCCCTTCTTCTCTTCAATCCCTTTCGTTCTTCCCCAGGTACACGCACGTAATTTTGAGGGTCAGCAGGTTCATCTGCAACAACAACCTCTTCCCCACTTTCTGAGGATTCAGTGGGGTCTTGGGGAAGTGGGCGGCGGGGAGGTGCACTTGCCCCTTGCTGTCTTTGTGACGGCCTACGCTGCCTGACAGCAAGCTCTTCCTCTAGCTCTCTTATTTCGGCTTGGGAGGGGGCATACTCGTCTCCAGACTCGTCCAATGCCGAGTCAGTGTCACTATCAGGGCTGTCAGTGTCGTACAGTATATCCATGACCTCCTCTGTACTGCAGGGGCGGGTAAGGCGGGCACTATAACGTCGAGATATGGTGTTTCACTCGAGAGGGTGCGCGGTAAACTGACCATGAGGTGTGAGAAGGCGGGTGCCCTCTCCCGTCCCCGCGCGCGCACGTGTATGGACAAAACGTTTTGGAAGTAGTCCGCCGGATCCCAAAGTAGTTCCCATATAAATCTAGAGCCATTCTGAGACTTACGACTGGAGCTATAAGGGTGACGCGTTAGGCGCGTCTCTGGGGCTGTGCGTTACATACATAGCCGACGCGTCATACGCGTCGCTGGGGCTCCACGGGTTAAATACCATGTTCACCACATTACAAATACCCTGTTACATGTACCACGCATTCCCACTTAGCTTTGTTCTGTTGACCATTCCTTGTAACTAGAATACGCTCGCCGTGCTGCTTAACATAGATGAATATTAATTATGAAAACTAGGACACGCATATATATATATATATATATATATATATATATATATATATATAATATATATATATATACACAGTATATAATTTATATATATATATATATATATATATATTATATATATATATATATATATATATATATATATATATATATATATGTATATACTGTATATGCTGTATATAGAACTATAGTCATTCTAATTGTTTCATGGCATCTTTTGATATCAAATCATTGTTCACTAATGTTCCTCTTGAGACTATCGATATGTGTTGTTCTAAGCTTTTCGAGAACGGCGAAAACGATGAAACTGTCAATGGTCTAAATAAATGTAAATTCCCAAAATGGCTCACGTATGCTTCTAAAGAATGCATTTTTCAGTTTAATCATTCATTTCATAAACAGACCGAAGGAATTTCGATGGGTAACCCACTTGGTTGTAGTCTTGCCGATATATGTTTAACTCATCACGAAGAAATATGGCTGAAAAATTGCCCACAAGAGTTCACGCCCCTCTTCTACAGCTACTATTGACGACACTTTCGTACTATTTGAATCACCTGACCACGTCTCAAAATTCCTTGATTATCTCAACGCTCAACAAGCAACTATTAAATTTACTTCGGAGACAGAACAGGATAATCAAATTTCATTCCTAGACATTAACATCAATAAAACCGCCACTTCATTCGCTACATCCGTCTACAGGAAACCCATCTTCACCGGCCTCACAACTAAATTTAATTTGTCAGTTCCTTTGCAATATAAGACAAATTTGATACTAACATTAGTTACAGGAGCATTTAAAATCTGTTCATCGTATCTAGCATTTCATAATGAACTTCAGTTCCTTAAGAAGATATTATACTCAAATGGTTGTCCCATCTCCTTCATTGAACATTGTTTTGGAAAGCAGATCAACAAGTTATTATTGCCTACAAACCCTAAGGCCCGAATTCAGAACAGTGATTTAAACCTCGGATTTCGGGGCAGGTTTAAACTCGGGATTGAGATTACTCGATCCTGGATCGAACACAAAGGTTTATCCGTATTCAGAACACGGGATTGAGATCGAGATCGAGTAATCCACGGCTTAAACTCTGTTTAAGTCGAAGGTTTGCAACAGCCAATCACAGTGCCGTACGGAATGCATTTAGCCAATAAGCACATGAATGGGCAATTTTATCTATATTATATACTTAATGCCGTCACTGCCTATTGTAAAAGTGTATTACGTGAAGCATGGCCTGTGATTGGCTAAGCGAGTCAGTCAACCTTCATTCTCGCTTACTTCTTGCGTTTATTTTTTCTTTATTTCGCTTGTGTTTACTTTATGATATATACATTATTATTGTGTTTCCTGTGATATTTAATAGCTCTTTAGATTCGGATAGCACTGTAGTTTATTAAGTAATCGTTAAAATTGCTTCCACATATCTAGTTTAATGAATAAATAAGGAATAATACAGATAATAAGTAAATTATCATGGTACTGATAAACAAGCCAATCATGAGCGTGCTGCTGCTTCCACTGACTTTCACTTTTACCGACATAGGCTACGTGGATTCATGTCGCTTGTTTTAAGTAATAGAGAGCAGTATAGCATACTTACCATGGTTCTTATATATGCTCAACCTTATCATAGGGATTGTGATATATTAATAGCATGACGGGAAGCTAAAGCGGCCGAATCAAGACCAATTAATTTCGAAATGAGAACGAAAGTGTAGGCTACGTGAGATAGTACCCTTAAAATCTGTGTTATGGGCAACTCTATTCCACCCCTTAAACCTAACTTATACTTTGTTACTACATCTACCCATGCTCAGTGCTGTTAATGCCCAGTCAAATGGACAAATATATATAGTATACATAGCTCAACTGAAATATGTTGTAACCATTAACTATGTAGGCAAAAACAGTAGCCTAACCAATGTGACTCGTTATATAAACTATGCATCATTACAACCTACTAGGCTATAAAAAAGACAACTCATGTCTCAAATAACTCTTATTCTATTTGATAAATGCATTTGCAAATAATGGTTCACTTGTGATTCCTTATATATTGTAAGCTATATATTTTAATTCGTACAAAGGATTAACATTGTGTATGGATACAGTAAATAATATATATATATATATATATATATATAATTATATATATATATATATATATATATATATAGTTGTAGCAACAGATACCTCAGGTGGGAAGCGGAAGCGAATAACGGCAAGTAACACCAACGTAATGATGAAAACAAAAATTATTGAATTTTCAGTGACAGTTTCGACATTCCTTATGTCATCATCAGACCTAAACAGAATGATACAATCCTATTAGAGGTAATTTAATTAATTGCTAAGATATTACTTGTATGTAATTAAGCATAACATGAAAACATAATTTAAACCAGAAACAAATTAAGATTAAAATTAAAAATAAACCCCGAAATAAACTATTTAGATGTAACTATACCCTATCTTATAATTGTAGCTAATACATATTCCTAAGCTGATAATGGTATCATAGATCTTACCAGTCAAAAACACAAGATGTTGGTAGAGCTGTCGTGCGTAACAAGAGAAGGCTTTAAATGAACTGTGAGTAATGACTCTGCAATGAGGCGGGTTGAATCGCCTGAACAAGTGAACAATATTGAAAAATCATTTATTTATTGGGTGACCTAACGTTTCACAATTGTTTCGTATTGCTGAGAATGGTGGTTTTGAGATCGGGAGGCCTGTTTTAATTGATCGACCCTGGTGCTCAGAAATCGTCATGTTTAATTGGAGCTTCGTTTGACCAATATAAGACGCGTTAAAGCGCCTACATTTATACATATAGATAATTGAGGACTGCAGAGTATCAGGGATACGATCCTTGAACTTGAAAAAGCTTGATAATGTTCTGGGAGGTTTAAATATCACCCTTCATGAGACTTGTTGGTATGAACAACGAATTAATTTAGATATTTTGTTACGCAGAGAGTAGCTGGATTGCCCCAAAAATGGAATTGTAAAATACACGATGGCCTTACTGATTGTACACTTAGGCCCGAATTCAGAACAGTGGTTTAAACCTTCTCGCTGGTTTAAACCTGAGATTGAAACTCAATCCAGGACTATCGGTATTCAGAATGAAATCCTGAGCCGCTTATCCAGTCAATCAGCGGATTACTCGATCCAAGGTTTAAACCTGCGGGAGGGTAGGCTTGACTCTAGATCGAAGTTATAAAAACCTTAAATTACTCATGATTGCTTACACTAATACATAAGGAACCCATAATTATCATAATATAAAATAACAAAGATTGGCACTGCTTATTTGCAGAGTCTTTGGAGGTATTCTAAGCGAGGATTACATAAATAAGTAATGACAAGTGTAAGAATGCAGCTCAAGCAGTCAATGCGAGGTTTAAACCAGCGGGAGGCTTGACAGACGATCGATTGAAGGCTTCTACACGCCGATAAAATACCATATTATTATTTCCAACTAACTCAAACTGGCATTAAACCGATTCCATTATATTGTAAAAAACGTCAACAGCTTTTACATTACGTTGGAAATTGTCGAAGCATACCAACAATTATATAATAGGTGCCAAACGAAGGAAGCACTGCCGTAGCCTAACCACTGATGTAGTTATTCGATGATAGTTGTTAATGTCTTGATAACCTGAGATGCTTCTAAGCTGAATAATACATATATAATATCTAAATGTCCGCGAACATTTATTAGATACAATACACATGTATTAGGTTACCAGAGAACCAATATTATTAGCCTACATGTTGCACAGCAAATATAATTATTTACTGTATCCATGCACAATGTTAATCCTTTGTATGAATTAAAATATATAGCTTACAATATACAAGGAATCACAAGTGAACCATTATTTGCAAATGCATTTAACAAGTAGAATAAGAATTATTTGAGACATGAGTTGTCTTTTTTATAGCCTAGTAGGTTGTAATGATGCATAGTTTATATATCTAGTCACATTGGTTAGGCTACTGTTTTTGCCTACATAGTTAATGGTTACAACATATTTCAGTTGAGCTATGTATACTATATATATTTGTCCATTTGACGGGGTATTAACAGCACTAAGCATGTGGTAGATGTAGTAACAAAGTATAAGTTAAAGTTTAAGGGCTGGAATAGAGTTGCCCGTAACACAGATTTTAATGGCACTATATCACGTAGCCTACACTTTCGTTCTCACTTCGAAATTAATTGGTCTTGATTCGGCCGCTTTAGCTTCCCGTCATGCTATTAATATATCACAATCCCTATGATAATGTTGAGCATATATAAGAACCATGGTAAGTATGACTATACTGCACTCTATTACTTAAAACAAGCAACATGAATCCACTTAGCCTATGTCGGTAAAAGTGAAAGTCAGTGGAAGCAGCAGCACGCTCATGATTGGCTTGTTTATCAGTACCATGATAATTTACTTATTATCTGTATTATTCCTTATTTATTCATTAAACTAGATATGTGTAAGCAATTTTAATGATTACTTAATAAACTACAGTGCTATCCGAATCTAAAGAGCTATTAAATATCACAGGAAACACAATAATAATGTATATATCATAAAGTAAACACAAGCGAAATAAAGAAAAAATAAACGCAAGAAGTAAGCGAGAATGAAGGTTGACTGACTCGCTTAGCCAATCACAGGCCATGCTTCACGTAATACACTTTTACAATAGGCAGTGATGGCATTAAGTATATAATATAGATAAAATGGCCCATTCATGTGCTTATTGGCTAAATGCATTCCGTACGGCACTGTGATTGGCTGTTGCAAACCTTTGACTTAAACAGAGTTTAAGCCGTGGATTACTCGATCTCGATCTCAATCCCGTGTTCTGAATACGGATAAACCTTTGTGTTCGATCCAGGATCGAGTAATCTCAATCCCGAGTTTAAACCTGCCCCGAAATCCGAGGTTTAAACCACTGTTCTGAATTCGGGCCTTAGGGTTTGTAGGCAATAATAACTTGTTGATCTGCTTTCCAAAACAATGTTCAATGAAGGAGATGGGACAACCATTTGAGTGTAATATCTTCTTAAGGAACTGAAGTTCATTATGAAATGCTAGATACGATGAACAGATTTTAAATTCTCTTGTAACTAATGTTAGTATCAAATGTGTCTTATATTGCAAAGGAACTGACAAATTAAATTTAGTTGTGAGGCCGGTGAAGGTGGGTTTCCTGTAGACGGATGTAGTGAATGAAGTGTAGGGAAGTCCTCTCGATAAATTACTCCTGAACCAATATCAATTATTATGTTCCTTCCAACAACCAACCATACTCCTAAAATCGATTAATGAAATTTACAAACACATGTGGCAGTCCGTGGACTCGAACCCAGGATGCTCACACCGAAAATCAACACCTTATACATCGCACCACGAAGACAGTTAAAGGTTGGTGGACACTGCCTACGATTTATTATGCAACTTCGAATCCTGCATATCAATCTAAGCATGTACACACATCCCAACTGCAACTCACGTAGGCTATGCATATGTGAATGGAAAGAGCAATTAATGGGGCCTTAACCACTTAGGGAAGTCCTCTCGATAAATTACTCCTGAACCAATATCAATTATTATGTTCCTTCCAACAACCAACCATAATCAAGGAATTTTGAGACGTGGTCAGGTGATTCAAATAGTACGAAAGTGTCGTCAATAGTAGCTGTAGAAGAGGGGCGTGAACTCTTGTGGGCAATTTTTCAGCCATATTTCTTCGTGATGAGTTAAAAATATATCGGCAAGACTACAACCAAGTGGGTTACCCATCGAAATTCCTTCGGTCTGTTTATGAAATGAATGATTAAACTGAAAAATGCATTCTTTAGAAGCATACGTGAGCCATTTTGGGAATCTAGATTTATTTAGACCATCGACAGTTTCATCGTTTTCGCCGTTCTCGAAAAGCTTAGAACAACAAATATCGATAGTCTCATTAAGAGGAACATTAGTGAACAATGATTTGATATCAAAAGATGCCATGAAACAATTATTAGAATGATCATAGTTCTATATACAGCATATACAGTATATATATATATATATATATATATATATATATATATATATCTATAATATATATATATACTGATATATATATATATATATATATATATATATATATATATATATATCTTATATATATATATATATACTGTATGTGTGTGTGTGTCCTAGTTTTCATAATTAATATTCATCTATGTTAAGCAGCACGGCGAGCGTATTCTAGTTACAAGGAATGGTAAACAGAACAAGCTAAGTGGGAATGCGTGGTACATGTAACAGGGTATTTGTAATGTGGTGAACATGGTATTTAAGTCGGACAATGTGGTTTATTGACCAGTGTATTAGATCAGTAATGAAGGTCCTTATATTAAGATTGTGGGAAAAATAAGTAATAAGTTTGGTCTACTCTTAACATATTATTATAGCATAGGCTACTGATGATAGTTTCTGTATCATAGAGGACATGACGTATTTTTAGTTGAAAATGTTAGTCATACACAAATAATTGGTAATCAAGTTAGTACATAAGTAATGTATTCGATTTCTTATAATTAACATTAGTATAGGTTAAAGGTATTCAACACACACCACGAACACCACACCCGTTACTTCTTTCGCTAGGTACTACCCCCCCCCCCCCCCCCCCACCCCACACACACACACCAAACTGAATCTGACACATCTACAAACAAAACAAATCTGCCTTTACCTGCACACTATAAATTGCGACCACGAACCTAGCTTAAACCTTCGTTAAACACCAAGTACCAAACATTAAGCTAAAACAAAACAAAAATTTTTTGCTAGATTTACTTATTAGGGATAATACTGATAGTTTCTGAACTTAGATATATACAAGAAGGATATCTACATGATTATATGGGCCCTGGGCGGTGAGCTTGTGTTGGTATCCCTGGGGGTAATTCTGGTATCTGAGCGGCTAAAAAGGTTGGTTGGTTCATGACTCTCAAAGTAGGAAGGAAATATGTGTTTTGTTTGTAAAATAGAATAGTTGGATATTCGAGAAGATGTGTACATATGTGTTTATTATATTTTAGATAGAAGGGTCTCGGCGAGATGATTTAAAACTTTTGTATTCATGGCGAAGTCTTTCAATATGTTTCTTTTACTTGATCACAATATTTGTAAACATAGGGGAACCTGTCGTATGACATTCTCAATGTTAAAATAATACATATTCTCAACTATTAAACATAATAGTTTTATAGTCTTAAAATTATACATTCATGATTTATAATTATGTGTAAATGGTATCTCTAGAATTTCTGAGAGAAGATGACTTTTCTTTTAGAGGTGGAAGGGGTCGCCCTGAGGCGAATTGTCTTTCCTGGGGTGATCGGACATCCGTCTGTCACCGTGGCGACCCGGGCGTTCCTGGGGGACGCTACAGGTGTGGTTGGTCCGGGCGTCGCTTTTTTGGGTGGATGACGCTTTTCTCTCTTGTTTTCTCCTTCCTTTGTTTCTTCCTTACTTCTTTCTCTGGGTTTTTCCTTCTACTTCCCTTTGTGTTTTCCTTTTCCTCGGTATTTCACTTCCCTCCCCTTCATAATAGGCATGTCCCAGTGCCTCACAGGCGAAGGCAAGAAGGTTTCCGTGGTGGCTTGTGGGGGGCAGAGAGTGTAGAAATTCCCACCATTTTACTGAACGCTGATCTGGTGTTCTTTCGGGGTCGCTGGTGACAGTAATTAAGGTTGTCACATCATCGAGAAGTGATGCTGTAATGGCTTCATGAATATGGCGTATCCTGAAGAACTTGTTCTGGTTGGTTGATCGTTTAATCCGTTTGATGAACGGTGTTGAGGTCATGACGGCAGCTTGGATCTGAAGGTGGTTGAGAGGGGTTGTTGTGGTCGCGTTGGTGGCTATCAGGCAAGTGGTGACTCGACCTTTGACCTGTGAGAAGTTATGCCTATTTGCGGACGTAAAAGTACCCTGGATTACCTTTTCTTCGGAAGTGGAGAGGGTGTGTGTAGAACTTGTTGAATTTGTGTTAGTTATGCAAGCAATTTTTAATGTATTAGGGTTGTCGGTGTGTGTTGTGTGAATTGTTTTTGCAGATTTGTGTAATTTACCTTGATCTGTATGTACTGGAATCAAGATTGGGGTGAATCTAGCTGGTAGTTTTACTAGACGACCCGATTTAGTGCGAAAATTCGTCCTGAGAGGCAGTTCTGGGCTAGAGTCTGACGAAGATGAAGACTTGTACTCGGGAGTTCGAAGGTTTGGGGTGCGTGGTGGAGGTGAGAGTTGTTTAATGTTGAGGTTATGACTTTGATTTGTCGATGTTTGTTTGGTTGGTTGGCTTTTTGGCTTTGGTGATGCAGTTGACGGGAAAGGTGAGAGGTTGGGTGAGGCAAGACGAGTTGGAAGAGTAGGAGGGGTATGTTTGCTTTTTGAGGTTGATGATTTAGGTTTGGAAGAGAGGTTTGGTGTGGTTGGGAAGCAAGGTTTAGGGATGGATGTTTTTAATGGTGGTCGGGGAGGATTTGTTTTTGTTTATGATTGTGGGAAGTGTGGAAGAAGGCATTTTTGTAGCGATAGGTAGTGGAAGTATGTCGGGATTGGAAGAAGTGGGTGATGAAGAATTGGATTTGAAAGCGTTTGAACTGGACGTGGATCTGGGGGGGGAGGTGGAAAGAAGGGTAGATGGGCATTGTCTTTTGGGTGGTGGTGAAGTGGGGGGAGAGGTAGAGGATGTAGAGAAACGCCGGTGATGGGGTTGCTTGAGGGTAGTGGCGATAGGTTGAGGATTGCATTTTTTTTTTTTTTTTTAGCTTAATGTTTGGTACTTGGTGTTTAACGAAGGTTTAAGCTAGGTTCGTGGTCGCAATTTATAGTGTGCAGGTAAAGGCAAGTTTTGCTTTGTTTGTAGACGTGTCAGATTCAGTTTGGTGTGTGTGTGTGTGTGTGTGTGTGTGTGTGTGTGTGTGTGTGTGTGTGTGTGTGTGTGTGGTGGGGTGTGGGGGGGGCGTGGCACCTGGCGAAGGAAGTAACGGGTGTGGTGTTCGTGGTGTGTGCTGAACAAGCGTCTTTTGTTGACTGTTGGTGGTGTTTGTCGAAGGGGGTTTTGGTTGGCTGGTTGAGGGAATTGGAATTTTTGGTGAAGGTATTTGAGTAGGATGGGAAGTAGGAGCATTTTGAGAAGGTGAGTTTGGGATTTTCGTTACGTTATCTGGTAATGGAGGTTCACTTTCTTTGGTTATTGGATTATAAATTCTGACGAATCTATTCCGGTAAGTTGTGTTTCTCCGTGGTGGTTAATTACTACTTGATAGGGTTTTGGGATTTGGGAGACTGTATAGGGGCCCACGTATTGAGGACCTAATTTATTGATGACTGGTAGCTTGGCTACCATTACTGTGTCGCCTATGGCGAATGCATTTTGTGGATCAGTGGTATCATGTTTAATATCTTGACAGATTTGAGCGGTATGGAGGGTGTTCTTTAGATGTTGAAGGGGATCAATAGTGAGTTGGATGGTGGAGGGTTGTGCAAGATGATGAAAAGGTAATAATAGAGGGGCGATGCCATAAACTCGTTCATGGGGGGAAATTCCGTCCTCTTTGGGGCAAGTGTTCATACCCCACTGGATCATCTTTATTTGAGATGGTCAGTCAGAGGTGTTTAACGCAATCATCCTAGTGCGTAATTGGTTATTTATGGTGCGATGACTATGTTCACAGATTGCATTACCTTGGGGCCATTAGGGGGAAGAGTGTTTAATGCGTATGCCGCATTTGTTAGTGAAGGCCTCCCAAACTTGTCCTCTAAATTCGGGGGCGTTGTCAGAAAGTAAGGATATAGGTTGACCGAATATAGGGAAAATTTCAGTGGCCAGTAACTCAGCTATGGTTAATGCACTGTGGTCTTTGGTGGGGCAGGCTATTAGGAATTTGGAATATACGTTGACAAACGTGACTATGTAACGTTTACCATTGCTAACGGGATAAGGTCCCATTACATCAAGGGAGAGTGTTTGGAATGGTTTATGGGCTGAAATAGTTCCTGCTGGTCCTGCTGTTCTACATCTATCCTTTCCTAGAGCACAAGGTTTGCAAGCTTCGGTAACTCTTTTTGCAATGCCAGACGGGTTGATGGTCCAGTATTGATCTTGGAAGACTTTGAGCATTTTCTGTTGTCCTAAATGAATTCCATTTCCTTCGTGAATTGATATCATGTACTCTTGGGCTATATTTGGGTCTATAACTATATGTCCTGATTCAGTGGTAAGTTGATCAACCCAACGAGTAAGATGTTGAAAGATGTATTTCGGAATCCATTTTGGCTTGATTTTTCTTTCCCAAGATTGAAGTAGGGTTGGTTCTACAGGTGTTGTAGTCACGGATATTGGTGCGTTGGTTAGGGCAGTTTGTTGCAAGGCAGCGAAATTGGTGGGTATTTTTTCTGGTACGGGAAGGCGGGAGAGAGCGTCGGCGTTTGTATGCAACTTGCCAGGATGATAATGAATGACAAAATCATACTCTTCTAAGGTCTCTCTCCAATGTACTAACAAAGCTGAATTGGTGTCACATCGTTTAAGCCATTGTAGGGATTGATGGTCCGTTATTATGTCTAGTTTTGCTCCTAAGACAAATGAACGGAAATGGTTTAGTGCCCAAATAATACCTAAACATTAGTGGCTGCATAATTTTGTTGGGCGATGTTGAAAGTTGAACTGGCATAAGCAATGATGGGTTCTTTTCCATCTTGCACTTGAGCTAATACGGCCCCAATGGCATATCGGGATACGTCCATATACACACGAAAAGGCTGTTTGTAATAAGGAAAGATACTGTGGAAGCTTGAACTAGTTTTTCTTTTAATGTCCCAAAGGCTATATTTCTTTCGTGTGTCCACACAAATTCTGTATCCCTATGTGTGAGCTGGTGAAGTGGTCTGGCTATTTCAGCAAAGTGAGGGACAAAACGTCGGTAATAGGTGGCTAATCCTAAAAATGATCATATTCCTTTTACTGTAGTGGGTGGTTGTTGATTCTGAATGGCTGATAATTTCTTGGGATCAGGTGATATGCCTTTGTCAGATATAACGTGACCCAAAAAGTCTACCGAGTTTCTGGCCATCTCGCATTTTGAAGGTTTGAGTTTTAAACCAGCGTCCCTGATACGTTGCAATACTTGACGGAGTCTGTGGAGATATTCGTGCCAGGTTCCGGAGTACACAATTACATCGTCTAGGTACGTGAGGCATGTTTCCCAAGTTAGTCTTTTTAATACAGACTCCATGAGTCAAGAGAACGTGGCTGGGCCATTACATAAGCCAAAAGGTAACACATTAAATTCATGTAGATGTCCTCTGCTGGTCGAGAAAGCTGGGGGTTTTTTGGTGTTCTGCTTTAATCGGCACCTGCCAGTATCCGGCTTGAAGATCTAATGTGGTGAACCATTTGGATCCATGAAGTGAGTCTAGGGAATCATCTATTCGGGGTAATGGTGTTGCGTCTTTAATCGTGGCGTCATTCAGGCGGCGGTAGTCTACGCCAAATCTTGTTGACCCATCTTTATTTTCTTTACTAAGACGACCGGTGAGGACCATGGACTGACGGAGGAGGTCGCGATTCCAGCGTCTAACATTTCCTGTACTTGTTGATCCTCTTCTTGCCTTTGTAAGGGTTTTTTCCGACATGAAGGCATCCAATCCTGTGGTATGGATGGAATGTTCTTCTAAGGTGGTTTGTTCTATTTCGGTGGGGGTCTGGGCAAACACATCGCTAAATTCATGGACAAATTGTTGCATATGTTGTGTTTGCAGAGTAGTTAAGGTGTCAGGGAGAGTGGGTAGCACAAAGGGGGAGTTAGGTTGGACATGGGTGGGGGCAATTTCATCAAAGGTTTCTAAGTCCCCAATGATGGGGCCTTTGGGTAGGGTTAATACTTCATCTGAAATGTTTGCTATGAGGATTGAACTTTGGTGAGATGAGATAATGGCTGGCTGAATTAAACAATGATCCTGACCAGTAGTGAGTTTAGTGGGGGTCAGAATCATAGCATTTTGTGGCATTTGGTGAATTGACACCCATTTTTGATGTTGAGGGGGAATGATATTTTTAGTTTTGATGATAGCGGGGCTATTGTGGGAGGAGGCACAAAGGTTATAGGTGTTACAGGTTCAGTAAGGGAAGGCTGAACAAAAGTGATAGGTTTGCATGACTGATTTTCTTTACAACATATTTTCTCAATTTGGCTGGGGTTGGAAGCTTTTGTTTTTGAAGATGTTTCTACTTTGAGGGGAGTTGGTGGATTGTCATGTATTTTGTTGAGGTTAGGTCTGTTTTTTCGTGACAGGGGAAGCACAGAGGGAACATTTTCTTTCTGAGGAATTCTAGTGGTTGGGGATTTGGTTGATCGTTTCTTGCTGGATTTGTTTTTGTTTTTTTTGTTTTTTTTAAGTGATCAATCTTTGACCACAGTCTACCTGGGCTTGCAGCTTGTGTAGCAGGTCTAAGCCAAAGTATCCGTCGTAATGTTGACAGTCAGAATGGAACACTACGAAGGGGTGATAACAGTTGGCATGAGGTAAGGGGGTGGCTACATGAAGTGATTTAGTTTCTCCTCTGATTTGGAGAGGAGTGTCTCCTGCACTGATTAGATTAGTGGTTGTGGCTTTTAATTCGCCAAACTTTTTCTGGTGTTTGACGTAAAACGAGTTGAAAATACATGAGCGGGAGGCGCCTGTATCTATGAGTAACCATACAGGGATGTCTTTGATTTTTCCAAGGTGGTATGTTGGGGGTGGTCTATCACTAGCAGATTCCCCTGCCGAAGCCATCGTAGGCGGGGGTGATTTAAAAAATCCTGGGGGTCTGTTTCTTCATCCTCCAGGATTTCCTCTTGTTCTTCACCATTTAAGATGTGAGCTATATTTTCATTTTCTTGGGTGTCCTCAGACTCTTCTTTTCCAAACTCTTCCTCGTTTGCGGAGATACGAGGTTGATTTGGTCTGAATTTAGCAGAATCCCGAATATCATGAAGGGAGCATATATGATTACAGGCAGGGAAATCAAAAGGGTTGATAACTACTACAGTCTGGTTCTTACCTTTGTAGTTGTTGTTGTATGCTTGGTTTCTAGGATAAACCCTTCTCGGTTGATTTGGGGTAAACTTGGGCCTGCTGGGTTGATATTGTCCGGAGTGATAGGCTGGCCCTCTCCACCTAAATCCATTTCCAGTCCAAATGCTTCCACATCCAGTTCCTCGTCGCCAACCTCTTCAAATTCTGAAATGCTACCTCAACCTATCTCTCAAAAAATATCTGTAAAACCTTCCACTAGCACATCACAATCACCCCCCCCCCCCCTTTAAGATCACTAAGATTTTGTTTATTCCTAAATCTGCCTCTCCCAGTACTTCAACATTTTCTTCAAAACCTATACCATCAACCTCTTCCGATCCCAATACCGTTTTTCCTCTGCCCACTCGCCTTGCACCACCCACTCTATCCCCTTTTCCCTCTACTGTGTCACCCAAATCTCAAGCTACAGCATACAATCAAACGACAAACAAACAAAGTAGTCACCTCACCCAACCTCCCTCAACTCCACCGAATACCTCCAACCCTAAACCTTCCCAATAAAAATCTTCCTCGTCCTTTGAATCTAACCCAGAACCGCCTATACGGAAAAATGTTTGCACTAAATCGGGTCGTTTAGTCAAAAGACCCGAGAGATTCTCCCCTATCTTCCCCTTAGTTTCAACAGGTCAATTCCATGATACTATGCCTCAATCAATACCAACAATCCACACAACATACACCGACAACACTAGAACACTAAGAATTGCTGGCTTAACAAACACAAAATTCTCCCCTTCCCCGTGGAATTTTCCCCAGTTCACGAAAGCCTTAATCCCCAGTACTTTTGCGTCCGCAAAAAGCTATGACCCTCAGCAACCCAGAGAGAAGAAAATCACTTGCTTGACCGCCACCACCACGACCACATCTACCTCTCGTCAACCTCCTCCTAGTCAAGCAACCATTATGTCCTCTACACTGTTTATTAAGAGGATCAAAGTCTCAGCCGACCCAGGGAAATTCGTCAGGATTCCCCACATCCATGAGGCCATCACAGCTTCCATAGTGAACACAACTACCACTTCCCTACAAGTTACTATTGACCCCAGTAAATCACCGGACCAACGTTCCAAAGACTGGTGGGAATTCTTGCAATTAAAAGTAAACTATTTGAAATTTAATTGTTTCCTGTTTGTTTCGTTTAATTTCAAATTAATTAGGAGTATTTCACATTGTACGCCCAGTCAGAATATCTAATTTTCAGATGTTCTTTTGTTTTCTGTCTTTGGGGTTGTCGGTGTTAGTGTTAAATGATCAAATAATGGTCTTCAGTTGTACTCGAGGTGGGCTTGGGGTTGGATCTAGGTTGGTAGGGAATGGTCTTTATTATTTAGTCATATCGCATTAGTTTTCCTTTTATTCGTGCGGTACTGGTGTTTGTTAACAAATTAATTTCATCTATGTATTTTATGCCCTTATTTACTTTGTATTTAAACTATTTTACGGATCCTTCTATATTTACTAAATTTTATGTATAGTAATTTGATTTTATAGGATCGTGTACTGACCTGATGATGGACGCAGCGTCCGAAATATTGCAATAAATATGAAGATGGGGATCTTCTTTGTTTTGGCTACCTTTTTCCTTTTGAAAATACGTTATCCTGGAGGACAACTCACTGATATCATCATTAATATATATATATATATATATATATATATATACCGGTATATATATATATATATATATATATATATATATATATATATATATATATATATATATATATATATATATATATATATATATATATATATATATATATATATATATATATATAAACGGGATACGAGAACTAGGAGAAAGCAGGAAAACAATATACTGAAGTATGAAAGGTGACAAGGAAGAAGTGGAAAAGAGAAGGGAATGGATATCAGACGAGGGTTGAGGCCATAATGGTGTCTTTCCTACGTATGCCCACTGCCTTATGGACTGGAGGGTAGAGCATGGAAGAGAGAGAGAGAGAGAGAGAGAGAGAGAGAGAGAGAGAGAGAGAGAGAGAGAGAGAGAGATTGGAGAGAGGAAAGAAGAGCATGGAAAAGAAGACCTTGATTAGAGTTAGATCATTGTAGACTAGTGGAGATAAGTAAAACAAATTTAACACGAATACAAAGTTTGATCTTCAAAGTATAGAATGGAGAGAGAGAGAGAGAGAGAGAGAGTACTTATACTTTTGTTTTATAATTAATTACTTTACTCTCCCCACCGTTTCCCCTCAATAAACCCTTCATGTAAACGGGTGACCATTCTCCCCTGACCCTCATTTGTCCTACTCCTTTCCTTCCCTCCCCTGCGTCCCCTTAGCAGTTTCCTCCCTGGTAAAGTATAATGGTCAGATCACCATCATAATTTACCTCCATTACAGACCTATTAGGTGAGGTCGAGTGATTACCCTCCCGATCGATGCCCATTAACTCTTGCCACTCCTACATTTGGGATTCTTTATTTTGTGCTAACGAAAATAGTCTTTGCATTAACCCTTCCTGTACCGGTTACGTCTTTTGTACTTGATTGTTGTTAAATTTATACCATTTTATGAATCTTAGGTAGGATATAACTATGCTAGTTTAAATGAATAACTGAACTAGTCTGTAGCCTATTAATTGGTAGACGTCCTTCCTATGATGAATAAAATAGTCTAATAGTTGCCTTTTCCATGTCTCTACCTCGTTACTAACATTTTTCTCTGTACTGTCGATACATTAATGTTTCCGTAAAACTTTAATGCTAAGATTGATTAATTGTCCTCGGATTGATACTAGTTCAATCTGCTATCTAGTCTCTGCACATGAATCTGTAGATCTCTATAAAGAATAAGAATAAGAAGACGAATAAGAATGTTTTTGTTATGTTAATCAAAGCATCGACGTTCATAAACCAGGATATGTCATGCCTTGTAATTGATGTATAATATTTGTGATGTATATAAAAACAAAAGAATACTTATCTATTCATAAATTAACTGTCTTTCCTTTTCTTTTTATTATCATAATTAACTGACATTATGTTGAGCTTAAAAACGATCTCTCAAGTTAAAGGTAAACCAGGTGAGTGAACCTCCATTACGCCCCATTAGCCAAGACAGTGTTAAATAAAAGGATCATGTTCGTAAGGTCTGTTTCAAAACAAGTATTGATGAAGATGAATTAGTACTTCCTAGGAAATTGCACTTATCATTTGACAATGACATTTTCCTTCCATAAACAGTGAACGGGTTAGAAATTGTGTAGGCAGCTGTTCGTAACTTTACCAAGTTTTCAAAACTTATAAAATATTGCTTGTCATCAGTAACCTTAAGTTCTGCAGTCAAAATAAATATATATGATATTTGTGTTTAGGCAAATAGCGTATGTACTATGTCAGATGTGTAAATGTATTTCTTGTTTTCGATAATCACACTATTATGATCGTTAACTTATTGTCACCGATGTCCTAGCAAAATATCAAGGATCTTTAACATTTGTATCGGAGACTAGACTGCCAAGGGACTGGAGTTCTCAAAAAGGGGCTCCAGTCCTAATGCTATTAATGGCTTTGTTTGCTGGATTAATAATATAATAGGATTGATAGCCTTTGTAGTCCTATTTTAACAAACCAACTAGACTACGGATTAAGGGGGGATGGGCGTATTTATTAGCTCATTTATTTGTTGTTTCATTATTGTGTTAGTTTCCTCCCCAGACCTCCATCAAGCTTAAATTAAAAAAAATCGCTAGACCCCCCTTCGAGAAAAATGTAAATTTTTCGGTAAAAGAATGTCACGGCCGAAGGCCGGATCCTCCTGCAATTACAGACTCGCTATCACTCGCCAGGAAAATATCGACACCTACATGGCACGAAAGGTGCTAATATTGAGAAAGGAATCTGGCGAAAGGTCTTAAAATCGCCAAACTAATTGGTCGAACGTCATAAAATCTGAAAACTAATGGGGCTAAACATGAGGGAGAAGGGGGGCCATAAAAACGACCCATCTCCCCTTAAAATGCCATTAGACTGAGACTATCGGAGATGACATTTATCAGTAACTATTCAATTGGTCTAGTAACGTTATCAACACTGCTCTCTTGCTCTCTCTCTTATATGTATTACAAAGGCTACATGGAGAGAGAGAGAGAGAGAGAGAGAGAGAGTAAGACGAATGGATTATCACCTCTCCTTATCGTCGCCCTTATCATCATAGTCATTAATGAACATCGTTATTATCGTCCCTTCCCTGTCACCCCCCCCCCCCCCCACACACACACTGTCTCTCTCTCTCTCTCCATGTTTAACCTGTATTGATCGTTCTCCCTATCTGCATTGTTTACCTAATTCTGAAGAAGTCTCCATTTTCCTTCTTCATAATATATCTTGTCCTGTTCTCCCGATGCTCACCTTATTTCTTCTCTTTCAAGGTTCTCTTACTCATATGGATCATCATCATCCTCATTATTACCTTCCTTCTCCTCTGTTCTATTCTCTACTTCCTTCTCTTCTTGGTCTACCGTCTTCTCCTGTACTCCTTTTTCTCCTCTTCCTACCATCCTCCTAATCCCTCTATCCCCCGGTAATCAGAGCTCAACCATTCCGACACACTACCCAGTTTTATCTAGGCTCTCTCCACCTCCTTATTCTCTGTCTATACTTTTGTTTATGCATTTTTAGCCAAGCTCTTACAACTCCCTCTTATTTAGGCTCTCTACATAATTATCTTCTCTCCATGTTTCCTTTTTTTTATCTTCCCTCCTCCTCCTCTTCTTCATCTTTCCTTTCGTTCTTTGCTTCCCCCTCATCCTGCTCCTTCTTTTTCTATCCTATTTATATTTATCTCGCCGTAAGCGTCCTCCTTTTATCTCCCTTATCAGTTCACGTTAATCAAAGCTCAACCATTCCAACAGACTTGTCCATACTTTTATTTCCATAAGTATTGGACAGTCTAAATTTAAGTGTAATCTTAAGTAATAAGTAATAAGTTTGTAGGAATAAGAATCATAATAATATGATTTAGAATAAATGGGAAGAATATTAAATGTTGTTCTGTATTAGATATTAAGTAGTAATATATCGTTCCTATAAACTTAGGTATTTAATTAGAGGCAGGGAAATATCTCCCGACTTGTTTGCGCACGCGCGTACCAGCAGTGGTCCCACGATATGTTTGGGAATATGGGAGCTCACTTGCTCTCCGACTACCACCGACGACAGTACAATTTTCTCTTGTTATCATTCCATTCCATTAACCCGTTAGAACTAACCTCAGCGTAGATTCCCATCAATTGACCTATCATCTATTATCCTCCTAATTATAATTTAAGTATTGAGGCCCCCTTCCGTCATTCACTCTCTACTAAACTTCTTTAATCATCCATTTTTATCAATCAACCTGTCAACCATACTGCCAATCTTGTTGCCCAATTCCACTCCACACTAACCCTACCCGTCGCCTACGATCCAGCAACCAGGTAATATACTATTGTGTGGTGTTCTTCAATTCCACTCCACACTAACCCTACCCGTCGCCTACGATCCAGCAACCAGGTAATATACTATTGTGTGGTGTTCTTCAATTTACAGTTCATTTCCTCCAATAATATCCACAAGACTACCAATTTTTATCTGGGCTCTCTCCACATCTTTATTCGTTTGCAATCTTTATTCTTTATTCCAGCTACTCTAATTCACTTTCTGCCATTATATCTTCTTTAATCTGGCCAATGTATATTATTTTGCCCTCCCCATTCAACTTTTGTTTACTGTCTCCTTTATATTTTCCCGTTCCTCGGCCATCCTATTCCTCTTTCTTCTTCTTCCAATCCTCTTGAACGTCTTCCTCTATCTCCCTTAACGCTTCATGGTAATCAAGAGGTCAGCCATCGCAACATACCGGTACTATTATTGTTGTGTTCTCTATTATCTCTTTACACCTCTTTATTCTCGCCTTTGTACCTCCTGATTTTGCTGTTCTTTAAACCTATTCATGTTTTTCTAGTGGTTCTTCCCTTTTCTCTTTACATTTGAAGTTTTGTACTTTATTTTTGTATTTTCCTTTTTTTTTCTCGTGTACTTATCCTAGTGTCATTAGCACTACTTTATTTCGTCATTCTATATGCTTTATCAACATATTTTGTCATTATTAAATTGTCTTCAGGGTGATCAAGCTTCAAGCAACCCTCTACTGACTACAACTTCAGGTTCTCCCCACCTCTTAATTCTTGGTTGTTGTGTTGTTGTCTTCTTATTGTATTGGTCTTCTTGATATTGTAGATCTCCCTATCTTTTCTGACAATCTTTTTTTATATACGGTAATGTCTTCCTTTTTAACTTTCGAATTATCTTCTCATTATTGTGTTATTTTATCATCTGTATTGTTATGATAGACCTACTTTTATATATATGTTCTTTATTTTCATCCTCTTCCATCTTTCACATTGTATTTATAAATGTGGTTCTTATTTTATCTTTTATCATCATTATCTCTTCAGAGTAGCGTAATCTGAGCTTAATCATCCTTTGATTGACTCTGGTTTCTCTTTATTCAACCTTTTGTATCCTACTTGTCATTATTAATTCTTTTGGCTTGTCTAGTGTTCTTTCTTTTTACTCTGATTTGTAGTTTTACTTTATCTAGCCATTCCCCCTTTTGTCACTCCTATTCTATTACTGGTTCTTCCATATTCGGATATTTGTATTGTCAATTTTCCTTTTTGTATTCAGTCATTCACTCTTTATTTGTATTGCCATTCCCCCTTCTTTATTCCCCTATCTCTTTAGTGTTATCAGAGTTCAACCATCCCGACAGACTACCACCTTTTGTCTGGGCTATCTCTTCACTTCTTTATTTTACCTGTTGTAGCCTACCTCCCTTTTATGTTGACATCATTTTGGCTTTAATTTTTGTATTGTCTGTTGGTGTGTCTTTCTTTACATTACATATTTCTTCTATATCCATTCAGTCTCATACCGTATGTCACTCTCTCTTCTTTAGTCTACCATTCATTCTTCCTTGTTATTGTTTTCTATTCTTAGCCTTTGTTATATTCCCGTGTTCTCCTTTATTTCCCTGTTTGCGTCACTCTCTCTCTCTCTCTTTTCTTTAGTCTATCATTCATTCTTCCGTGTTTTCTATTCTTTGCCTTTGTTATTTTCCCGTGTTCTCCTTTATTTCGTGTTTGTGTCACTCTCTCTCTCTCTTTTCTTTAGTCTATCATTCATTCTTCCTTGTTTTCTATTGTTTGCCTTTGTTATTTTCCCGTTTTCCTCTTGTATTACCATTCTCCTTCATCCGCCTCATCTCTTCAGGGTTATCAGAGATCAACCATCACGACAGACTACCACCTTTTATCTGGGCTCTCTCCACCTCTTAAGGGGGCAGTGGCTGTTTGTTTGGTCTACTAATTAATTTATTCATATGTTTTGTTAGTTTCCTCCCTAGACCTCCATCAAACTTAGAAAAACACCCCCTAGACCCCCCTTCAAGATAAGTTTGTACATTTTTCGGTAAAAAAATGTCCCGGCCGAAGGCTGTTTCCTCTTAAAATTTCAGGCTCGCTGTCGCTCGCCAGGAATTAATAGATACCTAAATGGCACGAGAGGTCTTAAAATTGACAACGAAATGGGGCGAAAGGTGTTAAAATCGCCAAACTAATGGACCGAACGTCTTATAAACTCAAAACAATTGGGACTTAACACGAGGGAGAAAGGGGACCATAAAAACCATCCATCTCCCCTTAACCTCAACAGTCCATCAGCCTCCTTTTTAATTCCACGACTCTTGCATCCTACCTCCCCTTTCTCTTTTCAAGTCTTATTGTTTAGTTTTATAATTTTCTTATTTATCCAGTCATTAACTCTTATGTCTTATGTTGTATTTTGTTTTCCTTTGTTATATTATTTTGGCTATCCGTGTTCTTTACATGTGATTGATTTATCTCTTATTTTCTTTTGCTAACTGTAATTTTCTGTTATGTTTTAATTATCCCTTTAGGGTAATCATAATTCTACTGACTAGGCCTACCCACTTGATCTAGCTCTTTCCATCTCTATACCTTGTATATTATAAGTAGACCACAAATCTTGACGTTAATCCTTTATAACACAAAAACAACTAGAGTAATATTTAGAGCAAATATTTCTGCGATTTGGGAAGACTCAGCCAGGGAATAGGGGTGGACATTTGCAGCCCATTTGCGCTAGCCCCTTCTTAGCTACAGACGTTAGGTTTATTTCTCTACATTCCTCTGCTTAGACCTACGGTAGGCTATATCTTCCTAATCATTTGCCTTTCTTTTCATTAGGCTATCGGTACCCTTTATTAATTGACCAATTGCGAGTTTCAGGCTATAAGGAAGTTGGATACTAAATTCATATGCAATAATAAAATAGGTTGCTGATGAATTTAGAGTACGGTATGTTGAATTGGGTATTATTAGTTTAAAAATGTATTACAACCTTATAATTATTATGTTCTCTCCACCAACCAACTCTACTCCTAAAATGTATTACAACCTTATAATTATTATGTTCTCTCCACCAACCAACTCTACTCCTAAAATGTATTACAACCTTATAATTATTATGTTCTCTCCACCAACCAACTCTACTCCTAAAATGTATTACAACCTTATAATTATTATGTTCTCTCCACCAACCAACTCTACTCCTAAAATGTATTACAACCTTATAATTATTATGTTCTCTCCACCAACCAACTCTACTCCTAAAATGTATTACAACCTTATAATTATTATGTTCTCTCCACCAACCAACTCTACTCCTAAAATGTATTACAACCTTATAATTATTATGTTCTCTCCACCAACCAACTCTACTCCTAAAATGTATTACAACCTTATAATTATTATGTTCTCTCCACCAACCAACTCTACTCCTAAAATGTATTACAACCTTATAATTATTATGTTCTCTCCACCAACCAACTCTACTCCTAAAATGTATTACAACCTTATAATTATTATGTTCTCTCCACCAACCAACTCTACTCCTAAAATGTATTACAACCTTATAATTATTATGTTCTCTCCACCAACCAACTCTACTCCTAAAATGTATTACAACCTTATAATTATTATGTTCTCTCCACCAACCAACTCTACTCCTAAAATGTATTACAACCTTATAATTATTATGTTCTCTCCACCAACCAACTCTACTCCTAAAATGTATTACAACCTTATAATTATTATGTTCTCTCCACCAACCAACTCTACTCCTAAAATGTATTACAACCTTATAATTATTATGTTCTCTCCACCAACCAACTCTACTCCTAAAATGTATTACAACCTTATAATTATTATGTTCTCTCCACCAACCAACTCTACTCCTAAAATGTATTACAACCTTATAATTATTATGTTCTCTCCACCAACCAACTCTACTCCTAAAATGTATTACAACCTTATAATTATTATGTTCTCTCCACCAACCAACTCTACTCCTAAAATGTATTACAACCTTATAATTATTATGTTCTCTCCACCAACCAACTCTACTCCTAAAATCGATTAATGAAATTAACAACAATACCTGGTAATTCTGCTAAATGTCGATGTCCACGGCTCCAACTTCCTTATGGAATGAAACTCGCAGGTGATCAATTGTAAGTAATTTCTCTCTCTCTCTCTCTCTCTCTCTCTCTCTCTCTCTCTCTCTCTCTCTCTCTCTCTCTCTCTCTCTCTCTCTCTCTCTCTCTCTCTCTCTCTCTCTCAGTAATAAGACCTGAACCACCGCGACAATGCACCTTTAACTCAGCCCCTAATGAATGTCATAAAGGTTTCGCTGTGACCAAGCTTGGAAAGAGAGAGGCGGTGAGGAATTCTGGGTGAGGTCTTATGGTGGCTGACTTGGGTAGGGAGATTTTTCGGTGCCAGAGAAATTCCATGGATGTGTTTGTTTATAGCCAAAATATCTCGATTCTCGGCTTGATTTGCTTTGCTCTGGGCCTTAAATTTAAAATCCTAGAATATATCTTATTAAATTCGATGCCGATCTCCATATCTTTCTCCTCGATTATTTCAAAACTTGATAGGCTACAGTGTATTCTGTTTTGTTTTCAGTTATTGGGTACAACTCCTCTTTCCCCCAAATCCCAGAAATATGGGAAAAACGAAAGTAGGGCAGCGTACCTGTATATGATCAACGAATTATTAATGTTAGTGATACCGTTTTTCCTTTTTGTTATATATATATATATATATATACAGTCTATATATATATATATATATATATATATATTTATACTTTCGGGACTTTGGTGAGACTTGTTCTGTTGCACTAGACATATCGAAGGCCTTCGATAGAGTCTGGCACAAATCTTTAATTTCCAAACTGCCCTCCTTCGGTTTCTGTCCCTCCATCTGTGCCTTTGTCACTAATTTCCTTTCCGGCCGTTCCATAGCTGCGGTTGTGCACGGCCATCGCTCAATTCCTCATCCTATCAACTCCGGTGTTCCTCAGGGTTCTGTCCTATCTCCTATTCTCTTCCTAATTTTCATAAATGATCTTCTCAACTGTACATCTAGTCCCATCCATTCATATGCAGACGACTCTACTTTACACCACTCAATTAGTTTTCCAGAACGCCCCAGCCATCAGTCCCTCAAAAGTAAACGTAATGAAGCCATAAAATGCTTATCTTCTGATCTAGCTACTATTTCCAATTGGGGTAGAGTAAACCTTGTTACATATTTTAATGCTTCCAAGACTCAATTTATCCACCTAACTACCTGTCAGGAACCTCCAGAGGACTATCCCTTATTCTTCAACAATACAAAAATCAACCCTTCATCTTCCCTCAATATTCTAGGTGTCTCTATTTCTTCTGCTCTCACTTGGAGAGACCATATTACCAGTCTCGCTAAGGCAGCCTCGCAGAAGCTGGGTGTGCTCAACCGCCTCAAGGGGTTCTTAACCCCTGCTCAGCTACTTGCTCTGTACTAGGGCATAGTGCGTCCTTGTATGGAGTATTGTTCACATGTGTGGAGAGGATCCTCTCACACCGCACTCCTAGATAAAGCAGAAAGGAAAGCTTTTCGTATCATTAACTCCCGTCCACTCGCCAATTCTCTGCAATCTCTTTCTCTTCGCCGCAATGTTGCATCTCTATCATTATTCTATCACTACTACAATAATCAGTGTTCCTCAGAGCTTTCCCAGTGTATACCACCTTCCTCTACGTAGGGTACGTAGTACCAGCCTTGCAACACAATCCCACCCCTACTCTGTGCAACTCTTCAACCCAAGAGTGAAATGCTATTCTCAGACTTTCGTCTATTCAACTGCTGAGCTCTGGAACTCTCTCCCAGAACCAGTCTTTCCCTCTTCCTATGACTTAAATTGCTTCAAACTCCGTGTGTCCAGGCATTTTAGCTCGAACGTCCCTTGATTTCGGCCCTGTCACTCTTTGAAATCTGGGGGAGGCACTCGCTGCAGGCAGTTATGCCTTTTGTCTCCCTCATTCACATAGAAAAAAAAATATATATACGGTATATACCGGTATATATACATATATATGTATGTATATATATATATATATATGTTTTTCCTCAATCAGTTAGAATGTTAAATATTAAGGGACTAGACGTCTCGAAAAGGGGCTCCAATCCTGACGCTATTCTTGATTTACAGTGTGCTGGCGTAATAATCCAATAGGAATGATAGCCTCTGAAGTCCTATTTCAACTAACTTATTAATTGAATAATATCACATTGTAGTTGCTATTTAATCTAGGAAAACATATATATATGATCCTATCAAAATCAGTGTGCTAATTTAACACAGTAGCTTTATGAAAAGCCAAAGACGAATTTTACCAAGTTGCAAAACATTCCAAACTTAATAAAAACGTGGAGGAACAAAGTTCGTTCTGGGAGATATATACCGGTACTCGTGTATGAAATAGATGAAGGTTTTGACAGCTCTATATATGTTTGTACTATAATCCATTCACTGTAGATAAGCAAGACATCTTGACCCTTGACCTCTTTTAACTAGAAAAAGGCTAGAGTGAATGGGCTGTAACTGGCTGCACCTATTTTCTGGTTGGCTCTTCCTAAATGATAGAAATATTAGATAGATATTGTACTGGTAGTCTTTTTTTAGATATAAGATGTTAGGGGTAAATAATTAAGTTTGGTTAGCATATACAGAACAGTAAGTTATACAATAAACTCTGAAATGGATGGGATGTAAGTTGATAGCCCCACTTCCCCCCCCCCCCCACAAAAAAAAAAAAAATAAAACAAAAAGGAAAAACGGTATCACTAACATTAATAATTCGTTGATCATATACAGGTACGCTGCCCTACTTTCGTTTTTCCCATATTTCGGGGATTTGGGGGAAAGAGGAGTTGTACCCAATAACTGAAAACAAAACAGAATACACTGTAGCCTATCAAGTTTTGAAATAATCGAGGAGAAAGATATGGAGATCGGCATCGAATTTAATAAGATATATTCTAGGATTTTAAATTTAAGGCCCAGAGCAAAGCAAATCAAGCCGAGAATCGAGATATTTTGGCTATAAACAAACACATCCATGGAATTTATCTGGCACCGAAAAATCTCCCTACCCAAGTCAGCCACCATAAGACCTCACCCAGAATTCCTCACCGCCTCTCTCTTTCCAAGCTTGGTCACAGCGAAACCTTTATGACATTCATTAGGGGCTGAGTTAAAGGTGCATTGTCGCGGTGGTTCAGGTCTGATTACTGAGAGAGAGAGAGAGAGAGAGAGAGAGAAAGAGAGAGAGAGAGAGAGAGAGAGAGAGAGAGAGAGAGAGAGAGAGAGAGAGAGAGAGAGAGAGAGAGAGAGAGAAAGAGAGAATAAACCAATAAACAAACTAGGAATAACAAATGTGATACAGAATTACTTACAATTGATCACCTGCGAGTTTCATTCCATAAGGAAGTTGGAGCCGTGGACATCGACATTTAGCAGAATTACCAGGTATTGTTGTTAATTTCATTAATCGAATTTAGGAGTAGAGTTCGTTGGTGGAGAGAACATAATAATTATAAGGTTGTAATACATTTTTAAACTAATAATACCCAATTCAACATACCGTACTCTAAATTCATCAGCAACCTATTTTATTATTGCATATGAATTTAGTATCCAACTTCCTTATAGCCTGAAACTCGCAATTGGTCAATTAATAAAGGGTACCGATAGCCTAATGAAAAGAAAGGCAAATGATTAGGAAGATATAGCCTACCGTAGGTCTAAGCAGAGGAATGTAGAGAAATAAACCTAACGTCTGTAGCTAAGAAGGGGCTAGCGCAAATGGGCTGCAAATGTCCACCCCTATTCCCTGGCTGACTCTTCCCAAATCGTAGAAATATTTGCTCTAAATATTACTCTAGTTGTTTTTGTGTTATAAAGGATTAACGTCAAGATTTGTGGTCTACTTATAATATACAAGGTATAGAGATGGAAAGAGCTAGCGACTTATGTTGCGCCCCGACACTTAGGGGTTAAGTAGTAATGATAGGATTTGAGAGAGAGAGAGAGAGAGAGAGAGAGTAGAACAGAGTGTCGGGAGGCGCGCAGTGTTTTGCTATACTCGATGACGTCATAGCTGGCTGGCCTCGTGGGGATTCGTTGAAGGAGTTTTTTACCATGCTTTGTGACGTCATGTTTGGCTAGCTTCTTTAGTATTGGTTAGAGGACTTGTTACCGCTTTTTTCCCACGCGGCTCGAGCTAGTGCTAGTATATATACAGCTCCCTCGCCACTCTCTCCCTAAGATCTGGTTTCTAGAACGCATCCCTCTTATCCCTTTGATACCTGTCTCCCTAATTTCACCTGAGAACCTTTTCCTCTGCCTATCTCTCTCATTTTCCATATCTTTCACCACCTTTTATTAATATTATACCCCCTCTGGTTAACTCTGCATAATCAGCTTAATGCTGGCCAGTTGTATTGTGCGTTAATGTCTTATATAACTCATGTATGTTAGTTGTTAAGATAAGTTGATCGCGAAGCATTGGTTGGCATTCATATTGTTCAGTACCGCTTCCTATAATTATTAGTGTTCTGCTGGATTAGATAATGCTAGACTAGGAGTCTGATACTATAAGGTATTGTTTCCGATGGGTGCTGGCTTTAGTTAAAAGCTGCACGACATACCTGAGAACTGGAGTTGATTGGGTAAATTCTAGTCTGTGTGCCATTGAGAGTAGAGCATGCACGAATGAGGGCTTTTTGCCTATAACATTCTGTACTGTTCTAGGCTCGGTTGTTTGTCTTTGAGGTACGCCAGGAGAACGCTTAATACTTCGGTATTAAGGTTTCTCAAGAGAGCTACCCTTCATTATAACGTAATACTTGACGCACAGACTTGAGATTTGCACTAGGCTATGCGGCATGCCATGCGCACCAGTATCTCGTATCATTGACTCTAGCTAGACTTTATCAGTCATAGTAGACATTAAGTATATTAAACCAATTACTCTTTTTATGCATACCCGTTTATGATTACACAAGCATTTCGCAGCCTAGTTTGATGTATTGAGACACAAATGACTTAGGCTCTTTTTGTTGATAGGAATACTGCATTGTCGTGGCGATTATTATTATTGTTGTGGCGTTTAGGATATTCTTGGCTCCGACTGCATTATATCTCCTGCCTTTTTGTGTGCATAGCCTGCACGAGCATTGTTCCGCTGCCTGCCTTTTTGGGTTCCATTTCTGTTTCGAGCATCTTGATAGCATCTAACATTTAAAGAAGATTCCTTGTTGGTGTTGAAGGACTTTAGTGCACTTTCTTTCATGCAGGAGTGCCTGACATTTATTGATTAAAGTAACGTAAGCTGTAACTTCTCTTACCACCTTACTTTGCATACCATAACCAAGCACCTTCGGTTATAGGTAGTAATAGGCTGTTTTCACATAACATTAAGCCTAGAGTAGATGCACATTTATTGAGAGTTTAATAACCTATTATTGCATATAGAACTCTGGAGAGTATTTGTGTTCTTTGTTCACTGGGAATATACATCAGAGGTTGGATCTAGCGCTTTCCGTTGTAGCATATATGCCATTACTAGTCCAATGAATAAGAACCCTGATATATTTAAACCTCAGTCGTAACAATATGCATTGGTATTTAATGGATTTGCACATTGAAATGGTAATCTTGTAATTTGTGAATACCTCTGAAGGGATGTTGGAACTTGCTAAAAAACATATTGTATGGATTGCTTAATTGATTGTAAGTGGTATATTTATTCAATGCTTGATCCGTGTTTAGGCTTTTTGGTGCATATTCGAGAATATTAACACGTTCTCTCTCTCTCTCTCTCTCTCTCTCTCTCTCTCTCTCTCTCTCTCTCTCTCTCTCTCTCTCTCTCTCTCTCTCTCTCTCTCTCTCTCTCTCTCTCTCTCATATATATATATATATATATATATATATATATATATATTGCCATTTTAATGTATTACCATGTTCACTGCAGTCATTCATTTTTGGGGGGAGGGGGAGGGGGAGGGGGAGGGACCCCCGGGGGTGTCTATCAAAAAGGTATTTCATATGTTTTTTCCGCCAACCAACTTTACTTCTAAACTCAAATAATAAAATCAACAAATACATGATTGTGACAGTCCAGGGATTCGAACCTAGGATGCTCACACATAAATTCAGTGCATTTATTCATTACGTTATGAAGACAGTTTTACAAACTTCAACGAGGTATGTCATAACTTTATAACAAACTAGATAATACTTATCTTTTCGCTGATATATCATAATCAGGAGAGCGCTATCTGCGTAGCAACTGATAGTGAAATTATTGAAAACTCACTTCCCAAACAGTCTCACAGATAAGATATTAACGTATCACTCTAGTGTTGTCTTAATTATACTAAACTTTTTCGAGTACAATTAT
>CM064539.1:9669000-9706500 GCA_032716605.1 Paralithodes platypus | reverse complement strand
ATTCATTACTAGATTATACTGCTTTATAATACTACCAAATACAAAAATTAATTACTAGATTATACTGCTTTATAATACTACCAAATACAATAATTCATTACTAGATTATACTGCTTTATAATACTACCAATACAATAATTCATTACTAGATTATACTGCTTTATAATACTACCAAATACAATAATTCATTACTAGATTATACTGCTTTATAATACTACCAAATACAATAATTCATTACTAGATTATACTGCTTTATAATACTACCAAATACAATAATTCATTTCTAGATTATACTGCTTTATAATACTACCAAATAGCAAACATGGCATATTGTTACGCTGTCAAATGTAAAACGAGTAGCTATTGTATTTTTGTGTATAATTTCTACATGATAATACATGTATAACAAATCATATATTAAGCCTCTGAGAATAGATGACACTCTTCTTTTCTGGTTTACTAGCAGGGGTACCCTGGCGTTGCCCGGGCACTACCACCACTACTACTACCATAATCACCATCATCAATCACTACTACCACAATCATCACAATACTACTACTACCATAATCACCGGCCTCGACCTCCCTGTGCCTCATTAAACGGCGACCTCGATTTCGGCCGCTAAATGACCTCCGATTTTGGATCTGACCTCATCCTTACCCCCATTTTGGGGAGCTGCGAACAACTTTCCTTCCATACACCTTTTCGATCGGAGGCCTCCTTCTGTCCCCAAACGGCCATTTTTTCATTTTTTGTTTTCTCAATTTCGGCCTCGAACCGACCTCCGATCGTGGCCTCGCCCTCTCTATGACCTGACCCAGGTCAATTGACACCCACATGCAAAGCTTCAGCTCCCCAGGTCCAAAACTGCGACCGCCTATTAAGAATACACAGATAAACAGACACACGAACTGATTTAATAATATAGATGGCTATTATTAGACGATTTAATTCAGATTAGGACATTAGTTCACATTGGTCCTTCCTAGGCTGTAATTATTCGTCTAATTATAGCCAGGATAAACAATCAAAATGCGTCAAAACCGCCAGAGGGTAAATTAATGAAGGTAAACACGATACAACTACTTATGAAATTGATAATGGTGTGTATGTGTGTGTGTGTGTGTGTGTGTGTGTGTGAACCTCCTGTCTGGCATTGGGGTGGGGTGTAAGTGTGCGTGGGGGGGGGGGGGCAGCGGGGGTAGTTTGTTCTCTTTATGGGTGGGGAGGGGAAGGAAGGGGTGGCAGACAGGCACACCCTGCCCCTTCTGCCTGGGGTAGGAGTAGTAAGGGGGACTGGGCAGGGACCACCCCGTTCCTAGCTTCTGGGGTAGTAGGAGTAGGGGGTAAACCCTATGCAGGGACTTTCACTTCTGGGTGTACGTGTTTATGACGTTAAGCTTAAAAATGGCAATAAATCGGCTCTTTTGACCCACAAAGCTTCTTCAAAGCATTAAATACTGAACCAATGCAAGTATTTCTTCAATAATACCTACACTTACAGGTTAGTTGCAGTGTAGATGCATATGTTATCATAACCTTGGGATTTTGGGGCTAATATTGGGATTTTTAGGGGGGCAATCTTGGGATATTTCATTTTTCAGAGTGGCAACACTGTACAGCACACAGCCAGCAAAACGTAATGACAGCGGGCGACACGACTTATTTGGCCAACCGTACACAAAACGTAATGACAGCGGCGACACGACTTATTTGGCCAACCGTACACAAAACGTAATGACAGCGGCGCCACGACTTATTTGGCCAACCGTACACAAAGCGTAATGACAGCGGCGACACGACTTATTTGGCCAACCGTACACAAAATATAGGAAGGTCGTTCGGGAGATGGAAGGTGAGGATGCGCTAGATATTATGAACTTAACTTTATTCTGGACACTATTGTATTCAGTTTAAAAAAGGCTTCCGTCAATTAACAGGCTTCAAACTATCTCACTTAACCATTTTTACTACCACGGATTCTTCTTAAATTGCACAAAGTCGTCTAATTATAGCTAGCATATAATAACAAAAACTGCATAAAGTCGTCTAATTATAGCTAGCATATAATAACAAAAACTGCACAAAGTCGTCTAATTCTAGCTAGCATATAATAACAAAAACTGCACAAAGTCGTCTAATTATAGCTAGCATATAATAACAAAAACTACACAAAGTCGTCTAATTATAGCTCGCATATAATAACAAAAACTGCACAAAGTCGTCTAATTATAGCTAGCATATCATAACAAAAACTGCACAAAGTCGTCTAATTATAGCTAGCATATAATAACAAAAACTGCACAAAGTTGTCTAATTATAGCTCGCATATAATAACAAAAACTGCACAAAGTCGTCTAATTATAGCTAGCATATAATAACAAAAACTGCACAAAGTCGGCTAATTATAGCTAGCATATAATAACAAAAACTGCACAAAGTCGTCTAATTATAGCTAGCATATAATAACAAAAACTGCACAAAGTCGTCTAATTATAGCTCGCATATAATAACAAAAACTGCACAGTCGTCTAATTATAGCTAGCATATAATAACAAAAACTGCACAAAGTCGTCTAATTATAGCTAGCATATAATAACAAAAACTGCACAAAGTCGTCTAATTATAGCTAGCATATAATAACAAAAACTGCACAAAGTTGTCTAATTATAGCTAGCATATAATAACAAAAACTGCACAAAGTCGTCTAATTATAGCTAGCATATAATAACAAAAACTGCACAAAGTCGTCTAATTATAGCTAGCATATAATAACAAAAACTGCACAAAGTCGTCCAATTATAGCTAGCATATAATAACAAAAACTGCACAAAGTCGTCTAATTATAGCTAGCATATAATAACAAAAACTGCACAAAGTCGTCTAATTATAGCTAGCATATAATAACAAAAACTGCACAAAGTCGTCTAATTATAGCTAGCATATAATAACAAAACTGTACAAAGTCGTCTAATTATAGCTAGCATATAATAACAAAACTGCACAAAGTCGTCTAATTATAGCTAGCATATAATAACAAAAACTGCACAAAGTCGTCTAATTATAGCTAGCATATAATAACAAAAACTGCACAATGTCGTCTAATTATAGCTAGCATATAATAACAAAAACTGCACAAAGTCGTCTAATTATAGCTAGCATATAATAACAAAAACTGCACAAAGTCGTCTAATTATAGCTAGCATATAATAACAAAAACAGCACAAAGTCGTCTAATTATAGCTAGCATATAATAACAAAAACTTCACAAAGTCGTCTAATTATAGCTAGCATATAATAACAAAAACTGCACAAAGTCGTCTAATTATAGCTAGCATATAATAACAAAAACTGCACAAAGTCGTCTAATTATAGCTAGCATATAATAACAAAAACACGTCGCCGGTACAGAAGGGGCGAATTAATTAAGCATGGATTGATAAAGGTGGATTAAGTTTGACACCAGATTTATAGAGACATTAAAATGTATTCACAAGTTGTCAAACCAAAATTAACGAATCAAGTTAAGGGGGGTCACCGTTTTTTGTTTTGTATCTTTCTCTCCTTTTCTCTCTTTCCCTGGTTTGTATCCATTCAGCCCTATTCAGCCAACTGTTTTATGACGTTTATCCCCATCCAAGTGTTGATTTGTTCCTGGCGAGCGACAGCGAGCCAGCAGTGTATGGAGAAATCCGGCTTCACCGGAGAATTTTTTCGATCGAAAAATGTACAAATTTAGCTTGCTGTCAAAACTAAAATATATATAGGCTGGCTCGCTACCGCTCGCCAGGAAAATATTGACACCTGGATGGGGGTAATCGCCTTAAAACACTAGGGTGAATGGGGCCCAATGGATACAAACCAAAGAAAGAGGGAGAAAAAGAGCCAAAAAGCGAGGTGGGCTCCCTTAAGGGATATTACGTTCATGTCACCAACCGGAAAACATCAATTAGTCCGCTAATTGCCAATGGGCAACCGCAAACGGAACACAAATCCGCAATGTTTTGGCCCATTCGTTTGACTGATGGCTAATTATGGGCCTTAGTGGACACTTCTAAACATTCGCCAGGATCCATTCGTCAATTAACCCCTTCGACACGATGACGTACTGTTCTTCATGCTCTGGTTACCATTAGACGAGTTTCTTCACCTTATAATCTAACTTTAGGAGCCAAAGGGGTTAATACGATCTCAATAAACCTTCTGAATGACAAGTCCTTTTTAAGCTACATAACATCGTCTAATTTAGCCAGAATAAAAGGCTAAAAAGTGTCATCGTGCTGAAGGGATTAAAATCTTCACTAGTTCTAACCGTTGATCTTGGATGATGCCATTGAGTAAATATAAGCTTTTGTATTAGGTCAACAAGTATCTGTGCAATTCTGAAGCCACTAATCACATAACGCGAACAAAAGATCCGGTTGTGTCAAGTCGCCCATTCCGAAATTACTGAATACGGAAATGATGGACCATATAAAATAAGGACCAAGTGCGATGGTACAAGAAAGTACCGTTTTTCTCATTCACCAATAGTGTTCCTTATATTTATATGATGGTATCATTTATATACTGAAATACAAATACATTACATTAAAACAAAATATGAATACAGTTATCATTTGTTACTTATATATATATATATATATATATATATAATATATATATATATATATATATATATATATATATATATATATATATATATATATATATATATCTATATATATATATATATATATATATATATATATATATATATATATATATATATATATATATATATATATATATATATATATATATATAATATATATTTATACTTTCGGGACTTTGGTGAGACTTTTTCTGTTGCACTAGACATATCGAAGGCCTTCGATAGAGTCTGGCACAAATCTTTAATTTCCAAACTGCCCTCCTTCGGTTTCTGTCCCTCCATCTGTGCCTTTGTCACTAATTTCCTTTCCGGCCGTTCCATAGCTGCGGTTGTGCACGGCCATCGCTCAATTCCTCATCCTATCAACTCCGGTGTTCCTCAGGGTTCTGTCCTATCTCCTATTCTCTTCCTAATTTTCATAAATGATCTTCTCAACTGTACATCTAGTCCCATCCATTCATATGCAGATGACTCTACTTTACACCACTCAATTAGTTTTCCAGAACGCCCCAGCCATCAGTCCCTCAAAAGTAAACGTAATGAAGCCATAAAATGCTTATCTTCTGATCTAGCTACTATTTCCAATTGGGGTAGAGTAAACCTTGTTACATATTTTAATGCTTCCAAGACTCAATTTATCCACCTTACTACCCGTCAGGAACCTCCAGAGGACTATCCCTTATTCTTCAACAATACAAAAATCAACCCTTCATCTTCCCTCAATATTCTAGGTGTCTCTATTTCTTCTGCTCTCACTTGGAGAGACCATATTACCAGTCTCGCTAAGGCAGCCTCGCAGAAGCTGGGTGTGCTCAACCGCCTCAAGGGGTTCTTAACCCCTGCTCAGCTACTTGCTCTGTACTAGGGCATAGTGCGTCCTTGTATGGAGTATTGTTCACATGTGTGGAGAGGATCCTCTCACACCGCACTCCTAGATAAAGCAGAAAGGAAAGCTTTTCGTATCATTAACTCCCGTCCACTCGCCAATTCTCTGCAATCTCTTTCTCTTCGCCGCAATGTTGCATCTCTATCATTATTCTATCACTACTACAATAATCAGTGTTCCTCAGAGCTTTCCCAGTGTATACCACCTTCCTCTACGTAGGGTACGTAGTACCAGCCTTGCAACACAATCCCACCCCTACTCTGTGCAACTCTTCAACCCAAGAGTGAAATGCTATTCTCAGACTTTCGTCTATTCAACTGCTGAGCTCTGGAACTCTCTCCCAGAACCAGTCTTTCCCTCTTCCTATGACTTAAATTTCTAAAACAGTAACAAATGATAACTGTATTCATATTTTGTTTTAATGTAATGTATTTGTATTTCAGTATATAAATGATACCATCATATAAATATAAGGCACACTATTGGTGAATGAGAAAAACGGTACTTTCTTCTACCATCGCACTTGGTCCTTATTTTATATGGTCCATCATTTCCGTATTCAGTAATTTCGGAATGGGCGACTTGACACAACCGGATCTTTTGTTCGCGTTATGTGATTAGTGGCTTCAGAATTGCACAGATACTTGTTGACCTCATACAAAAGCTTATATTTACTCAATGGCATCATCCAAGATCAACGGTTAGAACTAGTGAGGATTTTAATCCCTTCAGCACGATGACACTTTTTAGCCTTTTATTCTGGCTAAATTAGACGATGTTATGCAGCTTAAAAAGGACTTGTCATTCAGAAGGTTTATTGAGATCGTATTAACCCCTTTGGCTCCTAAAGTTAGATTATAAGGTGAAGAAAATCGTCTAATGGTAACCAGAGCATGAAGAACAGTACGTCATCGTGTTGAAGGGGTTAATTGACGAATGGATCCCGGCGAATGTTTAGAAGTGTCCACTAAGGCCCATAATTAGCCATCAGTCAAACGAATCGGCCAATACATTGCGGATTTGTGTTCCGTTTGCGGTTGCCCATTGGCGATTAGCGGACTAATTGATGTTTTCCGGTTGGTGACATGAACGTAATATCCCTTAAGGGAGCCCACCTCGCTTTTTGGCTCTTTTTCTCCCTCTTTCTTTGGTTTGTATCCATTGGGCCCCATTCACCCTAGTGTTTTAAGGCGATTACCCCCATCCAGGTGTCAATATTTTCCTGGCGAGCGGTAGCGAGCCAGCCTATATATATTTTAGTTTTGACAGCAAGCTAAATATGTACATTTTTCGATCGAAAAATTTCTCCGGCGAAGCCGGATTTCTCCATACACTGCTGGCTCGCTGTCGCTCGCCAGGAACAAATCAACACTTGGATGGGGATAAACGTCATAAAACAGTTGGCTGAATAGGGCTGAATGGATACAAACCAGGGAAAGAGAGAAAAGGAGAGAAAGATACAAAACAAAAAACGGTGACCCCCCTTAACTTGATTCGTTAATTTTGGTTTGACAACTTGTGAATACATTTTAATGTCTCTATAAATCTGGTGTCAAACTTAATCCACCTTTATCAATCCATGCTTAATTAATTCGCCCCTTCTGTACCGGCGACGTGTTTTTGTTATTATATGCTAGCTATAATTAGACGACTTTGTGCAGTTTTTGTTATTATATGCTAGCTATAATTAGACGACTTTGTGCAGTTTTTGTTATTATATGCTAGCTATAATTAGACGACTTTGTGAAGTTTTTGTTATTATATGCGAGCTATAATTAGACGACTTTGTGCAGTTTTTGTTATTATATGCTAGCTATAATTAGACGACTTTGTGCAGTTTTTGTTATTATATGCTAGCTATAATTAGACGACTTTGTGCAGTTTTTGTTATTATATGCGAGCTATAATTAGACGACATTGTGCAGTTTTTGTTATTATATGCTAGCTATAATTAGACGACTTTGTGCAGTTTTTGTTATTATATGCTAGCTATAATTAGACGACTTTATGCAGTTTTTGTTATTATATGCTAGCTATAATTAGACGACTTTGTGCAGTTTAAGAAGAATCCGTGGTAGTAAAAAGGGTTAAGTGAGATAGTTTGAAGCCTGTTAATTGACGGAAGCCTTTTTTAAACTGAATACAATAGTGTCCAGAATAAAGTTAAGTTCATAATATCTAGCGCATCCTCACCTTCCATCTCCCGAACGACCTTCCTATATTTTGTGTACGGTTGGCCAAATAAGTCGTGTCGCCGCTGTCATTACGTTTTGTGTACGGTTGGCCAAATAAGTCGTGTCGCCGCTGTCATTACGTTTTGTGTACGGTTGGCCAAATAAGTCGTGTCGCCGCTGTCATTACGTTTTGTGTACGGTTGGCCAAATAAGTCGTGTCGCCGCTGTCATTACGTTTTGTGTACGGTTGGCCAAATAAGTCGTGTCGCCGCTGTCATTACGTTTTGTGTACGGTTGGCCAAATAAGTCGTGTCGCCGCTGTCATAACGTTTTGCTGGCTGTGTGCTGTACAGTGTTGCCACTCTGAAAAATGAAATATCCCAAGATTGCCCCCCTAAAAATCCCAATATTAGCCCCAAAATCCCAAGGTTATGATAACATATGCATCTACACTGCAACTAACCTGTAAGTGTAGGTATTATTGAAGAAACACTTGCATTGGTTCAGTATTGAATGCTTTGAAGAAGCTTTGTGGGTCAAAAGAGCCGATTTATTGCCATTTTTAAGCTTAACGTCATAAACACGTACACCCAGAAGTGAAAGTCCCTGCATAGGGTTTACCCCCTACTCCTACTACCCCAGAAGCTAGGAACGGGGTGGTCCCTGCCCAGTCCCCCTTACTACTCCTACCCCAGGCAGAAGGGGCAGGGTGTGCCTGTCTGCCACCCCTTCCTTCCCCTCCTCACCCATAAAGAGAACAAACTACCCCCGCTCCCCCCCACCCCCCCCCCCCCCACGCACACTTACACCCCACCCCAATGCCAGACAGGAGGTTCACACACACACACATACACACCATTATCAATTTCATAAGTAGTTGTATCGTGTTTACCTTCATTAATTTACCCTCTGGCGGTTTTGACGCATTTTGATTGTTTATCCTGGCTATAATTAGACGAATAATTACAGCCTAGGAAGGACCAATGTGAACTAATGTCCTAATCTGAATTAAATCGTCTAATAATAGCCATCTATATTATTAAATCAGTTCGTGTGTCTCTTTATCTGTGTATTCTTAATAGGCGGTCGCAGTTTTGGACCTGGGGAGCTGAAGCTTTGCATGTGGGTGTCAATTGACCTGGGTCAGGTCATAGAGAGGGCGAGGCCACGATCGGAGGTCGTTTCGAGGCCGAAATTGAGAAAACAAAAATGAAAAAATGGCCGTTTGGGGACAGAAGGAGGCCTCCGATCGAAAAGGTGTATGGAAGGAAAGTTGTTCGCAGCTCCCCAAAATGGGGGTAATGATGAGGTCAGATCCAAAATCGGAGGTCATTTAGCGGCCGAAATCGAGGTCGCCGTTTAATGAGGCACAGGGAGGTCGAGGCCGGTGATTATGGTAGTAGTAGTATTGTGATGATTGTGGTAGTAGTGATTGATGATGGTGATTATGGTAGTTGTAGTGGTGGTAGTGCCCGGGCAACGCCGGGTACCCCTGCTAGTAAACCAGAAAAGAAGAGTGTCATCTATTCTCAGAGGCTTAATATATGATTTGTTATACATGTATTATCATGAAGAAATTATACACAAAAATACAATAGCTACTCGTTTTACATTTGACAGCGTAACAATATGCCATGTTTGCTATTTGGTAGTATTATAAAGCAGTATAATCTAGTAATGAATTATTGTATTTGGTAGTATTATAAAGCAGTATAATCTAGTAATGAATTATTGTATTTGGTAGTATTATAAAGCAGTATAATCTAGTAATGAATTATTGTATTTGGTAGTATTATAAAGCAGTATAATCTAGTAATGAATTATTGTATTTGGTAGTATTATAAAGCAGTATAATCTAGTAATGAATTATTGTATTTGGTAGTATTATAAAGCAGTATAATCTAGTAATGAATTATTGTATTTGGTATATTATAAAGCAGTATAATCTAGTAATGAATTATTGTATTTGGTAGTATTATAAAGCAGTATAATCTAGTAATGAATTATTGTATTTGGTAGTATTATAAAGCAGTATAATCTAGTAATGAATTATTGTATTTGGTAGTATTATAAAGCAGTATAATCTAGTAATGAATTATTGTATTATATGGTGTCTCGGTGTATAACACCTATTGGAAAATATTATCAAGGAAGTGGGTTACTAAATATTATCAAGGAAGTGGGTTACTAAATATTATCAAGGAAGTGGGTTACTAAATATTATCAAGGAAGTGGGTTACTAAATATTATCAAGCAAGTGGGTTACTAAATATTATCAAGGAAGTTGGTTACTATATATTTTCAAGGAAGTGGGTTACTATATATTATCAAGGAAGTGGGTTACTAAATATTATCAAGGAAGTGGGTTACTAAATATTATCAAGGAAGGGGGTTACTAAATATTATCAAGGCAGTGGGTTACTAAATATTATCAAGGAAGTGGGTTACTAAATATTATCAAGGAAGTGGGTTACTAAATATTATCAAGGCAGTGGGTTACTAAATATTATCAAGGAAGTGGGTTACTAAATATTATCAAGGAAGTGGGTTACTAAATATTATCAAGGAAGTGGGTTACTAAATATTATCAAGGAAGTGGGTTACTAAATATTATCAAGGAAGTGGGTTACTAAATATTATCAAGGAAGTGGGTTACTAAATATTATCAAGGAAGTGGGTTACTAAATATTATCAAGGAAGTGGGTTACTAAATATTATCAAGGAAGTGGGTTACTAAATATTATCAAGGCAGTGGGTTACTAAATATTATCAAGGAAGTGGGTTACTAAATATTTTCAAGGAAGTGGGTTACTAAATATTATCAAGGAAGTGGGTTACTAAATATTATCAAGGAAGTGGGTTACTAAATATTATCAAGGAAGTGGGTTACTAAATATTATCAAGGAAGTGGGTTACTAAATATTATCAAGGAAGTGGGTTACTAAATATTATCAAGGAAGTGGGTTACTAAATATTATCAAGGCAGTGGATTACTAAATATTATCAAGGAAGTGGGTTACTAAATATTTTCAAGGAAGTGGGTTACTAAATATTATACCAAACTGCATAGGCATACAGTATGTATTTCCTGCATAACTCAATACTGTAAAATCACACATATTTTATATATAATTATATATATATATATATAGAGAGAGAGAGAGAGTATATATACTGTATATATAGACCCTATATATATATATATATATATATATATATATATATATATATATATATATACGGTATATACATATATAGAGATATATATATATATATATATATATATATATATATATATATATATATATATATATATATATATATATATATATATATAACAGATATAACATATATCACTGTAATAAGCAGTAGTAAGCAAATGGTAGATATATCTCACGTCGGATATATGTATATATATATATATATATTGAACAATTAATTAACATCGAGGCAAACATTTGTGGTAAAGCATTTCCCTCATATGTTATTGGTATATTTAGAGTAGCTGGTAACCGTGTTTAACCTTTGATACTAAATGCGTCTCTATTCATGGTGTTCTAAAGCTGTTTTTCCTGTGTCGACTGCTAAACTATCACCTTTCCTCCCCCGAACTACATACTTGCATAGTTTGAGTCTCGTTTAACCCTTATTGCTTTCTGACATTAGGCTGAGATTAATATGGATCTTCATATAGAGCTTTTTACCAACTCTTCTGCTACTACTGGAACACCACAGTTATTACAGTTCAGGCCTGCCAACATTATTCAGGATAAATCCTATGACCCTAATTATTCAGTTACACTATTAATCTAATTGATTCTAATTAACTTGCACTAAAGATTAACATTAATAATAGATGTGTGCTAATGTAGAAGCAATATAAATAATAATTACAAAAGTCAATGAAAAATCTGTTGGTATCCCTTAAGAACCAAGACAACATTTTCAGAGAGAGAGAGAGAGAGAGAGAGATTCTATAGCAGGAATTAGATAAGTATTTCCTTACCGATTACCTTGTATTTAATATTTGATAAAATATATCTCTCGATTTTAGGTAGGATAGATGGTGAATAGCTATTACTGAACTTTTATTTCGTATTTGCAAACGTAGGCTATGCATTGAGCATCGGCATGCTTCGAAATAACACTCTTGTCTTCTTTTTCAAGAAGAAAATGTATACATGTGTGTATAATTATATATATATATATATATATATATATATATATATATATATATATATATATATATATATATATATATATATATATATATATATAAATATATATACAATGTATTAATAAATAAAATCCAATACCACAAGCACATATTACCACTAATACACTCATCGTTCCAAATGAAAAGCGATTATGAGAAGTATGTAGTTAATCATATAGATGACATAATTGTACTCGAAAAAGTTTAGTATAATTAAGACAACACTAGAGTGATACGTTAATATCTTATCTGTGAGACTGTTTGGGAAGTGAGTTTTCAATAATTTCACTATCAGTTGCTACGCAGATAGCGCTCTCCTTATTATGATATATCAGCGAAAAGATAAGTATTATCTAGTTTGTTATAAAGTTATGACATACCTCGTTGAAGTTTGTAAAACTGTCTTCATAACGTAATGAATAAATGCACTGAATTTATGTGTGAGCATCCTAGGTTCGAATCCCTGGACTGTCACAATCATGTATTTGTTGATTTTATTATTTGAGTTTAGAAGTAAAGTTGGTTGGCGGAAAAACATATGAAATACCTTTTTGATAGGCACCCCCCCCCCCCTCCCCCTCCCCCTCGCCCTCCCCCAAAAAATGAATGACTGCAGTGAACATGGTAATACATTAAAATGGCAATATATATATATATATATATATATATATATATATGAGAGAGAGAGAGAGTGAGAGAGAGAGAGAGAGAACGTGTTAATATTCTCGAATATGCACCAAAAAGCCTAAACACGGATCAAGCATTGAATGAATATACCACTTACAATCAATTAAGCAATCCATACAATATATTTTTTAGCAAGTTCCAACATCTCTTCAGAGGTATTCACAAATTACAAGATTACCATTTCAATGTGCAAATCCATTAAATACCAATGCATATTGTTACGACTGAGGTTTAAATATATCAGGGTTCTTATTCATTGGACTAGTAATGGCATAAATGCTACAACGGAAAGCGCTAGATCCAACATCTGATGTATATTCCCAGTGAACAAAGAACACAAATACTCTCCAGAGTTCTATATGCAATAATAGGTTATTAAACTCTCAATAAATGTGCATCTACTCTAGGCTTAATGTTATGTGAAAACAGCCTATTACTACCTATAACCGAAGGTGCTTGGTTATGGTATGCAAAGTAAGGTGGTAAGAGAAGTTACAGCTTACATTACTTTAATCAATAAATGTCAGGCACTCCTGCATGAAAGAAAGTGCACTAAAGTCCTTCAACACCAACAAGGAATCTTCTTTAAATGTTAGATGCTATCAAGATGCTCGAATCAGAAATGGAACCCAAAAAGGCAGGCAGCGGAACAATGCTCGTGCAGGCTATGCACACAAAAAGGCAGGAGATATAATGCAGTCGGAGCCAAGAATATCCTAAACGCCACAACAAAATAATAATCGCCACGACAATGCAGTATTCCTATCAACAAAAAGAGCCTAAGTCGTTTGTGTCTCAATACATCAAACTAGGCTGCGAAATGCTTGTGTAATCATAAACGGGTATGCATAAAAAGAGTAATTGGTTTAATATACTTAATGTCTACTATGACTGATAAAGTCTAGCTAGAGTCAACGATACGAGATACTGGTGCGCATGGCATGCCGCATAGCCTAGTGCAAATCTCAAGTCCGTGCGTCAAGTATTACGTTATAATGAAGGGTAGCTCTCTTGAGAAACCTTAATACCGAAGTATTAAGCGTTCTCCTGGCGTACCTCAAAGACAAACAACCGAGCCTAGAACAGTACAGAATGGTATAGGCAAAAAGCCCTCATTCGTGCATGCTCTACTCTCAATGGCACACAGACTAGAATTTACCCAATCAACTCCAGTTCTCAGGTATGTCGTGCAGCTTTTAACTAAAGCCAGCACCCATCGGAAACAATACCTTATAGTATCAGACTCTTAGTCTAGCAATATCTATACAGCAGAACACTAATAATTATAGGAAGCGGTACTGAACAATATGAATGCCAACCAATGCTTCGTGATCAACTTATCTTAAAAACTAACATACATGGGTTATATAAGACCTTAACGCACAATACAACTGGCCAGCATGAAGCTGATTATGCAGAGTTAACCAGAGGGGGTATAATATTAATAAAAGGTGGTGAAAGATATGGAAAATGAGAGAGATAGGCAGAGGAAAAGGTTCTCAGGTGAAGATAGGGAGACAGGTATCAAAGGGATAAGAGGGATGCGTTCTAGAAACCAGATCTGAGGGAGAGAGTGGCGAGGGAGCTGTATATATACTAGCACTAGCTCGAGCCGCGTGGGAAAAAAGCGGTAACAAGTCCTCTAACCAATACTAAAGAAGCTAGCCAAACATGACGTCACAAAGCATGGTAAAAAACTCCTTCAACGAATCCCCACGAGGCCAGCCAGCTATGACGTCATCGAGTATAGCAAAACACTGCGCGCCTCCCCACACTCTGTTCTACTCTCTCTCTCTCTCTCAAATCCTATCATTACTACTTAATGATAAAACATATACTTTGCAATTAAATATATAAAGCCTTGACATGGGCGAAAACAAAGAGCCTTTCTGGACTGCCCATGACACGAGCTTTCATATGAAATAAAGCACACAATAATACATCAACTGTAGCCACATCCACTGCCCTGGCGATCCTAGCGAGTCACTGTAGGACAAGCCATGCGGTTCCAACGGAGTGGTTAACGTCACCCCCCCCCCCCAAGATTTTTCTCAGAGGCCCAAAGCCCAAAAAAATCTGATGGTTAGAACCCATGCTATATCTCTACTTCCCATCACCCAGCGGCAATAAAATATCTGGCACAGTTCTCAACAAAATATTTTAAAAAATTATAACCCTCCCCAACACAATAGGTTAAATCATGTGTAGTTATGCTCCTCAAGAGCGAGCTTCTCTAGCCCAGCATTCTGAGAGGAGTGCAACTCAGAATTACTGCTATAACATACTGACAAAATTCAACTATCAAAGAAAGAGTTTTTATTTTATTGTTTATGTTTTTAATTTGTTTATTTCGGCTGCGCTATAGGGGCAAGCCTAGTTTTTTCTTCTATACCAATCGCTCAACTCCTGCTTTACGACCCAATACGCTGAGCTACAACCACGAGCCAACAAGCACCAAGCGCAAAGCACAACCGCCAGCAGCTCCTCCTCGACAACAGAGCAGCTCCCCTGGGCCGAATTGTACTTCTCCGAGCAGAAACTAACAGGATGCTCCAGCCCATCATCGTCCTTTTTCACAAGGATGGCACCAACCCCCACACCACTAGCATCCGTTGCTAGTTGGAAAGGTAGGCTAAAGTCAGGGGCCCTGAGGATCGGGTGAGTGCACAACAGGTGTTTTACTACTCCAAACGCCCTCTCACACTCAGGCGCCCATTTGACTTTCTTATCCTTCCAGTTATCATCCACCTGAGCTTGACTGTCCCATTCTCCTTCTCCACCTTGACTGCTAAACGTCATCACAGGCACAGTGAGAGGCTCAGGGGGGTGCCTCACATACTCCTTCATGAGATTAACGTGACATAACTAATTGCGCTTACGTCTGTCTGGAGCGGCCACCAAGCAATCCAGGTCCGATAGCCTCTCACCCACCCTATAAGGACCAGTGTACTTCGCGGATAAGGGATGACCTACAAGGGGCAGTAGAATCAACACCTCCTGACCCACGTGAAACTCCCTGAGTTTAACCTGGAGGTCGTACCTGTCCTTCATGAGGGCCTGAGAGCTAGTCGAATTACGGCCAGCCAACTCCAGACTGCGCAACATCCTTTCTCGACTGTCGAGGACATACTTGAGCCTAGAACAAGGTTTTTCTGCGCCCTCCCATATTTCTTCAACCATATGGAAAGGCCCTCTGACACGGGATCCAAAGACGAGCGCATTAGGGCTGAATCCCAAACTTTCCCCAGGTACCTCCCGCGCAGCAAATAAAACATATGGCAGGCCAAGATCCCAACCTTTCCCACTCTCAAAGCAACAACAACGAAGCACAGATTTTAAGGCTGAGTGCCATCACTCTAACACACCCTGGCTCTCCGGATGATACACAGATGACACAACCGTAACAATCCCATGCTGCGGCATTGCTCGAACAAAGAGGCTAGAAATGAAGTGGGATCCTTGGTCTGACTGAATCCCCTGCGGGTAACCATAACGGGAAAAATACACTAGCAAGCTTCGGACCACCGTCTTCGCTGACCCATTTCTCATAGGGTACGCGTCAGGATACCTTGTTTCTACATCTCCCGACTGTGCATCACTGTCCTCCTCCAACTCGACAGCACCGGTACCACATTCAAGAACCTCCGGGTCTTCTAATTGCAATTTACGAATGTCTGAAGGAGCAAGCTTATCTAAGTGTTTGCGAAACAACTCATGCCCCCCTCCTAAATTGAATTTAACCTCCCGTTGCTCTCTCTCTCTGTATCGTTGCTGTCTCTTCGTCTTTTTAAGCCCATCCTCTGCCTTCTCAGTAACACTTAATGGGTCTTCTCCAGACTCGAAAATCGGTCCTAATAATGAGTCCCCGAGAATGTCCGTTGATACTAAATCTCAACCGCATCAACTTTCAATCCCTTCTCAGTACCTTTCCTCCGCTTGTCTAAAGACTGTTGACCAGAATGTGACTCCCTGGATACAAAAGATCGGGTGACAACACACGCCATAGGTTGCACCGGACACTTCTCAACCCACTCCTTTTCCTCCCTACTCATGTCGACCGGCTTCTCGGCAACGACCAAGGGTGGAGCCTCAGAAGTAGGCCCCGCAAAGTCGTTGCCGAGAAGGAGGTCGACGCCCCCAACAGGTAACTTCTCCACAATTCCTACATCCAGGTCACGAGTCACACCATCAACTTCTATCTTCATTCTTACAAGCGGGTATGACCTTGTTGCATTAACCCCCTGAACCACAACCACCCGCGCTGTATTTACAGGTTTACCAGTGAAATTCCTCAACAAAATTTGCGATGCCCCAGTGTCACGCAAAATTCTCACCTCATGTCTTCTACCCCCCCCACTCCACACAACCGAGTCCCCTGTGGTCACTAAAGACATCACGGACAGGGAATAAGCCTTCCGGATCCTTCTGCACTGGCAGTGTATTTACCTCGGAAGAATTGCCTCTAACAAACTCCGATGTCCTCTTGAAAACTCCAATGCCGTGATCAAAAGACACGGCTGCCGAAGGAGGTCGACTAGGGCACTCATTTGCCTTATGACCCTCCTGGTGGCACTTAAAACACATAAATTTCGGTTTTGGCTTATACTGTGATGTAAAAGGCCCCTGACTTGTCTTATACGGCGTGGTGTCAGGTTTGGATTCAGTTTTAGTTACATTGCTCTTTTGTTTAAATGTGTCATTGCTACGGGGAGGGGGAGGATAACGGTCCCTAGCACTTGCATCGTACTTCTGTGATGACCCGCAACCCCGAATCAACGACAGCCGTCGATCAGCCATTTCTGCTGCTTCGACTAGAGTTCTTGGGTTTTTCTCCTTTAAGTTCAAAGTTAGATCACCGCCCGTGCTCTTAAAGAACTGCTCCAACATCTTTAACTGCTTAATTCCATCAAATGTTGTTACTTTCTCAGATCGGAGCCAGTTCCCCATAGCATCGGACAAGTCCCATGCGTGTTCCAAAAAGGTGCTATCTCTTCCCTTAGTTACACCCCGGAACTTCAAATGGTACGTTTCTGGTTGCAGTTCGTTAGCCCTCAGGACAGCCTCCTTGAGATCCTCATACACAATACATGACTCCAAAGGTAACGCATCGTAGGTTTTAAGACCCTTGCCTATTAATCTAGAAGATACAAGTGCTGCCCATTTATTCTCTGGCCACTGGTGTACCTGGGACTTCTTCTCAAAGCGTGCACAAAATTCTGTTACCCCACTCTCATCAAACACCGGAACCAGTTTCAATAAGTGCGAGAGAGATTGATCATGAGCACGGTTACCAGCCCCAAGTCGCTGTCCCGTTGCCTCTACCCGCGACTTCTCTACGTCCATGTCGGCACAGTACCTAGTCAACTCTAAATCAGCTTGGATTTTTGCTAGCTCTGTTTGCTGCTGAAGATCACATACCCTGATAGCCTTTCTCTCTTCGATCTTAGCTAATTCGAGCTGAAGCAATAATTCTGGAGATAACCCTTGAGGAGGTGAAGGTTCTACAATGTTTGAAATTACCGGTGGTCCCCCCAGGGGCAACCCCCCCTGCCAGTCACCACCCAACTGTGGAAGTGTACCCGGGGTCGGCAAACCACTGGGATGGCTGGGAGTCGAGTGTAGGGGAAGCATGGCCGAAGGGCTCTGAGCACTCAACCCCTCTCGCTCACCAGTCACCCTGCCCAGTACACACGTTATCAAGTTATCCCTGGTCATGCTGCTAGTACCCGCATGACCGATAGCTGAGGCCAGTCATTGAAGACCGTACCGATCCATACCCTCCAACCGCTCGGCAGTAACAGGCCATTGCAAAAATATCCTAGCATCCTCCTCACAGTTCACCTGATTAACCATTTCATCATACTGTTGTTCCTCAGTTTCGACATTACGTACTGTGTCTCCATTCTCCTCTGATCCGGTATAAGACATGATGCTCACAAAAATTTCCCACCTCAATATTCAGAAAAGAAGCACCCCAAACTCTTATACCTCAATATACACACAAAAATTCTCGGAAATACTCAAGGGCTATACTATGTTGCAAAAAAAAAAAATCTTGCTGATCCCCGCAAAATATTCCCCAAAACAACAAATGTTCCCTGCTAATAAATGTAGGTTTACCAAATCCTAGGTAAGGTCACCATTTGTTACGACTGAGGTTTAAATATATCAGGGTTCTTATTCATTGGACTAGTAATGGCATAAATGCTACAACGGAAAGCGCTAGATCCAACCTCTGATGTATATTCCCAGTGAACAAAGAACACAAATACTCTCCAGAGTTCTATATGCAATAATAGGTTATTAAACTCTCAATAAATGTGCGTCTACTCTAGGTTTAATGTTATGTGAAAACAGCCTATTACTACCTATAACCGAAGGTGCTTGGTTATGGTATGCAAAGTAAGGTGGTAAGAGAAGTTACAGCTTACGTTACTTTAATCAATAAATGTCAGGCACTCCTGCATGAAAGAAAGTGCACTAAAGTCCTTCAACACCAACAAGGAATCTTCTTTAAATGTTAGATGCTATCAAGATGCTCGAATCAGAAATGGAACCCAAAAAGGCAGGCAGCGGAACAATGCTCGTGCAGGCTATGCACACAAAAAGGCAGGAGATATAATGCAGTCGGAGCCAAGAATATCCTAAACGCCACAACAATAATAATAATCGCCACGACAATGCAGTATTCCTATCAACAAAAAGAGCCTAAGTCATTTGTGTCTCAATACATCAAACTAGGCTGCGAAATGCTTGTGTAATCATAAACGGGTATGCATAAAAAGAGTAATTGGTTTAATATACTTAATGTCTAATATGACTGATAAAGTCTAGCTAGAGTCAATGATACGAGATACTGGTGCGCATGGCATGCCGCATAGCCTAGTGCAAATCTCAAGTCTGTGCGTCAAGTATTACGTTATAATGAAGGGTAGCTCTCTTGAGAAACCTTAATACCGAAGTATTAAGCGTTCTCCTGGCGTACCTCAAAGACAAACAACCGAGCCTAGAACAGTACAGAATGGTATAGGCAAAAAGCCCTCATTCGCATGCTCTACTCTCAATGGCACACAGACTAGAATTTACCCAATCAACTCCAGTTCTCAGGTATGTCGTGCAGCTTTTAACTAAAGCCAGCACCCATCGGAAACAATACCTTATAGTATCAGACTCCTAGTCTAGCATTATCTAATCCAGCAGAACACTAATAATTATAGGAAGCGGTACTGAACAATATGAATGCCAACCAATGCTTCGTGATCAACTTATCTTAACAACTAACATACATGAGTTATATAAGACCTTAACGCACAATACAACTGGCCAGCATGAAGCTGATTATGCAGAGTTAACCAGAGGGGGTATAATATTAATAAAAGGTGGTGAAAGATATGGAAAATGAGAGAGATAGGCAGAGGAAAAGGTTCTCAGGTGAAGATAGGGAGACAGGTATCAAAGGGATAAGAGGGATGCGTTCTAGAAACCAGATCTGAGGGAGAGAGTGGCGAGGGAGCTGTATATATACTAGCACTAGCTCGAGCCGCGTGGGAAAAAAGCGGTAACCAGTCCTCTAACCAATACTAAAGAAGCTAGCCAAACATGACGTCACAAAGCATGGTAAAAAACTCCTTCAACGAATCCCCACGAGGCCAGCCAGCTATGACGTCATCGAGTATAGCAAAACACTGCGTGCCTCCCCACACTCTGTTCTACTCTCTCTCTCTTTCTCTCTCTCTCTCAAATCCTATCATTACTACTTAATGATAAACATATACTTTGCAATTAAATATATAAAGCCTTGACATGGGCGAAAACAAAGAGCCTTTCGGGCCTGCCCGTGACACGAGCTTTCATATGAAATAAAGCACACAATAATACATCAACTGTAGCCACATCCACTGCCCTGGCGATCCTAGCGAGTCACTGTAGGACAAGCCATGCGGTTCCAACGGAGTGGTTAACGTCACAATATTGCGCGGGTGGGTGAATACTATCGATCTATCAATCTATTGCCTGACACCGTGATCCCCGAAAGGTTGGCCACGGGTGAATACAATAATTTGTAAAATAACTAGAAGGGGTCATGGTATTGGAAATTTACATTATAAATACAAACATAATACAATACTAATTACGCATAAATCATAAGTGTTTGTGTGTCAAGCTACTGATAGGTGACAGATACTGTAAATGATCTTCATTCTGTATAATCAGATAACTTATTGCAACATTGTTCTGGCATATATAGAATATATATAGATTACCAATTTCTGACATGGTCTCGGCCTCGTTGCAAGGTTACTTTATTCTGTGTTCGTGGACAACAATGGTTGTAATCGGCGGTGTCCTCCTGTGTGGGGTTGAGGTAGGGTGTGAGAGGGGGGCCTGCTTGTTTAATCTCTCCATTATAGGGTAGGGGAAGGAAGGGGTGACAGACTGGCACCATCCCGTCCCTTCTGCCTTGGGTAGGAGTAGTAAGGGGGACTGGGCAGGGCCCACCCCGTTCCTACCTTCTGGGGTAGTAGGAGTAGGGGGTAAACCCTATGCAGGGACTTTCACTTCTGGGTGTACATACTGCTACCTATTTATAATTTGGGTCGGGATCACCCAGTCCTTTAATTCAGGATCTGCCGCCCACTCTCGACCTAAGTTATTGTTGATACCATACTTTTGTTTTGTTTTTGTTTTTTTGGTGGGGTAATTGCTTCCACTCTCACTTGGCCCAAGATCCCCAGATGGTGTTGTTGTTGTTGTTGTTGTAAGCACTAAGGGGTGACTAAGCAGTAACCGATGTGATATGTCTGCTTGGAAGGCAAATTCAAACCGAGTATACGTGGCTCAGGCTCAGCGTCAGCCACATCAGTGTTGTCAAGTGGTCTATAAATATTTTATCATCTTTCTACCTTGACCTAAATTATCACCAGAATTGAAGAAGTTTGGCAAGTTTCCCACCAAATGTTGCTTGAGAAATCACTATATAGTTATTAAATCTGAAAATATCGCCCACAAAACTTTTATCTCGAAGAAGCTACATTCAGGTGTAAACTCGCTAAACTGGTGCTACTGTCGTCATGGACACGTTTGTTCGTTGTCATGGGAATGCATAAGATCTCATAAGGTTTTGGACAGGAGAGAGAGAGAGAACATAACTAAAACCATTAATTAATGATCTGTTCATAATGTCGATATGGGTTGTAACATATTTTTATCATAATATATTAAAGAAGAATATGAAAGTGTAAGCACCCTCATAAACTTCAGAAATGCCAAGATTTTCAATGAAATTGCCAAGATCCCAAGATTAGACCCAAACTACCAAGATCTTGGGAAAAATGCCAAGGAGTGGCATCACTGTTGCTGTATTAATGTCTGCCAGATGTTGAATATAGTGTGTAAAGATAGGAAAATGTTTGTAAGATGTTGAATATGGAGTATAAAGATAGGAAAATGTTTGTATATCTCACTCGAAACGATGAAGTAATGCTTTGATAGTGCTGATACCAATTATTATTGATCGAAATAGACTTGGTGCCGCGGCATCACTGATTTGGGCAACTTGTACTCTGGCCACGTATTTCTCATGATCCTCGTTGTACCGAATAGAATAGAAATATTTAGATTTTAAGGGGAGGTATAGGCCTATGGAATTGTTCTGGATCCATTCACCCTTTTCTTTAGCCCCATTTAGTTTTGAAATTTTAAGACGTTTGCCCGATTAATTTGTCGATTGTACGACCTTTTGTCCCATCTCTGCGTAAATATTAAGACATTTTGCCCATTTCGGTGTCAAATTTTTTCTTGGCGAGCGATATCGAACCTATAATTTTTGAGGAATCGGCCTTTGGCCGGGACATTATTCTACCGACAAAATTTACAAATTAATCTCGAAGGGGGATATTGAGGATTTGTTTAAAGCTTGATGGAGGTCTAGGAGGAAACTAAAATAATTATAAATAAATAAATAAATAAATAAATAAATAAATGATACATAAACCAATAAATAACCCCCAGCCCCTTAACCTCTCCGCGGCGCACAGGGGGTTTTCTACAGGGTAAGACTGTGCGCACCTATGATGATTTTGGGACCTATTGCCAATTTCGATAAAAAGTACATCATCGTGTAGGGAATGTTTGCGTGCATCGGCCCATATATATTTGACCCCCCAAAAAATTTCTGGGGGGGGTGGGAGAACGGTCCGTAGCTGAAAAATGTGGAGCGAATGGCGCCGCGCGGCTAGATTGTCATCGAGCGGCGAGATTTCCCTGCCGAATGTTCACGCGCCCAGGGGATAGAAGGAGAGGGAGGAGGGGGTGGATTACCGCGTATTATCACGTATATCTCCTTTTTTGAGCCCTTTTAGGCTATGTAGAGTATGCATACGTGTGTAGGCCACCCATATAACAATGAATATGCCTCACAGTGACCAAAAATTGCAATATATAAGGGAATTATAAGAGAATTTTTAGGCGGGAATGAAGATGTGTTGGAGGTTTGGCGGCAATTTATGAGCTGAGAGTGTGGTTTACGCCATACATATCACGTATATCTTGTACGTAGAGCACTGTCATGCTATAATACAGACTTGTACGTATGTATACGTGCCATATATCAAAATATATACCGCATATAGACCAATTCATGCGATATTTACGCACATTATCAATGAGTTTCTATGCGTGAACCAAGGTGTGAGTGAGTTGTGCTGGGAATGAAAGGGGGAGATGGTGTGTTACGCCATAAATATCACGTAAATCTTGTATTTAGAGCACTGTCATGCTATAATAAAGACGTGTACGTATGTAGGCGTCCCATATAACAAGGAATATACCGCATATAGCCCAATTGATGCGATATTTACGCAAATTGTGAATGTGTTTCTAGCAGACGGAAGCCTAAAAGGGTGGGTTGGGGGTGGGTGGGTGGGAGAGAGGCATGCAGTGAGTGAGTGAGTGAGTCGTGGAGAGATGGAAGTCAGGCAGATCTCTAGATAGATAACCAGCTTTGTGATAATTGTGGAGGCGCCCGAGGCGTATTGATGTCTTGGTATTTTGAACCTTATGTCTACCAGATGTCTGGTGTTCGTTGCCACCAACAGGTCTACAATAACATGAGTCAGGAATGGAGAGAGAGAGATAGAAACTGAGACATGCGTATGTCGTACGTATAAATGGACTTCAGAATTGCATTTTTATGCAAGCAGACATTGCATTTTAGACACATGTGAAGTACCACAGAAACATGTAGGCCATTGACTGTAAATAAAGTACTATATTATAGACCACCAGCGACGGTGGCGAGTAAACACAGGCAGATTGCCTTTTGTGATAAAGGGCTAAATATAGAATGGTGTCTCCTTACACTTGCGAAAGGGTAGATTGCCACCAGAGAAACGTTTACTTATTTATTTCCAAGTAATATGCAATCTAAATGTATATTCGAGACCTACTGCAATTATTTGTATGACAGTCATGACTATGTATAATCCAATATACGCGCATAGGCGAGACATAAGAAAGCTGGTTGAGCAATTTTCGACACCCACACAGTTATTATTCTTTTTTATTTACAATATTATACAATACAAATGTATTTGTGAAGAGTATTGTATCCATAATTGTATTTATACAAATTTTGTTCCCAGACAGAGCTGCTGTTGCTGGTGTAGCTGGGGCATAAAGGAGCGGCAAGGGTCACCGCTTGACTGACCGTGTGAAAATGAGTGGAGTCGCACTGAGAGGGGCAATTTTGCTGAGTGTTTGGGCAATTTTTGACAGAATAAAGTTATATAATTACTAATTCTTGACAGAGACAAACTTTTATAAACCTTGGCATGATATAATTGATAATCCCATCAATTTACAAACGTAAATTGGTGGGATAATTCATTTTTTTTTGTATATTGTCATTTCGATTGTAGACACGAAGTTTTGAGTGATATTTGGTATGAGCTCCTGTGGCATGGTTGGTAAGGTCGCGGACTGGAAAACTCAAAGTGTGGTAGGGTTGTGTGATCGAATCCAGGAGGGGGTTATGGGGAAGGTTTTATATTGTCTAGAACATTTTTTATAATTTTTTTTTTTTACAAGATCATGCCATTGTATTCAAACAATATGAAATATTCATAGAATATATCATATTGTAAGAATACAATGACATGACCTTGTTTTTTTTTTTGTTTTTTTTTTTTTGTTTTTTTTTTATTATCTTAGGATTTGACAGGATTTATTGAAACATATTTATTTTTGTACAATTCATTTGAGGTAAGAAAATAATTATATACACATTACTTTGGCTAATAACAAACATAGGGGAGGTGTGGTGGAGTGGTCTTGCCACTGGCCTGGTAATCCAAAGGTCCCGGTTTCAAATCCCGATGTATCAATGGGAAGATATTATTGGGATGGAATTTGTGCTGTACCTAGTATCAGTGCATTACCACAAGCCCACCGAAACGTCAATAAAATACCCTCATTGTTCCCTGATTAAATAGCACTGTACGAATATTCCCATATTCAAAATATGCTATAGGGGTGCAATGCCTGGTGAGTTATCTGCTCAACAGGTGGCGTTGTGTGTGTGTAAGTGTGAGAGTCCGAGTGTAAGGGGTGAGACAGTGAAGCACGGGAACGAGATGGCTTCAGAGATGGGGTCGTTTCGGGCCATGAGTGAGCACTGTGCCTCATGTGAAGGCAAGATGGCAGGTGCTCGTTGTACTCTATGTGCTTCACATGTCTCACTCCCTAGACTGGAACAAGACCTCACAGGCTTCACTGTTCATTGTAAAGCGGTGAATGTTAAGGCTCTCAGCCTATGCCCGAGAGGAAGTAAGTTGGAATATAGAAAAAAAAAAAAAAAAAAAATATATATATATATTGATATACTAAAAAAATAAGGCATATTACATGTAAATCTTTGAAACTTATAAACTAAATAATGAAACATACAACTATATAATGTAAAAGCTATATCACAGGGACATCTTTGGAACTTATACATTATATAATATATATGTTACATTATGAGGTAGCGTGATCAATTAGGTCAGGTCAGGTAAGGTAGGGCGCGAGTCCAGGACAGGGCGGGGCAGGGGGCGAGTCCAGGGCAGGGCACGGGGCGAGTCCAGGGCAGGGCAGGGCAGGGCGACACTCAATAATTCTTGAAGGTGTGGTAGTCCCTGAAGCAGTCACCCAGGCAGAGTGGAACTTTGCACTCGGCGCACATTGAGGTGACTCTTTTGGTGACATGGGGTTTCCTGACACTGGAGCTGCAGACGGTGCACTGTGCCTGCCTGTGACGAGTGCCAAGCATCTCAGTGTTGATGGGGTAGTGTCTTTCGACACCCAGCTGGATGCGGTCAGGAACGTGATCCCCACGCCATGCCGTACGTCTGTGAGTGGTGGTGCCATACTTCTCCAGGAGTTGGTATGAGATGTTGTAGACGAACTCCCGGAATTTCAGCTTCTGGTTTGGGGCCATATCCTTTTTCACCAACCACAAGTTGTAGGCGTTCAGCATCGTTATATCAACTAGGTGGAGGAAGAGCTTGTGATACCACTTCACAGTCTTCCTCAGACACTCAACGCCTGACAGCTGACAGTCAGACTTGTCCACCAGGCGCATGTTCTTAGTGTAGTCCACTACCATGTCGGGCTTGTAGATTGTCTTCCTGGTTCGGTAGTGGATTTTGCCAGAATCCACCTGGGCACCTGTGTGGACGGTGGAAAGCAGGTGGACGTCTCGCTTATCCTTCCACTTCAGGGCTATCACTTTCCCACACTTCTCGAGTTGCTTGTATTTCTGCCCCTTTCGTCGCCTTCTTCGCACATGCCTCTCGCGGTGTTCCTGGGCCAGGTCGTCTTCTGAAGGTGTGTCACTGGAGGAGGCATCTGTGAGAGGAATGACATTACCTGTGAACTTTGGCATAAACTTTCTTGTCTTTCTGACAGTCCCACATGACCCCGTTTGGTTGTCATGAAGAAACTGGCAGAGAGCAGGAGAAGTATACCAGTTGTCAGTGTAGATGATGTGGCCTTTGCCCAGGTAAGGTGCCAACATTTTCCTGACGATGGCACCTGACATGCCCATGGGGTCATTGGCAGCGGCTTTCGGTATGTCAATGTCAGTGCCTGTATACACGATCATGTCAAGCACTATTCCAGTTTCGCAGTCACACAAAACGAAGAGCTTGATTCCGAACCTATGCCTTTTCAAGGGGATATACTGCTTGAAAACAAGACGTCCTTTGAAGAGCACGAGCGACTCATCAATCACCAAATTGAGGAAGGGGTAAAAGTATTTCCTATACCTCTCCAACAACATGGTGAACACATCCCGAACTTTCCATATCCTGTCAATCCTGTTAGGATTTTCGTTGTCTGCAAAGTGCATAAATCTTAGCAGCAACAAAAATCTGTCACGAGTCATGAACTTATTGAAAGTTGGGGTGGCGATGAGAGGGTCGTGCTTCCAATAGTGTTGCAACACATGCTTCTTGATCAGAGGCATGAGGAACAACAAGGCAAAGAACGTCATAAATTCTTCCACAGTCGTATCCACCCAGCCTCGTATTCTCGCTTTTGGAGAAAGGACGTCCAATCTGCCAAACACCCACCTGTAGTAGGCGTTTGTTTGGGCAACGATGTACGTCATTACCTCCATGTCGAAAAAAGCGAGGAAGAAGTCGCTTTCGTTCGCTTGATCATCACAGGGCCAGTCGTCAGTTGTTCCTGACGTCCCAGGATTGAACTGGGGCACGTCAGGTACAAAATTGACCCCGTCAGACCAATCGAACGAAGGCAGCTCAGGGATCGGAATGTCGTCTGCGTCTGCTTCATCGTCTGAAATATCGCTTCCATGGTCGCGATACAGCACTTCATCATCATTACCCTCTTCACTTGACAGACGATGCCCTTCCTCATTTTCGTCACCGACGTCGGACTCACTCCCACTGTCTACTCCCAAATCCCCCCACCCTTGGTCCCGTGCTAGGGCTTCGTCGTCGAAACCTGGGCTGCCAATGTCCTGCGAATCACCATCAAACAGCAGGGCGGCATACTTTGATGGTGTCAGAGTTTTCCGGGTCACTTTTGCACGTGCGGGAGTCTTATGGACAGGGACAGCAGAGGCGGTGGCAGGGGCGGCGGCAGGGGCGGCGGCAGGGGCAGCAGTGGTGCGTGGCCTTGATGGCAAGATGATGGTGGTGCCTGTCGCCCTTCTCTCTGTTCCTTGGGCAGGGGCGGCAGGGGCAGCAGGGGCAACAGGGGCAGCAGGGCCGGCAGGGACACCAGGGCCAGCAGGGCCAGCAGTCGCTTTCCCTCTCCCTTTCCCCTTCCCCTTCCCCTTCCCTGTTCCTTGGGCAGGGGCGGCAGGGGCGGCAGGGGCGGCAGGGGCAGCCGGGCCAGGGGCGGCTGGTGGTGGTGGTGGTGGTGGTGGTAGGGGCACTGTGGCTGGCGTACGGGTTCTCTTCCCTACGCCCGTGCCTTTAATTTTTCCTGCCCCCGCAGGTTCTGCAGTCCTAGGGCGGCCTCCTGCGTCGCTGGTACTGGTGGCAGGGGTGGCAGGGGCAGCAGGGGCGGCAGGGGCAGCCGGGCCAGGGGCGGCTGGTGGTGGTGGTGGTGGTGGTAGGGGCACTGTGGCTGGCGTACGGGTTCTCTTCCCTACGCCCATGCCTTTAATTTTTCCTGCCCCCGCAGGTTCTGCAGCCCTAGGGCGGCCTCCTGCGTTGCTGGTACCGGTGGCAGGGGTGGCAGGGGTGGCAGTGGTGGTGGTAGTGGTTGTTGTAGTGGCCTGGGTCGTGGTGGCAGTGTCCCGAAACACCAATGACCTCTGTACCTTTCTCGTGCTTGCACGTGTTTTTCGTGCTTTGGGTGCAGGTGTTTCGTCCTCCGAGCTGTAGGGCGTGTCGTACTGGTAGCTAGGGTCTTTAGCAGCCACCCTCTGCCTTCCACGGCGGCTAACACCACCAGAAGGAGGGCTGGTTGTGTCATCAGGGAGCGAGCGTGAGGGACGTGTGGGCTCCATGACTAGTGCGTGGTTACTGGCGCGGTGGTGCTTGCACGAGTGCGGGGCGAGCGTTTGGCGGGGTGGTGTCGAGAGTTGACATGTAGTACTATACCCACACCAATTTTCAGCCACCTGGCTATAAACGCGCGGTTTTGGTACGCGTTCAAAAGCTCTGCTCTTAAGAGTCTCCCGCAGTCCGCCGGGGGAACTCTTATGAGTCTCCCCGCAGCTCCCGGGTTAATAGCAGTAGGAGAGTTATTTAAAGTTCAGTCATTGGTGTACAGTCACTGTACATAATGTTACAGCCATTAGAATATTGCAACCTTAAGGGGAGGATGGCCGTTTGTTTGCTCTATTAATTCAGGTATTAATATATTTGTTTAGTTTCCTCCCTAAACCTCCATCAAGCTTAGAAAAACACCCCCTAGACCCCCCTTCAAAATAAATTTGTAATTTTTTTCAGTAGAAAAAATTTCCGGCCAAAGGCCGGTCTCTCTTATAATTGCAGGCTCGCTCTCGCTCGCCAGGAAATAATCGACACCTAAATGGCACGAATGGTCTTAAAATTGACAACGAAATGGGGCGAAAGGTGTTCAAATCGCCAAACTAATGGGTCGAACGTCTTATAATCTCAAAACTAGTGGGCCTAAACATTAGGGAGAAGGGGATCCATAAAACGGTCTGCCTCCCCTTAAAGTCAAGTTCAGTACCAGTGACGTCCTTTTCAGCATATTCTAGCAACTATTAGGCGATTTTATTCAGCTTAGGACAGATTTTTGGTAGCTACAAGGATTAATTGAGATAGTTTGTAGTCTTAAAATGGTTAGACATCTTTCTTAAACTGAATACAATCATCTAATAGTTGCCAGAATATAATGCCATGAACGTGTACTGAAGGGGTTAACCACTTCATTTCCGGTGCCGTCCCATTAACTTTATTCTGGCTACTATTAGACGATTCTATTCAGTTTAAAAAGGGCCTCTAGCAACTAACAGACATCCAACTATCTCACTTAAACCTTTTTACTACCATAGGTCCTTCTTAAACTGCACAAAATACGTCTACATTTAGCTAGAATATATTAAAGAAACGTCGCCGGTACAGAAGGGGTTAACACCAAGAGCTGGAACATCTGGGGTATAATACATGCTTAGATTGATATGCAGGATTCGAAACTGCATAATAAATCGTAGGCTTGTCCACTATTCTATAATTAACTGTCTTCGTAGCGCAACGGATAAATGCACTGAATTTCGGTGTGAGCATCCTAGGTTCGAATCCCTGGACTGCCACATGTATTGGTTGATTTCATTAATTGAGTTTAGGAGTAAAGTCGGTTGGTGGAGGTAACATAATAAACCTGTGTATCGTTTACTTTATGATTGATAGTAACTCAAACAGGTACGTCTTGACTGTAGGATCGCGCTAATAAGTAATGTCCCAGCTGTCCTTATGTTTGGCTTGTTGTGTGCTCTATTAATGTCTGTCAGATGTTGAATAGGGTGGGTAAGTGTAGGAACATGTTGGTATATCTCACTCAAAAAGAAGAAATCATGTGTAAATATTGCTGATACTATTTATTGATCAAAACATAATTGGTGCCGAGTTATCACTTATTAGCGTGACTGTACAGCTACTGACAAATATTTTGTTTAGCTTTTGCGATTTTCTTTATGAAAATATGTTCATTTAGATTGATATACAGATCAAACCAGCTATGTATTAATTAATACATGTTATGTATTTATTAGTATAGAGCTGATTTTACTCGAACATCAATTTAATGGGAGATTTTCAGTTTGTTCCCTAGACCTCCATCAAGCTTAAAATGTCACCCCCTAAGCCCCCTTTCAAGATAAATCTGTACATTTTTCGGTAGAAAAATGTCCCGGCGGTGTAGTATGACATTATAAGCCCTGCATTTATATTGCTATACATATATCTCACTGCTTATATGCCTTTATCCCTGTAACTTTTAAACTCTCAACATTCTTATTAAACATTCTTCATTTATTGAACTCCCTATAAATTTATCTATCTCTTTAACATATAATATATTTGTTGTTACTTCCACTTAAATCAACACCCATTTCCTCTGTAAATGTAAACTGTATAAGGTATTTATCCGGTCCTACGTCATACCAGAATGCTGAGTTGATGCTGTGTTGCTTCAGCATCCTTGAACCCAGTCGATGCCTTCTTACTCAGGCATCTTCAGTTAGACTTCAACAGACCTCAGCCAGAGAGAGTCAGAGCTCTTTACTCCCTCTAGACTCTAGACTCAGACTCATCCTCTATAACCAAGCTCCTATATCCCCTAGATATATTAGACCACACAAGTCATATATCACCTTGCTCCTAAGGCTTTTATTACAAGCCTTATCATATATCTGTACTTATATACCTGTACGTTTATACTTATTATCACTTATCCAATAATTAATGTATTGTGTTATTACCTATAATCCCCTATATACTTAACATATTATATGGCGACCTTGCAAATAGCGTATTAAGGCTATACTTAAGTTTTTCCCCAATCTACCCCTCTACAATTATCAACATTACAAATCCCTAATTATACCTTACATTTCATGTGAGGATAATTGCTGTACTTCAAACCCTGCCTACCAGCCTTGCAGTTTCTCCAAAAGCCTTACAGCCTGCCAGCCTGACAACCATACAGCCTGCCAGCCATTCTGCCAAGCTGCAAGCGTGTGCGTACGTCCATGGTACACACACAGTCACAATGCCTCCACCAGCCGCAACAACCACACACAACTAGCCGCTACGTGTGTACATTCGTACACACACACAACGCCCCTGCCTGTCGTACGACCAACTGATCAACACTGACACAACGTTCTCTAAGAGGAATCATGTGAGTGCTTAACTTTACTTAAAAGTGCATTGCTTAAGAGGATTAAGTGATCATGTTTTCAAAGCCTCAACCATTAGAGTTCACATATACCGCAGGTGTGATTACTAGATCACATTCTCAAAATGACCCACTGACACACTCACCCACTGACACACACAGTCAAACACCAACAACAACACCACCACCACCACCACCACTACCACCACCACCTTTACCTACCCTCCCTCCACATGATCAACCTCCGCATTCACAAATTTCCATAAATACCAACCTCCAACCCCCACTTACACAATATTCGGAGGCCACAGAACACTTATTTACTCTGCCATCTAGAGTTAATGATAATAGACGTGTATCATTTTCTCAACCTCAGAACTCAAATACATCTTTCAACATCACTTATTCAAACAAACAAAACACAGCCCCTCCTATGCATTCAGCTTCAAGCTGGAATACTACTTGGGATGATGGTTCAAATCCCAGGGACAGACCTGTGGTGTCACCTACGATTGGTGCTACAGCTCATTCACAGGGATTTTGGGATTTTCAACCCTCTGACAACCCTCTTACAACCAAGGTTGTATGCCAACAGCAGTATCTTTCAACCTCCTCAACAACAACAGGGTCTCTCACATCAAATTCCCATGTATGCCAACAGCAATATCTTTCAACCTCCTCAACAACAACAGGGTCTCCCTCCTAACATACACAGTCACCAGCAATTTCCTACTGTCAAACAAGAAGCGGAACAATACCCAACACATCCTTTATCAATATCCTACCAACCTCAACAAGCACATTACCAACCAAATATCCTTGAAATCATCCATCAGAACGCCCCTATACCAAATACAGCATCATCACTCTTCCAGACACTACCTCCATAAAGGGTCTTATAACCACTCCAGCCCTTCATGAGAGCAAGAATGAATATTTTGAAACTTTAATTCTCAATTACTCAGATAACATACTTAGTATTAAAAGTGGTACCAAGATTATGGAAGCAGAAGTTTTCCCTTTTATTTTTAACGACCAAAGCTTACCAGTTAGTAAAGGCCTTGTCATTAACGCAGCTATTAGCAAGGATGAATCAGAGACTAGGTCACAAATAAAATCTCTAATTAATGATCTTGATTTTGAGGACTACACTGAGAATCTTGTGAGTTTGTTGTGCACGTATAAAGAGGCAGTTATGTTACATAATGAAGATCTTGGGTTTTGTGATGTGCTTCAACACAAGATCATATTACGCAACTCGGAGACTAACCCCATATACTGTCCTTCTTATAGGTTAGCTCACGCTCAGAGAGAACAGGTAGAATCTCAAGTCAAGGCTATGTTAGACCAACAAGTAGTCTCTCCCTCATCCAGTCGTTGGAGGAGCCCTATATTCCTAGTACCTAAGCGGAACCCCAACGAGTGGAGATTAGTGGTGGACTTCAGGAAGTTAAATGACGCTATCATTGAGGAGAAATTTTATATGCCCTCCATCAATGAAGTTATGAGTAATTTGAACTCTAAAAACAAAATCTTCTCTACCATTGATTTAGGTAGTAGTTTTCATCAGATAAAGTTGGACGATGATTCCCGCAAGTACACAGCTTTCAGCACTCCCAGTGGTACTTACGAGTTCAATAGACTCCCTCAAGGGTTAAAAACTAGTCCAGCCTTTTTCCAACGGCTCATGTGTCACATTCTTGCAGGCCATTTGGGCAAAGATATCCAAATCTACATAGATGACATCATCGCCTGATATCAAATCTCACCTTGAAAGCCTAGGAAAGATCCTTCAAAAACTAAAGGATGCAGGTTTAAAGGTAAAATTTAAAAAGTGTAAATTCTTAAAACGTAGTGTTGAATTTCTCGGTCACGAACTTTCTGCAGATGGCATCAGAACAAAGACCGATATCACTAAAGCTATAGATGAATTTCCCCAACCTGAAAATGTGACACAACTCCGCCAATTCCTTGGCCTAGCCGGGTACTACCGTAGTTTCATCTCCAAATTTTCGGAAAAAGCCAGTCCCCTTTTCAAACTGTTAAAAAAGGACGCTGAATTTGATTGGAAAGAATCCGAACAAACATCATTTGACGAGTTGAAGCATCACCTGTGTAATCCTCCTTGCCTGTCTTACCCCGACTATACTCAACCTTTTATTATCCACACCGACGCGTCCTATAGCGGTATTGGAGCTTGTTTAATGCAAAAAGACAGCCGCGATAAATTTCAACCTTTAGCCTTTGCCAGCAGGACTCTTAAACCTGCCGAGAAAAATTACTGTGTCACTGACATTGAAGGAGCCGGTCTTATCTGGGCTCTACAGACATTCAAAGACAAAATCCTTAACTATGACATTGAGGTGTGGACGGATCACAAGCCTCTAGTTGATCTGTTTGACAACAATAATATGTCTGGTAGACGCGCACGGTGGAAGTACATATTACAAAGTTTCAACCCTAGGATACTCTACATTAAAGGTCACAAAAATGTTGTAGCGGATGCTCTCTCTCGTTATCCGGTACTTTGTGCACATTTAAACACGATGACTTTAGCTAATGAAGACATGTCCACAGCTCAGAGAGGTGATCCCAAGTTGTGTGAGATCATTCTTGCTCTAGAGAATAATGAAACTAACCAACACCTAGAAGATTACACTCTAATTGATAACACGCTATTTCGTAATCAACTCATCAAAGGCAAACATCAACTTGAAAGGAACATTCTGCAGTTAGTTGTACCTAACAATAAAGTAGAAGAAATACTCCCTCATCTTCATGGTTCTAAATTTGTCGGTCATCCTGGCAAAGAAAGGGCTATGCTCATTGCTCAAAAACAATTCTACTGGAAGTCCATGAAATCTGACATAGATAATCATATAGACGCTTGCGAAAACTGTGCCAGAATTAACCCTAAGCTTACACCCCAAGCTAATATCAAAACTTATCCTGTCCCAGAGAAACCTTTCCAGTTGATTGCCATAGACCTTTTGAAAATTGTTAAGACTAACAGTGGTATGAATTATCTTCTCGTAGCCTCGGATCATTTCTCTAGGTACTCCATTCTCTCTCCCATACCTGATAAGGAAGCCAATATTATCGTTAAAACTCTTGTAAATAACGTGATTTGCAAATACCCCTCACCTAAATTTATTCTTTCAGATAATGGCGGAGAGTTTGTGAACGAGACTATGTCTAAGATGTGTGATAAGTACGGGATAGAGCACATCAGGGTTGCCCCTTACTCACCACAGAGTAACGGCCTAGTTGAGAGAGCTAACCGTAAAATACTCCATGAATTGAAAAACATTTGTCTTGACAGGGATTATGAAATTTGGGACGAATTTATCCCCTTCGTGGAATGTACTATGAATTCTCTGCCTAATATCTCCACAGGTGAATCCCCTCATTTCATCGTGTTTGGAGAAGACAAACACCTACCCCACATGTTCAATGAACAGATTAAACCCATATATACTCATATTTCATAACTCATCATATAAACACCTTTAAAAGAATTCATAAACAAGTCATGAATAAACTAACCTTAACCAAAGAACAAATGATAAAAAGCAATCACAAATCTAATAGACAACAAAAACTGAAACCAGGAGATATTGTGTTCTCAAGAATTCACGACAGGGCTGATAAACTAGACCCTCTGTTCGAAGGCCCCTATCGTGTGATCAGTATTCGCCACAACATTGCAGTCATTAGACATCTGGAGAAAGTTAAAGAATCCAGGAGTAGCATTAACCACCTCAAATTAGTGCACAGAAACTTAAACTGTGTCCAAGAAAATATGGACAAAGATATCATACCCATCAACCAATCCCCTGATAAAATCCTACAAGCCCCGACCCATGATTATAATCTTAGAACTAGGAGTGTAAACAATGTTCTAGTGGATTATACTTCTATAACTCAACTTCTGTTTCAGAATAATATTAAACCTAATATTTTCTACTCATAATACACCAAGTTTGCCTATATATCTATTTAACTATGTATTTATCTTGTGAATATATTTAGTGTACTCTTGGCCAAATTGTTGTCCATTATTTATTTTTGCATAGATATCTCATATTTCATGTTTAGATGTGGCTACTCCCAGCGTTCGCATTATCTAAAAGCGTTCGCATTGCTCCTTGTGTTCACTTTACTCCGTGTTCACATTACTCCTTGTGTCCGCATTATTCATAGCGTTCACATTTATCTCAATTTTTACTCAAATTTTACTCTTTTAAATCTCCAACTCCAATTATTATTTACACTCCCAAGTTATATTTTTTTTTTACTCCTCTATAATATTTACTGTTGTTTTTATACTCCTTTTAAACCCCCAGGAAGACCAAGGTCAGAATCCAAACGAGCTAGACTTAGGAACAAGAGAGGACTTATTGATGCAGGAGGTTACCTGTTGTCTTCTCTCTTCGGGACAGCTACTGAAGACCAAGTGAACGCCATCGCTGATAAAATCGGTGAAGTAGAAAATACCCTCAGAAGCCAAGAAAAGTTAGTGGAGATCCAAATAAACACTATTAATGAAATCTCTACTCATGTTAACGACTTACAATCTCTCATGAGTAAAGCGGAATCTACCATTAATGAACTCTCTGATATTACCTCATTTCTTGAAAACATTCTAGAAATCTCTACCCAACTTGACAACATTTATTTTATCTCTATGAAATTAGAGTCAGACTTTAGTAGACTCTTAAACGCCCTCAACGATGCTGAACACGGTATAGTGAGCTCAGATCTTCTTCCCTTGAGTAGTCTGAGGAAAATCATCACTCAGGCCGGCAATGACTTCCGCCTCTTACCAGTGTTCCCGCTTGACCAAATTGAACTATTATATGGATATATAGATGTCCACATGTATAACTATGAATATATGCTTATTATTCCATTTGCATCATCCATTTCTTTCGCCCATTACATGATCACTCCTTTCCCCTTTTTTCTCAACAATCAATTAGTTTCTTTGGACAACTCCTTCAGCAACTTATTCATCTCCACTTCCGAGAATCACCACGCCTGGTTGGATGATTATTCATTCTCTACTCTCTGTCACTCCCCTATTATATCCCAGGCCATTTGCCCAGCCTTTGCTCTCAAGTTAATCTCCTTCCATGCTGACGGCTGTGCTAGTGCCTTGATTCACAATAATTCCATTATAGAACATTGCCAGTTCAAGGAAGTTGCTAAGAAACCCTTCTATCATGCTCATGTGTCTCACTCTCATCACCTTTATTTCCCTTCTGACACTACCATCTCCATCTCCTGTCAGAATGATATTCCATCTTCTGATCAGGTAATTTCTGGTCTCATCATTATCCCTGACACTTGCTCTATCACCTCTTCCAAGGTAACCATTTACCCCACAAATTACCACCTTACTGAACTCTATCAACTATACAACGTGAACGATATGTTTCTCACTCTCCCAAATATCTCAGCTAATATATCTAAACTTCACATCAACTCACCTGATTTAAAAACCCTTCAATTGATCAACAAGTCAATTCTACCTATGGATTTTGTTAAATACTATCACCCTTACATTGCCATCCCAGCGATTGGTACTCCTATGCTCATTATCATCATCATCCTAGGTGTCTCTTGGTTTGCTCTTTCTCGCCTGAATCTTCGCATTGAAGCCTACGCGAGGAATAGAGCACTTTAAGTTCTTACTTTATTTTTTGTTTTAATATATTTCTTTATATGTATTTATATTTATATCGTCAGTGGAACAGCTTAGGGTATTATTTCTTTCCACTGTCAGATGTTAAATTGTATTACTATATAAGTTTACACCTGCCATGTGTTATTTATAGCAGTTGTAATCTTCTCCTTATACTCAACTATATATTTATATTATTTAACATAAACCTTTATTCTAATTTGTTGGTAGCTCACACCCTTGATCTAGGTCTAATGGACAATTTTGATACGGCGTGATGTGTCAACAGACTAGTAATTTTTTTGTTTACTATA
>CM064539.1:9354000-9664000 GCA_032716605.1 Paralithodes platypus | reverse complement strand
TTCTCTCTAACTATATTTCTAACTTCTATCTATACTTCACCTATTATTATTACACATCCTAAGTTAACCCTCCAATTAGTCTTTCATTCCAAAGTCCCAAATTCCTCCAATCTATTATTAGTCTGTTTCTATCTTTACTCTAGCCATCAGTCAGTCAGTCAATCCAGCCTAGCCGATCCCCGGGAAGCAATGTTGTCCACATAGATTTACACACATACAGTCGTGAACATGAATTATAGACAGCTTTGGGAGACATAATTATGATACTGTGACGAACATTTATTGAACAATTATTTGAGTAACGTTAATGTTCAAGCAAAAACGATTCCCTAGTTAATGCGCACTGTCTCAATTACATCATTAACATTATCTGGTCCGACGTCTTGTGGGTCTTAGATGTTTTGTTTAATTACTATTGAGGATTTCGCTTGATTTTTTGGTTTTTGTGTTTTTTTTTTTTTTTTTTTTCCCATTTGTAAGCAGTGTATTTAGTTTGTCCCCTAGGCTAACACAAACGACTTCCCAGTTTTCCTTTAAAATAAAATATGCACACCCAAACCTCCTTCAAGCTAAAGTTGTACATTTTTCGATAGGAAAATGTCACGGCCGAAGGCCGTTTTCTTCAAAGTTACAGGCTCGCTATCCTTCGCCCAGAAATAATCGACACTTGAATGGGGTGAAGCGTATTATCATCGCAAAACTAATGGAGTGAAACTTCTTAAGATATACCGGCAATGCAGTAGACCCCACAAGGTCGATAATAATGATGAAATTAGTCCTCTACGAAATCCAATAATAATCATAAAAAAAATCAATTTTATTTTGATAAGTTTCCGTCCAACAAGTGTACGGTATAATCGTGGTCAGGAATTTCTATATAACTTTTTGAGGAACGCTTATGATAGTGATGGACATTATTTTATCTGGTTCATTCACACATATCAATTCATTATTACTACCGCTTTATATATATATATATATATACAGTACATATGTATATACTGTAAGGTTAATTGTTTGTATTTCTATTATCTGAGCGGTTCGTCTTAAACTATATGTATTTATTAAATGGTTAGTGAATATATATTAAGGGGTCCCACCTCGCTTTTTTTCTCTTTCTCTCCCTCTCTCTTTGGCTTGTATCCATTCGGCCCCATTCAGCCTACTGTTTTGAGACGTTTACCCCCATCCAGGTGTCAATATTTTCCTGGCGAGCGGTAGCGAGCCAGCATATACAATTTTTGTTTTGAGTACAAGCTAAATTTGTACATTTTTCGATAGAAAAATTTCTCCGGCGAAGCCAGATTTCTCCATACAATGCTGGCTGGCTATCGCTCGCCAGGAAGATATCAACACCTGGATGTGGATAAACGTCTTAAAACAGATGGCTGAATGGGGCCGGATGGATACAAGCCAGATAAAGAGGGAAAAGGAGAGAAAGAAAACAAGAAGCAGGTGACCCCCCTTAATCCTTTCCAGCACAAGGCTTACAGTTTGTTTTCTTTCCCCCAAAGAATAATTTAATCAAGTGTGTGTGTGTGTGTGTGTGTTAGGGTTGTAAAGCGTGGGAAAGTTTCCGAAAATTTTGGAAACATTCCAGGAAATTTTCCAGGAATTTATAAGGCCTGGGAATTTTCAGGAATTTTGGGAATTTTCGTTTTTCTTCATCATTTTAAAGAAATTAAGGAATTTTCAAACGTTATATATTTGCATGGAGATATTAAGAAGCAACTATATAACTAAAAGGTATATTAGTTTAATATGTATAACAAATTTCACTAATTTGCATATTTACAAAAGATATCTTCCTGAAAAATTATAATTGCACCTTTGGCTTTTCTTCTTATAATTATTTTTTTCTTGGGCAGACGTACTCCCTATCAAACTTTACAGCCTTAGGCGCAGACCGTGCAGCTGTAGTTTGTAACTGCCTTCTAACAAGACAGTAGACTTGTCTGATATGTGTGCTCACGGTCCTCACTGATTTATTATTGGTTGCTCCTAAATCCAAAAAGTTTATTTCTCACCTGACTTCACTTTACTGACATAGTAATTATTAAAAGTTAGCAATCTACTTAATGAATTATTTAAGTAAAATGTGTAAACAAGCCTCTAGGTGAATCATGGGGTGGGTCCCCGGTAGTAGCACCCCTCTTCAAAGTTTGTCTCCCGAGATGTTGTTTCAGCTCGAGCTCGCCAAACTTAAGCAGCAGGAGCGACAGGCTGAGCTCGAGCAGCGAAAGCATGAGGCTGAGCTCAGGCAGCGAGAGGTTGAGCTCGAGCAGCGAAAGCATGAAGCTGAGCTCGAGCAGCGAAAGCATGAGGCTGAGCTCAAGCAGTGAGAGGCTGAGCTCAAGTATGAGTCTGCAAGGTATTGTGCCTAGAGAAAACTCGTGTAGAGGTGACGGGGAACCATTTCGTCCAGGGGGGTCGACCCCATGACTAATCCCTGTGACATCTACTAAAGGTGGTTCCAGTGTTTGATGAGTTAGGAGTTACAGAATTTTTTCTCCGTTTTGAGAAAAAGTGCCTGCCGGGAGCACCAATGGCCCGAGGAGAAGTGGGCATCCCTTGTTTCTTCACAATTGATGGGGAAAGCACTCAAGGCGTACGATGCTTTGCCCCTAGATTCCTGTGTGAATTATGAGGTGTTGAAAGAGGCTGTCCTGAGGGTGTATGAATTGCAGCCAGAGACCTATAGGCTGAAGTTTAGGGCTGTTCCTAAGAGAAAGGAGAGTACTTTCCAGGAACATGATAGAGAGCTGTCAGATGCGTTTGAGAATTGGTTAAGGTCGGAGAAAGCAACTACTTCTGAGGCGGTGAAGCAATTAGTGTTGTTAGAGCAACTTTTCAAATGTACTGGCAGTGACTTGACTCTTAACCTAAAAGAAAAGCAAACTAAAACTCTGCAGGAGGCAGCTGAGCTGGCTGGTTGCCATTGATTCGTGGGTGCGGGTCTGCACAGAGAGCTGAGGCAGGTAACAAGGGGCTTACCACTCCACCCCCCCGAATTAATGACACAACTAATTACCCATTTAAGAGTACTGGTGCCAATTTTGATCCCAAGTCGAAACCCTTCCCGTTAAAGAAAGGTCAGGGCCCTTCCTCACCTCAGAGGAAGTCCAAGAGCGAAGTGGAGTGTTTCAAGTGTCATGAGAAGGGGCATATTGCGCTCTCATGTCCGAGCACACCGCCTACAGCAGTGGTGTCACTAGTGAGCAACATCGGTGTGTCTTTGAGGTCTTTCGCGTTTGCCCGGGGTAAAATGTCGGTTGCGAAGTCACAGTCAGTGCAGAAGCAGCAGGAGGGCTCGTCACCCGTCCGAGATGCTTTTTGCGGTCATAGGGGGCACGGCACTGTGAGGGGGGCTGGTGTGGAGCATAGGCTTGAGTTGCTGCATGATACGGGTGCTTCCCAGACACTTCTTAAGGGGAGCGTCCGCCATGGGGTATTAGAGGTGCAAGTTGAAAAATCCGAAATTGAGATTTTCACTGCTCCCGTGAGGGCAACACTCTAGGCATCTCCTGGCAAAATTTTAGACTCGTAAAATAAAAACTACCGTAAATACAGACCCCCCCCCCCCCCCCTTATGCACCACCGTACTTACGTTGAATATGTGGTATAGTGTATATGTGTATAGTGTGGTATAGTAAATTGCACTGGATCTTAGTACCAGAACATGTATCAAATCAATCAAGAGCAAACAGATGCAATAAATCGTCATTTGAGAGAGGAATCGTTGGGTAATGGATAAATTTAGTTTTTCGACTTTTTCTCAAAACTATAATTATTCGAACACAAAACCTAAAACCTTTCGTAATTTTGGTCCGATTTTAATAAATAAAAAAACATTGGAAAGAGGAGAGTAAATGCAGTAGAATGTATGAGGACTTTTTGATAAACCCATACATTTTTTGACAGGAGGCTTGAAACCGTTTAAATATATAAAAAAACAAAACAAATATTAATAAAAAACTAAAAGGTGTATAAAAAATCCCTCCGTACATTTTATTGCATTGTTTCTCCTCTTTCCAATGGTATTTTTTTGATGTAGATTGGACCAAAAGATTTTTAGTTTTTAGGTTTCGAAAATTTGGCCAAAATGCGAAAATCCGAGGTAGCTAAAAAACTATTTATCCGAATGTATCCATTGTTGGGTATGTTGTTCCTAGAAGTGGTATCTATCACCTGTAAAACAATGAACACGATCGGACCATTTTGAAATACATGGCAGACGCTCCCCTTAAGAACTTCACTGGCAAGCCTACTAACGCGGCTCGGGTTGTGGTGGTTCAAGGCATCAATGCTACGCGGTCTTACCCGCTGGTCAGAGTGGAGCTTGAGGTGGACAGTGTGACACGGGAGTTGGATGTGGGTATCGTGGAGAAATTGCCAGTTGAGGGGGTCGACCTTCTCGGTAACGACTTTGCGGTGCCTACTTCCGAGGTTCCACCCTTAGTTGTTGTCGAGAGGGCGGCCGACACGAGTAGGGAGAGGCAAAAGGGGCTCGAGAGGTGCCAGACGCAGCAGATGGCGTGTGCTGTCACCAGATCTCAGTCCGCTCAGGTGTCACAGCCTAGTACCCAGGTTTCAGACCAGCGGAGGAAGGGTCGGAAGGAGAAAGTCAAGGCTGGTGGTCGGGTTGAGAGTTTGGATCCAGCGACACTCCTTAGTGACTCGGTACTTGCACCAATTTTGAGCTCCGGAGTGTCCCCAGAACCTGTCCCCCCTAGTGACATGGTAGGGCGTGATGGCACTCTGCGACAGAGTAGTTCCCAGGTGCAACTATAAGATCCTAGTCTTGAGAGTTGTGGGAACGGGGCTATTGAACTCGATGAGGACGGGGAAGCATGTCATGTGAACCTGTTGAAGGAGTTTGAGAGGCGCCCACCTGAGCAGCCTACTGTCCCTGTGTTGGTCTGCAGCGGCCAAGGTGGAGAAGGAGAAGGGGGCAGTGAGGGACAGGTGGTGGAAAGTTGGGATTGTCATGTCTCGGCGGATCAGTGGGCGGGGAACACGAGTCAGGTGGCTGTGGAAGCGCTTGAGCACATGCCTGAGCAACAGTGTGCAGCGATCCAGCACCTGTTCGGTTCATACCCCACTGTTTGTGCCGAGCACCCAGGCCTCACAACTCATGCGGTGCACGATGTTCCGCTGGCAGGTCATTTGGGTGTGAGTAAACCATTGGCCTCGTTGTTTAGGTTGTTCAAGGTGGGTGACGAGGATTTGGCATGGTTGTCAGGTCAGGGTCGACCCATGGCTGCTAAGGGTGGTGGTCAGTATCAGGACATTAAGCAGATTGGTGAGGGTAACTATGGAGTAGATACGCCCGACCGTCGCATAGCCTCCCAATGCTGCCCTAGTAAAATGAAACAGCCCTACCATAGACCGACTGTATCTGGCCGTGGCGCTGAAGGCGGTGATGCTGCGCAGGCAGGTGTAGCCGCAAGGAATGCGGGGATGCGCATGTACGGTATCGGCGGGGAAGCCTTACCACTTATGAACTGTGGGAGTGACTGCATAGGTGGTATAGATTGTCCCTCTCATGATCTGGCTGTTTTAGGGACAGAGGTGGAGAAGGAGGGAGACTAGTTTAGAAACTGCGGTCCCGCCTGGGTTGTGGGAGGGCAATGAGCATGTTGTTCTTCGAGATGAGTTGCAACCTCTTGTTCCTAAATGCCAAGAGAAGTTGTTTACTAGGCTGTAGCAGTACGTCCTCATGGTTGTTGATTCTCCAGGCCTGATGTCCGGGGGGGCACCCGACATAGAGGCTGGAGACAGTCCCCATAGACCGTATCGGGGCTGCCTCGTTTATCACTAAGGTGGAAATAGTGAAAGGTTATTGGCAGGTCCCGTTGCCGGAGAGAGCGAAGAGAAGTGCCAGTCTTGTGATGGACTGGGCAGTTTATCAGTGTCAGGTGTTGTTTTGCTGCCAGAACACAAGTTGGATGTGTGGCATGTTAAGGGCACTGATAATGTTCTGGCTGATTGTTTGTCACGGGAGGGTATGTTTTAAGGAGAACCCTCGCCGTTCAGTCAGTGTTGGTTGGAGTGCAGAAAAATTAGGCTTGCCCCTGTAGTGCAAAGCCGCCAAAAACACTATTAAAATAATACAAAAACCTCACATAAAAACTCTTTCTTTTGATAGTATATACAGTAAGTGCAGTATGTTACAGGAAGAATCTAAGACATTCTGAGTTTTTGTTCTTAGTAGGCTAGGCTTGGTGAAGCTTGCTCGTTGAGCGTAATATTGATAAGTGATACTATTATTTTGGGGAAGTGTTGTGTAGATTTTTGTTTTTATATAGTGAAGTGTTTTTACGTTTGTGATTGTGCCTTGTTTTTCACAACTTGGGGAGTAGCTGGGTGATACGGGGTTTGTGGGCATTCTGTCTGGTCAGATGTGGCGTTTACCTGAGGTTAAAACGTCCCACATCTTGGGCGGGGTGTTACGCTGGCCAGCTTGCCAGAATGTACTCGTGACTCGCTAGTGCTCGCCAGGGCAGTGAAATGGGCTATAATAATCGTAGAACGATGTTCTTTCTTTCTTAGTATTCATGTTGTCACAGACAGATCAGTGTTTGCCTTTATTCTTGTCTGTGACACTTGGAAGTATTTTATATCATTGATAGTGTTATAATATATGTAGTGTGTTAGTTGCAAGGAGAGAGAGAGGGCAGAGCGAGGTGGTAGTGTGTGTGTGTGTATGTATGTGTGCATTCCTCGCTCGGGTGGGGCCACCCGCTCCCTATTGGACGGCGGGCCTGGCGTGTCATATGACGACTGCTTTTCATGTGACGTAGTGGCCTGTGGTTGGTGGCCGCTAACCTAGCCCGGTGGTGGGGGGCCCCTTCCCTCTTCTCTCCTTAGAGCATGGTATGGTGCGTTTGTTCCTAGATGTCCCTTGCATTCTGTCCCCAATCTAACCCTCTTTACTGCTGTTCCTCTCTCTGCACTCCTTCTTTCCAATACTTCTTATCTTTATTCAATTATCCATCCCTTCTGGTTCTAGCATACGACTTCCATAGCTGGCCAGTCGTATTAACAGCGCCTGTTCTCACATATATGTTTTGCACTAGCTTTAGGGATTATTAGAGTCATAGTCACATGGATTCATATTATTGGGTGCTTCTAATTATTTGGTTGTTCTTTATTACTATTTAATGCTAGACAGTGGAGGGTATCTTTGGTTGTTGTCTGAGTTATGTATATGGCAAGTCAGAGCCTGTACGACTTCGACGGAGCTAGGTAGCCTGTAACCCTTGTGCATATTTTCCTTTGCGAATTTAGCAGTATACAAGCGAAGGGCTTTTGCCTAGTCTTGCTTGTATGCTTGCTACCTCATTTTGTTAACCTTTGAGGAGCGCCAGGGTTAGACCAGATACTTGAGATCTGGACTTACCAAGAGAGCCTCCTAGTCACTTAACGTAAGATAAGGGAAATCTGTTCAGGGGAGACAGTAGGCTACGAGCATGCTTGAGCTCTGCCTAGGCTCCCTGTACCGTTTATGCCACTGCTAGACTTTATTAGTAAGAAAGACAGCATTGTGTTTATTAACTTTAACTGCGTATGCTTTAGCAATTATTCACGTATTGTTTTAGCCTAGGTTGATGCATAGTGTACAACACAGTTTGGCTGTTACTTTGGCTAAGGAAGTACTGTTTTGAGTTACTATTAGTGCTGTCACAGTGATGTTGCACTCCCATGTTCTTGATATATGTATCCTACTTGTTGGTGTATGTAAGATACACGCTTTGGTGTCCTGCCCCTGCATTATTTCTGTTCTATATTCGACGAGCATCTTAGAGCATCAGACGTTTTCAGAAGATTCCATATCTGTTTGCGGTAGGACTAGCCTTCAAGTGTTTTCATAGAGCATTGAAGAGTTTAGTGTTGAGTTCAGACTCACACTAAAGTTAACATAAGCATATAATCCTTTATTACATCTTGTCATAGTTTATTTAAGCATTGTTATTACTTGAGAGCATTTTATTAACGTAAGTACTCCTGTTGTGAGTAGGCTTTGCCGTCACCGGAAAGCCTTTGTAGAAGTACACTTAACCCAGTTAATTGATACCCCGTTATCCAGTAGATTAACTCTGGAGGATGTAAGTGTTTTGTTCACCGGCTTAATAGTTCGAGGGTTTGGAATTAGCGTACCGTTGTTGCAGATCTAGCCTATCTTCTAGTCCTATAGCCTATCTTCTATTAAGTGCCCTTGTTTATTTTGGTTTGCCGGTCGTAACAGACTCCAATCATTATCACACGGCCTTCCCTCCCTCCATCCACAACACCTCTCTCTGTCTGAGTTTGGCTACCAACTAAATTCGTATAAATACAGCATGCATAAAATAATCTTCACAAATACATTTGCATTGTGTAATCTTGTAAATAATGAATAACAACTGTGTGGGTGTCGAAAATTGCTCAACCATCTTTCTATATCTCGCCTACGCCCTTACGCGCGTATATTGGATTATACATAGTCATGACTATCATACAAATACTTCAAGTAGGTCTCGAATAACATTTAGATTGCATATTACTTGCAAATAAATATATCTAAGTGTTTCTGATGGCAATCTGCCCTTCCCTTTCACAAGCGTCATTCGACACCAGTCTACTGGACACCAGTCTAAATTTAGCTCAGTTCCCAGAAAGGTTATCTCCCTTCCCTAGCCTGTTTACTGACCTCCCTCGTTCCATCTACCCCTCCTCAAAACTACTCTATAATATTGTACTTTATTTACAGTCAATGGCCTAGCTATTTCTGTGCATACTTCACATGTGTCTAAAATGCAATGTCTGCTTGCATAAAAACGCAATTCTGAAAGCCATCTATACGAACGACATAGGCATGTCTCACTTTCTCTCTCTCTCTCTCCATTCATTCATGACTCATGTTACTAAGTAAATACTCTCACTCTCTCTCTCCACCCTGTGGGGTCCCGGGTGGCAACGAACATCAGACACATGCTAGACTAGAAGGTTGAAAATCCCACGACATCCATATTATGCCTCGGGGGCCTCCAGATTGTACACACAGCTGTCTTTCTTTCTTCCTTTCTTCCTTCCTTTCCTCCATCACTCCCTCCCTCCCTCCCACCCACCCACATTTTGTCTCCCGTCTATATAAACACATTCATAATTTGCGTAAATATCGCATCAATTGGTATATATGCGGTATATTCCTTGTTATATGGTACGCCTACATACGTACATGTCTTTATTATAGCATGACAGTGCTCTAAATACGATATATACGTGATATTATGGCGCAACACACACTCTCCTCCCTTCATTCCCGCCAGACAACAACCACAACTTCATTCCCGCCTAGAAACTCATTGATAATTCGCTTATAAATTGCAATATTTGGTCTACATGCAGCATATTCCATGTTATATGGGTGGCCTACATACGTACACATACGTGCACATACGTACACGTGGTATAAATAGCATTAACCCTTATTTAGCGGGTGGTAAGGTATTTTACACTGTACTGCTCAGCGGGCATAATCCTGAAATATTCGCTCAATTTCACTCACCCTAGCGCCGTTACTATGGCTCGAATGCGAACGAAACGATCATTTTTGGAAAGAGCAACTCTTCGTCTCCCCATATAAGTCTATGAATGGATGTTATGAATGAGTCTAGAGGGTGGGAAGAGGTGAGGAAGAGGAGGTACTTTTTGGTCTATTTCCCGGGCGCGTTTGGTTGCGTTCCCTTTGGCCTGACTTCGGCCTCTCGCGCGTCTACTATTCCTTCGGTAATCGGTCTTATTTTTCTCTTATTTCTCCTTATTTCTGTATTCTCTCTCTCTCTCTCTCTCTCTCTCTCTCTCTCTCTTTATCTGTCTCTCTCTCTCACTCCTGTCTGTCTGTCTGTCTCTCTCTCTCTCTCTCTCTCTGGCTCGCTCGCTTTCCCTCTCTCGCGCGCTCTGTCTCGCTCTTCCTCATCCGTATATGTAATTCTCATTATTATTTTCTCTAATCTCTCTCACTCCTCCTGTCTGTCTGTCTCTCTGGCTCGCTCGCTTTCCCTCTCTTGTGCTCCCTTTCTCTCTTCCTCATCCGTATAATTATGTATTTCTCATTATTATTTTCTCTAACTAATCCCTCTATTTCATTTATTTGCTTGTAATATTTCTGTATTATTATATCTTTTTCACTCTTTCTTCAGTTCAGTTTCTGTATTATCTCTATACGGTGGGAATGGTATTTCGTATGAGGGATGTGCAGCACAAATATTCAATCTTTCGTTGTTTGGTTGTTTGTATTACCGTAAGAAATTTACTGAACGCCTGCAAATAATACGCTATAAAATGCTTGCAATCAAACTCTCCAGCAATTTCAAGGTCACATGCAATTATAAATGTAGGCTATAGGTAGGCCCAGAGAGGAAGAGACAAGAGAGAGAGAGAGTGTCGTGATAATATAACAATGTTACATAATTATGTATCATATACTGTACATATGAAAAAATAATATATACGGTAGGCCTACATCTGTTCCCCACAATCATATAATGCCAAGCACAAATATTCAATCTTTCATTGTATTACCGTAAGAAATTTACTGAACGCCTGCAAATAATACGCTATAAAATGCTTGCAATCTCTCTATTTTCTCTAATCTCTCTCACTCCTCCTGTCTCTCTCTCTCTCTCTCTCTCTGGCTCGCTCGGTTTCCCTCTTCCTCATCCGTATTATGTATTTCTCATTATTATTTGCTCTAACTAATCCCTCTACTTCATTTATTTGCTTGTAATATTTCTGTATTATTATATCTTTTTCACTCTTTCTTCAGTTCAGTTTCTGCATTCTCTCTCTCTCTCTCTCTCTTTCGCTTGCTTTGCAGGAATTTTGTTTTTGTGTTATATATAATATATAATAATTTACTTATCATTACTTACTATATCGTATAAACAATAGTAGGTAGGCAACTTACCATAATACCGATACACCAAACCGATCCGCATGCAGTTTTGTTTATCACCTGTTTACTAAAGTGCCACCATTATCGATTTTCTTGAAGCCGACTCGAGCGGGAGGGTTACCAATTGAAGTTAAATCCGCTAGCATATATTGTTAGATGTAAGACATGATAAATACCACTAGAAATATGAATTGGCAAAATCCATATAATATCACTTCGAAATTGTTCTGAAATTTCAAAACAAAACCGCTAGTGTAAGTCATTGCTGCTAGATCGAAGTAAAGGTCTCTAAATCTAGCGGAAGTCGCTATACGTATTGGCAGTACTGCACACTCATTCATTTCATTCATTCATTTTCTATTGAGCTCGTCCTGGAATCTTTACGACTCTGAATCTTACGATTGCCGACGGCAATACGTTGTTGACATTGTTGTTGATGTTCCAGTGGAGGGATGAACAAAATATTTTCCTTCTCCAATAATAGCTATTGCATAGTCCCACAGGACTTATTTTGATATATTTATCAAATTTATTGAACGCCTGAAAATAATACGCTATAAAATGCTTGCAATCAAACTTTGAAGCAATTACAAGGTCACATGCAATTATAAAAAGGTATATTGTAGACCACAATCTTCGCCAAGCTTCGTTGTTGCTTGTATTATCGTGAGAAATGTACCATACACCCTGGTTATCGTGAGAAATTTACCGAACGCCTGCAAATAATACGCTATAAAATGCTTGCAATAAAACTCAAGCAATTTCAATGTCACATGCAGTATAGGTAGACCCAGAGAGGAAGAGACAGACAGAGAGAGAGGGGAGGTCAAAAACATCTGCTAGGTGTGATTTCCCCTGGGAGGGAAGAGATTAGTTAGGGGCGTGCCCTGGCCTACATCAGACTAAGAGAGTACAAAGGAGTACACACAAAGAGAGTGAGACAGAGAGAGAGAGAGAGTCGTGATAATATAAAAATGTTACACATGTATCATATATATGAAAACATAATATATACGGTAGGCCTACATATGTTCTCCACAATCATATAATGCCAAGCACAAATATTCAATCTTTCGTTGTTTGTATTACCGTAAGAAATTTACCGAACGCCTGCAAATAATATGCTATAAAATGCAAAGGAAATTTCTTGTAGAGTGCAATTTTGAGAACGTAATGTGCTCTGAGAGAGAGCGGAGCGGTGATTAGGAGCATAAATTACCTCAAGACCGCTCGCCACACAGGGAATTATATAAGGAAATTACCGTATTTTAGGGTTTTTGCACTCGTGTTTTACGATCGTTGAAAGACAACCAGTGATCGTAAAAGGATGGTTCGGGTGTCATTGGAAAGCTCAATTTACGCACTTTCAGGATACATTCTTGTATTACGCTCTGGGTCTTGTTTATGCATGAAAAAGAGCACGGAACAACCCCATTTAGGGTTAAAAAAAAAACGCTGGGCGGCACAGTGAAATATACTCCACCAGCCGCTCGTAAGGTGATAAAATGCTTGCAATCACATTTTCAAGCAATTATAAAATATAAATTGTACTTACCAACACCCACACCAGTATGTTCTTCGTCAGGAATGTCTCCAATTTGCTCAAGGGTCTGTCCAATATCAACCACAACATCCACCCCATGCAAATTATGCTTGGGGTGAAAGCCTATGATCGGGTTATTTTCGTCTTCCGAGTCATCCACACTACCAAAACTCTCACCCAGACCTTCGACGGTTTCATCCAACATCTTATTAGAAAGTTCTGAAGAGTACAGCATGATATCTAGTTCCTGGGTGGTAAGCCGGGCGTGGTTAGTAGGGTGGCGCGACGCACTAGGGATGGCGGCCACCGAATCGAACACGGGCAAATCTTGACCTTCCATTATGGCTGCTTGAGGGTCACTTAGTCACGGTCACGCAGTGGGGATGTGTGGGTGGGCCCTTGTAGTACACCGCCTGACCACCAAGTTTCGCTTTCCACCTAAATTAGGGCGGGAATACGCCCACGGACTTAAGTCCGACCCCGCCATTTAGTCCAATTTTCTCGTATCGGACTTAAGTCCGACCCCGCTAAATAAGGGTTAAAGAGCTAAAAAAAGGAGAGATACGCGATATTACTCGCTATCCCACCCCCTCCTCCCTCTGGTTCCACCCCCTGGGTGCGGGAATATTCGCCCGGGAAATCTTGCCACTCAATGACAATCTAGCCGCGCGGTGCTATTCGCTCCACATTTTCCAACTACGAACCGCTCCCCCCCCCCCCCACCAGACATTTGTTGGAGGGTCAAATATATATGGGCCGATGCACGCTAACATTCCCTACACGCTGATGTAGTTTTTATCGATATTGGCAATGGGCCCCAAAATCATCATATGTGCGCACAGGGGTGTGGTGTCTATTACCCCCGGTGCGTACGTCTTAGGTTAAGGCAAGCCAACAATTAATCAACAGATGGCGCCAGGTAGGTCACTCATCAACAAATGGCGCCAGGTAGGTCACTCATCAACACCGTTGCTTTCAATATATTCGGCGCCAGGACACATTCGGTGCCAGATAGAATACACAGGTTCCATGTCATCTCAACCAGTAGACCATTTCAACCAGTAGCTCTCAACCAGTGCCAAATTAACACAGACCAACCAAACCAGTGCCAAAATATAGTACTAACCTAACCTAACCTAACCGTATTGGTTAATTTGGTACTGGTTGAGAGCTACTGGTTGAAATGGTCGACTGGTTTAGTTGACCGGTCACCAGAATTCACACTACCTACCACCAGCAAATAAATAAAAAATAAAAAAATAGGAAAAGTGGGGATTGGGCCTGAGCAGATAGATAGATAGATAGATAGATAGATAGATATAGACAGACAGACAGAGAGAGAGAGAGAGATAGATAGATAGATAGAGAGAGAGAGAGAAAGAGAGAGAGATAGATAGATAGACCACCAGTAAATTTAGACCAGTATGATAATGATGCTGTTTATATTAAATGAAGTTTACGAATATAATATTCTGGTAAGAGTTGTGTCATCGGGCGTACCACTACCGACATCCAACATAAATTATCTATAAATACTTAACCTAACTAAAAATCTAACCTAACCTAGTATTCTCATTACTACATGAATACTAGGTTAGGTTAGGTTAGGTTGTTTGGTTAGGTTAATGTTTTAGAGGTCGAGTTATGCTCTATGTCGGTAGTGGTACGCCCGATACCACAACTATTACCGAATATCTTTACCTTACAATTGTTAGCAACAAGAATATATGTATGGCAATGATGGACTTCATATGAATTACTCAATCCAAACACAGGTCGAATGTAAATCAAACCCAAGACAATGGGATTAATTATGTTCAGTGACTTTATAAATACAACCTCACCTGTCAATCAATTGTAAAACTAAGCATATAATCTAGGCATTAAATTAAGGGAGGCCTCCTCGCTTTTTTCTCTTTCTCTCCCTTTCTCTTTGGTTTGTATCCATTCGGCCCCATTCAGCCTACTGTTTTAAGACTTTTACCACAATCCAGGTGTCAATATTTTCTTGGCGAGCGGTAGCGAGCCAGTATATATATAATTTTGTTTTGACAGCAAGCTAAATTTGTACATTTTTCGATTAAAAAAAATCTCCGGCGAAGCCGGATTTCTCCGTACAATGCTGGCTCTCTATCGCTCGCCAGGAAGAAATCGACACTTGGATGGGGATAAACATCTTAAAACAGTTGGCTGAATAGGGCCGAATGGATACAAGCCAGAGAAAGAGAGAAAAGGAGAGAAAGATAAAAACAGAAGTCAGTGATCCCCCTTAATGTATGATAAAACAGAAGCTGGTGATCCCCCTTAATGTATGATAAAACAGAAGCCGGTGATCCACCTTAATGTATGATAAAACAGAAGCCGGTGATCCCCCTTAATGAATGATAAAACAGCAGCCGGTGATCCCCCTTAATGTATGATAAAACAGAAGCCGGTGATCCCCCTTAATGTATGATAAAAACAGAAGCCGGTGATCCCCCTTAATGTATGATAAAACAGAAGCCGGTGATCCCCCTTAATGTATGATAAAACAGAAGCCGGTGATCCCCCTTAATGTATGATAAAACAGAAGCCGGTGATCCCCCTTAATGTATGATAAAACAGAAGCCGGTGATCCCCCTTAATGTATGATAAAACAGAAGCCGGTGATCCCCCTTAATGTATGATAAAACAGAAGCCGGTGATCCCCCTTAATGTATGATAAAACAGAAGCCAGTGATCCCCCTTAATGTATGATAAAACAGAAGCCGGTGATCCCCCTTAATGTATAATAAAACATCAGCCGGTGATCCCCCTTAATGTATGATAAAACATCAGCCGGTGATCCCCCTTAATGTATGATAAAACAGAAGCCGGTGATCCCCCTTAATATATGATGAAACAGAAGCCGGTGATCCCCCTTAATGTATGATAAAACAGAAGCCAGTGATCCCCCTTAATGTATGATAAAACAGAAGCCGGTGATCCCCCTTAATGTATGATAAAGCAGAAGCCGGTGATCCCCCTTAATGATTGTATGATAAAACAGAAGCCGGTGATCCCCCTTAATGTATGATAAAACAGAAGCCGGTGATCCCCCTTAATGTATGATAAAACAGAAGCTGGTGATCCCCCTTAATGTATGATAAAACAGAAGCCGATGATCCCCCTTAATGTATGATAAAACAGAAGCCGGTGATCCCCCTTAATGTATGATAAAACAGAAGCCGGTGATCCCCCTTAATGTATGATAAAACAGAAGCCGGTGATCCCCCTTAATGTATGATAAAACAGAAGCCGGTGATCACCCTTAATGTATGATAAAACAGAAGCCGGTGATCCCCTTTAATGTATGATAAAACAGAAGCCGGTGATCCCCCTTAATGTATGATAAAACAGAAGCCGATGATCTCCCTTAATGTATGATAAAACAGAAGCCGGTGATCCCCCTTAATGTATGATAAAACAGAAGCCGGTGATCCCCCTTAATGTATGATACAACAGAAGCCGGTGATCCCCCTTAATGTATGATTAAACAGAAGCCGGTGATCCCCCTTAATGTATGATAAAACAGAAGCCGGTGATCCCCCTTAATGTATGATAAAACAGAAGCTGGTGATCCCCCTTAATGTATGATACAACAGAATCCGGTGATCCCCCTTAATGTATGATAAAACAGAAGCCGGTGATCCCCCTTAATGTATGATAAAACAGAAGCCGGTGATCCCCCTTAATGTATGATAAAACAGAAGCAGGTGATCCCCCTTAATGTATGATAAAACAGAAGCCGGTGATCCCCCTTAATGTATGATAAAACAGAAGCCGGTGATCCCCCTTAATGTATGATAAAACAGAAGCCGGTGATCCCCCTTAATGTATGATAAAACAGAAGCCGGTGATCCCCCTTAATGTATGATAAAACAGAAGCCGGTGATCCCCCTTAATGTATGATAAAACAGAAGCCGGTGATCCCGCTTAATGTATGATAAAACAGAAGCCGGTGATCCCCCTTAATGTATGATAAAACAGAAGCCTGTGATCCCCCTTAATGTATGATAAAACAGAAGCCGGTGATCCCCCTTAATGTATGATAAAACAGAAGCCGATGATCTCCCTTAATGTATGATAAAACAGAAGCCGGTGATCCCCCTTAATGTATGATAAAACAGAAACCGGTGATCCCCCTTAATGTATGATAAAACAGAAGCCGGTGATCTCCCTTAATGTATGATAAAACAGAAGCCGATGATCTCCCTTAATGTATGATAAAACAGAAGCCGGTGATCCCCCTTAATGTATGATAAAACAGAAGCCGATGATCTCCCTTAATGTATGATAAAACAGAAGCCGGTGATCCCCCTCAATGTATGATAAAACAGAAACCGGTGATCCCCCTTAATGTATGATAAAACAGAAGCCGGTGATCCCCCTCAATGTATGATAAAACAGAAGCCGGTGATTCCCCTTAATGTATGATAACACTTTGTTTTGAGGAGGAGTATTTATTGACAATGTTTCGCAGATAGCTTCTTCAGGGTAGTTGTTATATTTTACATATTGAAGAGTTAGCCGAACTATCCTATCCAAGTCGTAGCAAAACACACACACACACACACACACACACACACACTGGTGACAGTTACAAAGTGGTGTACAATCTATCTTATTCTAGTTACATTGTAGTTTATCTTATTGTACCAGTACCTCCCTATAATCAACCTAGTTGTTCCCCAATTCGTCCCTCCGCCACGACCATTTCAAAGTCCAAGTCTCTCACTCTTGTCCTCTGTAGCGGGGAGGACCTTGTACCCCTGAGACATAGGAGTGCAGACCTGAGAAGAGAGAAAGAGAGCCGGCATCTCATCCAAGTTATGACTTGGCTTCTATGCTGGCGCTTTTTCTCCGATATTTGTTCAGCTAATCTGGCATAGAAGACACTTGCAGAAGGTCCCATACCTCCCGACGATGAGAAGACCAGAGGAGTAAAACTTCCTTGATCCCTGTTCAAAATTCTTTCTTCATAAGCGCGTTTTTTCTCACTTTCGTTTCTCAAGTATGCCGCCTTGTGTCCTCGCTCACGATATGTTTGTGCTCTTGGGTTGAAGATTCTGATGTCGAAAAAAGCCCGTTGTCCCCTCGTCCAAAAACCTCGAGCACTTACCTCCACTCTTGCTTCATTTGAAGTATTTGCAGTATTGTGGGCCAAGCGCTGTCCGTCCATAGGCAGAAGTTCCGGTTCGATTCTGACATCATGGCACACCGCGTCCAGCATTTGTGCAGTGATGTCTCGTACTTCATCATGCCGGATACAGATGAATCCTCCTTTCTTACAGGTCATACAGTGGTCTGGGTTGTTTATTTCACCGCATGCACATTTCAGCAGCAGGTTCGAAACTGGCCACCCATACCTCAAGGCTACGGCATCATTGAATTCTTGTTTATTTAAGCTGAAGCCTTTCTCCTTTATTGGTAATGATGTGAGCCAATTTGAAGCCCCAGTGTCTTGTGCCATCTCAACTCTCATTTTCAGTTCTTCCCTACATCTGGTCTTAATTTGTTCTAGGCTATGTTTCTGTCTCTCTTCTCTGCTCTTTGTAATTTCCTGTCTTTCATTTCGTTGTTCCTCTTCGTCCACCTCATCATTATCATTTTGCTCCCGTATTTTTTCTGTCAGAGACGTAGTAAGTTTAAGGGAATTTTGGTACTCATGTAGTGCCGCCTCCACTGAGTTTATGATCCCCATACCTCCGAACCTTGGCGGAAGAGCTAATAGATCTCTTAGCTCTTGCGCGACGCCTTCCATCTCTGTTAAGGCCGGTATGAATGTTTCTCTGATTGCTTCTTCAAGCGGTTGGAGCATCTGTCTAATGCCAGGCACTGTTCTCATAAGAAAGGTCCATCTGTGCTTAACACCATATGTGAAGGCAGTATATGCAGCATGTGGTTCAGATTTCGCAATGTCTGCCAGGGTTTTCACTTCCTTTACCCACTCCGCTACCTTTTTTCGCACATAGTCTCTCTTGCATTCTTATGTGCCTATTACTGCTCCCAAATGGCGTTGACCCTCCTTTGTAATCTTCACTCCTGTCCCATCAAAAGTCTGCACCGCTTCTTCATACTTGTTTTCTTTCGCTATTAGTACAGATTTACTAGCATTCGGATGGTACCCAATGACTTCGCCTACCGATTGTACTCTCCGCCACCATTCTTTGAGATCCCCTATTTTTCCTGCACCTGTGAGGTCATCTGCATACGCCACTTGTTTCACTCGGGTTACCTCATGTTTTATTTTCTGCTGCAGAATTGATAGTGCCAGTGCGTACATTGCCATTGCCACTGGATCTCCTTGCGTTGTTCCTTCATTTGATTTGAGAATTTTCATTTCTTCCTTCTTTGTGCTTCCAACTATATACAGGTTAGCTGGCTCCTTATAAGTATTTTCTATGTACTTTGCGATGCTCGGGCATTTGATCTTGATGTTGTGAATAGCTGCCTCCCTATTAATGGTGTTAAAGGCATTTGTTGCATCCACTAGCAGTACCGCTTCACAATCTTCCTCATGATACACCTTCCCCATTGCATGTATTGCTGCTTCTCCTCCGGCTTGCTGTCCTGCACATACTTGTAAGTTGCCCACTGCTCTTTGTACATCTTTTCCAAATACAGACATGATTGCTTTTCCTATAATCCTTCTAAGAACTTCCCCAACGCCTACTGGTCTAACTCCGAGATTCTTATTTAAAGGTATCGGGCGACATGCTGTCAGAGCTTCTATGTTCATGCATGGTGATGATGCAAGTTTCTTTGCCAGCATTGCTATTGCTTCACAAAGGTCACCCGCGGCTGAACCAAACTTGTTTTGACTTAGGAAGATCCTCCAAGTCTTAGCATCTACTCCTGATGGACCTGCTCCTCCCTGTGTTTTCAGCGCCTTTCTCCATATGAGGTCTCCAGTTATATTCTCATATATCACCGGGTCTGGAGGAACATATTCCCCGTCTAGTTTGGCCTCATCACTTGCTGGTTTTGCTTCTGGGTGTTTCTCCTTCAGCTGGTCCAAGATGCGTCGATTCACTTCGTGCACCCCACTTGAGGCTTCCCCAGTGACCGTTCTGACTGCCTGTGCCACTTTACCTATCCTCATGCTATTTCCCACTGATCGTGCCATATCATCTGGCTTCCTCTTTCTTCGTTGTTTTGTTTTCAGTTTTTGCTGGAGTGCTCGTACTTGGCTAAGAATTTTGTCTAACTCCCCATTTTTCCACCACTCCATTCTCTGTTTCAGCGCTTTAATGTTCTCATTCAGTTTTCCCTTTGGTCTTTTTCTTTGAAGGAACAACTGAGGAATGAAAGAAGCTATCTTTTCTCTAACAGGGTTTGCTTGTACATCTCCATTAACTTCATTGTCTGTTTCACGGTTCATTTGTACTGCATCTCTCACTGCGTTTTGTCTGTCATCAGGATTATTCCTCGACTGGGACCGAGTTAATATCATCTTGTCTTATTATCATAATTTCCTACCTATTCCCTAATACTGAGTCTATCTATCATTTCTTCCTAAGGGACGAGCCTCTGCCCGATAAAGGTGAAAATGTAAACATCCTATGAGTAGCGTTAGAGATAGAAAGAGTAAGGTAAGTTATTTAACTCACCTAGTATGATGCAAGGCTACAGAAGATCAGGCTATATTACAAGACAGTGGGTGCAAAAGAAAAAAGAAAAATAAAGTAAAATAAAAGTAGTGTTTAAAAATACGCACAAAGAATAAACACGGAAAAAAAAAAAAAAAAAAAAAAAAAAAATATATATATATATATATATATATATATGTTTCTAGTCTCTCAGTGGGGATCGAACCATCGACCATCAGAACGATAGCCGACGCTTAATGTGGTGAACTGAGTCTTAATGTGGTGCACTGAATCTTAATGTGGTGCACTGAATATTAATGTGGTGCACTGAATCTTAATGTGGTGAACTGAATCTTAATGTGGTGAACTGAATCTTAATGTGGTGAACTGAGTCTTAATGTGGTGAACTGAGTCTTAATGTGGTGAACTGAGACTTAATGTGGTGCACTGAGACTTAACCCGCTGAGCCCCAGCTAGTTTTAATATTGTGTTCAACTGTTCACCCCAATCCCCAGCGATTTTGATTTTTTTTTTTCTAACTAAGAATAAAAAGAAAATAAGATTTTTTGTTTTTTTTTTTTGCTTACCGATGATTTTTAGGGGTCCTAAGGGGGTGGGGGGTCCTGAGCTGACAGCTGCAGTTTGGCCCCGGTTCATATATCCCGCCCCCGAGGGCAGGCTGAGGAGCCCGGCAGCCAGATGTACGATGAGTCGAGTTTTCGGGTGTTTGGGTATTTGCATACCACCCGAGTATCTTGTGTGCCTTTATAGTTCATATTATACCACGTATGTATCAATAATGTCATAATAAGTAAAGTTCAAGTGTAATAAGTGCACATATGCAAGTAATGTAAGTGTTCACTCGTGGCAACGACTCCCGCCCTACATACAGACAGACGGACACCAGGTGACAGTTCTCACTCCCGCGCTCTCTGTCTAACTGTACTAACTGTCCAGCACTTTCACTTTTGTTGTCTGACACTGCCACACTGTCACTTTATTATATAGAATAGTTTACCGTATAGTTTACTGATATTATATCATTTGTAGGCACTTTTTAGTTAGAAATATTGGCTTTCACATTGTATTTTTGTTAGTTTGCACAAGTAAAATGTATCTCACTGTTATTATGACGTTATAGTTTATCACTTTATACAGTTATTATTTACACTTGGTATTTACACTTAGTTTAGCGTCTTTTTTCACAGTCTTTTTTATACACTTAGAAGTGTTCAAGGGTGTGGTACTGGATGAAGCAGTCCGGGTGACACAGGGCATCATTACACTGCCTGCAAAAATTGCTGGTGTCAACACGCATAGGGCTCCTTCGTGTCGTGTTGCGACACACATGACACCGCCTGCGGGGTCTCACCTGGGCTTGAGTGGCTGGCACATACGTGGGGAAATGGCGTTCAGTGAGTCTGGCAATCCCTTCTGCTGCTGGCTGACGATGTGCTGGTGGTTGCGGGTTGCGGGGTTGAGTCATGTATGTATGCAACATCTCTCTGCTGAACTCAATGCAGAAGTCCTCCATCGTCTCTCGCTTGCCAGTAATTGCATGGTGGAGAATGTGGCAGTTGTACAGGGTGATGTCTAGGAGATGGAAGAACAATTTTTTGTACCACCTCATAGTCTTGCTCGCACATTCACACGAAGCGATGACAGCATCGGACTTGTCAACCAGCCGCATGTTGATATTATAATCACAGATTGCCTCAGGCTTCCGGATTATTTCCCTTGTTGCTCGGTCACGTCGTCGGCTGTTTTGGAAGATTGGTTGGTGGACTGTTGTGAGGACGTTGACGTCCCTGTTATACATCCAGGATAACAGGAGGACATTATTGGCCTGCAGGTAGATGATGGAGCCGTTTTCCCGCCTGGGTGGTAGATTGGGCATGAATATTCTGTTCCTCCTGACGGTGCCACACACGCCTGTTGTGCGGCTATACAAGAACTTGGCAAGGGAGGGGCTGGTGTACCAGTTGTCCAGGTACAGTATGTGGCCCCTGTCCAAGTAGGGCTCCATCAAGGTGATGACAACGGCCCCTGATATACCATATGTCCTCGATGGCACCAATTCTGTCTTCTTCCCCATATACAGAATGATGTCCTGGATGTAGCCAGTCAAACAGTCACACATGACGAAGGTCTTCAAGCCATACCTATGACGTTTGCTGGGGATGTACTGTCGGATGCTGATGTTTCCCCACCACAGTAACAAACTCTCGTCAATTATGAGTTTCTGATGGGGTTTGAAGGCCGCAGCAAACTTTATCTTGAGGTACTCAAAAATTGGTCTTATCCTCTCCATGGGGTATTTGGTGTTTCTGGGGAGGTCCTGGTTTCGGGTATGGCTTGCCAGGCTGTCAATGAAGTGCAGGTTCCCCATGATTGCAGAGAATCTGTTCCGGCTCATGATCTTGGCAAAGATAGGGGTGCGGATGAGGGGATCCCATGACCAATATTTTCTTATTGACGATTTCGTCGTCACCCCCATCAGGATCACGATCGCCAAGAAGGAGTAGAGCTCTGGGATTTGGAGTGTTTCCCATGACAGCCTGGCCGAGTACCTGGATTGTTCCTTACCAGCCATAAAGTACCAATTATACCAGTTTGTCTGGTCCACAATTAGGCTCATCAGGTTGGCAGTAAAAAACTGCAGAAAGATGTTCAGTCTTGGGGTGTCAGGTCCTTGGTGAGGGAACGTAGGGCCGGCAATCCCTGCGCCCACAAATTGCCAGTCGGTGGGCTGATACCGTTCCCCATCCTGCCAATCCCAAACATCAGGTACTTCACCGGCATCTTCGTCGTTGTCGGCATCAGGGTCGTCGGGATCCGGGTCACCAGGGTGGCGAGGGGGCGCAACCGTGTCTCTTGCCACTGCCCTACCCCTTGCCCTTGCCCTTGCCCTTGCCCTTGGCCTGCCTCCTGATGGCCGCCTGAACCCTCCTGGCCCTCTCGAACCGCCAGTGGGGGGGGGCTCTAACGAGGGTCACCTCTTGGACGCCCAGTTACAACCCCACGCCCGGGAGCTGACACTTCTGCGTGAGAATCGAATGGAGGTGGTGATGGTGTTGGTGTGTGGTAGGGCACTCGTCTAGGAGTTCCGGTGGGGGTGTAGGGTAGTGAACCCGGTGATGGTGGGGTGTAGTCTGGTGATGGTGCTGGTGGTGGTGTGGTGATGCGAGGGTCTCCCCTGGCCACTGCGGCGGCGTCTTCCCGGGCTGCCATAACTGGGAAGAGACGCCTCGCAACCATCCGACGTCTTTCCACTTCCCTTGGTGGGGTGTCGGGAACCTCCTCTTCCTCTTCCTCTTCACTAGATGGTGGTGTGGCATGTCTCCTGCGAAGCCCATAAAAATATTTGGACTTTACAGCTTTGAGAGGTGAGGGCTTCCGTGGTGGTGGTGATGGGAGGCGGCGAGGAGGGAGAGCATGAACGTGGCCTCTCACACTCGCGGCCGTAGGGGTAGGGTGGCTGTGGTGTAGGGGAATGTCCAGGAACGCCATAGGGTCGTCTACTTCTTTCTGTAGCTCGACCTGTTCCCCACTTGCTGGGGAGTCCTCTATATCCCTTGCCCTGGGAGACATGGGGGAATGATAATTTCTAGCCTCCCTCTCCCTCATTTGTTCAAAACTGAGAGGCAGTTCTTGTATAGGGATGTAAGGTGCCTCCTGATTCATAGCGGCATATTCCTCCCTACTCGGGAAATATTCCTCTTCTGAATCATCGAGGCATGAGGATTCGGTGTCAGAGTCTTCCTCGTCACTTTGTAATAGGATTTCGTGGGCTTCATCAATGGTAAGGCCCTTAGCACGGGATGGGTTATGGCATGGAGGTTGTTGGGACATGGTGATCACTCGCGGAAGACAACGGGTATACTGAATGTCCTTTGTCACGCACTAGGTCAAGCCCAGAGCATCCTTTGGTCTTATCATGTCTACCAGCCAATGAACTTTTCACTACAAATTTCAAGGCAATATGACATAGGACAAGACATTATAAGGTCTAAAGTCGCGTGACTAAGGAATGTCACACCTACAGAAATATAGATTAGTCTATCATATACACAACTCATCCAGGTACTTCCTACCATATTCACGTAGTAAATAAGGTCCAAAGTTGTTTTGACAGCTGCTCCAAAATCAAAAACATCCTAAGGAATATTCTATACCATTTTTAGACCAAACCACACCATACAACCTGAGTAAATAAGGTTGAAAGTCGCGAGCCAATATCCACATATAGGATTTTCTCACGCAGCCTGTAGCCTCTAGGCAATACTAGGCATGGTCAGGTACACACATACAAAGCTCTCATACACCATCCAACTGTGTCTGACACAAATCTCAAGCCAAACCCGACCATACGACCCGAGTAACTAAGGTTCAAAGTCAGAGCGAAAAGGTGGATAATTACGCGCCCCTAATCCATCCCACCATCCAGCCGCTCACCATACCAACCCGTTTTCCCGCCATCCACTGGTTTCCCATATTGTACCGAATACCCTGTATCATTTTTCGGCCAATAGGTACCATACCACCTGAGTAAATCATGTCCAAAGTTGTGTGGCAATATGCGGGTATACGTAAATCCGTTTATTATCCATCACCCGCTCAGACTATGTTCATGTACGCCAATGATACGTATAGACAATGACATCCCCCGGCTCTGACACAATTTTCAAGCAAAAACAACCAATACGACACGAGTAAATAAGGTCCAAAGTTGCGGTCAAAAAAGGTGGTTCAGTACATGCCTCTCATCCACCCTGGTTCAGCCGCACGACCCACCAACCCGTTTCGGCCTCCAGTCCCGCCTTCCCAATACCCTAGAGTGTACGCGGTACCATTATTAGGCATTTCCTTACGATACCTGCCGCGTAACTGATTTTAATATGCCGGACGCACGTGATGCGTCGCTGGGAGCTGGTGGTCGAATAGTGCCGTCGCATCACGTGCGTCGCTAGGATCCAACGGGTTAATGTGGTGAATTGAGACTTAATGTGGTGAACTGAGACTTAATGTGGTGAACTGAAGCTTAATGTGGTGAACTGAGACTTAATGTGGTGAACTGAGCCTTAATGTTGTGAACATTTATTTGCATTATACAAAATCAAGCAGACAGCTTGATGGTCACATAAGCACGCACATGCAAGTCTCCAAACAATTGGATAAGTGTAGGTCGAAGTAAGGTGTTACCATTAAATTAACTCTGTCTTGAAAGCCTAATTCTTAGTGTGCAGAATTTCGGTGTGAGTATCCTAGATTCGAGTCCTTGGAGTACCACATGTATTAATTCATTACATTGATTTCATTAGTTAGGTTTATTTGTAAATTATTTGGTGGGTTAGTGGCAACAAATATGAATTTAAATGTCACAACTTTTAGTTATTTATCCAAATCATCTTATTTTTCGGAAACTGTTTTATGTCATTCATGGTTTTTATTTGGCAAATGGATAAACTTTTACTGTGTGGTCGCCAAGAGTTTTCGCTTTTGTTTTAATTTTGTCTTTGATATAAGGGCTTCTGTGGAGGATTGTATGGCCAAAAAAATATTCTATGTCTCACCAATCAAAAAAGAAAAGAAATAAAAATAAAGTATTAGATAGCCTACCTTATGGCATGGATGGTATAAGTAGATGAGGGTTATTTAATAGTGGCCCCTTCATCATTGACGATATTGCCTATTAGTATAAGAGTCTCCATTCAACATCCCGCGTCAGCATTTTTAATCTACCACGCAGAAGTATCATGGGGGACTCATCATAAGTGCACGCTTAATTCCCTAATGGGATCGTCATTATGATTGGGTACCCTACAGAAAAAAATCTGTAAAAAATAAAAAATAAAAAATAACTTAATAACTGTTATCATATGACTTACCATATGTGGATTTCTGGTGGTTTGCTACCCCGACACCAGGCCCTCTAGCGGCCATCTCGTCCTTCCTACTTCCGCGGCCATCCTAGCAACACTGGTTTCGCCGTGCTTCGCTTTATTCTTCGTTCCAGCGCTTTCTAGTGAGTCCTTGCTCATTTGTATACACCTGCGTTGTAGTAACAAGATTCAGATTAGCTAGCAATGGCTACCCCATTGGTATGTCCACAGGGAGTGTGTAAATTAGGGTACTATTGTAACAGGCGCCTACGTATCCCAGGATCTTCGCGCCACGTGTGTTATTTTATGTTGTGTTTGCGCCTTTAGCTTTTTATACATAGCTAGGAGGCTACCATTCTACAATTTATGCTGCAGACCGTCATTATTGAGGCAGTGGCATATATTTTATTATACTATTTAGCAAATGCTCTGGTCTAAGGGTGACTGCACGTCGTGCTCCACCTTCCAGGGTTCGTATTTTGCTTTTAGGCCGCTATTGTGGGCCTCCCCCGTCTGTGTGCTGTGGCTGGGTCTTCGGAGCGTCGTCAGCTGTGCTGTGCTTCGGACCTCTTGGTCAGCCTGGTTAGGGGTCTCCCATCTAGGCTACAGGTAATTTAGGATTCTGAATTCTCTGTATTTATTTTTTGCCTTGGTGTGCCCCTGGTGATGGACATGTGTGCTTGCATGTTTTGGGGGTTTGGGAGACGTCCGTATATTCATATATATTTATAAAATTGTGCACAGAGGGTTTTGGAGGAGGGAGCTGTGCTTTTGTCTCCCCTCTCTAAAATTTTGGTTGTTGTTTCAGGCAGCCTCTTGCAGCAGGGCCCAGGTTACCCATCTTCAAAACGGGTAGGGAACAACCAAATGTCCCGGCGTGGTATGGCTGAACCACATCCCTTCCGGCGGAAGTGCAAATTCCTACGGGAGCTTAGAACTCGCCCTGACCGTAATAGTTACGCGACCAATCACCCTGCGGCGCCATAGTCGAGTGTACAAGTGTTAAGATTCGTTACACAAACTCGTTTCATTATCTCTCTAGTGCTTTAGTAATAGATAATCATACACTACTGGTGTATGTGGCTTTTTGCCATAGGTAAGCAGTTTCAATTGGCTTATACGGAGAAACCTCAGGTTTTTTCACGGCGGGTCCAGCGGAAGGATAGAGTAGTTGTGGAACTATAGCTAATTTTCCGGCGGACTCAAGGTAGGATGTATTAATACCTCGCAGGTTATCCTTATGAGCTTTGATTCCTGGAAATTTTCTATTTCCAGAATCCCCGGCTCCTTAGTGACTGCAGCACTGGTGGCATTTGGGGGCTGATTCCAGCGGGGGTGGGGGGGGGCCCTTTTTTCCATCATCCCTCGGTTTAAAGTATGCGCTACTCCTACCTGTTCAATGTTGCCCATTTTCGCTCATAAATTATGTTTGAAATGTGTCAAATGTTTAGACCGCTCTAGAGGCTTGTGGGTATCGCAGCGTTGTTCTGTTTGCTCTGATCTCAAAAACACCTTATTCACAAAGAAAGGCTTATCGTGCTTGGCGGCATTGCAAGAGATAAAAGCTACCTTTAACTCTTATGCTAAAGACACTGCCCATAAGGCGCTTCATTTCGATGACGAGGCCCTCTGGGAAAAGTTAATTATCAAGTCTCCTCTAACTAAACTCGCCTCATGTAAATCTGTTAAGCCTAAAGTAAAATCGAATGCCCTCGTCAAAGAGGTAGTGAGTAGCAGTAGTGGCACTGACAACGAACTTACTGAGATTCCCCTCCCCGACCGTCCGAAGAGGAGACGATCACCTTCTCCGAAACGGAAATCTAGGTCCAGGTCTAGATCCCCTCGGAGGCAGTCTCGGCACTCTTCAACTGACTCTTCCCGGTCCCTCAAGCGCCGGAAAGAGGACTCTGAGTCATCGGCTGGTACGCCGCGTAGTGGGAGCCGGAAGGAGACCCCGCAACCGCCTCCCTCTACCCCTGCGTCTGACACTCCTCAGGTTGATTCTGGCGACTCGGAAGTGGGGATCGAGGCCACGGGCTCCACTCCTAGTCATGAACAATCATTAATCAATTACACCACGGCAGTCTAAAAGACACTCAGCCTTCTATCCTATTTATGTTAGGGAGAAGGGAAACCCACTAGGCGAATATATTTCAATTCAAACCTAGTTGTAGGATCCATATTTCCAGAATACCATACACGGATTTTTGAGTGTCCCGACGCAACTCGGGTTGAAATTGATTTCATTTAATTCTAACCCACAAAGCATGAGAGTTACAAATATTGAGAATATATCACAAATACACGTGAGCCACTAAATGTTTCTAGTCTCTCAGTGGGGACCGAACCATCGACCATCAGAACGATAGCCGACGCTTAATCAATTACACCACGGCAGTCTAAAAGACACTCAGCCTTCTATCCTATTTATGTTAGGGAGAAGGGAAACCCACTAGGCGAATATATTTCAATTCAAACCTAGTTGTAGGATCCATATTTCCAGAACACCATACACGGATTTTTGAGTGTCCCGACGCAACTCGGGTTGAAATTGATTTAATTTAATTCTAACTCACAAAGCATGAGAGTTACAAATATTGAGAATATATCACAAATACACGTGAGCCACTAAATGTTTCTAGTCTCTCAGTGGGGATCGAACCATCGACCATCAGAACGATAGCCGACGCTTAATCAATTACACCACGGCAGTCTAAAAGACACTCAGCCTTCTATCCTATTTATGTTAGGGAGAAGGGAAATCGATGGTTCGATCCCCACTTAGAGACTAGAAACATTTAGTGGCTCACGTGTATTTGTGATATATTCTCAATATTTGTAACTCTCATACTTTGTGGGTTAGAATTAAATTAAATCAATTTCAACCCGAGTTGCGTCGGGACACTCAAAAATCCGTGTATGGTATTCTGGAAATATGGATCCTACAACTAGGTTTGAATTGAAATATATTCGCCAAGTGGGTTTCCCTTCTCCCTAACATAAATAGGATAGAAGGCTGAGTGTCTTTTAGACTGCCGTGGTGTAATTGATTAAGCGTCGGCTATCGTTCTGATGGTCGATGGTTCGATCCCCACTGAGAGACTAGAAACATTTAGTGGCTCACGTGTATTTGTGATATATTCTCAATATTTGTAACTCTCATGCTTTGTGGGTTAGAATTAAATGAAATCAATTTCAACCCGAGTTGCGTCGGGACACTCAAAAATCCGTGTATGGTATTCTGGAAATATGGATCCTACAACTAGGTTTGAATTGAAATATATTCGCCTAGTGGGTTTCCCTTCTCCCTAACATAAATAGGATAGAAGGCTGAGTGTCTTTTAGACTGCCGTGGTGTAATTGATTAAGCGTCGGCTATCGTTCTGATGGTCGATGGTTCGATCCCCACTGAGAGACTAGAAACATTTAGTGGCTCACGTGTATTTGTGATATATTCTCAATATATATATATATATATATATATAATACAAAACGATTATTGTAGTGAGAAAGGAAATACACTAATTAAGAGAGTAAAATGATTAAAAAGACAAGTGTCAAAATAGTGCTAAGGATTAAAGACGGATGTTAGAAATCTACTATTAGTTTGAGAAAAAAGGTCCTGGTTATCAGTATGCACATAATATATCAGCGAATTATACCTTATTTTAAATAGTATACTTAGTTACTAGTTCGTTAGAGATAACTCTCACATGAAATATACCACTTCAAGTCTGATTTCCTGACTCGGCCATAAATCATATATAACCTTACCTAATATACTCGGCCTGTTTTCTCAAAGCTAAATGACTCTATACAAAGCTAAAGAAACCTTGGCAATTTGAGCCGCTTTTCATTCTAAATATGCCTAATTTTAAATGGAAACCAGCCAATTATGTCTTAAGATTTAATTATTTTCAAGTCAAAAATATATGTACAAAATATTACATCATGTTACTCTTGTAATATTAGCATGAGGGACATTGAGGAAAGTGGAAGGAAGAGGTAAGGAGGGAAGAGGGAAGGAGAGGAGAGGGAAGTGAATGTGTGGGTAAGGATGGGGGGGGGGGGAGAAGGGAGGGTTGAATACTTGTTGTCACTGTGTCTCTCTCTCTATTATACGGTAGCTACTACTACTCTTACATAAACACATATTTATTTTTAAGCTGCATTGCATCAAAAACTACCACTGACATTTTGTTTTCAATACAAATCTCCCCCATGGATTTAGATAAGAACCATACTTAAATACACTTTTGTTTTGCTTTTATACTGTCAGGTATCATATTACTTTAAGCGAGGGGAGGAGAGGTAGAGAGGGGGGGGGGGGAGTGTTGTGGTCAGCGAGGTTTATGGCTCCTTCCTCTATTCCCTTACTCCGCCTTTTCGCCTCTGCTGTACTTCGCTGTCTCTCTCCTGCATACTTCCCCCTGCTGCAGTCGTCCTCTCAGCATTAGCGCCATGCAGAATATTTCGGTCCACTTTCACACGACCAGCTTCTCCATGAACTGGCGCGATGACAGATGGGATGAGGGTGGGGAAGGGGGGGGGGCACACCCTAGGGTGAGTGGTGTTGGCTGGAGACAGTCAAGGAGGGAAGGTATTTTGCCTGGCATCGGCTTGCCCCTCGTCCGTACGCCTCCCTCGCTGCCTGGCACAGCACTCTTCAATTTTCCGTCTCTTCTTTCACATGTTGTTTGATTTTGGTTAGATCAAAGTTAGAGTTTCACCCAATATCAAATCACCGTAATTTCCCACTCACCCTGTTGTATATTTCACAATTCCATCACCACCCCTTCCCTCACTAACTTGCTGTTCACGATGGAGAGAAAAATCCATACGTCCTTTCCCTTCAAAGGCTCGAACAACACACAAATGTATGATAAAACAGAAGCCGGTGATCCCCCTTAATGTATGATAAAACAGAAGCCGGTGATCCCCCTTAATGTATGATAAAACAGAAGCCGGTGATCCCCCTTAATGTAAGATAAAACAGAAGCCGGTGATCTGATCCCCCTTAATGTATGATAAAACAGAAGCCGGTGATCCCCCTTAATGTATGATAAAACAGAAGCCGGTGATCCCCCTTAATGTATGATAAAACAGAAGCCGGTGATCCCCCTTAATGTATGATAAATCAGAAGCCGGTGATCCCCCTTAATGTATGATAAAACAGAAGCCGGTGATCCACCTTTATGTATGATAAAACAGAAGCCGGTGATCCCCCTTAATGAATGATAAAACAGAATCCGGTGATTCACCATTAATGTATGATAAAACAGAAGCCGGTGATCCCCCTTAATGTATGATAAAACAGAAGCCGGTGATCCCCCTTAATGTATGATAAAACAGAAGCCGGTGATCCCCCTTAATGTATGATAAAACAGAAGCCGGTGATCCCCCTTAATGTATGATAAAACAGAAGCCGGTGATCCCCCTTAATGTATGATAAAACAGAAGCCGGTGATCCCCCTTAATGTATGATAAAACAGAAGCCGGTGATCCCCCTTAATGTATGATAAAACAGAAGCCGGTGATCCCCCTTAATGTATGATAAAACAGAAGCCGTGATCCCCCTTAATGTATGATAAAACAGAAGCCGGTGATCCCCCTTAATGTATGATAAAACAGAAGCCGGTGATCCCCCTTAATGTATGATAAAACAGAAGCCGGTGATCCCCCTTAATGTATGATAAAACAGAAGCCGGTGATCCCCCTTAATGTATGATAAAACAGAAGCCGGTGATCCCCCTTAATGTATGATAAAACAGAAGCCGGTGATCCCCCTTAATGTATGATAAAACAGAAGCCGGTGATCCCCTTAATGTATGATAAAACAGAAGCCGGTGATCCCCCTTAATGTATGATAAAACAGAAGCCGGTGATCCCCCTTAATGTATGATAAAACAGAAGCCGGTGATCCCCCTTAATGTATGATAAAACAGAAGCCGGTGATCCCCCTTAATGTATGATAAAACAGAAGCCGGTGATCCCCCTTAATGTATGATAAAACAGAAGCTGGTGATCCCCCTTAATGTATGATAAAACAGAAGCCGGTAATCACCCTTAATGTATGATAAAACAGAAGCCGGTGATCCCCCTTAATGTATGATAAAACAGAAGCCGGTGATCCCCCTTAATGTATGATAAAACAGAAGCCGGTGATCCCCCTTAATGTATGATAAAACAGAAGCCGGTGATCCCCTTAATGTATGATAAAACAGAAGCCGGTGATCCCCCTTAATGTATGATAAAACAGAAGCCGGTGATCCCCCTTAATGTATGATAAAACAGAAGCCGGTGATCCCCCTTAATGTATGATAAAACAGAAGCCGGTGATCCCCCTTAATGTATGATAAAACAGAAGCCGGTGATCCCCCTTAATGTATGATAAAACAGAAGCCGGTGATCCCCTTAATGTATGATAAAACAGAAGCCGGTGATCCCCTTAATGTATGATAAAACAGAAGCCGGTGATCCCCCTTAATGTATGATAAAACAGAAGCCGGTGATCCCCCTTAATGTATGATAAAACAGAAGCCGGTGATCCCCCTTAATGTATGATAAAACAGAAGCCGGTGATCCCCCTTAATGTATGATAAACAGAAGCCGGTGATCCGCCTTAATGTATGATAAAACAGAAGCCGGTGATCCCCCTTAATGTATGATAAAACAGAAGCGGGTGATCCCCTTAATGTATGATAAAACAGAAGCCGGTGATCCCCCTTAATGTATGATAAAACAGAAGCCGGTGATCCCCCTTAATGTATGATAAAACAGAAGCCGGTGATCCCCCTTAATGTATGATAAAACAGAAGCCGGTGATCCCCCTTAATGTATGATAAAACAGAAGCCGGTGATCCCCCTTAATGTATGATAAAACAGAAGCCGGTGATCCCCCTTAATGTATGATAAAACAGAAGCCGGTGATCCCCCTTAATGTATGATAAAACAGAAGCCGGTGATCCCCTTAATGTATGATAAAACAGAAGCCGGTGATCCCCCTTAATGTATGATAAAACAGAAGCCGGTGATCCCCCTTAATGTATGATAAAACAGAAGCCGGTGATCCCCCTTAATGTATGATAAAACAGAAGCCGGTGATCCCCCTTAATGTATGATAAAAACAGAAGCCGGTGATCCCCCTTAATGTATGATAAAACAGAAGCCGGTGATCCCCCTTAATGTATGATAAAACAGAAGCCGGTGATCCCCTTAATGTATGATAAAACAGAAGCCGGTGATCCCCCTTAATGTATGATAAAACAGAAGCCGGTGATCCCCTTAATGTATGATAAAACAGAAGCCAGTGATCCCCCTTAATGTATGATAAAACAGAAGCCGGTGATCCCCCTTAATGTATGATAAAACAGAAGCCGGTGATCCCCCTTAATGTATGATAAAACAGAAGCCGGTGATCCCCCTTAATGTATGATAAAACAGAAGCCGGTGATCCCCCTAATGTATGATAAAACAGAAGCCGGTGATCCCCCTTAATGTATGATAAAACAGAAGCCGGTGATCCCCCTTAATGTATGATAAAACAGAAGCCGGTGATCCCCCTTAATGTATGATAAAACAGAAGCCGGTGATCCCCCTTAATGTATGATAAAACAGAAGCCGGTGATCCCCCTTAATGTATGATAAACAGAAGCCGGTGATCCCCCTTAATGTATGATAAAACAGAAGCCGGTGATCCCCCTTAATGTATGATAAAACAGAAGCCGGTGATCCCCCTTAATGTATGATAAAACAGAAGCCGGTGATCCCCTTAATGTATGATAAAACAGAAGCCGGTGATCCCCCTTAATGTATGATAAAACAGAAGCCGGTGATCCCCCTTAATGTATGATAAAACAGAAGCCGGTGATCCCCCTTAATGTATGATAAAACAGAAGCCGGTGATCCCCCTTAATGTATGATAAAACAGAAGCCGGTGATCCCCCTTAATGTATGATAAAACAGAAGCCGGTGATCCCCCTTAATGTATGATAAAACAGAAGCCGGTGATCCCCCTTAATGTATGATAAAACAGAAGCCGGTGATCCCCCTTAATGTATGATAAAACAGAAGCCGGTGATCCCCTTAATGTATGATAAAACAGAAGCCGGTGATCCCCCTTAATGTATGATAAAACAGAAGCCGGTGATCCCCCTTAATGTATGATAAAACAGAAGCCGGTGATCCCCCTTAATGTATGATAAAACAGAAGCCGGTGATCCCCCTTAATGTATGATAAAACAGAAGCCGGTGATCCCCTTAATGTATGATAAAACAGAAGCCGGTGATCCCCCTTAATGTATGATAAAACAGAAGCCGGTGATCCCCCTTAATGTATGATAAAACAGAAGCCGGTGACCCTCCTTAATGTATGATAAACCAGAAGCCGGTGATCCCCCTTAATGTATGATAAAACAGAAGCCGGTGATCCCCCTTAATGTATGATAAAACAGAAGCCGGTGATGCCCTTAATGTATGTATAAAACAGAAGCCCGGTGATCCCCCTTAATGTATGATATAAAACAGAAGCCGTGATCCCCCTTAATGTATGATAAAACAGAAGCCGGTGATCCCCTTAATGTATGATAAAACAGAAGCCGGTGATCCCCCTTAATGTATGATAAAACAGAAGCCGGTGATCCCCCTTAATGTATGATAAAACAGAAGCCGGTGATCCCCCTTAATGTATGATAAAACAGAAGCCGGTGATCCCGCTTAATGTATGATAAAACAGAAGCCGGTGATCCCCTTAATGTATGATAAAACAGAAGCCGGTGATCCCCTTAATGTATGATAAAACAGAAGCCGGTGATCCCCCTTAATGTATGATAAAACAGAAGCCGGTGATCCCCCTTAATGTATGATAAAACAGAAGCCGGTGATCCCCCTTAATGTATGATAAAACAGAAGCCGGTGATCCCCCTTAATGTATGATAAAACAGAAGCCGGTGATCCCCCTTAATGTATGATAAAACAGAAGCCGGTGATCCCCCTTAATGTATGATAAAACAGAAGCCGGTGATCCCCCTTAATGTATGATAAAACAGAAGCCAGTGATCCACCTTAATGTATGGTAAAACAGAAGCCGTGATCCATAAATGTATGATAAAACAGAAGCCGGTGATCCCCCTTAATGTGTGATCCCCCTTAATGTATGATAAAACAGAAGCCGGTGATCCCCTTAATGTATGATAAAACAGAAGCCGGTGATCCCCCTTAATGTATGATAAAACAGAAGCTGGTGATCCCCCTTAATGTATGATAAACAGAAGCCGGTGATCCCCCTTAATATATGATAAAAATGAAGCCGGTGATCCCCTTAATGTATGATAAAACAGAAGCCGGTGATCCCCCTTAATGTATGATAAAACAGAAGCCGGTGATCCCCCTTAATGTATGATAAAACAGAAGCCGGTGATCCCCCTTAATGTATGATAAAACAGAAGCCGGTGATCCCCCTTAATGTATGATAAAACAGAAGCCGGTGATCCCCCTTAATGTATGATAAAACAGAAGCCGGTGATCCCCCTTAATGTATGATAAAACAGAAGCCGGTGATCCCCCTTAATGTATGATAAAACAGAAGCCGGTGATCCCCCTTAATGTATGATAAAACAGAAGCCGGTGATCCCCCTTAATGTATGATAAAACAGAAGCCGGTGATCCCCCTTAATGTATGATAAAACAGAAGCCGTGATCCCCCTTAATGTATGATAAAACAGAAGCCGGTGATCCCCCTTAATGTATGATAAAACAGAAGCCGGTGATCCCCCTTAATGTATGATAAAACAGAAGCCGGTGATCCCCCTTAATGTATGATAAAACAGAAGATGGTGATCCCCCTTAATGTATGATAAAACAGAATCCGGTGATCCCCCTTAATGTATGATAAAACAGAAGCCGGTGATCCCCCTTAATGTATGATAAAACAGAAGCCGGTGATCCCCCTTAATGTATGATAAAACAGAAGCCGGTGATCCCCCTTAATGTATGATAAAACAGAAGCTGGTGATCCCCCTTAATGTATGATAAACAGAAGCCGGTGATCCCCCTTAATATATGATAAAAATGAAGCCGGTGATCCCCCTTAATGTATGATAAAACAGAAGCCGGTGATCCCCCTTAATGTATGATAAAACAGAAGCCGGTGATCCCCCTTAATGTATGATAAAACAGAAGCCGGTGATCCCCCTTAATGTATGATAAAACAGAAGCCGGTGATCCCCCTTAATGTATGATAAAACAGAAGCCGGTGATCCCCCTTAATGTATGATAAAACAGAAGCCGGTGATCCCCCTTAATGTATGATAAAACAGAAGCCGGTGATCCCCCTTAATGTATGATAAAACAGAAGCCGGTGATCCCCTTAATGTATGATAAAACAGAAGCCGGTGATCCCCCTTAATGTATGATAAAACAGAAGCCGGTGATCCCCCTTAATGTATGATAAAACAGAAGCCGGTGATCCCCCTTAATGTATGATAAAACAGAAGCCGGTGATCCCCCTTAATGTATGATAAAACAGAAGCCGGTGATCCCCTTAATGTATGATAAAACAGAAGGTGATCCCCCTTAATGTATGATAAAACAGAAGCCGGTGATCCCCCTTAATGTATGATAAAACAGAAGCCGGTGATCCCCCTTAATGTATGATAAAACAGAAGCCGGTGATCCCCCTTAATGTATGATAAAACAGAAGCCGGTGATCCCCCTTAATGTATGATAAAACAGAAGCCGGTGATCCCCCTTAATGTATGATAAAACAGAAGCCGGTGATCCCCCTTAATGTATGATAAAACAGAAGCCGGTGATCCCCCTTAATGTATGATAAAACAGAAGCCGGTGATCCCCCTTAATGTATGATAAAACAGAAGCCGGTGATCCCCCTTAATGTATGATAAAACAGAAGCCGGTGATCCCCTTAATGTATGATAAAACAGAAGCCGGTGATCCCCCTTAATGTATGAAAAGACAGAATCCGGTCACTCCCCTTAATGTATGATAAAACAGAAGCCGGTGATCCCCCTTAATGTATGATAAAACAGAAGCCGGTGATCCCCCTTAATGTATGATAAAACAGAAGCCGGTGATCCCCCTTAATGTATGATAAAACAGAAGCCGGTGATCCCCTTAATGTATGATAAAACAGAAGCCGGTGATCCCCCTTAATGTATGATAAAACAGAAGCCGGTGATCCCCCTTAATGTATGATAAAACAGAAGCCGGTGATCCCCCTTAATGTATGATAAAACAGAAGCCGGTGATCCCCCTTAATGTATGATAAAACAGAAGCCGGTGATCCCCTTAATGTATGATAAAACAGAAGCCGGTGATCCCCCTTAATGTATGATAAAACAGAAGCCGGTGATCCCCCTTAATGTATGATAAAACAGAAGCCGGTGATCCCGCTTAATGCATGATAAAACAGAACCCGGTGATCCCCCTTAAAGTATGATAAAACAGAAGCTGGTGATCCCCCTTAATGTATGATCAAACAGAAGCCGGTGATCCCCCTTAATGTATGATAAAACAGAAGCCGATGATCTCCCTTAATGTATGATAAAACAGAAGCCGGTGATCCCCCTTAATGTATGATAAAACAGAAGCCGGTGATCCCCCTTAATGTATGATAAAACAGAAGTCGGTGATCCCCCTCAATGTATGACAAAACAGAAGCCGGTGATCCCCCTTAATGTATGATAAAACAGAAGCCGGTGATCCCCCTTAATGTATGATAAAACAGAAGCCGGTGATCCCCCTTAATGTATGATAAAACAGAAGCCGGTGATCCCCCTTAATGTATGATAAAACAGAAGCCGGTGATCCCCCTTAATGTATGATAAAACAGAAGCCAGTGATCCCCCTTAATGTATGATAAAACAGAAGCCGGTGATCCCCCTTAATGTATGATAAAACAGAAGATGGTGATCCCCCTTAATGTATGATAAAACAGAATCCGGTGATCCCCCTTAATGTATGATAAAACAGAAGCCGGTGATCCCCCTTAATGTATGATAAAACAAGCCGGTGATCCCCCTTAATGTATGATAAAACAGAAGCCGGTGATCCCCCTTAATGTATGATAAAACAGAAGCCGGTGATCCCCTTAATGTATGATAAAAACAGAAGCCGGTGATCCCCCTTAATGTATGATAAAACAGAAGCCGGTGATCCCCCTTAATGTATGATAAAACAGAAGCCGGTGATCCCCCTTAATGTATGATAAAACAGAAGCCGGTGATCCCCCTTAATGTATGATAAAACAGAAGCCGGTGATCCCCCTTAATGTATGATAAAACAGAAGCCGGTGATCCCCCTTTAAGTATGATACAACAGAAGCCGGTGATCCCCCTTAATGTATAATAAAACAGAAGCCGATGATCTCCCTTCATGTATGATAAAACAGAAGCCGGTGATCCCTCTTAATGTATGATAAAACAGAAGCCGGTGATCCCCCTTAATGTATGATAAAACAGAAGCCGGTGATCCCCCTCAATGTATGATAAAACAGAAGCCGGTGATCCCCCTTAATGTATGATAAAACAGAATCCGGTGATCCCCCTTAATGTATGATAAAACAGAAGCCGGTGATCCCCCTTAATGTATGATAAAACAGGAGCCGGTGATCCCCCTTAATGTATGATAAAACAGAAGCCGGTGATTCCCCTCAATGTATGATAAAACAGAAGCTGGTGATCCCCCTTAATGTATGATAAAACAGAAGTCGGTGATCCCCCTTAATGTATGATAAAACAGAAGCCGGTGATCCCCCTTAATGTATGATAAAACAGAAGCCGGTGATCCCCCTTAATGTATGATAAAACAGAAGCCGGTGATCCCCCTTAATGTATGATAAATCAGAAGCCGGTGATCCCGCTTAATGTATGATAAAACAGAACCCGGTGATCCCCCTTAATGTATCATAAAGCCGAAGCTGGTGATCCCCCTTAATGTATGATAAAACAGAAGCCGGTGATCCCCCTTAATGTATGATAAAACAGAAGCCGATGATCTCCCTTAATGTATGATAAAACAGAAGCCGGTGATCCCCCTTAATGTATGATAAAACAGAAGCTGGTGATCCCCCATAATGTATGATAAAACAGAAGTCGGTGATCCCCCTCAATGTATGACAAAACAGAAGCCGGTGATCCCCCTTAATGTATGATAAAACAGAAGCCGGTGATCCCCCTTAATGTATGATAAAACAGAAGCCGGTGATCCCCCTTAATGTATGATAAAACAGAAGCTGGTGATCCCCCTTAATGTATGATAAAACAGAAGCCGGTGATCCCCCTTAATGTATGATAAAACAGAAACCAGTGATCCCCCTTAATGTATGATAAAACAGAAGCCGGTGATCCCCCTTAATGTATGATAAAACAGAAGATGGTGATCGCCCTTAATGTATGATAACACAGAATCCGGTGATCCCCCTTAATGTATGATAAAAACAGAAGCCGGTGATCCCCCTTAATGTATGATAAAACAGAAGCCGGTGATCCGCCTTAATGTATGATAAAACAGAAGCCGGTGATCCCCCTTAATGTATGATTAAACAGAAGCCGGTGATCCCGCTTAATGTATGATAAAACAGAAGCCGGTGATCCCCCTTAATGTATGATAAAACAGAAGCCGGTGATCCCCCTTGATGTATGATAAAACAGAAGCCGGTGATCCCCCTTAATATATGATTCAACAGAAGCCGGTGATCCCCCTTAATGTATGATAAAACAGAAGCCGGTGATCCCCCTTAATGTATGATAAAACAGGAGCCAGTGATCCCCCTTAATGTATGATAAAACAGAAGCTGGTGATCCCCCTTAATGTATGATAAAACAGAAGCCAGTGAACCCCCTTAATGTATGATAAAACAGAAGCCGGTGATCCCCCTTAATGTATGATAAAACAGAAGCCGGTGATCCCCCTTAATGTATGATACAACAGAAGCCGGTGATCCCCCTTAATGTATGATAAAACAGAAGACGGTGATCCCCCTTAATGTATGATACAACAGAAGCTGGTGATCCCCCTTAATGTATGATTAAACAGAAGCCGGTGATCCCCCTTAATGTATGATAAAACAGAAGCCGGTGATCCCCCTTAATGTATGATAAAACAGAAGCCGGTGATCCCCCTTAATGTATGATAAAACAGAAGCAGGTAATCCCCCTTAATGTATGATAAAACAGAAGCCGGTGATCCCCCTTAATGTATGATGAGATCATTTGCTAATGAGAATTTTAAAAACTAATCCTGATCTTTTTATGTTTTCGATTATTGAAGGGGACAGAGTTTATCTTACTACCATTCAAAATATGGCCGCTTGGCAAATAGCAAATGTAGCATTATATTGCACTGGAGTCTGAGTTACAAACTTTGTTAAGGGAGCCCACCTCCCTTTCTTTCTCTGGCTTGTATCCAATCGGCCCCATTCAGCGTACTGTTTTAAGACGTTTATCCCCATCCAGGTGTCAATTTCTTCCTGGCGAGCGATAGAGACCCAGCATTGTATGGAGAAATTCGGCTTCGCCGGAGACATTTTTCTATAATTTTTTTTACAAATCTAGCTTGTTGTCAAAACAAAAATATATATATGCTGGCTCGCTACTGCTCGCCAAGAAAATATTGACACCTGGATGGGGGTAAACGTCTTAACCCGGGAACTGCGGGGAGACTCTTAAGAGTTCCCCCGGCGGACTGCGGGGAGACTCTTAAGAGTCAGAGAAAAAAAAAATCAACTTTTGACATCGATTTTTTTTTTTGGCCCCTGGGCCATGCAAAATCTCAGTCCTCTACCTCCCCTCCTTCCCCACTTTCCTCCTCTCCTTCAGTTATCACCTATTTTCCCTGTTATTCCCTTATTCTGAGGTATATTTTCGTGCAAACATTAGAAATCCGGTTACAGGGTGTGGTCATCACTGATAGCAAGCGAATGCAAGAGAAAGAGAGAGTATCGATCGACTGTGTCTCAGTGGCCTTGGGGGAAATTGGCGGGAAAGCAGCTTGCCTCACCCATACATTATACAACTCGCGGGCTATATCTCCGATTTTGACCATCCAAACGCTGTTTTCACTCGTTTTATTGTTGTTTCAGGTTAATACCTTTATAATCAACCCATAATAGGCGCATATGGATAAGTATTAATGCTATTAATGGTACAATGAATATTTTGGTGACGGAAACACCTCAAATACGTCAGCACAGGGGGACGTTTCTAATTACCCCCATGCACACTTGTTACAGTAGGCTGAATGGGGCCGAAGGATACAAGCCAAAGAGAGAGGGAAAGAAAGAGAAAAAAAGAGAGGTGGGCTCCCTTAAAGATTGTGGCGTCACACTATCCTTTTTTTTATCGTGGAATTTTATCTGATGCTGGTACGTTGTAAGTAACCTGTTTCTTTAGTTATTTGTCCTTTATTCTGGTACTATCTATGATTAGTCATGATTATGAATACCAGTAGACAGAGAATAGACTATAGTACAACACGTATGTACAATCGCGCTAATAAGTGATATCTCGGCACCAAGTATATTTTGATCAATAATTGGTATCAGCAATATCTAAGCTTTTTTTCTTCATATCGAGTGAAATATACAAACATGTTCCTACACTTACCCACCCTATTCAATATCTGACAGACATTAACCCTCCTGGCCCGGGCAGGCTCTCCAAAGGACGGAGCTCGTATCCGGGCGATCTGGCCGAATATCAACAAAAGTATACAAAGGTTAATCTTGCTTAATATATTACCTACATTAATCAAACATATATAGAAATGAGCGCCTTACCTTGCTGCGTAGAATAGCGTTAAGCAGAGCTCTCTAGCTCAACTGGTTCCGGAGTGATGGTGATGGAAGTGGAGGTAACTTTTGCCGCGTATTTACCTCGGCGCGTCCGAACACTCAACCGCGGCCCCGGCTACGACGCCCAGTTGCACTCGTCGCTCCACCCGCAATTAATCCGGGAAGCGATTTGATAGTGTTTTATTGTTATTCTGTCATTTATTATAGTTATTATGTTATTTTCACTCAATAAAGTAATTATATGAACTTATTTGTGTCTCTGTCACTTATTACTTTGTTTTTGTATTATTATTACGATTATTAGTGTCACTTTCACTGGACTTTGGTAATTGGTAGTGTCATATCCCCTTTTATGTATTGTTAGGTAAGCTAATAATATATAGTGTCACTGTCACTTGTTCATATTGTTATGAAGGCACTTATTATTACTTGTGTGTGTCTCTTTCACTTATACTTAGTTTTATTATTATTATTCTGTTACTTTGACTGGCCTAGGCTTATTGAGTGTCTTTTTCACTTACTTATTGTTAGAAATATATATTTTTGTGTCACTTTCACTTGTTCATATTGTTATTGAAGGCACTTATTATTACTTATATGTGTCCTTTTTACTTATACTTAGTTATATTATTATTCTTAGCCTACATTTGAGTGTCACTTTCACTGTTGTCACTTCCATTTCAAAAGTTTGTTAGAGTGTGGAAGTCGTTGAAGCAGGTGCCAGCACACAGTCCAACTTGACACTCGAGGCATTCCCAAGTGGTTTTTGTGGGTTTGCGGGGTCTGCGAGTTGTGTGGCTGCACACATGGCACCTCTTCTGACTCCTAGCGTTACTACCTGGTGCTTTGAAAGGAAGGGCGTTGAGCTGGTGCTACCTGAGAAATTCAGCACACCCCGTTCTATCCAGCTGGCCTGGTCCTTGTAGTGGCCTCCCTGGTGTACCCGCATGTTTAGCCAGGAGTTCAAGTAACACCTGCTTGTGGAACTTCCGCAGGGACTTGTACTTCTTGGCTCCTGGAGTCCTCAGACGGTAGATGTTGTAGGCATTGAGGACAGACATATCTACCGTAAGCAGGATAAACTTCTTGTACCACCTGCAAGATGTTCGCAGACAGTCGATGAAGCCGATCTGCAAGTCGGACTTGTCAACAAGGCGCATGTTGAGGTTATAATCCAGGACAGCAGCTGGTTTCTGGACGGGGTTCTTGGTTCTTCGGTCCACCTTCCCTGTGGCGACCATCTCGGTCTTGTGGCATGTGCTGAGGAGGTTGACCTTGCGCTGGTCATGCCAGTGGAAGGAGAGGATGGGGCCACTCTTCTTGTGGAAGATGTCCGCCTTCTTCGTCTTGGTTGGGTAGCCTGGCATGCCCTTCCTCTTGCCCTTGACTGTGCCGACAGTTCCGGTCTTGCGGTCATGGAGGTACTTGGTCAGGAGAGGCGACGTGTAGTAATTATCTGTGTAGAGGATGTGGTTTTTATTGAAGTGCCTCTCCATCATCTTCTTCACTACAGCGCCACCAAAACCAATGAGGGGGTCAGTCTCAATTTCTCCAGCCTTGCCGCTGTAGACTATAAAGTTCAGCACATACCCCGTCAAACAGTCGCAGAGGACGAAGAGCTTGATGCCGAAGCGGTGTCTCTTGGACGGGATATACTGTCGGAAGTGCAGCCTACCACGGAACAGGACCAGAGACTCGTCGAGGCACATCTTCTTGAAAGGAATCAGGTAGGTGGTGAACCGATGACGTATCATGTCATACAGCTTCCTGATCTTCCATAATGAGTCGGGAAGGTGGACTGCCATGTTGTTTGTCAGGTGGAGATACGAGAGGATGTCGAAGTACCTGTCCCTGGACATGTACTTGCCAAATGCTGGAGTCGTTATGATGTCGCCAGTGATCCAGTAGTCTGCCATAGCGTGCTTCCTGATATGTGTCATCAGCATTGTGAGTGCCAAGAACATATAGTTCTGCCACAGTGACAGCTCTCCATGCCACCATCTTGGCACTGGTCTTCCTGCCAAGAAAGTTGGCACAGATCTCATGATGGTTGTTGGTCTCCTCGACGAGGTATTCCATGACTTCATTGTCATAGAAGCCACAAAAATTTCACTAGGGGTAGCAGCTGGGCCACAGGGAAATGTTGGTGACACCCCGGAACCCATCTGTACCTCGATAAAGGCAGGACAATCTGGCTCAAAATCAGCCCCATCTGTCCACACAAACAGGTCGGATGCTGATGCTCGAGGACGTGCAGGTGCAGCAGGCACACGCGCTGGACGCCCTGGCACACGCCCTTGGCCACGCGGACGCCCTGCACGCCCATGCCCACGCCCAGGGGCAGCGGCGTCGGCAGACTGACCAGTGACTACGTCCACGACCTCGCCCTCTCGCTCGTCTTGTCGGGACTTCCTCTTTCTGTTCCTCTTCCTTTTCCTCTTCCTCTTCCTCCTCAGGCGACGTCAGGTCATCTGGGGCAATGTTATTGACAGCGAAATGGGGTGAAAGGTCATAAAATCCCCAAACTAATAAAACCAACGTCCTAAAACCTCAAAACTAGTGAGGCTAAACTTTAGGGAGAAAGGGGTCCAGTAAAACGGTCTGTCTCTCCTTAACCCTCTCCGACATATGACGCGATTTTAAGCCTATTAGGGATACTTTAAAACCTTTGTTACCATCAGGGGTATTTAGAAACCTTTAGTTTAGTTACTTTAACCTCTGCAGTTGTCTTTGAGTTAGCTGTGGGCAGAAAACTAATTTTGGAAAGGAAATTATAAGAGTGAGAGAACTCTATTATTTTCTTATTGCTAATCTGGCAACCTCTGCGTCATATGGTCGTGAGAGGGTTAAGCTTGAATAGTGTTGGATGATAAGGGAACTAGAACCAAGAGTCTTGAAATGATAATACTGTAATATATTTTGCACTGTACGGTCGCGCTAATAAGTCATGTCCCAGCTGTCATTATGTTTGGGTTGTTCTGTGCTGTATTAACCCTTCCAGCCCGGGTGTCATTTTAAAATGACGCCAAAAAAAAAGGGCCGGTGCCCGGGTGTCATTTTAAAAACCTTGTGCTTGAAAGCGTGCTTCAAAATTCGCGCGGCCAAATTTTGCATTGCTGGAGCGACCGCAGCGCCACCAAGCCTCAACTACTAGTGTTATCAGTTCGTATGTGGCCGCCATAGCGAGTTATACTGAGAAAATGCTTTCCGACGTGTCCGATTCGCTGCAACCTCCCCCGGGCCCCAGTGCTACCACGCTTGCAACTTCAACGCCTGTTGCAACCGAGAAGAAAGCTCAACGAAAGAAAGTTAAGCGTTTGTTGAGTGATAGCGCTATACAGCGACACCTTTTTGATAGTGAAGAGAGCAGTGGCGAAAGCTTGGTGGACAAGGAACAATTTATAAGTGCAAGTGAAGATGACGATTTCGTTGGCTTTGGAGACGACAATAATGTCGATTTATTTGAGGGGGGAGACAGTAGTGATGATCCTGATGTGGAAGTGTTTCAGGAAGGTGCCATTGAGCTTCCAAGTGTGCTAGAACCTAGGCCTACCCCCTCGCCATCTTCGCTAGGTCAGCCTAGGCCTAGCCCTAGCCCAGGACCTTCCCCTTTGCCTGCCCGTACGCCCTTGAAAGTGGGCAAATATTTCTATAAACAATCTTTGGAGAAAAGTACAGCTAAAAAAGCACGCAGGGCAGCCGCAGAAAAGGATAGGGAAGCTGAAGACAGTGATAATGACGCCGACCCTGGCCTAGCAACCACCCGCATTCCATTGTCCCGACGCCTTGACCCGGGACGCCGCGTGGGTTACCCACAGCCCTCGGCTTCATCTCTCCTTCAGGATGACCAAAGGGCCTCTTCAAGTGGTATTACTAGTGTGCCACAGCCCTCAACACACCGCAGAGCATTATTTGCTGCGGAGAAGCCCTCGGCTCGCCGCAAAATGAGCCCAACTCCCGAGGCCGAGGCTCCCATTGTTGAAGCTCCCGCAGCCTCCCGCGCCCCACACCAACCGTCGCCCGGCCACTTCTTCACCCGAATTGTCTCCTGAAGAGGATGCTGACGACCCCAACATTGCCCCAGATGACCTGACGTCGCCTGAGGAGGAAGAGGAAGAGGAAAAGGAAGAGGAACAGAAAGAGGAAGTCCCGACAAGACGAGCGAGAGGGCGAGGTCGTGGACGTAGTCACTGGTCAGTCTGCCGACGCCGCTGCCCCTGGGCGTGGGCATGGGCGTGCAGGGCGTCCGCGTGGCCAAGGGCGTGTGCCAGGGCGTCCAGCGCGTGTGCCTGCTGCACCTGCACGTCCTCGAGCATCAGCATCCGACCTGTTTGTGTGGACAGATGGGGCTGATTTTGAGCCAGATTGTCCTGCCTTTATCGAGGTACAGATGGGTTCCGGGGTGTCACCAACATTTCCCTGTGGCCCAGCTGCTACCCCTAGTGAAATTTTTGTGGCTTCTATGACAATGAAGTCATGGAATACCTCGTCGAGGAGACCAACAACCATCATGAGATCTGTGCCAACTTTCTTGGCAGGAAGACCAGTGCCAAGATGGTGGCATGGAGAGCTGTCACTGTGGCAGAACTATATATGTTCTTGGCACTCACAATGCTGATGACACATATCAGGAAGCACGCTATGGCAGACTACTGGATCACTGGCGACATCATAACGACTCCAGCATTTGGCAAGTACATGTCCAGGGACAGGTACTTCGACATCCTCTCGTATCTCCACCTGACAAACAACATGGCAGTCCACCTTCCCGACTCATTATGGAAGATCAGGAAGCTGTATGACATGATACGTCATCGGTTCACCACCTACCTGATTCCTTTCAAGAAGATGTGCCTCGACGAGTCTCTGGTCCTGTTCCGTGGTAGGCTGCACTTCCGACAGTATATCCCGTCCAAGAGACACCGCTTCGGCATCAAGCTCTTCGTCCTCTGCGACTGTTTGACGGGGTATGTGCTGAACTTTATAGTCTACAGCGGCAAGGCTGGAGAAATTGAGACTGACCCCCTCATTGGTTTTGGTGGCGCTGTAGTGAAGAAGATGATGGAGAGGCACTTCAATAAAAACCACATCCTCTACACAGATAATTACTACACGTCGCCTCTCCTGACCAAGTACCTCCATGACCGCAAGACCGGAACTGTCGGCACAGTCAAGGGCAAGAGGAAGGGCATGCCAGGCTACCCAACCAAGACGAAGAAGGCGGACATCTTCCACAAGAAGAGTGGCCCCATCCTCTCCTTCCACTGGCATGACCAGCGCAAGGTCAACCTCCTCAGCACATGCCACAAGACCGAGATGGTCGCCACAGGGAAGGTGGACCGAAGAACCAAGAACCCCGTCCAGAAACCAGCTGCTGTCCTGGATTATAACCTCAACATGCGCCTTGTTGACAAGTCCGACTTGCAGATCGGCTTCATCGACTGTCTGCGAACATCTTGCAGGTGGTACAAGAAGTTTATCCTGCTTACGGTAGATATGTCTGTCCTCAATGCCTACAACATCTACCGTCTGAGGACTCCAGGAGCCAAGAAGTACAAGTCCCTGCGGAAGTTCCACAAGCAGGTGTTACTTGAACTCCTGGCTAAACATGCGGGTACACCAGGGAGGCCACTACAAGGACCAGGCCAGCTGGATAGAACGGGGTGTGCTGAATTTCTCAGGTAGCACCAGCTCAACGCCCTTCCTTTCAAAGCACCAGGTAGTAACGCTAGGAGTCAGAAGAGGTGCCATGTGTGCAGCCACACAACTCGCAGACCCCGCAAACCCACAAAAACCACTTGGGAATGCCTCGAGTGTCAAGTTGGACTGTGTGCTGGCACCTGCTTCAACGACTTCCACACTCTAACAAACTTTTGAAATGGAAGTGACAACAGTGAAAGTGACACTCAAATGTAGGCTAAGAATAATAATATAACTAAGTATAAGTAAAAAGGACACATAAGTAATAATAAGTGCCTTCAATAACAATATGAACAAGTGAAAGTGACACAAAAATATATATTTCTAACAATAAGTAAGTGAAAAAGACACTCAATAAGCCTAGGCCAGTCAAAGTAACAGAATAATAATAATAAAACTAAGTATAAGTGAAAGAGACACACACAAGTAATAATAAGTGCCTTCATAACAATATGAACAAGTGACAGTGACACTATATATATTATTAGCTTACCTAACAATACATAAAAGGGGATATGACACTACCAATTACCAAAGTCCAGTGAAAGTGACACTAATAATCGTAATAATAATACAAAAACAAAGTAATAAGTGACAGAGACACAAATAAGTTCATATAAATTACTTTATTGAGTGAAAATAACATAATAACTATAATAAATGACAGAATAACAAATAAAACACTATCAAATCGCTTCCCGGATTAATTGCGGGTGGAGCGACGAGTGCAACTGGGCGTCGTAGCCGGGGCCGCGGTTGAGTGTTCGGACGCGCCGAGGTAAATACGCGGCAAAAGTTACCTCCACTTCCATCACCATCACTCCGGAACCAGTTGAGCTAGAGAGCTCTGCTTAACGCTATTCTACGCAGCAAGGTAAGGCGCTCATTTCTATATATGTTTGATTAATGTAGGTAATATATTAAGCAAGATTAACCTTTGTATACTTTTGTTGATATTCGGCCAGATCGCCCGGATACGAGCTCCGTCCTTTGGAGAGCCTGCCCGGGCCAGGAGGGTTAATGTCTGTCAGATATTGAATAGGGTGGGTAAGTGTAGGAACATGTTTGTATATTTCACTCGATATGAAGAAAAAAAGCTTAGATATTGCTGATACCAATTATTGATCAAAATATACTTGGTGCCGAGATATCACTTATTAGCGCGATTGTACATACGTGTTGTACTATAGTCTATTCTCTGTCTACTGGTATTCATAATCATGACTAATCATAGATAGTACCAGAATAAAGGACAAATAACTAAAGAAACAGGTTACTTACAAAGTACCAGCATCAGATAAAATTCCACGATAAAAAAAAGGATAGTGTGACGCCACAATCTTTAAGGGAGCCCACCTCTCTTTTTTTCTCTTTCTTTCCCTCTCTCTTTGGCTTGTATCCTTCGGCCCCATTCAGCCTACTGTAACAAGTGCGCATGGGGGTAATTAGAAACGTCCCCCTGTGCTGACGTATTTGAGGTGTTTCCGTCACTAAAATATTCATTGTACCATTAATAGCATTAATACTTATCCATATGCGCCTATTATGGGTTGATTATAAAGGTATTAACCTGAAACAACAATAAAACGAGTGAAAACAGCGTTTGGATGGTCAAAATCGGAGATATAGCCCGCGAGTTGTATAATGTATGGGTGAGGCAAGCTGCTTTCCCGCCAATTTCCCCCAAGGCCACTGAGACACAGTCGATCGATACTCTCTCTCTTTCTCTTGCATTCGCTTGCTATCAGTGATGACCACACCCTGTAACCGGATTTCTAATGTTTGCACGAAAATATACCTCAGAATAAGGGAATAACAGGGAAAATAGGTGATAACTGAAGGAGAGGAGGAAAGTGGGGAAGGAGGGGAGGTAGAGGACTGAGATTTTGCATGGCCCAGGGGCCAAAACAAAAAATTCGATGTCAAAAGTTGATTTTTTTTTCTCTGACTCTTAAGAGTCTCCCCGCAGTCCGCCGGGGGAACTCTTAAGAGTCTCCCCGCAGTTCCCGGGTTAAGACGTTTACCCCCATCCAGGTGTCAATATTTTCTTGGCGAGCAGTAGCGAGCCAGCATATATATATTTTTGTTTTGACAACAAGCTAGATTTGTAAAAAAAATTATAGAAAAATGTCTCCGGCGAAGCCGAATTTCTCCATACAATGCTGGGTCTCTATCGCTCGCCAGGAAGAAATTGACACCTGGATGGGGATAAACGTCTTAAAACAGTACGCTGAAAGGGGGCCGATTGGATACAAGCCAGAGAAAGAAAGGGAGGTGGGCTCCCTTAACAAAGTTTGTAACTCAGACTCCAGTGCAATATAATGCTACATTTGCTATTTGCCAAGCGGCCATATTTTGAATGGTAGTAAGATAAACTCTGTCCCCAATAATCGAAAACATAAAAAGATCAGGATTAGTTTTTAAAATTCTCATTAGCAAATGATCTCATCATACATTAAGGGGGATCACCGGCTTCTGTTTTATCATACATTAAGGGGGATTACCTGCTTCTGTTTTATCATACATTAAGGGGGATCACCGGCTTCTGTTTTATCATACATTAAGGGGGATCACCGGCTTCTGTTTTATCATACATTAAGGGGGATCACCGGCTTCTGTTTAATCATACATTAAGGGGGATCACCAGCTTCTGTTGTATCATACATTAAGGGGGATCACCGTCTTCTGTTTTATCATACATTAAGGGGGATCACCGGCTTCTGTTGTATCATACATTAAGGGGGATCACCGGCTTCTGTTTTATCATACATTAAGGGGGATCACCGGCTTCTGTTTTATCATACATTAAGGGGGTTCACTGGCTTCTGTTTTATCATACATTAAGGGGGATCACCAGCTTCTGTTTTATCATACATTAAGGGGGATCACTGGCTCCTGTTTTATCATACATTAAGGGGGATCACCGGCTTCTGTTTTATCATACATTAAGGAGGATCACCGGCTTCTGTTGTATCATATATTAAGGGGGATCACCGGCTTCTGTTTTATCATACATCAAGGGGGATCACCGGCTTCTGTTTTATCATACATTAAGGGGGATCACCGGCTTCTGTTTTATCATACATTAAGCGGGATCACCGGCTTCTGTTTTATCATACATTAAGGGGGATCACCGGCTTCTGTTTTATCATACATTAAGGCGGATCACCGGCTTCTGTTTTATCATACATTAAGGGGGATCACCGGCTTCTGTTTTTATCATACATTAAGGGGGATCACCGGATTCTGTGTTATCATACATTAAGGGGGATCACCATCTTCTGTTTTATCATACATTAAGGGGATCACCGGCTTCTGTTTTATCATACATTAAGGGGGATCACTGGCTTCTGTTTTATCATACATTAAGGGGGATCACCGGCTTCTGTTTTATCATACATTAAGGGGGATCACCAGCTTCTGTTTTATCATTCATTAAGGGGGATCACCGGCTTCTGTTTTATCATACATTAAGGGGGATCACCGGCTTCTGTTTTATCATACATTAAGGGGGATCACCGGCTTCTGTTTTGTCATACATTGAGGGGGATCACCGACTTCTGTTTTATCATACATTAAGGGGGATCACCGGCTTCTGTTTTATCATACATTAAGGGGGATCACCGGCTTCTGTTTTATCATACATTAAGGGAGATCATCGGCTTCTGTTTTATCATACATTAAGGGGGATCACCGGCTTCTGTTTTATCATACATTAAGGGGGATCACCAGCTTCGGTTTTATCATACATTAAGGGGGATCACCGGGTTCTGTTTTATCATACATTAAGCGGGATCACCGGCTTCTGTTTTATCATACATTAAGGGGGATCACCGGCTTCTGTTTTATCATACATTAAGGGGGATCACCGGCTTCTGTTTTATCATACATTAAGGGGGATCACCGGCTTCTGTTTTATCATACATTAAGGGGGATCACCGACTTCTGTTTTATCATACATTAAGGGGGATCACCAGCTTCTGTTTTATCATACATTGAGGGGAATCACCGGCTTCTGTTTTATTATACATTAAGGGGGATCACCGGCTCCTGTTTTATCATACATTAAGGGGGATCACCGGCTTCTGTTTTATCATACATGAAGGGGGATCACCGGATTCTGTTTTATCATACATTAAGGGGGATCACCGGCTTCTGTTTTATCATACATTGAGGGGGATCACCGGCTTCTGTTTTATCATACATTAAGGGGGATCACCGGCTTCTGTTTTATCATACATTAAGAGGGATCACCGGCTTCTGTTTTATCATACATGAAGGGAGATCATCGGCTTCTGTTTTGTTATACATTCAGGGGGATCACCGGCTTCTGTTTTATCATACATTAAAGGGGATCACCGGCTTCTGTTTTATCATACATTAAGGGGGATCACCGGCTTCTGTTTTATCATACATTAAGGGGGATCACCGGCTTCTGTTTTATCATACATTAAGGGGGATCACCGGCTTCTGTTTGATCATACATTAAGCGGGATCACCGGCTTCTGTTTTATCATACATTAAGGGGGATCACCGGCTTCTGTTTTATCATACATTAAGGCGGATCACCGGCTTGTTTTATCATACATTAAGGGGGATCACCGGCTTCTGTTTTTATCATACATTAAGGGGGATCACCGGATTCTGTTTTATCATACATTAAGGGGGATCACCATCTTCTGTTTTATCATACATTAAGGGGGATCACCGGCTTCTGTTTTATCATACATTAAGGGGGATCACTGGCTTCTGTTTTATCATACATTAAGGGGGATCACCGGCTTCTGTTTTATCATACATTAAGGGGGATCACCAGCTTCTGTTTTATCATACATTAAGGGGGATCACCGGCTTCTGTTTTATCATACATTAAGGGGGATCACCGGCTTCTGTTTTATCATACATTAAGGGGGATCACCGGCTTCTGTTTTGTCATACATTGAGGGGGATCACCGACTTCTGTTTTATCATACATTAAGGGGGATCACCGGCTTCTGTTTTATCATACATTAAGGGGGATCACCGGCTTCTGTTTTATCATACATTAAGGGAGATCATCGGCTTCTGTTTTATCATACATTAAGGGGGATCACCGGCTTCTGTTTTATCATACATTAAGGGGGATCACCAGCTTCGGTTTTATCATACATTAAGGGGGATCACCGGGTTCTGTTTTATCATACATTAAGCGGGGTCACCGGCTTCTGTTTTATCATACATTAAGGGGGATCACCGGCTTCTGTTTTATCATTCATTAAGGGGGATCACCGGCTTCTGCTTTATTATACATTAAGGGGGATCACCGGCTTCTGTTTTATCATACATTTAGGGGGATCACCGGCTTCTGTTTTATCATACATTAAGGGGGACCACCAGCTTCTGTTTTATCATACATTGAGGGGAATCACTGGCTTCTGTTTTATCATACATTAAGGAGGATCACCGGCTTATGTTTTATCATACATTAAGGGGGATCACCGGCTTCTGTTTTATCATACATTAAGGGGGATCACCGGATTCTGTTTTATCATACATTAAGGGGGATCACCGGCTTCTGTTTTATCATACATTGAGGGGGATCACCGGCTTCTGTTTTATCATACATTAAGGGGGATCACCGGCTTCTGTTTTATCATACATTAAGGGGGATCACCGGCTTCTGTTTTATCATACATGAAGGGAGATCATCGGCTTCTGTTTTATTATACATTAAGGGGGATCACCGGCTTCTGTTTTATCATACATTAAAGGGGATCACCGGCTTCTGTTTTATCATACATTAAGGGGGATCACCGGCTTCTGTTTTATCATACATTAAGGGGGATCACCGGCTTCTGTCTTATCATACATTAAGGGGGATCATCGGCTTCTGTTTTATCATACATTAAGGGGGATCACCAGCTTCTGTTTTATCATACATTAAGGGGGATCACCGGCTTTTGTTTTATTATACATTAAGGGGGATCACCGGCTTTTGTTTTATCATACATTAAGGGGGATCACCGGCTTCTGTTTTATCATACATTAAGGGGGATCACCGGCTTCTGTTTTATCATACATTAAGGGTGATCACCGGCTTCTGTTTTATCATACATTAAGGGGGATCACATATTTCTGTTTTGTCATACATTAAGGGGGATCACCGGCTTCTGTTTTATCATACATTAAGGGGGATCACCGGCTTCTGTTTTATCATACATTAATGGTGAATCACCGGATTCTGTTTTATCATTCATTAAGGGGGATCACCGGCTTCTGTTTTATCATACATTAAGGGGGATCACTGGCTTCTGTTTTATCATACATTAAGGGGGATCACTGGCTTCTGTTTTATCATACATTAAGGGGGATCACCGGCTTCTGTTTTATCATACATTAAGGGGGATCACCGGCTTCTGTTTTATCATACATTAAGGGGATCACCGGCTTCTGTTTTATCATACATTAAGGGGGATCACCGGCTTCTGTTTTATCATACATTAAGGGGGATCACCGGCTTCTGTTTTATCATACATTAAGGGGGATCACCGGCTTCTGTTTTATCATACATTAAGGGGGATCACTGGCTTCTGTTTTATCATACATTAAGGGGGATCACCGGCTTCATTTTTATCATATATTAAGGGGGATTACCAGCTTCTGTTTATCATACATTAAGGTGGATCACCAGCTTCTGTTTTATCATACATTAAGGGGGATCACCGGCTTCTGTTTTATCATACATTAAGGGGGATCACCGGCTTGTTTTATCATACATTAAGGGGGATCACCGGCTTCTGTTTTTATCATACATTAAGGGGGATCACCGGATTCTGTTTTATCATACATTAAGGGGGATCACCATCTTCTGTTTTATCATACATTAAGGGGGATCACCGGCTTCTGTTTTATCATACATTAAGGGGGATCACTGGCTTCTGTTTTATCATACATTAAGGGGGATCACCGGCTTCTGTTTTATCATACATTAAGGGGGATCACCGGCTTCTGTTTTATCATACATTAAGGGGGATCACCGGCTTCTGTTTTATCATACATTAAGGGGGATCACCGGCTTCTGTTTTATCATACATTAAGGGGGATCACCGGCTTCTGTTTATCATACATTGAGGGGGATCACCGACTTCTGTTTTATCATACATTAAGGGGGATCACCGGCTTCTGTTTTATCATACATTAACGGGGATCACCGGCTTCTGTTTTATCATACATTAAGGGAGATCATCGGCTTCTGTTTTATCATACATTAAGGGGGATCACCGGCTTCTGTTTTATCATACATTAAGGGGGATCACCGGCTTCTGTTTTATCATACATTAAGGGGGATCACCGGCTTCTGTTTTATCATACATTAAGGGGGATCACCGGCTTCTGTTTTATCATACATTAAGGGGGATCACCGGCTTCTGTTTTATCATACATTAAGGGGGATCACCGGCTTCTGTTTTATCATACATTAAGGGGGATCACCGGCTTCTGTTTTATCATACATTAAGGGTGATCACCGGCTTCTGTTTTATCATACATTAAGGGGGATCACCAGCTTCTGTTTTATCATACATTGAGGGGAATCACCGGCTTCTGTTTTATCATACATTAACACCTTAAGAGCGGCCTATGCGGTTTATTTATATGTACCGCCCAGCGGGGTGTTTTTAGCCAAAATAGGGCTGTTTACGTGATCATTTTCATGCCTAAATAAGACCCAGAACGTAAAACAAGTATCTATCCCTGAAAGGGCATAAACAGAGCTTTCGAATGACACCATAACGATCCTTTTATGATGGCTAGTTTTCTTGCAATAACCGTGCAACGCGAGTGCAAAAAGCATGTAATTAGGCACTTTCCCCATACAATTCCTTATATAGAGTGAGGAGGAGGTGAGATTCGTGTCAGTAGGTTCGCCGCGGTGGTCTGGAGCAGTCATACGCTCGCTACTCTCCTGCCACCACTTGTCTCTCTGTGTCAGCAACATTACGTGCTGAGATTGCCACTCGAGTTATGTCGAGCGCCGCCACATAGTCCAGCTTTATTTAACTCGACTTATGTGGTGAGCCGCTAATTAAGGGTTAAGGGGGATCACCGGCTTCTGTTTTATCATACATTAACACCTTACGAGCGGCCTATGCGGTTTATTATATGTACCGCACAGCGGGGTGTTTTTAGCCAAAATAGGGCTGTTTACGTGATCATTTTCATGCCTAAATAAGACCCAGAACGTAAAACAAGTACCTATCCCTGAAAGGGCATAAACAGAGCTTTCGAATGACACCATAACGATCCTTGTATGATGGATAGTTTTCTTGCAATAACCGTGCAACGCGAGTGCAAAAAGCAGGTAATTCGGTAGTTTCGGTACATAATTAAGTAGCGATGAGAGAGGGAGGAGGGAGATTTGTGTCAGTAGGTTCGCCGCGGTGGTCTGGAGCAGTCATACGCTCGCTAGTCTCCTGCCACCACTTGTCTCTCTCTCTCAGCCACATTACGTGCTGAAATTGCCACTCGACCTATGTCGAGCGCCGCCACATAGTCCAGCTTTTTTTAACTCGACTTATGTTGCTCGCCGCTAATTAAGGGTTAAGGGGGATCACCGGCTTCTGTTTTATCATACATTAAGGGGGATCACCGGATTCTGTTTTATCATACATTAAGGGGGATCACCGGCTTCTGTTTTATCATACATTGAGGGGGATCACCGGCTTCTGTTTTATCATACATTAAGGGGGATCACCGGCTTCTGTTTTATCATACATTAAGGGGGATCACCGGCTTCTGTTTTATCATACATGAAGGGAGATCATCGGCTTCTGTTTTATTATACATTAAGGGGGATCACCGGCTTCTGTTTTATCATACATTAAAGGGGATCACCGGCTTCTGTTTTATCATACATTAAGGGGGATCACCGGCTTCTGTTTTATCATACATTAAGGGGGATCACCGGCTTCTGTTTTATCATACATTAAGGGGGATCATCGGCTTCTGTTTTATCATACATTAAGGGGGATCACCAGCTTCTGTTTTATCATACATTAAGGGGGATCACCGGCTTTTGTTTTATCATACATTAAGGGGGATCACCGGCTTCTGTTTTATCATACATTAAGGGGGATCACCGGCTTCTGTTTTATCATACATTAAGGGGGATCACCGGCTTCTGTTTTATCATACATTAAGGGGGATCACATATTTCTGTTTTGTCACACATTAAGGGGGATCACCGGCTTCTGTTTTATCATACATTAAGGGGGATCACCGGCTTCTGTTTTATCATACATTAATGGTGAATCACCGGATTCTGTTTTATCATTCATTAAGGGGGATCACCGGCTTCTGTTTTATCATACATTAAGGGGGATCACTGGCTTCTGTTTTATCATACATTAAGGGGGATCACTGGCTTCTGTTTTATCATACATTAAGGGGGATCACCGGCTTCTGTTTTATCATACATTAAGGGGGATCACCGGCTTCTGTTTTATCATACATTAAGGGGGATCACCGGCTTCTGTTTTATCATACGTTAAGGGGGATCACCGGCTTCTGTTTTATCTTACATTAAGGGGGATCACCGGCTTCTGTTTTATCATACATTAAGGGGGATCACCGGCTTCTGTTTTATCATACATTAAGGGGGATCACCGGCTTCTGTTTTATCATACATTTGTGTGTTGTTCGAGCCTTTGAAGGGAAAGGACGTATGGATTTTTCTCTCCATCGTGAACAGCAAGTTAGTGAGGGAAGGGGTGGTGATGGAATTGTGAAATATACAACAGGGTGAGTGGGAAATTACGGTGATTTGATATTGGGTGAAACTCTAACTTTGATCTAACCAAAATCAAACAACATGTGAAAGAAGAGACGGAAAATTGAAGAGTGCTGTGCCAGGCAGCGAGGGAGGCGTACGGACGAGGGCAAGCCGATGCCAGGCAAAATACCTTCCCTCCTTGACTGTCTCCAGCCAACACCACTCACCCTAGGGTGTGCCCCCCCCCCTTCCCCACCCTCATCCCATCTGTCATCGCGCCAGTGCATGGAGAAGCTGGTCGTGTGAAAGTGGACCGAAATATTCTGCATGGCGCTAATGCTGAGAGGACGACTGCAGCAGGGGGAAGTATGCAGGAGAGAGACAGCGAAGTACAGCAGAGGCGAAAAGGCGGAGTAAGGGAATAGAGGAAGGAGCCATAAACCTCGCTGACCACAACACTCCCCCCCCCCCTCTCTACCTCTCCTCCCCTCGCTTAAAGTAATATGATACCTGACAGTATAAAAGCAAAACAAAAGTGTATTTAAGTATGGTTCTTATCTAAATCCATGGGGGAGATTTGTATTGAAAACAAAATGTCAGTGGTAGTTTTTGATGCAATGCAGCTTAAAAATAAATATGTGTTTATGTAAGAGTAGTAGTAGCTACCGTATAATAGAGAGAGAGACACACAGTGACAACAAGTATTCAACCCTCCCTTCTCCCCCCCCCCCCCATCCTTACCCACACATTCACTTCCCTCTCCTCTCCTTCCCTCTTCCCTCCTTACCTCTTCCTTCCACTTTCCTCAATGTCCCTCATGCTAATATTACAAGAGTAACATGATGTAATATTTTGTACATATATTTTTGACTTGAAAATAATTAAATCTTAAGACATAATTGGCTGGTTTCCATTTAAAGTTAGGCATATTTAGAATGAAAAGCGGCTCAAATTGCCAAGGTTTCTTTAGCTTTGTATAGAGTCATTTAGCTTTGAGGAAACAGGCCGAGTATATTAGGTAAGGTTATATATGATTTATGGCCGAGTCAGGAAATCAGACTTGAAGTGGTATATTTCATGTGAGAGTTATCTCTAACGAACTAGTAACTAAGTATACTATTTAAAATAAGGTATAATTCGCTGATATATTATGTGCATACTGATAACCAGGACCTTTTTTCTCAAACTAATAGTAGATTTCTAACATCCGTTTTTAATCCTTAGCACTATTTTGACACTTGTCTTTTTAATCATTTTACTCTCTTAATTAGTGTATTTCCTTTCTCACTACAATAATCGTTTTGTATTATATATATATATATATATATATATTGAGAATATATCACAAATACACGTGAGCCACTAAATGTTTCTAGTCTCTCAGTGGGGATCGAACCATCGACCATCAGAACGATAGCCGACGCTTAATCAATTACACCACGGCAGTCTAAAAGACACTCAGCCTTCTATCCTATTTATGTTAGGGAGAAGGGAAACCCACTAGGCGAATATATTTCAATTCAAACCTAGTTGTAGGATCCATATTTCCAGAATACCATACACGGATTTTTGAGTGTCCCGACGCAACTCGGGTTGAAATTGATTTAATTTAATTCTAACCCACAAAGCATGAGAGTTACAAATATTGAGAATATATCACAAATACACGTGAGCCACTAAATGTTTCTAGTCTCTCAGTGGGGATCGAACCATCGACCATCAGAACGATAGCCGACGCTTAATCAATTACACCACGGCAGTCTAAAAGACACTCAGCCTTCTATCCTATTTATGTTAGGGAGAAGGAAAACCCACTAGGCGAATATATTTCAATTCAAACCTAGTTGTAGGATCCATATTTCCAGAATACCATACACGGATTTTTGAGTGTCCCGACGCAACTCGGGTTGAAATTGATTTCATTTAATTCTAACCCACAAAGCATGAGAGTTACAAATATTGAGAATATATTACAAATACACGTGAGCCACTAAATGTTTCTAGTCTCTCAGTGGGGATCGAACCATCAACCATCAGAACAATAGCCGACGCTTAATCAATTACACCACGGCAGTCTAAAAGACACTCAGCCTTCTATCCTATTTATGTTAGGGAGAAGGGAAACCCACTAGGCGAATATATTTCAATTCAAACCTAGTTGTAGGATCCATATTTCCAGAATACCATACACGGATTTTTGAGTGTCCCGACGCAACTCGGGTTGAAATTGATTTAATTTAATTCTAACCCACAAAGGATGAGAGTTACAAATATTGAGAATATATCACAAATACACGTGAGCCACTAAATGTTTCTAGTCTCTAAGTGGGGATCGAACCATCGATTTCCCTTCTCCCTAACATAAATAGGATAGAAGGCTGAGTGTCTTTTAGACTGCCGTGGTGTAATTGATTAAGCGTCGGCTATCGTTCTGATGGTCGATGGTTCGATCCCCACTGAGAGACTAGAAACATTTAGTGGCTCACGTGTATTTGTGATATATTCTCAATATTTGTAACTCTCATGCTTTGTAAGTTAGAATTAAATTAAATCAATTTCAACCCGAGTAGAGGGTAGAGGGAGGCGGTTGCGGGGTCTCCTTCCGGCTCCCACTACGCGGCGTACCAGCCGATGACTCAGAGTCCTCTTTCCGGCGCTTGAGGGACCGGGAAGAGTCAGTTGAAGAGTGCCGAGACTGCCTCCGAGGGGATCTAGACCTGGACCTAGATTTCCGTTTCGGAGAAGGTGATCGTCTCCTCTTCGGACGGTCGGGGAGGGGAATCTCAGTAAGTTCGTTGTCAGTGCCACTACTGCTACTCACTACCTCTTTGACGAGGGCATTCGATTTTACTTTAGGCTTAACAGATTTACATGAGGCGAGTTTAGTTAGAGGAGACTTGATAATTAACTTTTCCCAGAGGGCCTCGTCATCGAAATGAAGCGCCTTATGGGCAGTGTCTTTAGCATAAGAGTTAAAGGTAGCTTTTATCTCTTGCAATGCCGCCAAGCACGATAAGCCTTTCTTTGTGAATAAGGTGTTGTTGAGATCAGAGCAAACAGAACAACGCTGCGATACCCACAAGCCTCTAGAGCGGTCTAAACATTTGACACATTTCAAACATAATTTATGAGCGAAAATGGGCAACATTGAACAGGTAGGAGTAGCGCATACTTTAAACCGAGGGATGATGGAAAAAAGGGCCCCCCCACCCCCGCTGGAATCAGCCCCCAAATGCCACCAGTGCTGCAGTCACTAAGGAGCCGGGGATTCTGGAAATAGAAAATTTCCAGGAATCAAAGCTCATAAGGATAACCTGCGAGGTATTAATACATCCTACCTTGAGTCCGCCGGAAAATTAGCTATAGTTCCACAACTACTCTATCCTTCCGCTGGACCCGCCGTGAAAAAACCTGAGGTTTCTCCGTATAAGCCAATTGAAACTGCTTACCTATGGCAAAAAGCCACATACACCAGTAGTGTATGATTATCTATTACTAAAGCACTAGAGAGATAATGAAACGAGTTTGTGTAACGAATCTTAACACTTGTACACTCGACTATGGCGCCGCAGGGTGATTGGTCGCGTAACTATTACGGTCAGGGCGAGTTCTAAGCTCCCGTAGGAATTTGCACTTCCGCCGGAAGGGATGTGGTTCAGCCATACCACGCCGGGACATTTGGTTGTTCCCTACCCGTTTTGAAGATGGGTAACCTGGGCCCTGCTGCAAGAGGCTGCCTGAAACAACAACCAAAATTTTAGAGAGGGGAGACAAAAGCACAGCTCCCTCCTCCAAAACCCTCTGTGCACAATTTTATAAATATATATGAATATACGGACGTCTCCCAAACCCCCAAAACATGCAAGCACACATGTCCATCACCAGGGGCACACCAAGGCAAAAAATAAATACAGAGAATTCAGAATCCTAAATTACCTGTAGCCTAGATGGGAGACCCCTAACCAGGCTGACCAAGAGGTCCGAAGCACAGCACAGCTGACGACGCTCCGAAGACCCAGCCACAGCACACAGACGAGGGGAGGCCCACAATAGCGGCCTAAAAGCAAAATACGAACCCTGGAAGGTGGAGCACGACGTGCAGTCACCCTTAGACCAGAGCATTTGCTAAATAGTATAATAAAATATATGCCACTGCCTCAATAATGACGGTCTGCAGCATAAATTGTAGAATGGTAGCCTCCTAGCTATGTATAAAAAGCTAAAGGCGCAAACACAACATAAAATAACACACGTGGCGCGAAGATCCTGGGATACGTAGGCGCCTGTTACAATAGTACCCTAATTTACACACTCCCTGTGGACATACCAATGGGGTAGCCATTGCTAGCTAATCTGAATCTTGTTACTACAACGCAGGTGTATACAAATGAGCAAGGACTCACTAGAAAGCGCTGGAACGAAGAATAAAGCGAAGCACGGCGAAACCAGTGTTGCTAGGATGGCCGCGGAAGTAGGAAGGACGAGATGGCCGCTAGAGGGCCTGGTGTCGGGGTAGCAAACCACCAGAAATCCACATATGGTAAGTCATATGATAACAGTTATTAAGTTATTTTTTATTTTTTATTTTTTACAGATTTTTTTCTGTAGGGTACCCAATCATAATGACGATCCCATTAGGGAATTAAGCGTGCACTTATGATGAGTCCCCCATGATACTTCCGCGTGGTAGATTAAAAATGCTGACGCGGGATGTTGAATGGAGACTCTTATACTAATAGGCAATATCGTTAATGATGAAGGGGCCACTATTAAATAACCCTCATCTACTTATACCATCCATGCCATAAGGTAGGCTATCTAATACTTTATTTTTATTTCTTTTTCTTTTTTGATTGGTGAGACATAGAATATTTTTTTGGCCATACAATCCTCCACAGAAGCCCTTATATCAAAGACAAAATTAAAACAAAAGCGAAAACTCTTGGCGACCACACAGTAAAAGTTTATCCATTTGCCAAATAAAAACCATGAATGACATAAAACAGTTTCCGAAAAATAAGATGATTTGGATAAATAACTAAAAGTTGTGACATTTAAATTCATATTTGTTGCCACTAACCCACCAAATAATTTACAAATAAACCTAACTAATGAAATCAATGTAATGAATTAATACATGTGGTACTCCAAGGACTCGAATCTAGGATACTCACACCGAAATTCTGCACACTAAGAATTAGGCTTTCAAGACAGAGTTAATTTAATGGTAACACCTTACTTCGACCTACACTTATCCAATTGTTTGGAGACTTGCATGTGCGTGCTTATGTGACCATCAAGCTGTCTGCTTGATTTTGTATAATGCAAATAAATGTTCACAACATTAAGGCTCAGTTCACCACATTAAGTCTCAGTTCACCACATTAAGCTTCAGTTCACCACATTAAGTCTCAGTTCACCACATTAAGTCTCAATTCACCACATTAACCCGTTGGATCCCAGCGACGCACGTGATGCGACGGCACTATTCGACCACCAGCTCCCAGCGACGCATCACGTGCGTCCGGCATATTAAAATCAGTTACGCGGCAGGTATCGTAAGGAAATGCCTAATAATGGTACCGCGTACACTCTAGGGTATTGGGAAGGCGGGACTGGAGGCCGAAACGGGTTGGTGGGTCGTGCGGCTGAACCAGGGTGGATGAGAGGCATGTACTGAACCACCTTTTTTGACCGCAACTTTGGACCTTATTTACTCGTGTCGTATTGGTTGTTTTTGCTTGAAAATTGTGTCAGAGCCGGGGGATGTCATTGTCTATACGTATCATTGGCGTACATGAACATAGTCTGAGCGGGTGATGGATAATAAACGGATTTACGTATACCCGCATATTGCCACACAACTTTGGACATGATTTACTCAGGTGGTATGGTAACTATTGGCCGAAAAATGATACAGGGTATTCGGTACAATATGGGAAACCAGTGGATGGCGGGAAAACGGGTTGGTATGGTGAGCGGCTGGATGGTGGGATGGATTAGGGGCGCGTAATTATCCACCTTTTCGCTCTGACTTTGAACCTTAGTTACTCGGGTCGTATGGTCGGGTTTGGCTTGAGATTTGTGTCAGACACAGTTGGATGGTGTATGAGAGCTTTGTATGGGTGTACCTGACCATGCCTAGTATTGCCTAGAGGCTACAGGCTGCGTGAGAAAATCCTATATGTGGATATTGGCTCGCGACTTTCAACCTTATTTACTCAGGTTGTATGGTGTGGTTTGGTCTAAAAATGGTATAGAATATTCCTTAGGATGTTTTTGATTTTGGAGCAGCTGTCAAAACAACTTTGGACCTTATTTACTACGTGCATATGGTAGGAAGTACCTGGATGAGTTGTGTATATGATAGACTAATCTATATTTCTGTAGGTGTGACATTCCTTAGTCACGCGACTTTAGACCTTATAATGTCTTGTCCTATGTCATATTGCCTTGAAATTTGTAGTGAAAAGTTCATTGGCTGGTAGACATGATAAGACCAAAGGATGCTCTGGGCTTGACCTAGTGCGTGACAAAGGACATTCAGTATACCCGTTGTCTTCCGCGAGTGATCACCATGTCCCAACAACCTCCACGCCATAACCCATCCCGTGCTAAGGGCCTTACCATTGATGAAGCCCACGAAATCCTATTACAAAGTGACGAGGAAGACTCTGACACCGAATCCTCATGCCTCGATGATTCAGAAGAGGAATATTTCCCGAGTAGGGAGGAATATGCCGCTATGAATCAGGAGGCACCTTACATCCCTATACAAGAACTGCCTCTCAGTTTTGAACAAATGAGGGAGAGGGAGGCTAGAAATTATCATTCCCCCATGTCTCCCAGGGCAAGGGATATAGAGGACTCCCCAGCAAGTGGGGAACAGGTCGAGCTACAGGAAGAAGTAGACGACCCTATGGCGTTCCTGGACATTCCCCTACACCACAGCCACCCTACCCCTACGGCCGCGAGTGTGAGAGGCCACGTTCATGCTCTCCCTCCTCGCCGCCTCCCATCACCACCACCACGGAAGCCCTCACCTCTCAAAGCTGTAAAGTCCAAATATTTTTATGGGCTTCGCAGGAGACATGCCACACCACCATCTAGTGAAGAGGAAGAGGAAGAGGAGGTTCCCGACACCCCACCAAGGGAAGTGGAAAGACGTCGGATGGTTGCGAGGCGTCTCTTCCCAGTTATGGCAGCCCGGGAAGACGCCGCCGTAGTGGCCAGGGGAGACCCTCGCATCACCACACCACCACCAGCACCATCACCAGACTACACCCCACCATCACCGGGTTCACTACCCTACACCCCCACCGGAACTCCTAGACGAGTGCCCTACCACACACCAACACCATCACCACCTCCATTCGATTCTCACGCAGAAGTGTCAGCTCCCGGGCGTGGGGTTGTAACTGGGCGTCCAAGACGGGTGGGTAAGGTGACCCTCGTTAGAGCCCCCCCCACTGGCGGTTCGAGAGGGCCAGGAGGGTTCAGGCGGCCATCAGGAGGCAGGCCAAGGGCAAGGGCAAGGGCAAGGGGTAGGGCAGTGGCAAGAGACACGGTTGCGCCCCCTCGCCACCCTGGTGACCCGGATCCCGACGACCCTGATGCCGACAACGACGAAGATGCCGGTGAAGTACCTGATGTTTGGGATTGGCAGGATGGGGAACGGTATCAGCCCACCGACTGGCAATTTGTGGGCGCAGGGATTGCCGGCCCTACGTTCCCTCACCAAGGACCTGACACCCCAAGACTGAACATCTTTCTGCAGTTTTTTACTGCCAACCTGATGAGCCTAATTGTGGACCAGACAAACTGGTATAATTGGTACTTTATGGCTGGTAAGGAACAATCCAGGTACTCGGCCAGGCTGTCATGGGAAACACTCCAAATCCCAGAGCTCTACTCCTTCTTGGCGATCGTGATCCTGATGGGGGTGACGACGAAATCGTCAATAAGAAAATATTGGTCATGGGATCCCCTCATCCGCACCCCTATCTTTGCCAAGATCATGAGCCGGAACAGATTCTCTGCAATCATGGGGAACCTGCACTTCATTGACAGCCTGGCAAGCCATACCCGAAACCAGGACCTCCCCAGAAACACCAAATACCCCATGGAGAGGATAAGACCAATTTTTGAGTACCTCAAGATAAAGTTTGCTGCGGCCTTCAAACCCCATCAGAAACTCATAATTGACGAGAGTTTGTTACTGTGGCGGGGAAACATCAGCATCCGACAGTACATCCCCAGCAAACGTCATAGGTATGGCTTGAAGACCTTCGTCATGTGTGACTGTTTGACTGGCTACATCCAGGACATCATTCTGTATATGGGGAAGAAGACAGAATTGGTGCCATCGAGGACATATGGTATATCAGGGGCCGTTGTCATCACCTTGATGGAGCCCTACTTGGACAGGGGCCACATACTGTACCTGGACAACTGGTACACCAGCCCCTCCCTTGCCAAGTTCTTGTATAGCCGCACAACAGGCGTGTGTGGCACCGTCAGGAGGAACAGAATATTCATGCCCAATCTACCACCCAGGCGGGAAAACGACTCCATCATCTACCTGCAGGCCAATAATGTCCTCCTGTTATCCTGGATGTATAACCGGGACGTCAACGTCCTCACAACAGTCCACCAACCAATCTTCCAAAACAGCCGACGACGTGACCGAGCAACAAGGGAAATAATCCGGAAGCCTGAGGCAATCTGTGATTATAATATCAACATGCGGCTGGTTGACAAGTCCGATGCTGTCATCGCTTCGTGTGAATGTGCGAGCAAGACTATGAGGTGGTACAAAAAATTGTTCTTCCATCTCCTAGACATCACCCTGTACAACTGCCACATTCTCCACCATGCAATTACTGGCAAGCGAGAGACGATGGAGGACTTCTGCATCGAGTTCAGCAGAGAGATGTTGCATACATACATGACTCAACCCCGCAACCCGCAACCACCAGCACATCGTCAGCCAGCAGCAGAAGGGATTGCCAGACTCACTGAACGCCATTTCCCCACGTATGTGCCAGCCACTCAAGCCCAGGTGAGACCCCGCAGGCGGTGTCATGTGTGTCGCAACACGACACGAAGGAGCCCTATGCGTGTTGACACCAGCAATTTTTGCAGGCAGTGTAATGATGCCCTGTGTCACCCGGACTGCTTCATCCAGTACCACACCCTTGAACACTTCTAAGTGTATAAAAAAGACTGTGAAAAAAGACGCTAAACTAAGTGTAAATACCAAGTGTAAATAATAACTGTATAAAGTGATAAACTATAACGTCATAATAACAGTGAGATACATTTTACTTGTGCAAACTAACAAAAATACAATGTGAAAGCCAATATTTCTAACTAAAAAGTGCCTACAAATGATATAATATCAGTAAACTATACGGTAAACTATTCTATATAATAAAGTGACAGTGTGGCAGTGTCAGACAACAAAAGTGAAAGTGCTGGACAGAGAGCGCGGGAGTGAGAACTGTCACCTGGTGTCCGTCTGTCTGTATGTAGGGCGGGAGTCGTTGCCACGAGTGAACACTTACATTACTTGCATATGTGCACTTATTACACTTGAACTTTACTTATTATGACATTATTGATACATACGTGGTATAATATGAACTATAAAGGCACACAAGATACTCGGGTGGTATGCAAATACCCAAACACCCGAAAACTCGACTCATCGTACATCTGGCTGCCGGGCTCCTCAGCCTGCCCTCGGGGGCGGGATATATGAACCGGGGCCAAACTGCAGCTGTCAGCTCAGGACCCCCCACCCCCTTAGGACCCCTAAAAATCATCGGTAAGCAAAAAAAAAAAAAAAAAAATCTTATTTTCTTTTTATTCTTAGTTAGAAAGAAAAAAAAATCAAAATCGCTGGGGATTGGGGTGAACACAATATTAAAACTAGCTGGGGCTCAGCGGGTTAAGTCTCAGTGCACCACATTAAGTCTCAGTTCACCACATTAAGACTCAGTTCACCACATTAAGACTCAGTTCACCACATTAAGATTCAGTTCACCACATTAAGATTCAGTTCACCACATTAAGATTCAGTGCACCACATTAATATTCAGTGCACCACATTAAGATTCAGTGCACCACATTAAGACTCAGTTCACCACATTAAGCGTCGGCTATCGTTCTGATGGTCGATGGTTCGATCCCCACTGAGAGACTAGAAACATATATATATATATATATATATATATATTTTTTTTTTTTTTTTTTTCCGTGTTTATTCTTTGTGCGCATTTTTAAACACTACTTTTATTTTACTTTATTTTTCTTTTTTCTTTTGCACCCACTGTCTTGTAATATAGCCTGATCTTCTGTAGCCTTGCATCATACTAGGTGAGTTAAATAACTTACCTTACTCTTTCTATCTCTAACGCTACTCATAGGATGTTTACATTTTCACCTTTATCGGGCAGAGGCTCGTCCCTTAGGAAGAAATGATAGATAGACTCAGTATTAGGGAATAGGTAGGAAATTATGATAATAAGACAAGATGATATTAACTCGGTCCCAGTCGAGGAATAATCCTGATGACAGACAAAACGCAGTGAGAGATGCAGTACAAATGAACCGTGAAACAGACAATGAAGTTAATGGAGATGTACAAGCAAACCCTGTTAGAGAAAAGATAGCTTCTTTCATTCCTCAGTTGTTCCTTCAAAGAAAAAGACCAAAGGGAAAACTGAATGAGAACATTAAAGCGCTGAAACAGAGAATGGAGTGGTGGAAAAATGGGGAGTTAGACAAAATTCTTAGCCAAGTACGAGCACTCCAGCAAAAACTGAAAACAAAACAACGAAGAAAGAGGAAGCCAGATGATATGGCACGATCAGTGGGAAATAGCATGAGGATAGGTAAAGTGGCACAGGCAGTCAGAACGGTCACTGGGGAAGCCTCAAGTGGGGTGCACGAAGTGAATCGACGCATCTTGGACCAGCTGAAGGAGAAACACCCAGAAGCAAAACCAGCAAGTGATGAGGCCAAACTAGACGGGGAATATGTTCCTCCAGACCCGGTGATATATGAGAATATAACTGGAGACCTCATATGGAGAAAGGCGCTGAAAACACAGGGAGGAGCAGGTCCATCAGGAGTAGATGCTAAGACTTGGAGGATCTTCCTAAGTCAAAACAAGTTTGGTTCAGCCGCGGGTGACCTTTGTGAAGCAATAGCAATGCTGGCAAAGAAACTTGCATCATCACCATGCATGAACATAGAAGCTCTGACAGCATGTCGCCCGATACCTTTAAATAAGAATCTCGGAGTTAGACCAGTAGGCGTTGGGGAAGTTCTTAGAAGGATTATAGGAAAAGCAATCATGTCTGTATTTGGAAAAGATGTACAAAGAGCAGTGGGCAACTTACAAGTATGTGCAGGACAGCAAGCCGGAGGAGAAGCAGCAATACATGCAATGGGGAAGGTGTATCATGAGGAAGATTGTGAAGCGGTACTGCTAGTGGATGCAACAAATGCCTTTAACACCATTAATAGGGAGGCAGCTATTCACAACATCAAGATCAAATGCCCGAGCATCGCAAAGTACATAGAAAATACTTATAAGGAGCCAGCTAACCTGTATATAGTTGGAAGCACAAAGAAGGAAGAAATGAAAATTCTCAAATCAAATGAAGGAACAACGCAAGGAGATCCAGTGGCAATGGCAATGTACGCACTGGCACTATCAATTCTGCAGCAGAAAATAAAACATGAGGTAACCCGAGTGAAACAAGTGGCGTATGCAGATGACCTCACAGGTGCAGGAAAAATAGGGGATCTCAAAGAATGGTGGCGGAGAGTACAATCGGTAGGCGAAGTCATTGGGTACCATCCGAATGCTAGTAAATCTGTACTAATAGCGAAAGAAAACAAGTATGAAGAAGCGGTGCAGACTTTTGATGGGACAGGAGTGAAGATTACAAAGGAGGGTCAACGCCATTTGGGAGCAGTAATAGGCACATAAGAATGCAAGAGAGACTATGTGCGAAAAAAGGTAGCGGAGTGGGTAAAGGAAGTGAAAACCCTGGCAGACATTGCGAAATCTGAACCACATGCTGCATATACTGCCTTCACATATGGTGTTAAGCACAGATGGACCTTTCTTATGAGAACAGTGCCTGGCATTAGACAGATGCTCCAACCGCTTGAAGAAGCAATCAGAGAAACATTCATACCGGCCTTAACAGAGATGGAAGGCGTCGCGCAAGAGCTAAGAGATCTATTAGCTCTTCCGCCAAGGTTCGGAGGTATGGGGATCATAAACTCAGTGGAGGCGGCACTACATGAGTACCAAAATTCCCTTAAACTTACTACGTCTCTGACAGAAAAAATACGGGAGCAAAATGATAATGATGAGGTGGACGAAGAGGAACAACGAAATGAAAGACAGGAAATTACAAAGAGCAGAGAAGAGAGACAGAAACATAGCCTAGAACAAATTAAGACCAGATGTAGGGAAGAACTGAAAATGAGAGTTGAGATGGCACAAGACACTGGGGCTTCAAATTGGCTCACATCATTACCAATAAAGGAGAAAGGCTTCAGCTTAAATAAACAAGAATTCAATGATGCCGTAGCCTTGAGGTTATGGGTGGCCAGTTTCGAACCTGCTGCTGAAATGTGCATGCGGTGAAATAAACAACCCAGACCACTGTATGATCTGTAAGAAAGGAGGATTCATCTGTATCCGGCATGATGAAGTACGAGACATCACTGCACAAATGCTGGACGCGGTGTGCCATGATGTCAGAATCGAACCGGAACTTCTGCCTATGGACGGACAGCGCTTGGCCCACAATACTGCAAATACTTCAAATGAAGCAAGAGTGGAGGTAAGTGCTCGAGGTTTTTGGATGAGGGGACAACGGGCTTTTTTCGACATCAGAATCTTCAACCCAAGAGCACAAACATATCGTGAGCGAGGACACAAGGCGGCATACTTGAGAAACGAAAGTGAGAAAAAACGCGCTTATGAAGAAAGAATTTTGAACAGGGATCAAGGAAGTTTACTCCTCTGGTCTTCTCATCGTCGGGAGGTATGGGACCTTCTGCAAGTGTCTTCTATGCCAGATTAGCTGAACAAATATCGGAGAAAAAGCGCCAGCATAGAAGCCAAGTCATAACTTGGATGAGATGCCGGCTCTCTTTCTCTCTTCTCAGGTCTGCACTCCTATGTCTCAGGGGTACAAGGTCCTCCCCGCTACAGAGGACAAGAGTGAGAGACTTGGACTTTGAAATGGTCGTGGCGGAGGGACGAATTGGGGAACAACTAGGTTGATTATAGGGAGGTACTGGTACAATAAGATAAACTACAATGTAACTAGAATAAGATAGATTGTACACCACTTTGTAACTGTCACCAGTGTGTGTGTGTGTGTGTGTGTGTGTGTGTGTATTTTGCTACGACTTGGATAGGATAGTTCGGCTAACTCTTCAATATGTAAAATATAACAACTACCCTGAAGAAGCTATCTGCGAAACATTGTCAATAAATACTCCTCCTCAAAACAAAGTGTTATCATACATTAAGGGGAATCACCGGCTTCTGTTTTATCATACATTGAGGGGGATCACCGGCTTCTGTTTTATCATACATTAAGGGGGATCACCGGTTTCTGTTTTATCATACATTGAGGGGGATCACCGGCTTCTGATTTATCATACATTAAGGGAGATCATCGGCTTCTGTTTTATCATACATTAAGGGGGATCACCGGCTTCTGTTTTATCATACATTAAGGGAGATCATCGGCTTCTGTTTTATCATACATTAAGGGAGATCACCGGCTTCTGTTTTATCATACATTAAGGGGGATCACCGGTTTCTGTTTTATCATACATTAAGGGGGATCACCGGCTTCTGTTTTATCATACATTAAGGGAGATCATCGGCTTCTGTTTTATCATACATTAAGGGGGATCACCGGCTTCTGTTTTATCATACATTAAGGGGGATCACAGGCTTCTGTTTTATCATACATTAAGGGGGATCACCGGCTTCTGTTTTATCATACATTAAGCGGGATCACCGGCTTCTGTTTTATCATACATTAAGGGGGATCACCGGCTTCTGTTTTATCATACATTAAGGGGGATCACCGGCTTCTGTTTTATCATACATTAAGGGGGATCACCGGCTTCTGTTTTATCATACATTAAGGGGGATCACCGGCTTCTGTTTTATCATACATTAAGGGGGATCACCGGCTTCTGTTTTATCATACATTAAGGGGGATCACCTGCTTCTGTTTTATCATATATTATGGGGGATCACCGGCTTCTGTTTTATCATACATTAAGGGGGATCACCGGCTTCTGTTTTATCATACATTATGGGGGATCACCGGATTCTGTTGTATCATACATTAAGGGGGATCACCAGCTTCTGTTTTATCATACATTAAGGGGGATCACCGGCTTCTGTTTTATCATACATTAAGGGGGATCACCGGCTTCTGTTTAATCATACATTAAGGGGGATCACCGGCTTCTGTTGTATAATACATTAAGGGGGATCACCGGCTTCTGTTTTATCATACATTAAGGGGGATCACCGGCTTCTGTTTTATCATACATTAAGGGAGATCATCGGCTTCTGTTTTATCATACATTAAGGGGGATCACCGGCTTCTGTTTTATCATACATTAAAGGGGATCACCGGCTTCTGTTTTATCATATATTAAGGGTGATCACCGGCTTCTGTTTTATCATACATTAAGGGGGATCACCGGCTTCTGTTTTATCATACATTAAGGGGGATCACCGGCTTCTGTTTTATCATACATTAAGGGGGATCACCGGCTTCTGTTTTATCATACATTAAGGGGGATCATCGGCTTCTGTTTTATCATACATTAAGGGGGATCCAGCTTCTGTTTTATCATACATTAAGGGGGATCACCGGCTTCTGTTTTATCATACATTAAGGGGGATCACCGGCTTCTGTTTTATCATACATTAAGGGGGATCACCGGCTTCTGCTTTATCATACATTAAGGGGGATCACCGGCTTCTGTTTTATCATACATTAAGGGGGATCACTGGCTTCTGTTTTATCATACATTAAGGGGGATCACCGGCTTCTGTTTCATCATATATTAAGGGGGATCACCGGCTTCTGTTTTATCATACATTAAGGGGGATCACCGGCTGATGTTTTATCATACATTAAGGGGGATCACCGGCTGATGTTTTATCATACATTAAGGGGGATCACCGGCTTCTGTTTTATCATACATTAAGGGGGATCACTGGCTTCTGTTTTATCATACATTAAGGGGGATCACCGGCTTCTGATTTATCATACATTAAGGGGGATCACCGGCTTCTGTTTTATCATACATTAAGGGGGATCACCGGCTTCTGTTTTATCATACATTAAGGGGGATCACCGGCTTCTGTTTTATCATACATTAAGGGGGATCACCGGCTTCTGTTTTATCATACATTAAGGGGGATCACCGGCTTCTGTTTTATCATACATTAAGGGGGATCACCGGCTTCTGTTTTATCATACATTAAGGGGGATCACCGGCTTCTATTTTTTCATACATTAAGGGGGATCACCGGCTGCTGTTTTATCATTCATTAAGGGGGATCACCGGCTTCTGTTTTATCATACATTAAGGTGGATCACCGGCTTCTGTTTTATCATACATTAAGGGGGATCACCAGCTTCTGTTTTATCATACATTAAGGGGGATCACTGACTTCTGTTTTTATCTTTCTCTCCTTTTCTCTCTTTCTCTGGCTTGTATCCATTCGGCCCTATTCAGCCAACTGTTTTAAGACGTTTATCCCCATCCAAGTGTCGATTTCTTCCTGGCGAGCGATAGAGAGCCAGCATTGTACGGAGAAATCCGGCTTCGCCGGAGATTTTTTTTAATCGAAAAATGTACAAATTTAGCTTGCTGTCAAAACAAAATTATATATATACTGGCTCGCTACCGCTCGCCAGGAAAATATTGACACCTGGATTGTGGTAAAAGTCTTAAAACAGTAGGCTGAATGGGGCCGAATGGATACAAACCAAAGAGAAAGGGAGAGAAAGAGAAAAAAGCGAGGAGGCCTCCCTTAATTTAATGCCTAGATTATATGCTTAGTTTTACAATTGATTGACAGGTGAGGTTGTGTTTATAAAGTCACTGAACATAATTAATCCCATTGTCTTGGGTTTGATTTACATTCGACCTGTGTTTGGATTGAGTAATTCATATGAAGTCCATCATTGCCATACATATATTCTTGTTGCTAACAATTGTAAGGTAAAGATATTCGGTAATAGTTGTGGTATCGGGCGTACCACTACCGACATAGAGCATAACTCGACCTCTAAAACATTAACCTAACCAAACAACCTAACCTAACCTAACCTAGTATTCATGTAGTAATGAGAATACTAGGTTAGGTTAGATTTTTAGTTAGGTTAAGTATTTATAGATAATTTATGTTGGATGTCGGTAGTGGTACGCCCGATAACACAACTCTTTCCAGAATATTATATTCGTAAACTTCATTTAATATAAACAGCATCATTATCATACTGGTCTTTACTGGTGGTCTATCTATCTATCTCTCTCTCTTTCTCTCTCTCTCTCTATCTATCTATCTATCTCTCTCTCTCTCTGTCTGTCTGTCTATATCTATCTATCTATCTATCTATCTATCTATCTGCTCAGGCCCAATCCCCACTTTTCCTATTTTTTTATTTTTTATTTATTTACTGGTGGTAGGTAGTGTGAATTCTGGTGACCGGTCAACTAAACCAGTCGACCATTTCAACCAGTAGCTCTCAACCAGTACCAAATTAACCAATACGGTTAGGTTAGGTTAGGTTAGTACTATATTTTGGCACTGGTTTGGTTGGTCTGTGTTAATTTGGCACTGGTTGAGAGCTACTGGTTGAAATGGTCTACTGGTTGAGATGACATGGAACCTGTGTATTCTATCTGGCACCGAATGTGTCCTGGCGCCGAATATATTGAAAGCAACGGTGTTGATGAGTGACCTACCTGGCGCCATTTGTTGATGAGTGACCTACCTGGCGCCATCTGTTGATTAATTGTTGGCTTGCCTTAACCTAAGACGTACGCACCGGGGGTAATAGACACCACACCCCTGTGCGCACATATGATGATTTTGGGGCCCATTGCCAATATCGATAAAAACTACATCAGCGTGTAGGGAATGTTAGCGTGCATCGGCCCATATATATTTGACCCTCCAACAAATGTCTGGGGGGGGGGGGGGAGCGGTTCGTAGTTGGAAAATGTGGAGCGAATAGCACCGCGCGGCTAGATTGTCATTGAGTGGCAAGATTTCCCGGGCGAATATTCCCGCACCCAGGGGGTGGAACCAGAGGGAGGAGGGGGTGGGATAGCGAGTAATATCGCGTATCTCTCCTTTTTTTAGCTCTTTAACCCTTATTTAGCGGGGTCGGACTTAAGTCCGATACGAGAAAATTGGACTAAATGGCGGGGTCGGACTTAAGTCCGTGGGCGTATTCCCGCCCTAATTTAGGTGGAAAGCGAAACTTGGTGGTCAGGCGGTGTACTACAAGGGCCCACCCACACATCCCCACTGCGTGACCGTGACTAAGTGACCCTCAAGCAGCCATAATGGAAGGTCAAGATTTGCCCGTGTTCGATTCGGTGGCCGCCATCCCTAGTGCGTCGCGCCACCCTACTAACCACGCCCGGCTTACCACCCAGGAACTAGATATCATGCTGTACTCTTCAGAACTTTCTAATAAGATGTTGGATGAAACCGTCGAAGGTCTGGGTGAGAGTTTTGGTAGTGTGGATGACTCGGAAGACGAAAATAACCCGATCATAGGCTTTCACCCCAAGCATAATTTGCATGGGGTGGATGTTGTGGTTGATATTGGACAGACCCTTGAGCAAATTGGAGACATTCCTGACGAAGAACATACTGGTGTGGGTGTTGGTAAGTACAATTTATATTTTATAATTGCTTGAAAATGTGATTGCAAGCATTTTATCACCTTACGAGCGGCTGGTGGAGTATATTTCACTGTGCCGCCCAGCGTTTTTTTTTTTAACCCTAAATGGGGTTGTTCCGTGCTCTTTTTCATGCATAAACAAGACCCAGAGCGTAATACAAGAATGTATCCTGAAAGTGCGTAAATTGAGCTTTCCAATGACACCCGAACCATCCTTTTACGATCACTGGTTGTCTTTCAACGATCGTAAAACACGAGTGCAAAAACCCTAAAATACGGTAATTTCCTTATATAATTCCCTGTGTGGCGAGCGGTCTTGAGGTAACTTATGCTCCTAATCACCGCTCCGCTCTCTCTCAGAGCACATTACGTCCTCAAAATTGCACTCTACAAGAAATTTCCTTTGCATTTTATAGCATATTATTTGCAGGCGTTCGGTAAATTTCTTACGGTAATACAAACAACGAAAGATTGAATATTTGTGCTTGGCATTATATGATTGTGGAGAACATATGTAGGCCTACCGTATATATTATGTTTTCATATATATGATACATGTGTAACATTTTTATATTATCACGACTCTCTCTCTCTCTCTCTGTCTCACTCTCTTTGTGTGTACTCCTTTGTACTCTCTTAGTCTGATGTAGGCCAGGGCACGCCCCTAACTAATCTCTTCCCTCCCAGGGGAAATCACACCTAGCAGATGTTTTTGACCTCCCCTCTCTCTCTGTCTGTCTCTTCCTCTCTGGGTCTACCTATACTGCATGTGACATTGAAATTGCTTGAGTTTTATTGCAAGCATTTTATAGCGTATTATTTGCAGGCGTTCGGTAAATTTCTCACGATAACCAGGGTGTATGGTACATTTCTCACGATAATACAAGCAACAACGAAGCTTGGCGAAGATTGTGGTCTACAATATACCTTTTTATAATTGCATGTGACCTTGTAATTGCTTCAAAGTTTGATTGCAAGCATTTTATAGCGTATTATTTTCAGGCGTTCAATAAATTTGATAAATATATCAAAATAAGTCCTGTGGGACTATGCAATAGCTATTATTGGAGAAGGAAAATATTTTGTTCATCCCTCCACTGGAACATCAACAACAATGTCAACAACGTATTGCCGTCGGCAATCGTAAGATTCAGAGTCGTAAAGATTCCAGGACGAGCTCAATAGAAAATGAATGAATGAAATGAATGAGTGTGCAGTACTGCCAATACGTATAGCGACTTCCGCTAGATTTAGAGACCTTTACTTCGATCTAGCAGCAATGACTTACACTAGCGGTTTTGTTTTGAAATTTCAGAACAATTTCGAAGTGATATTATATGGATTTTGCCAATTCATATTTCTAGTGGTATTTATCATGTCTTACATCTAACAATATATGCTAGCGGATTTAACTTCAATTGGTAACCCTCCCGCTCGAGTCGGCTTCAAGAAAATCGATAATGGTGGCACTTTAGTAAACAGGTGATAAACAAAACCGCATGCGGATCGGTTTGGTGTATCGGTATTATGGTAAGTTGCCTACCTACTATTGTTTATACGATATAGTAAGTAATGATAAGTAAATTATTATATATTATATAACACAAAAACAAAATTCCTGCAAAGCAAGCGAAAGAGAGAGAGAGAGAGAGAGAATGCAGAAACTGAACTGAAGAAAGAGTGAAAAAGATATAATAATACAGAAATATTACAAGCAAATAAATGAAGTAGAGGGATTAGTTAGAGCAAATAATAATGAGAAATACATAATACGGATGAGGAAGAGGGAAACCGAGCGAGCCAGAGAGAGAGAGAGAGAGAGACAGGAGGAGTGAGAGAGATTAGAGAAAATAGAGAGATTGCAAGCATTTTATAGCGTATTATTTGCAGGCGTTCAGTAAATTTCTTACGGTAATACAATGAAAGATTGAATATTTGTGCTTGGCATTATATGATTGTGGGGAACAGATGTAGGCCTACCGTATATATTATTTTTTCATATGTACAGTATATGATACATAATTATGTAACATTGTTATATTATCACGACACTCTCTCTCTCTCTTGTCTCTTCCTCTCTGGGCCTACCTATAGCCTACATTTATAATTGCATGTGACCTTGAAATTGCTGGAGAGTTTGATTGCAAGCATTTTATAGCGTATTATTTGCAGGCGTTCAGTAAATTTCTTACGGTAATACAAACAACCAAACAACGAAAGATTGAATATTTGTGCTGCACATCCCTCATACGAAATACCATTCCCACCGTATAGAGATAATACAGAAACTGAACTGAAGAAAGAGTGAAAAAGATATAATAATACAGAAATATTACAAGCAAATAAATGAAATAGAGGGATTAGTTAGAGAAAATAATAATGAGAAATACATAATTATACGGATGAGGAAGAGAGAAAGGGAGCACAAGAGAGGGAAAGCGAGCGAGCCAGAGAGACAGACAGACAGGAGGAGTGAGAGAGATTAGAGAAAATAATAATGAGAATTACATATACGGATGAGGAAGAGCGAGACAGAGCGCGCGAGAGAGGGAAAGCGAGCGAGCCAGAGAGAGAGAGAGAGAGAGAGAGACAGACAGACAGACAGGAGTGAGAGAGAGAGACAGATAAAGAGAGAGAGAGAGAGAGAGAGAGAGAGAATACAGAAATAAGGAGAAATAAGAGAAAAATAAGACCGATTACCGAAGGAATAGTAGACGCGCGAGAGGCCGAAGTCAGGCCAAAGGGAACGCAACCAAACGCGCCCGGGAAATAGACCAAAAAGTACCTCCTCTTCCTCACCTCTTCCCACCCTCTAGACTCATTCATAACATCCATTCATAGACTTATATGGGGAGACGAAGAGTTGCTCTTTCCAAAAATGATCGTTTCGTTCGCATTCGAGCCATAGTAACGGCGCTAGGGTGAGTGAAATTGAGCGAATATTTCAGGATTATGCCCGCTGAGCAGTACAGTGTAAAATACCTTACCACCCGCTAAATAAGGGTTAATGCTATTTATACCACGTGTACGTATGTGCACGTATGTGTACGTATGTAGGCCACCCATATAACATGGAATATGCTGCATGTAGACCAAATATTGCAATTTATAAGCGAATTATCAATGAGTTTCTAGGCGGGAATGAAGTTGTGGTTGTTGTCTGGCGGGAATGAAGGGAGGAGAGTGTGTGTTGCGCCATAATATCACGTATATATCGTATTTAGAGCACTGTCATGCTATAATAAAGACATGTACGTATGTAGGCGTACCATATAACAAGGAATATACCGCATATATACCAATTGATGCGATATTTACGCAAATTATGAATGTGTTTATATAGACGGGAGACAAAATGTGGGTGGGTGGGAGGGAGGGAGGGAGTGATGGAGGAAAGGAAGGAAGAAAGGAAGAAAGAAAGACAGCTGTGTGTACAATCTGGAGGCCCCCGAGGCATAATATGGATGTCGTGGGATTTTCAACCTTCTAGTCTAGCATGTGTCTGATGTTCGTTGCCACCCGGGACCCCACAGGGTGGAGAGAGAGAGTGAGAGTATTTACTTAGTAACATGAGTCATGAATGAATGGAGAGAGAGAGAGAGAAAGTGAGACATGCCTATGTCGTTCGTATAGATGGCTTTCAGAATTGCGTTTTTATGCAAGCAGACATTGCATTTTAGACACATGTGAAGTATGCACAGAAATAGCTAGGCCATTGACTGTAAATAAAGTACAATATTATAGAGTAGTTTTGAGGAGGGGTAGATGGAACGAGGGAGGTCAGTAAACAGGCTAGGGAAGGGAGATAACCTTTCTGGGAACTGAGCTAAATTTAGACTGGTGTCCAGTAGACTGGTGTCGAATGACGCTTGTGAAAGGGAAGGGCAGATTGCCATCAGAAACACTTAGATATATTTATTTGCAAGTAATATGCAATCTAAATGTTATTCGAGACCTACTTGAAGTATTTGTATGATAGTCATGACTATGTATAATCCAATATACGCGCGTAAGGGCGTAGGCGAGATATAGAAAGATGGTTGAGCAATTTTCGACACCCACACAGTTGTTATTCATTATTTACAAGATTACACAATGCAAATGTATTTGTGAAGATTATTTTATGCATGCTGTATTTATACGAATTTAGTTGGTAGCCAAACTCAGACAGAGAGAGGTGTTGTGGATGGAGGGAGGGAAGGCCGTGTGATAATGATTGGAGTCTGTTACGACCGGCAAACCAAAATAAACAAGGGCACTTAATAGAAGATAGGCTATAGGACTAGAAGATAGGCTAGATCTGCAACAACGGTACGCTAATTCCAAACCCTCGAACTATTAAGCCGGTGAACAAAACACTTACATCCTCCAGAGTTAATCTACTGGATAACGGGGTATCAATTAACTGGGTTAAGTGTACTTCTACAAAGGCTTTCCGGTGACGGCAAAGCCTACTCACAACAGGAGTACTTACGTTAATAAAATGCTCTCAAGTAATAACAATGCTTAAATAAACTATGACAAGATGTAATAAAGGATTATATGCTTATGTTAACTTTAGTGTGAGTCTGAACTCAACACTAAACTCTTCAATGCTCTATGAAAACACTTGAAGGCTAGTCCTACCGCAAACAGATATGGAATCTTCTGAAAACGTCTGATGCTCTAAGATGCTCGTCGAATATAGAACAGAAATAATGCAGGGGCAGGACACCAAAGCGTGTATCTTACATACACCAACAAGTAGGATACATATATATATAGAACAAGGGAGTGCAACAACTCTGTGACAGCACTAATAACAGTAACTCAAAACAGTACTTCCTTAGCCAAAGTAACAGCCAAACTGTGTTGTACACTATGCATCAACCTAGGCTAAAACAATACGTGAATAATTGCTAAAGCATACGCAGTTAAAGTTAATAAACACAATGCTGTCTTTCTTACTAATAAAGTCTAGCAGTGGCATAAACGGTACAGGGAGCCTAGGCAGAGCTCAAGCATGCTCGTAGCCTACTGTCTCCCCTGAACAGATTTCCCTTATCTTACGTTAAGTGACTAGGAGGCTCTCTTGGTAAGTCCAGATCTCAAGTATCTGGTCTAACCCTGGCGCTCCTCAAAGGTTAACAAAATGAGGTAGCAAGCATACAAGCAAGACTAGGCAAAAGCCCTTCGCTTGTATACTGCTAAATTCGCAAAGGAAAATATGCACAAGGGTTACAGCTACCTAGCTCCGTCGAAGTCGTACAGGCTCTGACTTGCCATATACATAACTCAGACAACAACCAAAGATACCCTCCACTGTCTAGCATTAAATAGTAATAAAGAACAACCAAATAATTAGAAGCACCCAATAATATGAATCCATGTGACTATGACTCTAATAATCCCTAAAGCTAGTGCAAAACATATATGTGAGAACAGGCGCTGTTAATATGACTGGCCGACTATGGAAGTCGTATGCTAGAACCAGAAGGGATGGATAATTGAATAAAGATAAGAAGTATTGGAAAGAAGGAGTGCAGAGAGAGGAACAGCAGTAAAGAGGGTTAGATTGGGGACAGAATGCAAGGGACATCTAGGAACAAACGCACCATACCATGCTCTAAGGAGAGAAGAGGGAAGGGGCCCCCCACCACCGGGCTAGGTTAGCGGCCACCAACCACAGGCCACTACGTCACATGAAAAGCAGTCGTCATATGACACGCCAGGCCCGCCGTCCAATAGGGAGCGGGTGGCCCCACCCGAGCGAGGAATGCACACATACATACACACACACACACTACCACCTCGCTCTGCCCTCTCTCTCTCCTTGCAACTAACACACTACATATATTATAACACTATCAATGATATAAAATACTTCCAAGTGTCACAGACAAGAATAAAGGCAAACACTGATCTGTCTGTGACAACATGAATACTAAGAAAGAAAGAACATCGTTCTACGATTATTATAGCCCATTTCACTGCCCAGGCGAGCACTAGCGAGTCACGAGTACATTCTGGCAAGCTGTATATACTGTATATACTATCAAAAGAAAGAGTTTTTATGTGAGGTTTTTGTATTATTTTAATAGTGTTTTTGGCGGCTTTGCACTACAGGGGCAAGCCTAATTTTTCTGCACTCCAACCAACACTGACTGAACGGCGAGGGTTCTCCTTAAAACATACCCTCCCGTGACAAACAATCAGCCAGAACATTATCAGTGCCCTTAACATGCCACACATCCAACTTGTGTTCTGGCAGCAAAACAACACCTGACACTGATAAACTGCCCAGTCCATCACAAGACTGGCACTTCTCTTCGCTCTCTCCGGCAACGGGACCTGCCAATAACCTTTCACTATTTCCACCTTAGTGATAAACGAGGCAGCCCCGATACGGTCTATGGGGACTGTCTCCAGCCTCTATGTCGGGTGCCCCCCCGGACATCAGGCCTGGAGAATCAACAACCATGAGGACGTACTGCTACAGCCTAGTAAACAACTTCTCTTGGCATTTAGGAACAAGAGGTTGCAACTCATCTCGAAGAACAACATGCTCATTGCCCTCCCACAACCCAGGCGGGACCGCAGTTTCTAAACTAGTCTCCCTCCTTCTCCACCTCTGTCCCTAAAACAGCCAGATCATGAGAGGGACAATCTATACCACCTATGCAGTCACTCCCACAGTTCATAAGTGGTAAGGCTTCCCCGCCGATACCGTACATGCGCATCCCCGCATTCCTTGCGGCTACACCTGCCTGAGCAGCATCACCGCCTTCAGCGCCACGGCCAGATACAGTCGGTCTATGGTAGGGCTGTTTCATTTTACTAGGGCAGCATTGGGAGGCTATGCGACGGTCGGGCGTATCTACTCCATAGTTACCCTCACCAATCTGCTTAATGTCCTGATACTGACCACCACCCTTAGCAGCCATGGGTCGACCCTGACCTGACAACCATGCCAAATCCTCGTCACCCACCTTGAACAACCTAAACAACGAGGCCAACGGTTTACTCACACCCAAATGACCTGCCAGCGGAACATCGTGCACCGCATGAGTTGTGAGGCCTGGGTGCTCGGCACAAACAGTGGGGTATGAACCGAACAGGTGCTGGATCGCTGCACACTGTTGCTCAGGCATGTGCTCAAGCGCTTCCACAGCCACCTGACTCGTGTTCCCCGCCCACTGATCCGCCGAGACATGACAATCCCAACTTTCCACCACCTGTCCCTCACTGCCCCCTTCTCCTTCTCCACCTTGGCCGCTGCAGACCAACACAGGGACAGTAGGCTGCTCTGGTGGGCGCCTCTCAAACTCCTTCAACAGGTTCACATGACATGCTTCCCCGTCCTCATCGAGTTCAATAGCCCCGTTCCCACAACTCTCAAGACTAGGATCTTATAGTTGCACCTGGGAACTACTCTGTCGCAGAGTGCCATCACGCCCTACCATGTCACTAGGGGGGACAGGTTCTGGGGACACTCCGGAGCTCAAAATTGGTGCAAGTACCGAGTCACTAAGGAGTGTCGCTGGATCCAAACTCTCAACCCGACCACCAGCCTTGACTTTCTCCTTCCGACCCTTCCTCCGCTGGTCTGAAACCTGGGTACTAGGCTGTGACACCTGAGCGGACTGAGATCTGGTGACAGCACACGCCATCTGCTGCGTCTGGCACCTCTCGAGCCCCTTTTGCCTCTCCCTACTCGTGTCGGCCGCCCTCTCGACAACAACTAAGGGTGGAACCTCGGAAGTAGGCACCGCAAAGTCGTTACCGAGAAGGTCGACCCCCTCAACTGGCAATTTCTCCACGATACCCACATCCAACTCCCGTGTCACACTGTCCACCTCAAGCTCCACTCTGACCAGCGGGTAAGACCGCGTAGCATTGATGCCTTGAACCACCACAACCCGAGCCGCGTTAGTAGGCTTGCCAGTGAAGTTCTTAAGGGGAGCGTCTGCCATGTATTTCAAAATGGTCCGATCGTGTTCATTGTTTTACAGGTGATAGATACCACTTCTAGGAACAACATACCCAACAATGGATACATTCGGATAAATAGTTTTTTAGCTACCTCGGATTTTCGCATTTTGGCCAAATTTTCGAAACCTAAAAACTAAAAATCTTTTGGTCCAATCTACATCAAAAAAATACCATTGGAAAGAGGAGAAACAATGCAATTAAATGTACTGAGGGATTTTTTATACACCTTTTAGTTTTTTATTAATATTTGTTTTGTTTTTTTATATATTTAAACGGTTTCAAGCCTCCTGTCAAAAAATGTATGGGTTTATCAAAAAGTCCTCATACATTCTACTGCATTTACTCTCCTCTTTCCAATGTTTTTTTATTTATTAAAATCGGACCAAAATTACGAAAGGTTTTAGGTTTTGTGTTCGAATAATTATAGTTTTGAGAAAAAGTCGAAAAACTAAATTTATCCATTACCCAACGATTCCTCTCTCAAATGACGATTTATTGCATCTGTTTGCTCTTGATTGATTTGATACATGTTCTGGTACTAAGATCCAGTGCAATTTACTATACCACACTATACACATATACACTATACCACATATTCAACGTAAGTACGGTGGTGCACCACCGTACTTACGTTGAATATGTGGTATAGTGTATATGTGTATAGTGTGGTATAGTAAATTGCACTGGATCTTAGTACCAGAACATGTATCAAATCAATCAAGAGCAAACAGATGCAGGGGGGTCTGTATTTACGGTAGTTTTTATTTTACGAGTCTAAAATTTTGCCAGGAGATGCCTAGAGTGTTGCCCTCACGGGAGCAGTGAAAATCTCAATTTCGGATTTTTCAACTTGCACCTCTAATACCCCCTTAAGAAGTGTCTGGGAAGCACCCGTATCATGCAGCAACTCAAGCCTATGCTCCACACCAGCCCCCCTCACAATGCCGTGCCCCCTATGACCGCAAAAAGCATCTCGGACGGGTGACGAGCCCTCCTGCTGCTTCTGCACTGACTGTGACTTCGCAACCGACATTTTACCCCGGGCAAACGCGAAAGACCTCAAAGACACACCGATGTTGCTCACTAGTGACACCACTGCTGTAGGCGGTGTGCTCGGACATGAGAGCGCAATATGCCCCTTCTCATGACACATGAAACACTCCACTTCGCTCTTGGACTTCCTCTGAGGTGAGGAAGGGCCCTGACCTTTCTTTAACGGGAAGGGTTTCGACTTGGGATCAAAATTGGCACCAGTACTCTTAAATGGGTAATTAGTTGTGTCATTAATTCGGGGGGGTGGAGTGGTAAGCCCCTTGTTACCTGCCTCAGCTCTCTGTGCAGACCCGCACCCACGAATCAATGGCAACCAGCCAGCTCAGCTGCCTCCTGCAGAGTTTTAGGTTGCTTTTCTTTTAGGTTAAGAGTCAAGTCACTGCCAGTACATTTGAAAAGTTGCTCTAACAACACTAATTGCTTCACCGCCTCAGAAGTAGTTGCTTTCTCCGACCTTAACCAATTCTCAAACGCATCTGACAGCTCTCTATCATGTTCCTGGAAAGTACTCTCCTTTCTCTTAGGAACAGCCCTAAACTTCAGCCTATAGGTCTCTGGCTGCAATTCATACACCCTCAGGACAGCCTCTTTCAACACCTCATAATTCACACAGGAATCTAGGGGCAAAGCATCGTACGCCTTGAGTGCTTTCCCCATCAATTGTGAAGAAACAAGGGATGCCCATTTCTCCTTGGGCCATTGGTGCTCCCGGCAGGCACTTTTTCTCAAAACGGAGAAAAAATTCTGTAACTCCTAACTCATCAAACACTGGAACCACCTTTAGTAGATGTCACAGGGATTGGTCATGGGGTCGACCCCCCTGGACGAAATGGTTCCCCGTCACCTCTACACGAGTTTTCTCTAGGCACAATACCTTGCAGACTCATACTTGAGCTCAGCCTCTCGCTGCTTGAGCTCAGCCTCATGCTTTCGCTGCTCGAGCTCAGCTTCATGCTTTCGCTGCTCGAGCTCAACCTCTCGCTGCCTGAGCTCAGCCTCATGCTTTCGCTGCTCGAGCTCAGCCTGTCGCTCCTGCTGCTTAAGTTTGGCGAGCTCGAGCTGAAACAACATCTCGGGAGACAAACTTTGAAGAGGGGTGCTACTACCGGGGACCCACCCCATGAGTCACCTAGAGGCATACCCAACCGCCAGCGTACATCGGCCTGCGGGAACGTACTTGGCTCCGGAACCCAAGGGGGGGCCATGATAGGAGTTGAGTGGAATGGGGGCTGGGACGAAGGTGCCCCAGCTCCCGCTCCCCCCGAACCCCCATGCACCCAACCCAGCACACAGGTAACCAGCTCACTTCTTGACAAACCGCTAGTACCAGAAAACCCTAAGACCGTGGCTGCACACTGCAGTCCGTACCGGTCCAGTCCCGACACCCAGTCCGCCGTCACAGGCTCCTCCAAAAACCTACGAGCATCCTCCTCATCGTTCACCACCCGAACGCCGTCTAACAACTCCACCTTCTCCACCTCCTCGTCTGTCTCTCGCACTGTGCCCTCACTATGCTCAGACCCGTCCAGTGACATGATGGAGTCAACAAAAAAATTCCCAAGTCAAGACAAAAGTAGCCAAACTCGCGCGTAGCTTTCTTCACAAAAAATATTCGAAGATGTTTTGAGTTCAATAATAGGTCACCAATAAACTCCAACAAGTTCCATATATCCTCAAAACCATGTCCACTGCCAACACTGCGAGAAATAAATTCAACCCCAAATGGCAATAAGATTTCTCCAAGAAAAAAACCTGCAAAATTCAGTTCACTATATACTGGACTAAGGTCGCCATTTGTTACGACCGGCACAACGAATTAAACAAGGGCACTTAATATTGGACTAGAAGATAGGCTAGATCTGCAACAACGGTACGCTAATTCCAAAACCTCGAACTATTAAGCCGGTGAACAAAACACTTACACCCTCCAGATTTAATCTACTGGATAACGGGGTATCAATTAACTTGGTTAAGTGTACTTCTACAAAGGCTTTCCGGTGACGGCAAAGCCTACTCACAACAGGAGTAATTACGTTAATAAAATGCTCTCAAGTAATAACAATGCTTAAATAAACTATGACAAGATGTAATAAAGGATTATATGCTTATGTTAACTTTAGTGTGAGTCTGAACTCAACACTAAACTCTTCAATGCTCTATGAAAACACTTGAAGGCTAGTCCTACAGCAAACAGATATGGAATCGTCTGAAAATGTCTGATGCTCTAAGATGCTCGTCGAATATAGAACAGAAATAATGCAGGGGCATACAGCGTGTATCTTAAATACACCAACAAGTAGGATGCATATTGTTACGACCGGGACTGCGAATAAAACAAGGGCACTTAATGATTGGACTAGTAATAGGGCACTATGCAACAAAGGTAAGCTAGATCCAAACCCTCGAACTTATATGCTGGTGAACAAAACACCTATACCCTCCAGAGTTAATCTGCGATAACGTGGTATCCTTAACTGGACATAAATGTACTCTACTTCAGGCTAACCCACACTGGTATAGCCTGATAACACACAGGATGTAAGTTACGTTAAAATGCATAAACAAGAATCTAGGGAAAGATCAATTAAATCACTGCAAGATTTAATACAATAAAAAGAAGCTTCAATACAGTTACTCTAAACAACAATAAACTCTTCACTCCTATCTGAAAGAAAGTGAAGTATAGTCCTACAGCATAGACCTGGAAACTTCTGAAGAAAGTCTGATGCTCATAAGATGCTCGTACCTTAAACTATATAAAGGCAGGAGGCAGGACACCACATGTGTAAAGCGAATACACAAAAAGATAGGACATATAATGTTAACTGACACGAGAATACTATAAATGCGCGACGGTAGTAATGCTCGACACTAAAAGAAGTACTTCCTCATTAACGAAACAGCCTACTATGGTTGTGCGGCTCAGCAACAACCTAGACTAATAAATGCTTGTGAATAATAATGCATACATATCAAAGAGCTTATATTAAATACTAATAAGTGTCTACTCAATTAATAATGTCTAGCTGGGATACTCTAGGTAAGGAACTGGGGTTGAGCAAGACAGGCTCGTAGCCTAGCGATGTCCTTAAGGCTGTATCCTTTAAGTTACGTTAATTGACTAGGATGCTCTCTTGATAGATCCAGATCACAAGTATCTGGTTCTATCTAGGCGACCCTCTAAAGCCAAGCAAAGAGGCAGCAAAGTGTGGAACTGGCACAGGCCAAAGCCCTCAGTCAACACAAAGCTGCACTCGCAAAGGACACAACCGAAAAGACAGCACAGGCTACCACAGGACCAGTCAAAGTCGTGTAGGTATAAGCAAACCATACACACATCGATGACAATGACTACAGTTACCCTATCCCAGTCTAGCATTAAATAAAAGAGCAGAAACACTAAATCAATATTGGAGACACACAGAGTTCATAACCTATACTAACTAAGAACCCTCAAAACCTATTCTAAGTACATGTAAATATCTCAGAGGACGGCGCATGCAATACAATGGGCCGGCTATGGAAACTGTATGCAGAACCCAAGGGGACATGTGAGAAATAAATTGACTACACCGGTATCTGGGGAATGTTGGCAACAACCTTCCGATAGGGTAACCTCACTAGAGTGAACAATTTCCTACCAGAACCCGGTGATTGTATATATTGTAGAGATTAATTAATGTTAGGTAATATTTTGTGTACTCTGTTACGCACATAAACTATGTGACTATCATCCTTAGCTATCCAGTGCAAACATATCTCACTATCTGTCCATATATATGTCTCACCTAAAAAGGGAAACATACTATTCAAATAAGTAGCTAACCTAGTTCCCAATTCAACAGCGGTCAGCTCCAACTGTGGAAGGGTACGTTGTTTTAATGGCGCTACTCGGGATTTGGACATAATCATAGTAGATCGGACTTCAGTGACACAATAAGCTACTGCACCATATGCCTTAGATGAGGCATCACAAAATATGTGCACACTCATTATCAGAGGTAGGATCACATCTTTTAGGAAACTTGACTGAGGATACCTTCTCATATTCCACCTGCAATTTGTTCCACTCTTCTGTATACTTTTCAGGTAATGGATTATCCCAACTCAGTGCTTCTCTCCAGGCCTCCTGAACTAAAATCTTCCCTTTAATTGATATGGGACTAAATATGCCCAATGGGTCGAACATCATAGAGACCTGACTTAAGAGTGTACGTTTTGTGAGTTTTACATCGGGAAACTTGAGGGGCTTTAGAGACATCTCATCAGTAGTTGTTTTCCACAGCAATCCTAGTACTGGTTGATATTCTGGTATTTGATAGTCAGGATAGTCTCTTCTTATCTGGTCCAAAAGAATATGAGAATTGCAACGCCCTGAAGATTATCCATGTAAAACAGTTGACCCATTTACGGTTTCTCTGTCTTCTGGAAATGATATCTCAAAGTGCTGCACAACAAGAAAGGACTAGAGCAGGAACCAAACAACACTGACCGAAAGCGGTATTCTTTTATCCGCCCACCAGGCTGAAAAGGATCTTCAGGCCAAAGGAACTTTGTGAATTTGCGGTCCTGCTCCTGTAACCCTATTCTCAAAAAGGCTTTGGAGATATCTGCCACAAACCCAAATTTCTTCGTCCTGAATTTTAATAGTACATCACCCAGTATTTCAGTAAGATTTGGTCCTACATAGAGACAATCGTTTAGACTTGCTTTATTCTTCGCTGCTCGAGAATTGCAGTTAAATACCACTCTGATGGGGGTAGTACTGGAGTCCTTACTTACAGCATGATGAGGAAGGTAATGACCCTCTTTATGGTTTATTTCACCTGGGACCTCCTCCATAAGGTCATTTTCCAACTGCTCTTGAATTATTTTACGATAAATGTCCAGTCGTTCAGGATGTTGACGCAATCTCTCCACCATTTTATTTAATTGACATCTTGAACTCTGGTAGTTAGTTGGTAATTCAGGGGCATTTATCATCCATGGAAGTCCTACCCAGTACTGGCCATCCTTATACTCAACTGTGTCTAGGTAGTGGTTATATGTTAAGATGTTTTCAGGGGTGGGAAGATCTGCTTCTATACCCACAGTGTCCAGTTCCCAAAGTTTGTGAACAGGTTCTTGTTGCTCTTCTAGAATGTCTCCTAGTTGTGATGGTATTAATTCTGCACCAATTCTAGCCACCACCAGAGATTGTGCCGGAGTCACAAAGACTGGATCCATCCGGTTGTCTGGTTCACTTGGGCCACATGGGGGTAGAGATCCCATGATTATATATCCACCTGATGAAGAAATTAACTGGATACCGTGTTTCCGAGTCATTTTTCGCAAGAAGCGACCACAATAGTCGGAGCCGATGATCAGACCTACTACGTCAGACTCTATAGTTCGGTCTGCTAGTTGAACACCCTTCTTTGTTAAGAAGTTAGATGCTTCCTTTAAACCCTTATTTACCACAGAAGTGTTCATGTCTTCCTTAACCACCGCAGTCACTTTACATTTATATTGCTCAATTTAATCAGGGGTTTAACCACGTCAAATGTTTGTGTTTCCTTATTTGACAAAAATCCAGTTATTGCCATGTTCACTCTTCCTACTTTTGGCAAATTCATGGCTCTGACAACATTTCCGACAATGAAGGTCTTTTGCGCTCCAGTATCAAAGAGTGCTTTGACCGGCATAACCTCTTTTCCTCTGATCAGTTGAATCTCGGCTGTAGGAGTAGCTGCCGGCGTATGCATTGGGTTTCCAGTGGTCAGGGTCATATTTACACTTGTCGGTTTGGGTTGTACTTCACTGATCTTGGGACACAACGTGGTATGATGTACACCAGTCTTGCACCGAAAACATACATTTAATTTAGTGGCACATTCCTCAGTAGAATATCTTGTGCTAAGGCAAACAAGACACTTACCTAGTTCGATAAGTCGTGGAACTCTAGCCTTAAGATTTGGGTAAGTCCTACAATACACTGTGGAATGTTGTTCTGAACATAACGTACACACCTTCCGGTTTTCTTGGTTTATCCCTAGTGTGGGGTTAATATATCTGGTTACTTCTTGGGTCACTGGAGAATTGAGATGGGAATTTTTTCTCTCCCAAACACCTTTTGTTTTAGATACTGTATTAGTTTGATTATTCTGCTGGACGGATGTCACATAGGTACCAACCTCTTCCTTCTTGAACGGTTTTGCTTATTCCTTAGTCCCTGTTGTAGACACTTTTGTGTATTTAACCTTGTTGTCTCCTTCCTTGATACCGCTATCCTTCTTGGAAACCTGCATGTGTTTGCACAGCTCTCTTAAACCCTCTTCTATCTCTTGATACGTGAAGTAGTTCTTCTTATACCTGTGGTACAATTCATCACAGGTTTTCTGAGAGAGCTTTTGTTGTACAATATGGTTCAAGAGCCAAGAAGCTGAATCAAGATCTTTCTGGGTACTAAGTGATTTCAAAACACAATTCAAGCTGATCCGGAATGACTGAAGATCCTGGTACGTATGATATGGTCCTGATAACTCCAGCAATTAGAGTCAACTCCGTATCTTCAAAATTCTCCTTGAGTACGTCTAGAGCTGCTGTATTATTGGCATCTGTTATGGGAAGTTCCTTGATAAAATCCAATGCAAAACTCCTAAGTTGACCCAACAAGTATGAACATTTATTTGCTGCAGAAATATCTAACCTGTCATGAACTAAACCTTTAAATTTGTCCCAAAAGGTATTCCAATCAGATTGCCCATCAAATTCAGGTATGGTTATAGGTGGCAACTTAAAGCTTTGTTGTCCCGGAGCCGCAGTACCATTACTGGTACCATTACTCCCTGTTTCGGTAAATGCCTCTGTCGCCAAGGATTCGAACCCAGCTAGTTGATCCAAACAAAATTCACGGGCATTTGCATAGGCTTGCTGTAATTCCTCAAACCTTTCAGATTGTTCTTGTTTGATGCAAAAGTCCTCCAATTTATTGCAAGACTCTTCATAATTAGCCCATCGGGTTTTAAGATCTTTGATTTGAGATTTTAACAGCTCCCTTGGACAGGGGTCACGTCTTTTTACCTCCTGGCAATTATTTAATGCTCTAGTTACCCAGCCTAATTTCCCCACCATAGATTTTCTCAAGAGTGTATCAGTCATTTTGGAAAATGGGTAATTATTGTCTGGACTATTATTAATGTTTATACTGTAGACTAATTTTCAACAATCAAAATTATATTTAGATAATTATATTATAGCCTAACACATACTCAATTTAGCTGTTAATCTTTAGCTAAGCATTATTTGCTACAAATTCAGACGAATAATTAGTTGAATACATTAAGTCCACAATATAATTTACCTATTACGTGGGAACGCACGCTAGTAGGGGGAGGGAATATATTTATTATTAAATTAAATGTCATATATGCTCCGTCCCGAGCATTTAGCTGGTCTACTTGGTCTTTCAGACGCAGGTGACATTAAAGGACAGAAACATAAAAATGGCCTAAATTATCAAATAATAGGGAGAATTTAGGTACAAGAATGAAGCAAAAGTTGTAAATATTTAGATAATCATTGATTTCTTATCCCAGATGTTAGTGGTAGTAGCATTTTTCTAAAAGGGGGGGGGGGAACACATTTATTATTTATTAAATTTGGTATATGCTCCGTCCCGAGCATTTAGCTGGTCGACCTAGTCTGCCAGACGCGGGTGACATTAAGGGCGGAGACATAAAATGGTCTAAATAAGAAAAATATGGGGGAAATTTAGGGACCGCAACGAAGCTCAACGAAGCTCAACGAAGTTTCACAAACGCCAGAGAACGCAATGTTGCAGACCCTCCTACCAGTCCTCTACCACAGGATTTAAACGCCATGTGATTTTATCTTATTATTAATTGAAATGCCACTCACCCAAGGCCATCGCCTAACAGTTAGGGACCTCATAACGGCGGGGGATCAATCTATGTCCCACAAAAACGACCTTAAACATTAGCCTTCCGCTGCAGCTTAGCAGGGACCCTAACTGTTGAAAACTGGCCCTAACTCAACCCCTAGTCTACACACCGATCGGAATCCTCACTCGGGGCACCAAAATGTGGGGGATAATATGGCCAAAGGTTATCTCTTACCACACCAATCGAAATATAAAATTAATCAACATAAATAAAAATAAAGTCTGAGATCGCCTACCTTATGGTATGAACTATGGTAGCCTATCTCTCAGGATGCCCTAACTAAACATTGTATAAATGGCCATATATATCAATGACTTAGCTATAACTAGGGTCCTGGTTTAGTTCAGAGGATTCCGGCTTCGGTAGATAAGGGTTATAGGTCAGGACTCTGGGCCGGGCGTGGGAATTGTGGTGGAGGAGATCACGGGACACTTCTCTACCGTTCAGACGCTAGTAAACATCTGAACGGTAGAGAAGTGTCCCGTGATCTCCTCCACCACAATTCCCACGCCCGGCCCGGAGTCCTGACCTATAACCCTTATCTACCGAAGCCGGAATCCTTTGAACTAAACCAGGACCTTAGTTATAGCTAAGTCATTGATATATATGGCCATTTATACAATGTTTAGTTAGGTCATCCTGAGAGATAGGCTACCATAGTTCATACCATAAGGTAGGCGATCTCAGACTTTATTTTTATTTATGTTGATTAATTTTATATTTCGATTGGCTCCGGGCCGGGCTTGTTTGATGCGGGGCCCTTATCTTACCACAGGACAAGTAATTGAATAAAGATGAGAAGTAATGGAAAAGAAGAAGTTCAGAGAGAGAAACAGTTCTAAAGGGGGTGATCTGGGGAGAGAGTAAGCAAGGGATGTTAGATGCATGCACGCCTAGCCTGTCCTGAGGAGGACAGCTCCTGTGGACCCCGATGCACACAGTAGCCCACAAAGACGCGGTGGTCGGCCAATCACAGGCCGAGACGTCACAAGGAAGCAGGTGTCACGTGACACAGCCAGACACGCCGGCCAATCAAGAGCGTGAGAAAGCCCGCGCGCGAGCCTCCGAACGAGGGAGGCAGCACATGCATACACACGCACACACTACCACCACACTGCCTACATCGTTCTTTCTCCTTAACTTTATACAATGCATGTTATATTCTATTAATGATATACAACACATCCCGTTGTCATAGATGAACTACCACTACCGTAGATGACTACCGGTAGATGACTACCACTGGACTGTCTGTGACAATACGATTGCTAGGAAAGAAAGAACAACATTCTCTGCTAACTGTAGCCCATTTCGATGTCCCTGGCGAGCGCTAGTGGCTACCGAGAGGCGATTCTGCCAACGCTGGTAGGCGTCACACCCCGCCCAAGATATAGGACGCTCAACATTAGGCGAGCACGATATCTGACAAGGCAGAATGCCGACAAGACCCGCCACACCTAGCCACTCCACCAGAAATGAAATGCAAAGCTCAATCTTAATTAAAAACAACACATTAGCATAAAGAAAATCTTATAACCCCTCCCAAACACAATAGTATAATATAGCCTACTATGCTCCCTCAGCGAGCTTCACAGAGCCCAGCCTACTAAGTGAAAGGCAGGTTCATCTTAGGACTTTAGCTATAATATTGGCAACAAACAATTAACTATCAAAAAGAAAGTTTTTATATGATTTTGTTTATTTATTTTTAATGATGTTTTTGACGGCTGCTCTACAGGGGCAAGCCTGGTTTTTCTCAACTCTCAAACACACACTGACTAAACGGCGAGGGTGCTCCCCGAAGCGTACTCTTCCGTGACAAACAATCAGCCACAACATTATCAGCGCCCTTATCATGCCACACATCCAACTTGTGTTCCGGCAGCAAAACAACACCTGGCACTGATAACCTGCCCAATTCATCACAAGACTGGCATTTCTCTTCGCTCTTTCCGGCAACGGGACCTGCCAAAAACCTTTCACTAGTTCTACCTTTGTGATAAGTAATGCAGCCCCGATGCGGTCTATGGGGTCGTCAACTCTCGATAAGGTATAGGCGTCTGTCAGGGATAATTCACACACACTCTTGCAATCAACACACACACTGATCTTGCCACTTAACACAGGTTGCAAAGTTACAGGCAACGACCACTCACGACATTCCTTATCCCTCAGACCCTTCGTCAACACGTAGTCCAGCTCTGCTTTCACCACAGGCTGTCGAGCAGGATTTATACGGTAGGGAGCCACTTTGAGCCTTGCACTGTCTCCAGCCTCCATGTCGGATTCTACCCCGTACATCAGGCCTGGAGAATGAACAAACATGCGGATATACTGCCACAGCCTAGTAAACAACTTCTCTTGACGCTCAGGAACAAGAGGTTGCAACTTCTCTCGACGAACAACATGCTCATTGACCTCCCACAACCCAGCCGAGACCACAGTTTCTACACTATAGCCTCTCTCCTTCTCCACCTTTGTTCCCAGAACAACCAGGTCATGAGAATGACAATCTGTACCACCTGTGCAGTCACTCCCACAGTTCATAATTGCTAATGCTCCCCCACCGATACCGTACATGCGCACCCCCGCATTCCTTGCAACTACATCTGCCTGCGCAGCATCACCGCCTTCAGCGACATGGCCAGATACAGTCGGTCTATGGTAGGGGTGTAGCATAATACTAGAGCAGCACTGGGAGGCTATGCGACGACCGGGCACATCCACTCCACAGCCAATCTCACCAATCTGCTCCATGTCCTTGGTTCTGACCACTATCCTTAGCAGCCATGGGTCGACCCTGACCTGACAACCATGCCAAAGCCTCGTCGCCCACCTTGAACCACTGAAACAACGAGGCCAACGATCTACTGACACTCAAGTGACCTGTCAGCGGAACCTCGTGCACCGCAAGAGTTGTGAGGCCTGGGTGCTCGGCACAAACAGTGGGGTATGAACCGAGCGGGTGCTGGAGCGCTGCACACTGCTGCTCAGGCAGGTGCTCTAGCGCTTCCGCAGCCACCTGGCTCGTGTCCCCCGCCCACTGTTCCACCGAGATATGACAATCCCAATTCTCCTCCACCTGTGCCCCACTGCCCCCCTCTCCTTCTCCACCTTGGCCGCTGCAGACCAACATAGGGACAGTAGGCTGCTCAGGTGGTTGCCTCACAAACTCCAACAGGTTCACATGACATGTTTCACCGTCCTCGAGTTAAACTTGCTGTCTCGGAGTTTTCTCACGCCCTACCTCCTCACCAAGAGCGACAGGTTCTAGGGCCACTCCGGACCTAAACATTGGTGCTAATACCGAGTCACCAAGAAGAGCCGCTGGATTAAAACTCACAAAACTACTCCCAGCTTTAGCTTGCTCCTTCCGACCGTTCCTCCGCTGGTCTAGAGACTGAGGAATAGGCTGTGACACCTTAGATGCACGAGATCGGGTGACAACACACGCCTTCTGCTGTAATTGACACCTCTTGACCCACTCCTGCCCCTCCCTACTCACGTCGGCCGCCCTCTTGGCACCGACTAAGGGTGGAACCTCAGAAGTAGGTACCGCAAAGTCGTTGCCGAGAAGAAGGTCAACGCCCTCTACTGGCAGTTTCTCTACGATTCCAACATCAATCTCCCGTGTCACACCATCAACCTCCAGCTCTATTCGAACCAACGGGTATGACCGTGTAGCATTAATACCCTGCACCACAACTACCCGTGCCGCGTTTATAGGTTTGCCTGTAAAGTTTTTCATCAGAGTCTGGGATGCACCTGTATCTCGCAACAACTCCAGCCCATGCTTGCAACCAGCCCAACTCACGCAGCCACGCCCTCTATGGTTGCAAAAAGCATCGCGGACAGGTTTCGAGCCTTCCGGACACTCCTTCACTGGCTGTGCCCCCGCATCTGACATATCACCCCGGGTAATTGCAGAAGACCTCAGAGACACCCCAATGTTGCGAGCCAAAGACACGACTGCTGTAGGTTGGTTACTAGGGCAGGAACGTGCAAAATGCCCCTTATTATGACACCTAAAACACTCTACTTCACCCTTGGACTTCCCCTGAGGTGGGGAAGGGCCCTGACCTTTCTCAAACGGGACGGTCCTTGGTTTGTGATCAAAACTGGTATCATTGCTCATGCTGTTGTTATTAACTGTCGCATCACTGACTCGGGGGGGTGGAGTGTTGCGCCCCTTGTTAACTGCATCGGTCTGTTGTGCAGACCCGCACCCACGAATCAGCGATACTCTCAGGTCAGCCAACTCAGCTGCCTTCTGTAGAGTTTTAGGCTGTTTCTCTTTGAGGTTCAATGTCAGGTCGCCGCCTGTGCACTTGAAAAATTGCTCTAGAAAGAATAACTGCTCAAGCTCCTCGAACGTCGTCACCTTCTCTGACCTCAGCCAATTTCTCAAAGCATCAGACAGTTCCCGGGAATGCTCTAGAAAAGTACACTCACGACCCTTCGTAACACCCTGAAACTTCAACCTATATGTCTCTGGTTGTAACTCATATGCCCGCAGAACAGCCTCCTTCAATACCTCATAATCGATGCAAGACTCCAAGGGCAACGCATCATATGCCTTGAGTCCTTTGCCAACCAACCTAGAGGAAACAAGGGCTGCCCACTTAACCTCGGGCCATTGGTGCTCCCGACACTTCTTCTCAAAACGCAGTAAAAACTCGGTGACACCCGACTCATCAAATGCAGGGACTAACTTAAGAAGGTGCGATAAAGGCTGATCAAGACCTCGATTCCCAGAACCGAGACGCTGCCCTGTCGACTCCACCCGTGACTTCTCAAGCTCTATGTCTGCACAGTACTTCGCAGCCTCAACCTGAAGCTCAGCCTCTCTCTGCTTGAGCTCATTCTCACACTTATACTTGAGCTCAGCCTCATGCTTTCGTTGCTCAGCCTGCAGTTTGGCGAGTTCGAGCTGAAACAACATCTCGGCAGACAAACCTTGAGGAGGGGATGCTACTATTGGGGACCCACCCCGTGAATAACCTAGAGGCATACCCAACCGCCAGCGGGCATCGGCCTGCGGGAACGTACCCGGCTCCGGAGCCCGAGGGGGCGCCATGGTAGGAGTCGAGTGGAATGGGGGCTGGGCAGAAGGTACCCCAGCTCCCGCTCCACCCGAAGCCCCACGCACCCCACCGAGCACACAGGTAACCAGCTCACCTCTCGACAAACCGCTAGTACCGGGAAACCTTAAGACCGTGGCTACACACTGTAGTCCGTACCGGTCTAGCCCCGACACCCGACCCGCTGACACCGGCTCCTCCAAAAATATCCGAGCATCCTCCTCACTGTTTACCACCAGAGCGCCGCTAGACAACTCCACCTGCTCCACCTCCTCGCCTGTGCCCTCACTATGTACTGATCCGTCATTCGACATAGTGTCCACCGGAAATCCTCAAAGTTTATAAAAAAATAGAAGTACCCACTCTCATGTAGCACTATTCACTCAAACATGCTTGAAGACAACTCAAGTGCTATACTACGTTGCCAAAAAAAATTCCCACGTCTCCAAAATATTCCTCAAAAGCAAATGTCCAGAAATCCAATTATTTCTTGTTCACTAAATTGACTAAGATAAGATACTAGGCAAGGTCGCCATTTGTTACGACCGGGACTGCGAATAAAACAAGGGCACTTAATACTTGGACTAGTAATAGGGCAGTATGCAACAACGGTACGCTAGATCCAAACCCTTAAACTTATATGCCGGCGAACAAAACACCTATACCCTCCAGAGTTAATCTGCGATAACGGGGTATCCTTAACTGGGCATAAATGTACTCTACTTCAGGCTAACCCACACTGGTATAGCCTGATAACACACAGGATGCAAGTTACGTTAAAATGCATAAACAAGAATCTAGGAAAGATCAAATAAATCACTGCAAGATTTAATACAATAAAAAGAAGCTTCAATACAGTTACTCTAAACAACAATAAACTCTTCACTCCTATCTGAAAGAAAGTGAAGTATAGTCCTACAGCATAGACCTGGAAACTTCTGAAGAAAGTCTGATGCTCATAAGATGCTCGTATCTTAAACTATATAAAGGTAGGAGGCAGGACACCACACGTGTAAAGCGAATACACCAAAAGATAGGACATATAATGTTAACTGACACGAGAATACTATAAATGCGCGACGGTAGTAATGCTCGACACTAAAAGAAGTACTTACTCATTAACGAAACAGCCTACTATGGTTGTGCGGCTCAGCAACAACCTAGACTAATAAATGCTTGTGAATAATAATGCATACATATCAAAGAGCTTATATTAAATACTAATAAGTGTCTACTCAATTAATAATGTCTAGCTGGGATACTCTAGGTAAGGAACTGGGGTTGAGCAAGACAGGCTCGTAGCCTAGTGATGTCCTTAAAACCCTTCTTTAGCGGCGCGCAGCTTATGTCGTGTGAAATAAATTTGGACTAAGTGGCGGTTCACAACTTATGTCGTGTGCCATTTTCAGCACGTAATGTTGCAGAGAGAGAGAGCTGAGCGGTGTGAGGAGCATGGTAAGGCTATGACCACCGCCCACCACCGCGGTGGGCCAACTGAAGTGAAAACCACCCTTCCATTCCCCCTCACACTCGCTACACAGGGAATTATGTAGGGAAAGTACCTAATTACATGGTTTTTGCACTCGTGTCGCGCGATCGTTGCAAGAAAACCAGTGGTCGTACAAGGATGGTTGGGGTGTCATTGGCAAGCTCTGTTTATGCCCTTTCAGGGATAGATACTTGTTTTACGCTCTGGATCTTATTTAGGCATGAAAATGATCACGTAAACAATCCTATTTAGGGTAAAAACACCCCGCTGGGCGGTACATAAAAATTACCGCCTAGGCCGCTCGTAAGGTGTTAAGGCTGTATCCTTTAAGTTACGTTAATTGACTCTTGATAGATCCAGATCACAAGTATCTGGTTCTATCCTGGCGACCCTCTAAAGCCAAGCAAAGAGGCAGCAAAGTGTGGAACTGGCACAGGTCAAAGCCCTCAGTCAACACAAAGCTGCACTCGCAAATGACACAACCGAAAAGACAGCACAGGCTACCCCAGGACCAGTAGAAGGCGTGCAGGTATAAGCAAACCATACACACATCGATGACAACGACTACAGTTACCCTATCCCAGTCTAGCATTAAATAAAAGAGCAGAAACACTAAATCAAAAATGGAGACACAGAGTTCATAACCTATACTAACTAAGAACCCTCAAAACCTATTCTAAGTACATGTAAATATATCAGAGGACGGCGCATGCAATGCAATGGGCCGGCTATGGAAACCATATGCAGAACCCAAGGGAACAAGTAATTGAATAAAGATGAGAAGTAATGGAAAAGAAGAAGTTCAGAGAGAGAAACAGTTCTAAAGGGGGTGATCGGGGGAGAGAGTAAGCAAGGGATGTTAGATGCATGCACGCCTAGCCTGTCCTGAGGAGGACAGCTCCTGTGGACCCCGATGTACACAGGAGCCCAGAAAGACACGGTGGTCGGCCAATCACAGGCCGAGACGTCACAAGGCAGCAGGTGTCACGTGACACAGCCAGACACGCTGGCCAATCAAGAGCGTGAGAAAGCGCGAGCCTCCGAGCGAGGGAGGCAGCACATGCATACACACGCACACACTACCACCACACTGCCTACATCGTTCTTTCTCCTTAACTTTATACAATTCATGTTATATTCTATTAATGATATAAAACACTTCCCGTTGTCACAGACGAAAATAAAGACCACCACTGGACTGTCTGTGACAAGACGATTGCTAGGAAAGAAAGAACAACATTCTCTGATAACTGTAGCCCATTTCGATGTCCCTGGCGAGCGCTAGTGGCTACCGAGAGGCGATTCTGCCAACGCTGGTAGGCGTCACAATATATATATAGAACAAGGGAGTGCAACAACTCTGTGACAGCACTAATAACAGTAACTCAAAACAGTACTTCCTTAGCCAAAGTAACAGCCAAACTGGGTTGTGCAATATGCATCAGCCTAGGCTAAAACAATATGTGAATAATTGCTAAAGCTAATAAACACAATGCTGTCTTTCTTACTAATAAAGTCTAGCAGTGGCATAAACGGTACAGGCTGCCTAGGCAGAGCTCAAGCATGCTCGTAGCCTACTGTCTCCCCTGAACAGATTTCCCTTATCTTACGTTAAGTGACTAGGAGGCTCTCTTGGTAAGTCCAGATCTCAAGTATCTGGTCTTACCCTGGCGCTCCTCAAAGGTTAACAAAATGAGGTAGCAAGCATACAAGCAAGAGTAGGCAAAAGCCCTTCGCTTGTATACTGCTAAATTCGCAAAGGAAAATATGCACAAGGGTTACAGGCTACCTAGCTTCGTCGAAGTCGTACAGGCTCTGACTTGCCATATACATAACTCAGACAATGACCAAAGATGTCCACTGTCTAGCATTAAATAGTAATAAAGAACAACCAAATAATTAGAAGCACCCAATAATATGAATCCATGTGACTAGGACTCTAATAATCCCTAAAGCTAGTGCAAAACATATATGTGAGAACAGGCGCTGGTAATACGACTGGCCGACTATGGAAGTCGTATGCTAGAACCAGAAGGGATGGATAATTGAATAAAGATAAGAAATATTGGAAAGAAGGAGTGCAGAGAGAGGAACAGCAGTAAAGAGGGTTAGATTGGGGACAGAATGCGACGTCTAGGACCAAACGCACCATACCATGCTCTAAGGAGAGAAGAGGGAAGGAGCCCCCCACCACCGGGCTAGGATAGCGGCCACCAACCACAGGCCACTACGTCACATGAAAAGCAGGCGTCATATGACACGCCAGGCCCGCCGTCCAATAGGGAGCGGGTGGTCCCACCTGAGCGAGGAATGCACACGTACATACACACACACACACTACCACCTCGCTCTGCCCTCTCTCTCTCCTTGCAACTAACACACTACATATCTTATAACACTATCAATGATATAAAATACTTCCAAGTGTCACAGACAAGAATAAAGGCAAACACTGATCTGTCTGTGACAACATGAATACTAAGAAAGAAAGAACATCGTTCTACGATTATTATAGCCCATTTCACTGCCCTGGCGAGCACTAGCGAGTCACAAGTACATTCTGGCAAGCTGGCCAGCGTAACAAGTCACACTGAGAGGGGCAATTTTGGTGAGTGTTGGGGCAATTTTTGAACAAATAAAGTTCTATAATTACTTTTTTTGACTGAGAGAAAGTTGTATATACTTGTGCACGATATGATTGATAATCCCATCAATTTACAAAAGTAAATTGGTGTGATAAATAATTTGTTTTTGTATATTGTCATCTCGATTGTACACACAAAGATTTGAGTAACATATTGTATGAGCTGCTGTGGCCTAGTCAGTAAGGTGACAGATTGGATATCTCAAACTATGACAGGGCAGTGGGATCGAATCCAGGAGGGGGTTATGGGGAAGGTTTTATAATGTTTAGAACATTTTTGATAAATTTTGTTTTTACAAGATCATGTCATTGTATTCAAGCAATATGAATTATTCATAGAATATATCATATTGCAAGAATACAATGACATGACCTTGTATTATTTTTTTTATTATCATCTTATAAGTAGGTTGGACAGGATTTATTGAAACATAATGATTTTTTTACAATAAGATATATAAATATTGGCTATAACAAACATATATATATTGATATAGTGAACAAAAAGGCATATCACATGGAAATCTTTGAAACTTATAAACTAAATAATAAAAGACATATTTATATAATGAAAAAAGGCATATCACAGGAACATCTTTGTATCTAAAATTATGAGGTAGTGTGATCAGTTCAGTTAGGTCTAAGCTAGGTCAGATAAGGTAGGGCACGAGTCCAGGGAAGGGGGCGGCACTCAGTAGTGCTTATACATATGGTAGTCCCTGAAGCAGTCCCCCAAGCAGAGTGCAACCTTGCACTCGTGGCACATTGTGGTGAATTTTTTGGTTGTTGGGGCTGTCCTGGAGGTGTTTATGCAGACGTGACACTTCAGCTACCTGTGACGAGTGCCAACCAGTTCCGTGTGGATTGGGAAGTGTCTTTCTGCCCCCACCTGGATGCGGTCAGGGACGTGATCCCCACGCCATGACGTACGCCTGTGAGTCGGGGTGCCATACTTCGTCAGGAGTTGATATGACACGTTGTAGATAAATTCCCTGAATTTGAGTTTTTGATTTGGTGCCATATCTCTCTTGACCAACCACAAGTTGTAGGCGTTGAGCATCGTGATTTCAACTAGGTGGAGGAAGAGCTTGTGATACCACTTCACAGTCTTCCTCAGACACTCAACGCCTGCCAGTTGACAATCCGACTTGTCCACCAGGCGCATGTTCTTGGTGTAGTCCACTACCAAGTCAAAGGAGTACAAAGGAGTACAAAGGAAATCAAGCAACAACAGATCTAGTGACCCTTCTAGGTTGCTTGTCCTCCAAAACACTGAGGATCAAGTGTCCAAACAGTGGTTTAGAGTGGGTAAGGGAACATTGGAAAGGGAATTACTCCCCTGGAACTAATGTCCGTGGCAGGATTAGGAAGTTAGTAGGGGACAGAGGGGTTAGTAACTGAGGGGGGGATAAAATAAAGTTATTCATTTACAAACGCAGTCAGTCGCGGGTTTGATGCGAGATATTTGTCTAGGTGGAGTTTAAATGAATCAACAGTGATGCAGTCTATAACGTTTCGGGGAAGCCCATTCCACAAGTTGACAACTCGATTGAAGAAGAAATTCTTAGATTCGTGTGAGTTAAAAGATTTACCAATAATTTTGCAACCGTTTCCCCGCGTGTAATTAGATTGGTCGATAGTGAAGTACTTACTACAGTTCATATTGTCGATGCCTTTGATGTTTTTGAACACTTGAATTAAGTCACCTCTTAATCTGCGCTGGGTTAAAGGAAATAGATTTAATTCTCTAAGACGCTCTTCGTATGGTTTGTTCTTTAGGCTAGGTATCATTTTGGTAACTCTACGTTGAACTCGTTCTAGCTTGTTTATATCTTTTTGGTAATAAGGGCACCAGGATTGAACGCATCCATACGCATGGATTGAACGCATCCATAAGTCGGGCTTATGGATGATCTTCTTTGTTCGGTAGTGGACTTTACCAGAGTCCACCTGGGCACCTGTGTGGAGTGTCGAAAGCAGGTGAACGTCTCTTTTGTCTTTCCACTTCAGGGCTACCACTTTCCCGGACTTTTCCAGTTGTTTGTATTTCTGCCCCCTTCGTCGCCTTCTTCGGATATGCCTCTCGCGGTGTTCCTGGACCAGTTTGTCATCAGAAGGTGTGTCGCTGGAGGAGGGATCTGAAAGAGGAATGACATTATCTGCGAACTTGGGCATAAACTTTCTTGTCTTTCTGACAGTCCCACGTGACCCTGTTTGGTTGTCATGAAGAAACTGGCAGAGCAGGAGAAGTATACCAATTGTCAGTATACAAGACGTGGCCATTGCCCAGGTAAGGTGCCAACATTTTCCTGACGAGCCCATGGGGTCATTGGCAGCGACTTTTGGTATGTCAATGTCAGTTCCTGTATACACGATCATGTCCAGCACTATACCTGTCTCACAGTCGCACAACACGAAGAACTTGATTCCAAACCTATGCCTCTTCAAGGGAATATACTGCTTGAAAACAAGACGTCCTTTGAAGAGCACAAGCGACTCATCAATCACCAAATTGAGGAAGGGGTAAAAGTATTTCTTGTACCTCGCCAACAACATGGTGAACACCTCCTGAGGTTTCCATATCCTGTCGATCCTGTTAGGATTTTCGTTGTCTGCAAAGTGCATAAATCTTAGCAGCAACGAAAATCTGTCACGAGTCATGTACTTATTGAAAGTTGGGGTGGCGATGAGAGGGTCGTGCTTCCAATAATATTGTAGCATATGCTTCTTGCAAAAAGGTATGAGGAACAACAAGGCAAAGAACGTCATGAACTCATTCACAGTCGTATCAACCCAGCCTCGTATTCTCGCTTTTGGAGAAAGGACGTCCAGTTTGCCAAACACCCACCTGTAGTAGGCGTTTGTTTGGGCAACTATGTACGTCATAATCTCCATGTCTAAAAAAGCGAGGAAGAAATCCATCTCGTTTGTGTCGTCGTCACAGGGCCAGTCAGCAGTTGTACCTGACCTACCAGCATCAAACTGGGGCATGTCAGGCACAAAATCAGCCCCGTCAGACCACACAAACGTATGAATGTTGGCGTTGCGGATTGGATTCTCGTCTGCGTGTGCGCCACCATCAGACAAATTACTGTCCTGATCGCGATACTACGTTTCATCATCACCCTCCTCACCACTAGAAGGATGCCCTTCTTTATTATCTTCACCTTCGTCTGACTCACTGCCACTATCCACTCCCCGCCCCCCCACCCACGCTCCCGTGCTTCAGCGTCGTCGTCGTACTCCTGGCTGTCAACATCCTGGGAATCCCCAAACAGCAGGGCGTCGTATTTTGATGGTGTTAGGGTCCTCATCCGTCTACTAACACGTGCAGGCGTCTTGTGGGCAGGGGCAGAAGGGCCGGGAAGGGCGGCGTCAGCAGGTCCAGCAGTGGTTGGTGGTGCAGAGGTCCTGGACGCAGGCAATATTATTGTTGTCCCTGTCGCCCCTTTCCCTTGGGCAGGGGCAGAAGGGCCGGCAGGGACAGAAGGACCAGCAGGGGCGGCTTCGGCAGGGGCGGCGTTGGTAGGTCCAGCAGTGGTGGGTGGTGCAGAGGTCGTGGACGCAGGCAATATAATTATTGTCTTTGTCGCCCCTTTCCCTTTCCCTTTGCCTTTCCCTTTCCCTTTCCCTTTCCCTTGGGCAGGGGCAGAAGGGCCGGCAGGGGCGGCGTCGGCAGGGGCAGCAGAAGCGGCTGATGGTGGTGGTGGTGGTGGTGGTGGTGGTGGTGGTGGTGGTGGTGGCAGGGTGACAGTGGCAGGCGTACAATTTTTTTTACCTACGCCAGTTCCTTTTCTTCTAGTGGGCCCCGCAGGTCCTGTAGCCCCAGGGCGCCCTCCTGCGTCGGTACTACTGGTGGCAGGGGTGGCAGTGGTGGTAGTGGTGGTGGTAGTGGTGGTAGCAGTTGCCTGGGTGGTGGTGGCAGTGTCCCCAAAGGCCAATGACCTCTGTGCACTGCCCCTGCTTGCACGTGTTTTACGTACTTTACGTGCGGGTGCTTCGTCTTCCGAGCTATATGGGAGTGTCGTAATGGTAGCTTGGGTTTCTGGCAGCCACCCTCTGCCTTCCACGGCCGCTGACACCACCAGAAGGAGGGCTGGATGTGTCATCAGGGCGCGAGCGTGAGGGACGTGTGGGCTCCATAGCTAGTGCTTGTGTACTGGTGTGTACTGCTTGTACGCGCGCGGCCCGAGCGTACGGGGTGATGGTATCGAGAGTTGCCAAGTAGTACTACACCCACACTAATATGTAGCCGCCTACTGTAAGCCCGCGGTTTTGGTACGCATTTAAAAACCTGGATCTTAAGAGTCTTCCCGCAGTCGCCCAGGGAAACTCTTAAGAGTCTTTGGGCACTTGCCGGGTTAAACAGTATCAAACCGCAGTATTTTTGTTTGACGACTTGACTGACTATGAGAAAGAAAAAAAGAAAATTAACACCAAATATAATAGTTTTGGCTGTTTTATCACTTCCAAAGACATATTAAGAACTTTGAAGCATACATTTAATTGTGTATATTTAGTAATGATGACTAAAAATATAGGAATTCGTCTCTCGTTTGACACCCTGCTTCCCTATCTTGTTTGTCCTATAGGTATTGGATTAAGTGGGTAGAGAGGGCTAATGTATCGCAGGTCTACATTAATTGTTTGCTTCCCTATCTTGTTTGTCCTATAGGTATTGGATTCAGTGGGTAGAGAGGGCTAATGTATCGCAGGTCTACATTAATTGTTTGCTTCCCTATCTTGTTTGTCCTATAGGTATTGGATTCAGTGGGTAGAGAGGGCTAATGTATCGCAGGTCTACATTAAAAAACAAAATGCAAAAAACATACTCGCCTGGTTAGGAACATAGGTGTAGGACTATAGTTTATTCACTGTAAGTAGGCGAGAAATCATGACCTCTAACCTCTGTAACTAAAAAACGACTAAAGCAATCGAGCTAATATTTCTACCATTTGGGAAAAGTCAGTCGAGGAATAGATGTGGAAATGTACAGCCAATTTGTTCAGGCCATTTTTGAGTTACAGAGGATAGAGGTAATGATTTCTCGCCTACTTACAGTGAATAGACTACAGCCGCTTTCCCAGCACCACCACCAATATCCTCCCCGCCCCCGTCCCATCAAAAGAGACCGTGCTTGCGCCTAAAGGGTACATCAGACAGTCAGGAGTGTGAGCTAGAGTCACTAGGAGTAGGGGACAATTCAGACTCGCGGGCCTATTCGCAGTGAAAATCGATGATTCCTAGCAACTTCTGTTAGACTCCCACTAGCTCGCTGTGAAAATCGATGACTCCTAGTGATTCTAGCAACTCCTAGTGACTCCTGTTAGACTCCCACTAGCTCGCACTCCTGACTGTGTGATGTACCCTTAATGCATCAGTGATTGGGTGCAGGCGTTAGGCTGATGTCAGGCAGAATGCACGCACGTGTATCACAGTTACATACAACCAGATAGAGAGAGTGAGAGAGTACAAAGGAGTACAAAGGAAATCAAGCAACAACAGTTCTGGTGACCCTTCTAGGTTGCTTGTCCTCCAAAACACTGAGGATCAATTGTCCAAACAGTGGTTTAGAGTTGGTAAGGGAACATTGGAAAGGGAACTACTGCCCTGGAACTAACGTCTGTGGCAGGATTAGGAAGTTAGTAGGGGACAGATGGGTTAGTAACTGAGGGGGGGATAAAATAAAGTTATTTATTTACAAACGCAGTCAGTCGCGGGTTTCATGCAAGATATTTGTCTAGGCGAACTTTAAATGAATCAACGGTGCTGCAGTCTATAACGTCTCGGGGAAGCCCATTCCACAAGTTGACAACTCGATTGAAGAAGAAATTCTTAGATTCCTGCGAGTTAAAAGATTTACCGATTATTTTGCAACCGTTTCCCCGGGTGTAATTAGATTGGTCGATAGTGAAGTACTTACTACAGTTCATATTGTCGATGTCTTTGATGATTTTGAACACTTGAATTAAGTCGCCTCAATTTAAAACTATTAAAAATAATAATTAAAAGGTTATTATGTTCTTATTAGAATAAATTTATTTTATTTTAAAAATGTATTTTAATTTTATAAAATATTATAATTTAATTTGATATTTAAAATCTGCGCTAGGTTAAAGGAAATAGATTTAATTCTCTAAGACGCTCCTCGTATGGTTTGTTCTATAGGTTAGGTATAATTTTGGAAACTCTATTTTGAACTCGTTCTAGCTTGTCTATATCTTTTTGGTAATGAGGATTGAACGCAGTATTCCTGAAGAGGGCGGAATAATAATTCTTGTAATATCCAAGTTGCCTATGTCTTGTATTTCTTATTTTTCCGTTTTAACTTCTTGCCATATTCACCTGTTTCTCTTTTTGGCTATATATATTTGTTTCAACCATAAAATAGGGAATGTGTGTGTTTGTGTATACATAATAGTGTGTACATGTGTACATAAATAAACAACATCCTGTTGAGAATGTGGATTCTTACTCATGGGCGTTATTATGTGTACATGTGTTCGTGAGTGGGTATATCTGAATGCGTGCATATCTATTTATTACCCCCCCCCCCCTTTATCTCTCTCTCTCTCTCTCTCTCTCTTTCTTTCTCTCTTTCTGTCTTTCTCTATCTCTTTCTTTCTGTCTTTCTCCCTCTCTCTCTCTCTCTCTCTCTTTCTTTCTTTCTTTCTTTCTTTCTCTCTCTCTCTCTCTCTCTCTCTCTTTGTTTTGACTCGTGGCAAAGCATTAGATCATCGTGAGAAAAGATCAACCCACATCAAGGCTACATCAACTGTGCATGGCCGTGATACGGATCTAGAAGTTTTCGATTCCATATATTTTCGGTGTGAGTGTCCTAGGTTCGAGTCCTTGGAGTGCCACATGTATTTGTTGATTTCATTGAGTTTAGAAGTGAAGTTGGTTGGTACAAAAAAAAACAAAAAAAAACACGTATAATAATTATCTCAAGGCTGACATTTGTATTATGTTTGTACCATTTTAAAGTGTGTAGATTTGTTAGAATATTTTGATATTGGAAATGCGATAACTTGTAGCTAAAGGAAATAGTATGCACGATTCTAGTCATTTGCTGTAGGCCTATGTATTCTTTATTTTATTTGTACCATTTTATATCGTCTAGATTTGTTCGAATATTTTGATCTTAGAAATACGATAACTTTGGCTAAAGTTAGTCACCAGCAGTATATATTCTTTATTTTGACATGATATATATTTCACCAGATGTTTCTGAATATATGTTATCAGTATTTAACTTTCTTAAATTCTTGCACATAGGGATTATAGCCTACGTATACACCTACACAAGTCATTATAGCCTACGTATACACCTACACAAGTCATTATAGCCTATGTATACACCTACACAAGTCATTATAGCCTAGGTATACACCTACACAAGTCATTATATCCTACGTATACACCTACACAAGTCATTATAGCCTATGTATACACCTACACAAGTCATTATAGCCTACATATACACCTACACAAGTCATTATAGCCTACGTATACACCTACACAAGTCATTATAGCCTACGTATACACCTACACAAGTCATTATAGCCTATGTATACACCTACACAAGTCATTATAGCCTAGGTATACACCTACACAAGTCATTATAGCCTACGTATACACCTACACAAGTCATTATAGCCTACATATACACCTACACAAGTCATTATAGCCTACGTATACACCTACACAAGTCATTATAGCCTACGTATACACCTACACAAGTCATTATAGCCTATGTATACACCTACACAAGTCATTATAGCCTAGGTATACACCTACACAAGTCATTATAGCCTACGTATACACCTACACAAGTCATTATAGCCTATGTATACACCTACACAAGTCATTATAGCCTACGTATACACCTACACAAGTCATTATAGCCTACGTATACACCTACACAAGTCATTATAGCCTACGTATACACCTACACAAGTCATTATAGCCTACGTATACACCTACACAAGTCATTATAGCCTACGTATACACCTACACAAGTCATTATAGCCTACGTATAGACCTACACAAGTCATTATAGCCTACGTATACACCTACACAAGTCATTATAGCCTACATATACACCTATACAAGTCATTATAGCCTATGTATACACCTACACAAGTCATTATAGCCTATGTATAAACCTACACAAGTCATTATAGCGTACGTATACACCTATACAAGTCATTATAGCCTATGTATACACCTACAAAAGTCATTATAGCCTACGTATACACCTACACAAGTCATTATAGCCTACGTATACACTTACACAAGTCATTATAGCCTACGTATACACCTACACAAGTCATTATAGCCTATGTATACACCTACAAAAAGTCATTATAGCCTACGTATACACCTACACAAGTCATTATAGCCTACGTATACACCTACACAAGTCATTATAGCCTATGTATACACCTACACAAGTCATTATAGCCTACGTATACACCTACACAAGTCATTATAGCCTACATATACACCTACACAAGTCATTATAGCCTACGTATACACCTACACAAGTCATGATAGCCTATGTATACACCTATACAAGTCATTATAGCCTACGTATACACCTATACAAGTCATTATAGCCTACGTATACACCTACACAAGTCATTATAGCCTACGTATACACCTATACAAGTCATTATAGCCTACGTATACACCTACACAAGTCATTATAGCCTACGTATACACCTACACAAGTCATGATAGCCTATGTATACACCTACAAAAAGTCATTATAGCCTACGCACCTACACAAGTCATTAAATACTTATTCACATATTCTCACTTTTACACACATTCACACCATATACTAATCCACACATACTATAGTCTATTCGCTGTAAGTAGGCGAGACATCATGACCTCTAACCTTTGTAACTCAATAACGACTAGAGTAATCGAGCTAATATTTCTACCATTTGGGAAGAGTCAGTCAAGGAATACATGATAAGAAATACAGCCAATTTGCTGTAGCCCTTTAGGAGTTACAGAGGATAGAGGTCATGATTTCTCACCTACTTACAGTGAATAGACTATAGTGTATGTGAGGGTTAGTATATGGTGTGAATTTATGCAAAAGTGAGAATAGGCTGATGTGTAATATGTATTTAATGACTTGTGTAGGTGTAGACATTTAATCCATAAGTGCAAGAATTTAAGAAAGCTAAATACTGATAACATATATTCAGAAAAATCTGGTGTAATATACAGTAAGTATATCATGTCAAAATAAAGAACATATACAATATTAAATATACACACAGGCAGCCACTCACACACACAGTCACAAACACGAAAGTTCCCGCATACATAATGCCGGTACTTAAGGGGAGACGGTCATATTTCTGGTCCCCTTTCTCCCTCGCGTTTAGTCCCATTATGTTTTTTAAATGTAGACGTTCGGCCCATTTATTTGGCGATTTTAGGACCTTTTGTCCCATTTCGTTATACATTTTAAGACCTATCGTGCCATTAAGGGGTAATTTGTTCCTGGCGAGCGATAGCGAGCCTGTAATTTTAAGGAGAATCGGCCTTCGGCTGGGACATTTTTCTACCGAAAAATGTACAGATTTATCTTGAGGGGGGGTCTAGAGGATGTTTTTCTAAGCTTGAGGGATGTCTAGCAAGGAAACTAAGAATTTATGAATGAATACATTTATTGGCCAAAATATCAGTGAGTGTCACCTTAATATTACTCACAACCACATACTGTAAACTCATAACAACTACAACCTACATCATGCTTCTCCTCCTATATACCTTCATCCATCCACATCATATTACTCACAACCACATACTGTAAACTCATAACAACTACAACCTACCTCATGCTTCTCCTCCTATATACCTTCATCCATCCACATCATATTTTCGCACATTCAAGATAATTATTACACAAATTCCCACACAAACACAATACACTCTTAAATTAAGGACTGTACTGGAAGAATGCAGCTGCAAAGTACAAACGTCTTGCTCCAGTTGCCATGTATTACATACTGTAAGTATGCCAACGTTATCTTCACCAGTGGAACGATTATTTTCAGTTACTGGAAAGATATTTCAATCTTAGCTTAACAGGCTAAGTTTGAAACTAATCTTCTGCAAATTGAATGAGTATGCTTGATTACTATGACATAATAACATATGAGAACATAAGAAGATGGGAGTCTGCAGAAAGCCGATTGGCCCACACAAGGCAGATCCCTCTCACACCCAAACCTAATTATAAGGCATCATTATAGGCCCAACTCACTAACACCATGAAGACCGACCTCACCAAAACGGTCAGAGGTCGGCTTAATACTGCGGAGAGCCGATTAGCCCACATCGCGCAGATCCCCCTCACACCCAACCCAATTTCGTCCATATATTTATATAATTTTTGTCTTAAAGCTCTCTATCGTTCTTGATCCCACTATAGCACTCGGTTGCCTATTCCACCATCTACAACTCTGTTACCAAATTAATATTTGCCTATATCTTTTCTGAAACTAAATTTATCTAATTTAAAACCATGTGTTCGAGTGATTTCGCTATCACTGAGCTTCAGTACATCTTTCATGTCCCCTTTATTTATCCCACTAACCCACTTGAACACCTCTATCATATCTTCTCTAAAGGGTACTTCACACAGTCAAGAATGCGAGCTAGAATCACTAGGAGTAATGATTCCTGGTAATTCCTGGGAATACGACCGCGAATGTCTGCAATTCCCTGTGCACTCACAACACCGTAGGAACCAGAGGGAGTGTACCTGCGAATCACTGGGAGTCACTTGGAATCACTGGGAATCACCAGGAATCATCGGGATAAAACCAGGAATGAAGTGCGAGTTATTGAAAAGTTGAAAATTTCGGATTACTGTAATATACGAGTCGATAGGAGTAATATAGGAATCACTGGGAATTAGATAAGAGTCACTGGGAGTAACCGAGCATCACTGGGATTTGTTAGGAATAAGATGTGAGTATGCCAGGCATGGCCCCCATTGTGCACAGCCCCTATATAAGGGGCCCCCAAGCTGTGCCAAGCCTCATGCACACTCACCACCGACCCACGGACACTATAACTACAGTCCTCTAATATCATCATTAAGTATTATGACTATATTCATACATCATAAGAACATAAGAACACAAGAACATAAGAACATAAGAACATAAGAAAATGGGAGTCTGCAGAAAGCCGATTGGCCTGAGCAAGGCAGATCCCTGTCCCACACAACCCCAATTACAAAGCCCAATTATAGGCTCAACACTCTAATACCCTGAGGATCATCTTACCAAAACGGTTAGAGATTAACGCAGGATTACGGGGGTCTGCAGAGCGCTGATTGGCCCAACCCTGCTGATCCCCCTTCACACACAACCCTTCTCGTCCATATGCTTATCCAATTTTATCTTAAAGCTCCCTATCGTTTTTCATATCCCCTCATATCCCCTCTAACTCTGCGTCTCTCTAACGAATGTAAGCCTAATTTCTTCAACCTTTCTTTATACGGAAGATTTCTAATATTATAGATAATTTTTGTCATTCTACGTTGTACTCTCTCCAATGAATCTATGTCCATTCTGTAATAAGGACACCAAAATTGAACAGCATAATCCATATGGGGTCTCACTAATGACAAGTAAAGTTTTAAGATAACATCAGCAGTTCTGTTACTCACACTCCTAGAGATGAACCCGAGAATCCTGTTTGCCTTGTAGTCCAGTAAATCTAGCAATAATTTAACTGGACCTAGAACAAAGGTTTTTTGGCTTTAACTTGTTTATTAGGTCCCTCTGATGAACATATAAAAAGTCTCCAACTTTTGGACACCTGGAAAGTGGTTAATTTACAGCCGAAAAACCTTACAGACAGGCTGAACTGTCTCTTTCACAAGGGGTGACACAGGCACTTTGTGCTTGTATGTGTTTTTTGACCTGTTGTCCCTCTTTTTTATAAAAAAAACAAAACAAACAAAAACATGACGTAGTATGACGTCATTCAGAGCCAATTATGTAATTCATGATAGGAGTTCGTATTCACTTGGATCATCGGTGCTTGCATCAAAGTTGCTATTTTGACAGAGTCCTTTACATTGACCACATGCACTGGAACATTCAAGCTCATTCCGTTTGCAACTACAGCGTTGAGTGTCACAGTTGCCCTTACACTGACATCTGACCAATTTCAGTAGTGAATCAGGAGCCACTGGCGAATCCATCGTCTTCGGTTCAAGCTGTCCCTTCCGCAGACACCAGCCCCATTTCTCGGGGTCCACACAGTTCCCCATCCATTCCTGGACCTGACAATAAACTCGGAACGAGTGGTATTTGGCTGCATCGGTTGTTGGGGGAAGGCTGTGAACTTCAACGGTAGTTGAACTTTTTGCCACCTTGTTGCAAAACTTTGTCTTTCGCAGTCCGTCAAGGGTGTCATTTCCTTTTCCCCCGTACAAATAAACCAAGGCCTTTTCACCAGCTGATGATATCGCGTCTTTACTTCCACTTTGGCAACAGAATGCTTCTATACATTTCAAGAAACCGTTGTCTTCCCTCACTTTCCTCAAGGCAGCCCCTTTACCCATATCTCCCATATGTATTTACCATACAGTCGTGAGGTTGTGTCACATCCACAGAGTGCATGGACACGACAGATGCTTTCACCGAGAGCTTCTGCTACTGAGTTAATATGCCAACATTTCCCACCTTCCTTGCTCGACTTGAAGTACAAATCATTCATCCCTCGTTCCGCATAATGACACAACAGCACCAACAAGTCTGTGTCCTCACCTATCACATATGTCACGGTTTCCCTTGCATGCTCAATTCCCTTCTACGCAATCATGACATCTGCATCTGCTGGCGCATTAACACAGTCAATTCCATTTGCCTTGAATGTTTCACACAATAAGTCAATGAAGTTTTGCTTATTGTCCGAGTTTGACAAGAAGTTTCCTTTTTTGACCGAAGGGGCATGGTTGGAGTGAACATCACCTTTTGACCAAAGACTCCTTTTGATCGTCGATTGTGTGTCATGTCCTTGGTAGTAGGTCCTGATTTATAACCGTCGAATACAACCACCGGGTTGAGAAAGTTTTTGGAAACATGCTTCATGTACATGCTTGCAATGTCCTCAAATGTGTCACCCTTCTTCCATGGAATCCTTTGCAATAAGGAACCACCATCCAGAACATGGGTCACAGTCCTTTCTTCCTCAAATGATTCCAATGACGACTTGGGAACAACAGCAGCTATCTCATCTCCTAGCTGTGGTTTATTGGCTTCCCTGAGCCTCCCCCACTTATCGAACAGAGCAGTAGGGTAGCTAGACAACTCATACGCAAAGACCTCTTCAACACCTAAGTCCCTGTTATTAGCAAAGATGAGGAGCCTCTGGAAAAGGAGCTGTGGGTCGATTGGTACTTTTTCAGCACTGATTGTAACCTTTGCACCCAACGACTCAACTTGATCTTTCTTCCTAAATGAAAAGTCAAAAGCATTGCTACCTTCCATCTTCTGCACAATGTTCATACCAACCTCATACAGTAAATGAGGATTGGCCGAGGCTGGTCCTGTCACACCGTTGGCAATATTCCTGAGTTCATTTGATTCTTGAAATGGATCATAATCCTTGAAGAATGCGAGAACCTTCTCTGTGTCCTTCCTATCTCGTTCACGCCTTGCTTCAGTCATTTCTTTGTGCTGCTCAGAGGTGTGGAAATGCTTCCCTGTCAGTTCTTGCATAACTTCACTCACCTCAGCGCAGGCTGGCATAGCAAGTAACCAGCGCAGGCGTTGCGTTTCCTCCATGCCCCTACCACGTGTCAATCCACCATTCGTTTTCAAAGAGCGCATCAAAACCTGCTCTATAACCAAGTCGCTTGGCCCACAGCCGATCACTTCGGCGGATCACAAATAGACCGGAGTTCAATTGACAGAACATGTCTGGGTTGAGCTGCTCAAGTTCAATCATGTCTTGAATGTACACATGGGCTGACTTGGCATAATTGTTATGACCACACGCTGCAAAGTACGGCAACATCTCCTGGAGTGTTCCGAGGTACAGTAGGAAATCGCCCATTCTCAGTGCCCTCAGGAAGCGACGCAGCAGGTCAATCATGTCCATGTATTGAATCCATAGCTTTCCCATCTTATGCTCTGCTAAGGAGCTCTTCTCAGCTTTAAGTTTTTCAGAAATTCTGTTGAAAACGTCTTTACTGCAGACTTCATCCGGTGAAACGTCTTCACGCAACAGCTTATCCAAAAGATCTGCAGCCTCCTGCGTCTGAAGTCCTTGCATGCGTCACTTTCCTCATCTACCATTGAGAGGTTGACACCGTATGCCCTGCCTAACACAATCGAACTCAAGGCTGTGTCAACCAAGAAGTGGCCTCTGATTGCTCGTGCATAGGCTTTCCCACTCAGCATTTGGGTCACAGCATTTTCAGCGTATATAAGTTCCAAAACCTCCTTAAGCCCAGATGCTTCCATAACATGGCCCATGCATCCCAAAAAGCTCATCACAGAGTGAAAGCCACCAAGGTTCAAAACAATGGGTTTCAGTTCGCTTCCTTCCTTCTCATGAACAATGATCGTCTTCGCTTTCCAATAAAGCGGTTGGTCGAATGTCAACATTGGCGTCGTTCCCTGGCGATGGCTTTCCGTAGCAACGAAGTGAAGTGTTGAGTAAATACAACTCATGTCCGTAGGGTCCATGTCAATCATGGGCAAGAAATGGACGGATGATTTCCCTGGGTGTGGTCCATGGCACACACTCTGCATTAAGCCGGACCAGCCTGGTCGTTTTGGTCGAAGCAACCATGACGTTTTCCACAGTATGTCCAGATTTTCAAGCTTGTCAGATGCTGAAATGGGGTCAAGCTTTCTAAATTCGAGAGGCCCACCCTTCTTGCGAACACTGCGGTAGTATTTGATTTCAATTTGAGCTGCCGTGAAGTTGTTTTCAGGTGACTGCAATCTTGGTATTGATGTTGTGTCTCTTACTTCAGGGGTGACAGCAACAATTATACCCATACCATGGTATGTTCCTCGCCCATCAAGCGTACGCAAGTTGTGATCAACATTGTCTGCAACGAACTGTCCAAACCTGCCTGCAGTGGATATGTTGGTGCCCCTGAAATTGGCAGCACACTTCGAAAACCTCAAAACTTCTGCGTAAGGCAGACAGAAGCCGTTGCTGTGTAAACTGTCCACAAGAAAGCGGGAACCAAAGTGCTGGTGCATTTGAACCGCCAATCCATACTGAATGGGTGCTACAATGGCCCTTGGTCTGGTAAGTTGCACGATACTTTGTCCAATTGATGCAACTTCAAGATCACATGACTTGCCACTGAACGTCTCTTGCAGCAATATACGAAGGGACTGCGGAACGTACGCCACATTCTTTTCCAGCGACCGGAGTTCAGAAGGATCTGGATAGAAATCTCTACAAGTATCAATGTTCTTTATATCTGCTTTGATCAACCGTGCCGCAGCCCTGACTATCTTTCTTTGTTCTGCTTCCTCATCATCAGTCTGTGGTGAGTCTTTGAATTGTTGCAAAATCTTTGCAGCACTTTCTTTGACAGTTACAACATCGCTGCGTCCATGCACGTTACTAATAACCAGTTCATCCCCAAAATATGAAATAAGTTTCTGTTTCATGTATTTTACACTATACGCTTCAACATCAGGGCACAACTGGGACATTCTATCAACGAGATCAACCACTGTAGTCTGTTCATCATCATTGCCACTGACTAGGTCCTCGATTGCGAGTAGAAATGCTTCCTCTCGTGAGGCATCTACTTTGCGACCCTTGCGAGGAGGTTCACTGTCTGCGGAATCACGATATTTGGAGGGGATCTGCCTATGTGTCTGGAAATTTGAGCTGCACTGCTTGTGATATATTGCGTCAGCTGCTGGAAGATCGCGTGCAAAGTTAATTCGGCCTCTAACAGTGTCAGCCCACTCATCAGCCCTGGCATCACATGCAGAAAGTATTGTCCTTTGAAAGTTGAAGGTGCGTACTGGATACACTTCTTCTGAATCATGCTTTGTGTCCAAATAGATTTTTGTACCACAAAAAAAGCAGTTCTCTGTAAAACAAAAGTCTGGTGTCTGAGAACGAAGAGCAGGTTTTTCAGGACGTTTCTTCTGCTTCCCAGGAATTCTATTTGGCTTCGTATTGACATGCTTCTTTCGGCAATCAATGTGCACCGTTTGGCCCTCGGACACGGTAATTGATGGCGTTCCACGTTCAGTACTGGCCTTGTTGATAGTATCTGCTCCCTTCGCCCTCAGCTTGACTGTTTCTCCTTCGTCTAACGTGTTTGAGCAAATGCCGCAGGGATTATGCACCACCTCTTCTTCCATGGCTTCGGTAGATGTCGCACCAATCTGTTGAAACAAGAAACAAGATGATGGGATTAGTATAGGCCTAGGCAAAATGTAATAGACAATAATGTGCAGTAAAGGTAGGGCTTGACCTAGAACAAATTGCAATAGAAGGTTTTTTGGCTGTAAGGTTTTTTGGCTGTAAATTAACCACTTTCCAGGTGTCCAAAAGTTGGAGACTTTTTATATGTTCATCAGAGGGACCTAATAAACAAGTTAAAGCCAAAAAACGTTGTTTGTAATACATTTATAGGGTCTAGGAGCAACCAGAAAAAAGTTATCTGTAAATTGAAGCTTTGGACGGCGGCCATCTTGAATTTATGCAAATTAACCACTTTCCCGGTGTCCAAAAGTTGGAGACTTTTTATATGTTCATCAGAGGGACCTAATAAACAAGTTAAAGCCAAAAAACCTTCTATTGCAATTTGTTCTAAGTCCAGCCCTACTTTGACTGGTCTATTGTTTCGAACGCTTATACACTGTTGTCTGGGCTTCAAATCATTGCTAACAAACACACCTAGATCTTTCTCACAATTCGAGTTTTCTATTTCCATATTAGCTAGTTTATATTTAACATTTGTATGCATCTTTATTTATCTGTATTTAGTTTCTTATATACATAAATTACCTAGATTTAGGTATAACTAAGTAAATTCGTAAATAAGTAAATTCGCAGACGATACTAAAATGGGGAGATCAATTGATTCAGATAGCGATATAGAGTGCCTCCAAAGGGATCTAGATACCTTACATGAATGGTCAGTAAATTGGCAGATGAAGTTTAACATTGACAAATGCAAGGTATTAAAGATAGGGAAGATGCAAACAAATGTTAAATATAAACTAGCTAATTTAGAATTAGAAAATTCAGACTGCGAGAAAGATCTAGGTGTGTTTGTTAGCAATGATTTGAAGCCTAGAAAACAGTGTATAGGCGTTCGTAATAAGGCAAACAGGATTCTCGGGTTCATCTCTAGGAGTGTGAGTAACAGAACTGCTGATGTTATCTTAAAACTTTACTTGTCATTAGTGAGACCCCATATGGATTATGCTGTCCAATTTTGGTGTCCTTATTACAGAATGGACATAGATTCATTGGAGAGAGTACAGCGTAGAATGACAAAAATGATCCATAATATTAGAAATCTTCCGTATGAAGAAAGGTTGAAGAAATTAGGTTTACATTCGTTAGAGAGACGCAGAGTTAGAGGGGATATGATAGAGGTGTTCAAGTGGGGTAGTGGGATTAACAAAGGGGACATGACAAATGTACTAAAGCTCAGTGATAGCGAAAGAACTCGTACCAATGGTTTCAAATTAGATAAATTTCGTTTCAGAAAAGATATAGGCAAATATTGGTTTGGTAACAGAGTTGTAGATGGGTGGAATGGACTACCAAGTGCTATAGTGGGATCTAAAACTGTAGGGAGCTTTAAGATAAAATTGGATAAGCATATGGACGAGAAGGGTTGGGTGTGAAGGCGGATCAGCCGGGTTGGGCCAATCAGCGCTCTGCAGACCCCCATAATCCTGCGTTAATCTCTAACCGTTTTGGTAAGATGATCTTCAGGGTATTAGAGTGTTGAGCCTATAATTGGGCTTTGTAATTGATTGGGGGTTGTGTGGGACAGGGATCTGCCTTGCTTAGGCCAATCGGCTTTCTGCAGACTCCCATTTTCTTATGTTATATTCTTATCTTCCCTATCTTTAATACCTTGCATTTGTCAATGTTAAACTTCACCTGCCAATTTACTGACCATTCGTGTAAGGTATCTAGATCCCTTTGGAGGCACTCTATATCTCTATCTGAATCAATTGTTCTCCCCATTTTGGTATCGTCTGCAAATTTACTTATCCTACTAGTTATACCTAAATCAAGGTCATTTATGTATATAACAAACAACAGAGGACCTAATACAGATCCCTGGGGGACACCACTTTTGTCTGCTCCCCATTCTGACTTCGTACCATTTATGCTGACTCTCTGCTTCCTACCAATTAGCCATGACCTAATCCATCCCAACAACGCCCCACCTATTCCATGCGCCTCAACCTTTCTCATCAATCTCTAATGGGGGACTCTGTCGACTCTGGGGGGGACTCTGGGTACAGAGGTATGGGACCTCTGTATGGGACCATACATTGTTCACATTATTAATTACCTCACCTACAGTAATTTCCTTCTCTACACACAATCACTGGGTGAATACAATGTCTTGTGGGAAATTTTACATCCACTGTGAAGCTCCAGGCATGTGTTTGACCCTATAATTGAAATTAATTAATTTTGTCCTCAAGTATGTCTCTTGTAGGCTATAACTACAGTCCTCTAATATCATCATTAAGTACAATGACTGTATTCATACATCATTACAAACATTAATATAATACGATAAGTCTGTATTATTATGTACCGTAAGGTCATGATATCAATACTTACTTTACTTTACGAAACAAATATATTTAAACTATTGTCTAAATAGAGGATAGTTAATCCTTCCCACCTTCTTCTTTTCATTTGTTACCGAGTTATGTAATATTTCATACGATTACCTAAAATAGGTAACACTTACAGGTTGTGTTAGTTTGCTTAAGTTAGGTAAGGGGAGTTGCAGAACTTCTAGATTATTAACCGGCGACTACAACGGCCCCTAAACAACCAAGCCATGATTACGATTACGCTGGCTCAAAGTTTACCCCGGCGACTACAATGCCCCTCGAAGTAGTAATCCAAACTCCACTCTCCACCACCAAGCGAACTTGACATTTCACAACACATACAAACACGTCTCCACCACTCTCGTTATGTTAGGTAATTAGGGGAGTTGCAGAACTTGTAGACTACAAGTAGGGTATTGTAACATTGACCATACATTGTTCACATTATTTAATTACCTCAACTACCGTAATTTCTTTCTCTACACACAATCACTGGGTGAATACAATGTCTTGTGGGAAATTGTACTTACACAGATTAATACTAGGCCTATTTATAATGTTTGACCAAGAAAAGTTAACTACCCGTATACTGTATATTATACTTTCACGTGAGAAGTATTACAGGTTTATATGAATAATATATTTATTAAAGGGTACTTCACACAGTCAGGAATGCGAGCTAGAATCACTAGGAGTAGCGGAAAATTCTGATTCCTGGGCCTATTCGCGGTGAAAAATCGATGACTCCTAGTGACTCTAGCGATATCCTAGTAATTCCTGTTAGACTCCCAGTGACTCCAAACCACCCGCGGGTGATTGGCCCTGTCCGACAAAATGTTCACCGTGTTTAAAGTTCTCACCACCAATCGGACCATTCCCAGTGACTCCCAGTTGATTCCCAGTGATTCCCCAGTGACTCCCTGTGAATCCTGGTGATTCTCGGTGATTCGTATCTGATTCGCGGACAGGTTTCGATTTCAGTTTCAGTTCTCACCAGAATCACCAGGACTCACTGGGAGTCACTGGGGATCACTGGGAATCACTGGGAATGGTCCGATTCACGGCGAGAACCTTAAACACGGTGAATATTTTGTCGGACAGGGCCAATCGGCCGGGACTGGTTTGGAGTCAACAGGAATCACTAGGATATCGCTAGAGTCACTAGGAGTCATAGATTTTCACTGCGAATAGGCCCAGGAATCCGATTTTTCAGCTACTCCTAGTGATTCTAGCTCGCATTCCTGACTGTGTGAAGTACCCTTTACTCTCTAACAAATGCAAGCCTAGTTTTTTCAACCTTTCTTCATATGGAAAATTTCTAATATTATGTATAATTTTTGTCATTCTTCGTTGTACTCTCTCCAAGGAATCTATGTCCATTCTGTAATAGGGACACCAAAAGTGGGCAGCGTAATCCATTATGTGGTCTTACTAACGCTAGATAAAATTTTAAGATTACGTCTACAGTTCTATTACTCATACTTCGAGATATAAATCCGAGAACTCTATTTGCTTTATTTCGAGCACTAACGCATTGAATTCTTGGTTTCGAATCACAGTTGACGATGACTCTCAAATCTTTTTCATTATCCGAGGTTTTATATTCACGTTATCTAATCTATATCCTGCATTTTCTATCGATTTTATAAATGTTACTACAGTGCAGTTATCTACATGCACTTCATGCATTCATCTACATTGAACTTGTTTAACGTAATTTCGTAAACTAATATATCCAATGTTATACAAACCTAAGTTCATGTAAATATAGTCTTGGGGTACCTGAATCTATCTCATACCGGCATCTTAGTTGTTAGTTGGCTTGACACAAACAAATATCTGTACATAAATATATATTGTGTTGATCACTACTGTTTGTTACCTGCTTACTACGGAAATCTTTGGGCCTACTTAAGCTGAAGAAATCGATTAAGAGCGCCTGGAATAGCATAAATGTAATTGTTGTATTGAAGAACAGTTCAGACTTATTCTTTGACTACAGTGCATCAATTCCTTCCTATGTCAAGTAGTATGGCTTACAATTTATACAAATCAATATGAAACTATACAAAATTGGTTAACTTCTTGACTGTCAGAGGCTTTTCCTGGGCGTAATATAGTTTTGTTATGTTTAAGTGAATAGAAGAATGCAATGTAAACTAATATGGAAGGATTTACTCCAGTTTTAACTTCTATATAAAATTAGTCATTCCTAACAGTAATAAAATTGCCTAATGTTATCCAGATTATATTTATAAGAACGTCATTTTCAGGAAGAGGTTAATATGAAAAACATATTATATTAGACTGTCATCTTCATTCAAGAGGAAAATCCACGTAAACAATAGTAATCCTGACTAATTGCAGTAAAATCGGCAAAATATAATAAACAAAGGTTAAATCCGCAAAACTAGTAAAAGTTAATTGATTAACTTAACTGATTAAGTTTGAAAATTTACTTAACTTAACTAGATTATTTTACTAAATGTGTTAACTTAACTTAACTTAGTTGATGAAATTTTAAAATTAACTTAACTAGTTAATTTGTGCAGCTAATTGACCCAACTCTGATATATATATATATATATATACCGGTATATATATATATATATATATATACTGTAATTTTGATTATTTTGTATATATTTTTTCAGTATGAATGTTCAACCAGAATATGGCATCGTTGTTGTTGTTGTTGTTCCCTAAGCTGCCTGGCCGAACAGCCCGAGTCCCTGAGGAAGGCCATGGCCCGATCGGGCTTTCCCATAGAGCTCTCATTGAGTGTAGATTGTGTTGATGGTGTACGTGGTTGTGTGAAATGCAGTCTTCTATGATGTGTTTGATGGTATGGGGTGCAGTGTTACATCCCGGGCAGGTGTCGACGACGGAGTCATCCAGTCTCTTCTGATAGCTCAGAAGAGCTGGATGGTGTCCGCATCTCAGCCTGGCCAGGTGGACTCTGTCCTCGCGAGGAAGGGAGGATTCTGAAGGTTGGATTTCGGGAGGTCGTGCTTGCAGCTGCGTGTTGTCTATGAGTGAGTGGATGGATCGACGAGAGATATGAGTATGGATGTGCTATTGGAAGTTGGTTCGGGGTAGGCAGGGAGGGAGAGAGGACAGTATTTGTGTGTGGTACTGTGTGCTGGGTGTTGTTTTGATATGGGTGTGTTGCCATGTAGTGTAGTGGGTGGTTTTTGTTCGTAGAGGCTGCTGCCAGAAATTGGGTGCCTCTCATGTCCAGATGGTCTTTGACTTTGAGGATTTTGGTTTCTTGATGTAGGTGATCTGTGGGTGTAGTAGCTGCACAGCTACTACACCCACAGATCACCTACATCAAGAAACCAAAATCCTCAAAGTCAAAGACCATCTGGACATGAGAGGCACCCAATTTCTGGCAGCAGCCTCTACGAACAAAAACCACCCACTACACTACATGGCAACACACCCATATCAAAACAACACCCAGCACACAGTACCACACACAAATACTGTCCTCTCTCCCTCCCTGCCTACCCCGAACCAACTTCCAATAGCACATCCATACTCATATCTCTCGTCGATCCATCCACTCACTCATAGACAACACGCAGCTGCAAGCACGACCTCCCGAAATCCAACCTTCAGAATCCTCCCTTCCTCGCGAGGACAGAGTCCACCTGGCCTTTAATGATTTTTAGGGCTTTGTTTTGAATAGTCTGTAAGATCTTGTGATGTGTTTCAGCTAGGTTAGAAGCCCAGGCTGGGCTTGTGTATTCCATCACTGATCTTATGTATTGTTTATAAACTGTGGTGGTGGTTTGTTTGTTGTGTCCAAATTTTGTGTGAGCAAGTGACCTGAGGGCGTTAAGTCTGGGTGTCAGTTTCTTTTTCGTGTTTGTGGTGTGCTGTTTGAATGTCATATGAGTATCGTATGTTACTCCTAGGATTTTGCGGCGTCTATGCCGTGGGACTACGTCACGGAGCTGACAACCGTGGGTGGCTGCCGACCCTCCACGGCCGGAGGCAGGATCGAAGACCAGTTGTCGTGAATCCTAGCTGGTATATATACCGTAGTTTGAATTTCCCAGGTTCACGACAGCTGGTTCCTTTTTGTTTATACGCATTACTTTATTTATCTTTGTTGATAAATATTACTGTGGTTGCACCAATTATATCTTAGTTTATTTTCCCTTATTATTTAATCACGGGGGACGATATAGAATCCTTAAATATATTTTATATTGTCACGATAAAAGGGAATCTCAGACACACTTCACACAGACTTCGTCCCGCTAACAACAAACCACCAGTTGCTGCCACATAACACCAGAACTTCCCTGATATTCACCTACTGACATGTCAATCACCTAACCTACACTCTTTGCATCACAGCTAAGTTCCTTTAATACTAAAAGTACTTCATAGATATTACTGGGACTACCACAGATAACCTACATATACAATTTAACACGTAAGTCAACCGCCGACCGGTATAATTTTTATAGCCTAGGCCAATTCATCTTTCCAGGTTTAATTATTTAATTTATATCCGTTTCTCCTCTACCCCCTAGGACGGGTGGACGGGTGTCCACTCACTCCACTGGATCGCCCAGTTCTACACAAAAGCAGACAAGTCAGGCCTAATACCCCCCCAATTCTTATCAATATATAACAGACGGCCCAGTATCCTGGTCACGGCACCAATTATATCCTGTTTATTAAAACAGGATATAATTGGTGCCGTGACCAGGATACTGGGCCGTCTGTTATATATTGATAAGAATTGGGGGGGTATTAGGCCTGACTTGTCTGCTTTTGTGTAGAACTGGGCGATCCAGTGGAGTGAGTGGACAAATATTGAGGGGCGCATATGTCCGTGATTTTCCGCTGGACCGTCCAGTGCAGTGCCCTGCTTTTTTTGGGTTAAGCAGTTCTATAGACCAGGGGCAAGGGTGGACACTGTCAGGCAGACCTCAGCCTGGGTTAAAAGTGCCAGGGAGCCGGAAGGTATTAGATAGGCTACTGAACACAGCGCATGCCTTCTTTGAGACGAAGGACAGGGCCGAGGAGGAGCAGTCGATGCAATAGGCTAGATCAAAAGACTATGAAGACGGCTGCGGCTGCGGCTGAGAAAGAAGGAGTCGTGATCCTTCTTTCTCTTTCGTTTCCTTTCTTTTTCAGTCATTAACTTTGTAATTTGTTAAAATTTAATAGAGTAAAGTAAATATTGTAAAGTAGAGTAATATGACATTGGGTAAATTTCCTTTTCTTTGATCATTTGTAAACTCACAGGGGGCACGCGATCTGCATGCTTCAATTTGCTTGGTTGCTGTCGTCATCAATGTAAGTAGGTTAGCCTAGGTTTAGAATAGATTAGAATAGGTTAGCCTACAGTGACGATTAGTATTGTTGTTCTTTAAGCTTTAGTTACCGTATTTTTTTTAAGAATGGAAGAGAAAATAAAGTCATTGCGGCAGTTCAGGTCTGCCAAGAAGGGAGGGATTACTAAGCTTACCTCTAATCTGTCTGAATTTATTGAACATACTGCTACACTGCATGATGTAATGGGTATGAAAATAACTTTAGAAAAGGCCCTAGCTGATATCGAGTCGTATAACGTAGAATTGTATAGCTTATATTCAGATGATCAGTTAGAGGAGGAGATGGTGAAAGATGTGCGGTATGTTAATCAAGAAAAACAGTCAGTTAGTTGAGTTAGATAGTGTTCTACAGACAACCACTACTGGTTGATCTCATGATAGTGCAGCAAGTAGGAAACAGAAGGATATTAAGTTACCCTCCCTGAAGTTGCCAGTTTTTGACGGGGATCCAACACAGTGGGTGGGTTTCTGGGAGCTCTTTGATTGTAGTGTTCACTCCCAAACAGACTTAACTGACATTCAGAAATTTACGTATCTAAAGGGACAACTTAGTGGTGAGGCTCTACAAATTGTTAATGGGTTTAGTTTGGTCGCTGCAAGTTATGAACCAGCGGTCAGTATACTGAAAAACAGTTATGGTCAAAAGGATCGCATCAAAGCAGCTCACATAGCGAAACTGTGTAATCTCCCGCATCCTAGCCAGGTCAGTGCTCTGAAAGATTTGTCCTCACCATTTGAGTGTGCGTTAGAGTCATTACGCTCTATGGATGTAACAGTAAGTAAAATGTGTGCAGTACTGTTGCATAATAAACTTCCTAGGGCACTCTCTGAAGTGATTAAGCGTGAATTAAAAGACAACTGGCTGGATGTGGATGAATATGTTCGTGTGTTTAAGACTGAAGTGTGCAATCTAGAAAGTAGCCCCAATCCACTAGAACAGTTTGGGGCGACCGCCACAGCAGCATATACGATGTATCAGAAACCCGATACTAAGCAGAAGTATGGATGTAAGTTGCGTTTAAAGACAGGACATTTTTGGGCAAAGTGTGCAAAATACAAGAACAGTCCCGCCAAGGCCAATAGAGCAAGGCAGTTGAAATTGTGCATCGGGTGCCTGTCGTCAGAACATGGCAGCCAGGGGTGTACTAACCCTAAAATTAGGCCGTGCCAATTCTGCCAACAGAAACATTTTAATTATTTGTGTCCGACGCCACGCCTTGAACAAACTGGACAACCAGTAGCCCCTGAACCAACAGTGATCATGGCTGTGGCTTCGGGCTGTAATGCAGTGTTGTTACCTATCATTCAGATTCCCTTGACCGACTGAAACGGTCATAACAGTAAAGTAAGAGCTTTGTTGGACCAATGTTCGCAACGTACCTTCATCTTGCGCTCTGCTTTATCGCAGTTTGATTACGTTGGGGTCAGTAAGGAACAGCTAAGGCTCCCTGGATTTACTGGCTCACTTGGTAGTACTGAGTATGAAATAGTATAGTTAACCTATCATCACAGAAGAAGGGTGTGTTAATTGAGGGCCGTTGTAGTGGAGGAGTTACCAGTATACAAACCAGGGAGAGGATTAGAGATGGAGTTAAATGCTATCAGGGCTCGAGGTTACAAATTAGCCGATCCAGGTATCACTGATGTAGATATGATAGGGTTACTGATTGGGGCGGACTTGTATTACCACTTTGTACATTCAGGCTACGTCAGGGAAGGAAGTATAGTTATGTTACCCACAATTTATGGTTATGCACTGAGTGGCACTTATCAGTCAGATATAGAAGAGACCCATTTAGAGTTAGTCACTCTTCTTAAGATAGCAGTAGACCCTTTAGTGGAGATACAAATATTTTCCAGCGCTAACCTGTCTTTACGTGAGTGGGTCACAAATAATGAGAGTTTGCGGGAACTGTTGCACCTGAAGGGTATAGCTTCCGCCAAACAAGACGGGGTTAAGGTGCTTGGCGTTGCCTGGCTGACTGATAAGGATATGTTACAGGTTATTTGCCGTGGAAGTAGCCCTGCATTGGTTACAAAACGCGAGGCTCTAAGTCTAACCACGAGTGTTTTCGATCCTCTAGGAGTGTTGCTACCGGTAACCATCCGGGCTCGGAGGTTCGTACAGGACTTGTGGAGATTAGAGTGTGGGTGGGATAGCCCCATTCCAGATGACATGAGAGCTAACTGGCAGGGTATTTATGACGATATGATAGATAGTACAGGTATCATGTTTCCCCGTCAGGTCACTAATTCTAAGAGGGTTACGCTGCACCTATTTAGTGACGCTAGCTCAGTAGCATATGCTGTAGCGGCCTATGCGGTTGGTGATGAGGTGAGTAGGTTAGTAATGGCCAAAGCTAAGGTGGTGCCTATTAAGTCCCTCACCATACCTAAGATGGAGTTGACTGCTGTTCTTCTCGCAGCTCGTCTCGCATGTTATATATGTGAGGCCTACGCGGACGAGCTGATTATAGAGAATGTATACCTCTGGTTTGGACAGCCAAACCTTTGGACAGCTGGTTGTCTAGTAAAAAGATTTTGCCTATATATGTTCAAAATAGAGTTGATGAGATAAAGTCATTAGTCCCCGGCGCTCATTTTCGTTATGTGTCCACAGAGGACAACCCCAGTGATCTAGTCACCAGAGGGATTTCATATGTGTCCTTCGTTGCTTCTTCGCTTTGGTGGCGAGGGCCCTCATGGCTACCTCACCAAATGCTATGGCCTGATCATGGCCCAATAGGGGGCTCAATAGGAGGGGACACCACTGTGGGTTGTAACACGAGTCAAGAAGGAACCCTGTCATTGCCGGTACCGGTTGCCCCTACTGCCATATTGAATTGGGACCGGTATGGCTCATATATGAAATCATGGCATGTAATGGCATGGGTCCTTAGGTTTATTAGGACTCTTAGAGAGAAGACACAAGGGAACTATCAGGCAAAACCGGCATGCTTGACGGTGCCGGAATTAAGAGCAGCAGAGTCAGCAATGATTAAGGTAGCTCAGAGAGAAGCTTACTCTGAGGAACACCACTATTTGTCAAAAGGACAGGGCACACCAAGCAATATAGTGAAGCAGTTAGGCCTCTATATGGAGGGAGGCCTGATATGCTGTAGAGGTAGGCTACACTTGTCAGCTTTACATGATAGCGCCAAGTACCCTACCCTTATTCCTAATAAACATCGTATAGCTACTCTCCTTAGTAAGTACTGCCACAATGTGTGTAATCATAGTGGTGTTAGTTATGTTGTAAATTACATAAGGCAAAGATGGTGGATCCCCAAGATTAGACAGGTAGTAAAGAAAGCCTTAAGAGGATGTATCATCTGCAAGAGATTGCAAGGTACATCATACCGTGCTGTACAGGCCCCTCCATTGGCGGAGTTTAGGCTTCAGGAAGTGAGTCCTTTCCAGGTAACCGGGGTTGACTACACAGGTGCCTTGCCAGTAAAAGAGAAGGGGGGTACTGTAAGTAAATTATATGTAGTCTTATTCACCTGTGCAGTTACTAGAGCGGTCCATGTAGAGACGGTGTCTAACCTCTCCTGCGAATAATTTTTGCATGCGTTCCGTAGGTTTAGTAGCAGGATGGGTTACCCTGAGAATATGATGAGTGATAATGCCACCACATTTGTTAGCGGAGCCAGTACATTACGGGAGTTGATGGATGATGCAAGGTTAAAAGGTACTCTAGCGGAATTCAAGTGCGAGTGGCGGTTTATACCGGCCAGGGCGCCATGGTTCGGTGCCATATGGGAACGGGTCATTGGCATCCAAAAGGCTGGCTTGAAGAAGGTACTGGGTCGAGCATTGGTTACCACAGAGGAACTGAATACGGTATTACTGGAGCTCGAGGCCACAGTCAATGAAATGATCGCCCGCTTGGCTACACCTACAGTGATCTTGAGGACCCTCTACCCATCACTCCTTCACAACTGGTTCATGGGAGGTGAATCAGAAGCTTTCCAAGGCGAGAAGTCACGGATGAAGATCTCAAGGACACGACGTGGCGTAAGAACGATTCCGTCAACCAACGCTTCCAATATGTAATAAAACTCTCACATGACCTGTGGAAAAGGTGGAACACTGATTACTTAATATCACTCAGGGAGCAACATCGTCACTTAATGGTAAAAAGAGGGATAGCGTCGCCACAAGTTGGGGACGTCGTTCTAGTACATGATGACGGCCCCTGACTTTTTTGGCATATAGGTCGGATAATGAAATTTCTTCGTGGTCCTGTTCACGAATGTAGGGTAATGTAATGTAATAGGAACCGGTTTGACCACCAGACCGGTGGTTAAGCTATAACCACTAGAGATAGATTTAGAGGTAGTGGATGGCGACAGCAAGCCGAATTCTGATAATATCCTTCCTGCTACTGGAGCGGACCGAGGTGATACCCCTCAGAGGCCATCACGTCGGGCTGCTTTGGGTTCCTCCCAGTTGTGGCGATCCATGATCGGTACGGGACAATTGTAAATACTTTGTATATAACTGGTGGCGGAGTATGTCGTGAATCCTAGCTGGTATATATACCGTAGTTTGAATTTCCCGGGTTCACGCCAGCTGGTTTCTTTTTGTTTATACGCATTACTTTATTTATCTTTGTGGATAAATATTACTGCGGTTGCACCAATTATATCTTAGTTTATTTTCCCTTATTATTTAAACACGGGGGACGATATAGAACCCTTAAATATATTTGATATTTTCACGATAAAAGGGAATATCAGACACACTTCAGACAGACTACACCCCGCCAAGACAGACCGCCAGCTTCTGCCACATAACAACAAAACTTCCCTGATATTTGCCTCCCGACATGTCCATCACCTAATCGACACTCTTTGCATCACAGCTAAGTTCCTTTAATACTTGAAGTACTTCATAGATATTACTGGGACTACCCCAGATAACCTACACATACATGTTTACAAGTAAGTCAAACGCCGACCAGGTATCATTTTTATAGCCTAGGGCAATTATTCATCTTTCCAGGTTTACTTATTTAATTTATATCCGTTTCTCCTCTACCCCCTAGGAATAATAGACAGGATATATGTTATGATTAATTTTCACTGAGAGATATATGACCGTTTACTTCACGAGTCTATAACGAACTGATCTATATACAGATTTTCCTAAGCCGGCTTTGGTGGCGATGGCGGAACAATACAATAAAGTAGTCCCTGCCCCAGTAATCACGGACGAATACTAATGTGCCAATTATACAACAATTTATAGAAAATTATGTATATACACTTATCTTGAGATCTAAATTAATATATAGATAATATATTTGTACCCATGCTTAATATCTAAATCCCATATTATTTACACCAACATTTACGTATTTACATAATTATACTTAACGCCATCTGTTGAGTGTGTGACGAGAACTAGTAATTACAGCTGGCTCGAAATTATTAGGTCGAGACAACGAAAATTACCTCTATATATACCTCAAATATATTCCATACATATCTGTGGGAAATATTTCCCACACCATCTCTCCTCCTCCAAACCTGATCTTCTTTTCCTCACTGAAATCCAGGTGTCTGAGACAACTGCCAGCAACCCCTTCTCTGTATCCTCCTACTTTCTCAATCCTAAGCCAAAGGCGGATGTTGTGCATATATGCACAACAAACTCACTTGCTTTCGTGTTCCCAATTTAGACTCCTCTGAATTCTCAACTTTATTGCTCAAACTATCCTGTCATTCTTATACTAAATATTTCTGTGCTGTCTATCTTTACCCTAACTCTACCGACTTTCCCAAATTTATTGACTATCTAAACTCTAAAGTGGAACACATTCTATCCATCTCTCCCTTCTCGGAAATCTCCACCTTAGAAGATGTCAACGTTCACCACCGCCAATGGCTCTCCTCTCTTACTACTGACCAACCTGGTGAACAAGCCTTCGTCTTTTCTATCCTAAATGACCTAGAGCAGCTGGTCCAGCAACCCACCCATATCCTAGATCGCTTCGGAGATCGGGCCAACATTCTTGACTTATTTCTGACTTCTAGCCCTTCTTCTTATACTGTCAATCTTTCCTCTCCTTTGGGCTCCTCCGACCATAAACTTATCTCCGTTACTTGTCCTATCTCTCCAGTACGGCCACCCAATCCTCCCCGCCGCCGGCGCTTTTGGCACTTTGGCGCTGCCGACTGGGAGGCTTTTCAGCAGTACTTCTTTGATTTCCCATGGAATGACTTCAGCTTCCGTGGCCGAGGACCCTCGGGAAGTGCTGAACGCATTACCGAGGTAATCCTCTCGGGCATGGAAGCGTACATTTAATTTTCTTTCTCTCAGTCTAATGCAAATTTGTTTTGGTTTACTCATGCTTGTTCTACTGCTATCCGCAACAAGAAGGAAGCATTCAAACAGTACCGACGCCTTAAAACTTAAGAATCTCATTCTTCCTATGTTTTTGCCCGGAATAAAGCCATATCTGTTCTTTGACTTGCCAAGCACTATTTCATCAATAATCAATGCACCGAACTATCCAACTCTAGCTCTTCCAAGCTTTCTGGCATCTAGCCAAAAACCTCTCTAACAATTTTTCTTCCTCATCTTTCCCTCGTCTTTTCCACTCTGATGGCACAACCAGCACTTCTTCCTCTGACACAGCTGAACTCTTTGCTTAAAAATTTGCTAGGAACTCCACCTTGGATGATTCCGGTGCTGTTCCTCCCTCTCCACCCCCCTCTCCCCTACTTATGCCTAATATCCTAATCTCTTCTAAAGACGTACTTTCTACCCTCTCTTGGCTTAATACAAAGAATACAAATACAAAGGTCGGGGCGGTATTCCTCCTGTTATACTAAAGAACTGTGCTTCCGTGCCGACTCCCTGCCTAGGCAAACTCTTTCGTCTCTGTCTCTCCCCTAACGTCTTCCCTTCATGCTGGAAGTTTGCTCTCATTTAACCTGTCCTGAAGAAGGGTGACTGCCCTCCAACTTTCGTCCAATTGCTCTCATCTCTTTCTATTACCAAAAAGATATAAACAAGCTAGAACGAGTTCAACGTAGAGTTACCAAAATGATACCTAGCCTAAACAACAAACCATACGAAGAGCGTCTTAGAGAATTAAATCTATTTCCTTTAACTCAGCGCAGATTAAGAGGTGACTTAATTCAAGTGTTCAAAATCATCAAAGGCATCGACAATATGAACTTTAGTAAGTACTTCACTATCGACCAATCTAATTACACGCGGGGAAACGGTTGCAAAATTATTGGTAAATCTTTTAACTCACACGAATCTAAGAATTTCTTCTTCAATCGAGTTGTCAACTTGTGGAATGGGCTTCCCCGAAACGTTATAGACTGCATCACCGTTGATTCATTTAAACTCCACCTAGACAAATATCTCGCATCAAACCCGCGACTGACTGCGTTTGTAAATGAATAACTTTATTTTATCCCCCCCTCAGTTACTAACCCATCTGTCCCCTACTAACTTCCTAATCCTGCCACGGACATTAGTTCCAGGGCAGTAATTCCCTTTCCAATGTTCCCTTACCCACTCTAAACCACTGTTTGGACACTTGATCCTCAGTGTTTTGGAGGACAAGCAACCTAGAAGGGTCACTAGATCTGTTGTTGCTTGATTTCCTTTGTACTCCTTTGTACTTTGTACTCTTGTATCTCTAAAGTTTTTAAAATTATTCTAGCTCTCAAATTTCTTAAGCATTTCTCTTCTCATAATCTACTCTCAGATCGCCAGTATGGCTTACTCAAGGGTCGCTGGTGATTTTCTCTCATATCTTACTAACTCTTGGTGCTCCTCCTTTCGGGACTTCGGTGAGGCCTTTTCTATTGTACTAGACATATCAAAGGCCTTCAATAGAGTCTAGCACAAATCTTTAATTTCTAAACTACCCTCCTTCGGTTTCTATCCCTCCATCTGTGCCTTTGTCTCTAATTTCGTTTCCGACCGTTCCATAGCTGCGGTTGTGGATGGCCATCGCTCACTTCCTCACCCTATCAAGTCCGGTGTTTCTCAGGGCTCTGTCCTATCTCCTATTCTCTTTTTAATTTTCATAAATGATCTTCTCAACTGTACCTCCAGTCCCATCCATTCATACGCAGACTACCTTACACTATTTAATTAGTTTTCCTGAACGCCCCAGCCAGCAATAACTCAAAGACAAACATAATGAAGCCATAGAACACTTATCTTCTGATCTAACTACTATTTCCAATTGGGGCAGAGAAAACCTTGTTGCCTTTAATGCTTCCAAAACCCAATTTTTCCATCTATCTAACCGTCCGGAACTCCCAGCAAACTATCCCTTTTTCTTTAACAATACAATAATCAATCCTTCATCTTCTCTCAATATTCTTGGTGTCTCTTTTTCTTCTGCTCACACTTGGAAGTACCATATTACCAGTCTTGCTAAGGCAGCCTCCCAGAAGCTGGGTGTGCTCAACTGCCTCAAGGGGTTCTTTACCCCTGCATATCTTCTTGCTCTGTGTGTCCACAGTGTGTCTTTCCCTCCTCTTATGGCTTAAATTGTTTCAAACTCTGTGTGTCCAGGCATTTTGGCTCGAACGTCCCTTGATTTTGATCCTGTCACTCTTTCAACTATGGGGGAGGCACTCGCTACAGGAAGTTTTGCCTTTTGTCTCCCTCACTCACATATAAAACAAAACAAAATAAATAAACTGTAAAACTCTTGATTTAATTTTGGTTTCTATTAACGAAGTATATTCAGCTTGGGAAACACATGTAGAACTCAGAGAGTTACTAGGAACAGTATAACCCCATTGATTTATAAACATTCTTTCTAAGCTGAGTAAAATCTATGCGAGATTGATAATATTGGAAGCATTTAAAGTAATTGCAGAGAAAAAACGGGCTATTTTTGACCATATGTAACTATGTTGGATGATCTATAATACACAAACAAAACATTTAGTAAAGGTAAAGAGGTCTAATCCTAATGCGTGGAGTAGGAATAGAGAGAAACTTGGGGGAAGGTGGTAGAGGGAGGGAAGTAATTGAGTGTGAGGGATTCCGATGGTTTGTGTAGGGATGCCAACATTACCGACTACTCCTCTTCCTGGGAGGGTGGAGGGAGGGAGTAACCTGTGACCCTTCTTAAGGAGATAGCAGTACCTCCAGTCATATCCATTCATATGCTGATGACTCTACCTTACACTATTCAAGTAGTTTTCAGCAACCCCCAGTAAGCAATCACTCAAAGATTCATGAGATAATGCCATAGAGCACTTATCTTCTGACCTATCAACCATTTCCATTTGGGGATGAGAAAATATTGTTGCTTTCAATGCTTCCAAATCCCAATTTCTCCATTTATCTACTCGTCAAGAACTCCCACAGGACTATCCCTTATACTTCAACAATACACAAATCAACCCTTCATCTTCTTTCGGTATTCTCAGTGTCTCTTTTTCATCTGATCTCACTAGGATAGTGAGATAGGATAGTGCAAAAACAGTTGCCAGAAACTGGGTGTGCTCAACCACCTCTGGGGGTTATTAACCCATGCACAGCTTCTTGCTCTATACAGGGGCACAGTGCATCCATGTATTGAGTATTGTTCACATGTGTGGGGAGGATCCTCTCACACAGCAGTTCTAGACAAATTAGAAAAGAAAGACTTTTGTCTCATTAATTACCTCACATCCACTTACAAACTCTTTGCAATCTCTCTCTCTTCGCCTCAATGTTACATCTCTGTTGCTATTCAATTATTACAATAATTATTGCTATTACAATAATTAGTGTTCATCAGAGCTCTCTTATAGTATACCACCTCCTCTATGTAGAGTACGTAGCGCCCATCTTTCAACACAATCCCTACTTTGTTCAACTCTCCAACCCAAGAGTGAAACAATGTTCCCAATCTGTCTTCTATTCTTCTGGAACTCTCTCCCTGAATCCCTATTCCCCTCATCCTATGACTTAAATTGCTTCAAACTCTGTGTCCAGGAATTTTAGCTCGAACATTCCTTGATTTTGACGCTGTCACTCTTTCAACTCTGAGGGAAGCAGTCGTCTCAGGCAGTTTTGCCTTTTACCTCCCTCATCCACACAGGAAAAAAGTAAAATACAAAAATAATAATATATATATATATATATATATATATATATATATATATATATTTATATATATATATATATATATATATATATATATATATATATATATATATATATATATATATATATTTAGGGGAGCAGTGGTGGAGTGGTCTCGCTAATGAGTTTATGGACTGTTTAAGGGGCTTTCCCACATTCACGACTTGACACGATTTTCCGTCGCCGACTGGTTATCTTATGACTTTCGTAAGGACTGGGCACAATTGGTTAAAGATGACCGTTAAAATATGACTGTCGCCGATCACTCAGCAACATCGTCTGCAACATATGCGATGGCTCGCCGATATAGTCTGCAACATATGCGATGGCTTGCCAATGTCGTCTGCAACACCATACAACGAAGGTAAAATTTGAATTTCAGAAAACCGTTACAGCACGACTTCATGCGATTTGTCGATGATTCCTCGGTTCATATTTGATGATTCCTCGGCAAATAGTTGGCAAGACGTCGGCGATGTTGCAGACATCAAACGACAGTAATGTGAGACTTTCTGATTTTTCTCATCCCCCTTTCCCCATCCCCCTTGTATTCTGATATATAAACAACATTTGCAAGGCCCAACACCATTCTCACCTAGACCTTCGAACGTGCTTGTCAATTCCCAGCAAAATCTAGGCAGGGCATACGTGATTTCGATTTAATGCGGCTTCCCTTTAATATAGTAAATCAGGGGCTGCAATTGTTGGCGGTTTTATATGCGCTGCAAGTGCAGGAGTAGAAAGGAGTACAAAGGAAATCAAGCAGCAACAGGTCTTGCGACCCCTCTAGGCTGCTTGTCCTCCAAAACACTGAGGGTCAAGTGTCCAAACAGTGGTTTAGAGTTGGTAAGGGAAAATTTGAAAGGGAACTACTGCCCTGGAACATCCTTACATACGCATGATAAACACACTCAGAAACGAATCACACCCATTAGTATTTCCCTTATTTATCAATATTTATATTTGATATATGGGCTCTATGGAATCTGTGAATACTTTCTGATTTGATGTGCTAAATAGAATTATCATTCCACTGACACATAATGAGCAAAATTACACACGTCAATTAATATATGTTATAAAACAATTTACCCAATCTATTAATATCTCAGCCGACCTCACTCACAAAATATATGACACCGACTTACTTTTCTGAAACATAAGTTTTCAAAACCTAAAGTTCAGCCTAGACAAAAGATGAGGTAAAAATCTATGTTTTACTCTTTTGTCATATTAATTACTTTTGTAATGGTACAATAATGTTATCTTCAAATCCATGGCATTAAAATCTAAACAGTTATTTAAAAAACACCAACAAACAAATAATTATGTCAATTTATAAGGTAGATAATTAAATGCAGGAGATAAATGCAGTAAATAGATGAGAAGGAAAAGGGAAAGGTTCGTAAACGAAAATATGCACTTTTTTATGCTTTTTCTTTTCTTTTATTATATTTGTTCTATTTTTTTTCCTGGGCGATTTTTTATATATATATATATATGTATATACTGTATATATAATTATATATATATATATAATAACATTAACATTAAGCCTAGAGTAGACGCACATTTATTGAGAGTTTGATAGCCTATTATTGCATATAGAACTCTGTAGAGTATTTGTGTTCTTTGTTCACTGGGAATATACTTCAGAGGTTGGAGCTAGCGCTTTCCGTTGTAACATTTATGCCATTACTAGTCCAATGAATAAGAGCCCTGATATATTTGAACCCCAGTCGTAACAAATGGCGACCTTACCTAGGATTTGGTGAACCTACATTTATTAGCAGGGAACATTTGTTGTTTTGGAGAATATTTTGCGGGGATCAGCAAGAATATTTTTTTTTTTGCAACATAGTATAGCCCTTGAGTATTTCCGAGAATTTTTGTGTGTATATTGAGGTATAAGAGTTTGGGGTGCTTCTTTTCTGAATATTGTGGTGAGAAATTTTTGTGAGCATCATGTCTTATACCGGATCAGAGGAGAATGGAGACACAGTACGTAATGTCGAGACTGAGGAACAGCAGTATGATGAAAGGGTTAATCGGGTGAACTGTGAGGAGGATGCTAGGATATTTTTGCAATGGCCTGTTACTGCCGAGCGGTTGGAGGGTATGGAGCGGTACGGTCTTCAATGCCTGGCCAAAGCTATCGGTCATGCGGGTACTAGCGGCATGACCAGGGATAACTTGATAACGTGTGTACTGGGCAGGGTGACTGGTGAGCGAGATGGGTTGAGTGCTCAGAGCCCTTCGGCCATGCTTCCCCTACACTCGACTCCCAGCCATCCCAGTAGTTTGCCGACCCCGGGTACGCTTCCGCAGTTGGGTGGTGACTGGCAGGGTGGGTTACCCCTGGGGGGACCACCGTTAATTTCAAACATTGTAGCACCTTCACCTCCTCCAGGGTTAACTCCAGAATTATTGCTTCAGCTCGAATTAGCTAAGATCGAAGAGAGAAAGGCTATCAGGGTATCTGAGGTTCAACAGCAACAAAGGGCATGTGAGCTTCAGCAGCAAATAGAATTAGCCAAGATAGAAGAGAGAAAAACTATCAGTCAGCAGTCTCAGCACATAGAGCTAGCAAAAATCCAAGCGGATTTAGAGTCGACTAGGTACTGTGCCGACATGGACGTAGAGAAGTCGCGAGTAGAGGCAACGGGACAGCGACTTGGGGCTGGTAACCGTGTTCATGAGCAGTCTCTCTCGCACTTATTGAAACTGGTTCCGGTGTTTGATGAGAGTGGTGTAACAGAATTTTTCACACGCTTTGAGAAGAAGTGCCAGGAGCACCAGTGGCCAGAGAATAAATGGGCAGCACTTGTATCCTCTAGATTAATAGGCAAGGGTCTTAAAGCCTACGATGCGTTACCTTTGGAGTCGTGTATTGTGTATGAGGATCTCAAGGAGGCTGTCCTGAGGGCTTACGAATTGCAACCAGAAACGTACCGTTTGAAGTTCCGGGGTGTAACTAAGGGAAGAGATAGCACCTTTTTGGAACACGCCCGGGACTTGTCCGATGCTATGGGGAACTGGCTCCGATCTGAGAAGGTAACAACGTTTGATGGAGTTAAGCAGTCGATGATGTTGGAGCAGTTCTTTAAGAGCACGGGCGGTGATCTAACTTTGAACTTAAAGGAGAAAAACCCAAGAACTCTAGTAGAAGCAGCAGAAATGGCTGATCTACGGCTGTCGTTGATTCGGGGTTGCGGGTCCTCACAGAAGTACGATGCAAGTGCTAGGGACCGTTATCCTCCCCCTCCCCGTAGCAATGACACATTTAAACCAAAGAGCCATTAAACTAAAACTGAATCCAAACCTTACACCACACCGTATGTGAAAAGTCAGGGGCCTTTTACATCACAGTATAAGCCGAAACCAAAATTTATGTGTTTTAGTTGCCACCAGGAGGGTCATAAGGCAAATGAGTGCCCTAGTCGACCTCCTCCGGCAACCGTGTGTTTTGCTCACGGCATTGGAGTGTTCAAGAGGACATCGGAGTTTGTTAGAGGCATTTCTTCCGAGGTAAATACACTGCCAGTGCAGAAGGATCCGGAAGGCTTATTCCCTGTCCGTGATGCCTTTAGTGACCACAGGGGACTCGGTTGTGTGGAGTGGGGGGGTAGAAGACATGAGGTGAGAATTTTGCGTGACACTGGGGCATCGCAAACACTGTTGAGAAATTTCACTGGTAAACCTGTCAATACGGCGCGGGTGGTTGTGGTTCAGGGAGTTAATGCGACAAGGTCATACCCGCTTGTAAGAATGAAGGTGGAAGTTGATGGTGTGACTCGGGACCTGGATGTAGGAATTGTGGGGAAGTTACCTGTTGGGGGCGTCGACCTCCTTCTCGGCAACGACTTTGCGGGACCAACTTCTGAGGCCGTTGCCGAGAAGCCGGCCGACGTGAGTAGGGAGGAGCAGGAGTGGGTTGAGAAGTGTCCGGGGCAGCCTATGGCGTGTGTTGTCACCGGAGATTCTGCATGCAGGGAGTCACATTCTGGTCAACAATCTTTAGATCAGCGGAGGAAGGGTACCGAGAAGGGGTTGGAAGTTGATGCGGTTGAGAGTTTAGTGTCAACGGACCTTCTCGGGGACTCATTATTAGGACCACATTTCGAGTCTGGTGAAGACCCAGTAACTGTTCCTGAAGGGGCAGAGGATGGGCTTAAAAAGACGAAAGAGTTGAAGGAGGACAGTGATGCACAGTCGGGAGATGTAGCAACAAGGTACCCTGACGCGTACCCTATGAGAAATGGGTCGGCGAAAACGGTGGTCCGAAGCTTGCTAGTGTATTTTTCCCGGTATGGTTACCCGCAGGGGATTCAGTCAGTCCGGGGACCCAACTTCACTTCTAGCCTCTTTGTACAAGCAATGCCGCAGCATGGGATTGTTGGGGTTGTGTCATCTGCATATCATCCGGAGAGCCAGGGTGTGTTAGAGCGATGGCACTCAGCCTTGAAATCTGTGCTTCGTTGTTGTTGCTTTGAGAGTGGGAGGGATTGGGATCTTGGCCTGCCATGTGTTTTGTTTGCTGTGTGGGAGGTACCTGAGGAGAGCCCTAATGAGCTCGTCTTTGGACACCGTGTCAGAGGGCGTCTTCCATATGGTTGAAGAAGTATGGGAGGGCGCAGAAAAACCTTGTTCTATGCTCAAGTGTGTCCTCAACAGTCGAGAACGGATGTTGCGCAGTCTGGAGTTGGCTGGCCGTAATTTGACTAGCTCTCAGGCCCTCAGGAAGGGCAGGTACGACCTCAAGGTTGAACTCAGGGAGTTTCACGTTGGTCAGGAGGTGTTGATTCTACTGCCCCTTGTAGGTCACCCCTTATCCGCGAAGTACGCTGGTCCTTATAGGGTGGTGGAGGAGCTATCGGACCTGGTTTACTTGGTAGCCACTCCAGACAGGCGGAGGCACAATCAGTTATGTCATGTTAATCCCATGAAGGAGTATGGGAGGCACCCCCCTGAGCCTCTCACTGTGCCTGTGATGACGTTTAGCAGTCAAGGTGGAGAAGGAGAACGGGACAATCAAGCTCAGGTGGAGGATAACTGGAAGGATAAGAAGTTCAAATGGGCGCCTGAGTGTGAGAAGGTGTTTAGAGAAGTAAAACACCTGTTGTGCACTCACCCGATCCTCAGGGCCCCTGACTTTAGCCTACCTTTCCAACTAGCAACGGAGGCTAGTGGTGTGGGGGCTGGTGCCGTCCTTGTGGAAAAGGACGATGATGGGCTGGAGCATCCTGTTAGTTTCTGCTCGGAGAAGTACAATTCAGCCCAGGGGAGCTGCTCTGTTGTCAAGGAGGTACTGCTGGCGGTTGTACTTGTTCTGAGGCATTTCGAGGTCTGTGTTCCAGCCTATGGTCCGGTCGTTGTAGTTTACCCAGATCATCACCCTCTCAAGTTCTTGGACCAGTTTCACAATCTGAATATGAGGCTGACCAGGTGGTCACTAAGGTTACCTGGACATACGCCATATTGCCGGTTGTGACAACGTGGTTGCAGATGGTCGTTCAAGGGTATATGATCCTGGGTAGATTGACACACGGGTAGCCTCCTGCTTTAGTTTGAATAGTATTTTGCGCTTGGTGCTTGTTGGCTCGCGGTTGTAGCCCAGCGTATTGGGTCGTAAAGCAGGAGTTGAGCGTTTGGTATAGAAGAGAAAACTAGGCTTGCCCCTATAGTGCAGCCGAAATAAACAAATTATAAACATAAAAATCAAATAAAAACTCTTTCTTTTATAGTTGAATTTTTTTAGTATGTTATAGCAGTAATTCTGAGTTGCACTCCTCTCAGAATGCTGGGCTAGAGAAGCTCACTCTTGAGGAGCATAACTACATATAATTTAACCTATGGTGTTGGGGAGGGTTATAATTTTGAAAAATGTTTTGTTGACGAACTGTGCCAGATATTTTACTGCCGCTGGGTGATGGGAAGTGGAGATATAGCATGGGTTCTAACCATCAGATTTTTGTGAGCCTTGGGGCCTCTGAGAAAAATCTTGGGGGGGTGTGACGTTAACCACTCCGTTAGAACCGCATGGCTTGTCCTACAGTGACTCGCTAGGATCGCCAGGGCAGTGGATGGGGCTACAGTTTGTGTATTAGAGTGTGCTTTATTTCATATGAAAGCTCGTGTCATGGGCAGTCCAGAAAGGCTCTTTGTTTTCGCCCATGTCAAGGCTTTATATATTTAATTGTAAAGTATATATTTTATCATTAACTAGTAATGATAGGATCTGGGAGAGAGAGAGGGAGTAGAACAGAGTGAGAGGGGGCGCGCAGTGTTTTTTGTCCCGCTCGATGACGTCACGGCTGGCTGCCTCGCGGGGGTTGGTGGAGAGAGGCCCTTACCATGCTGTAAGCTTTGCTAGTGGTTAGATGACTTGTAACCGCTGTTTTCCCACGCGGCTCGAGCTAGTGCGAGTATATATACAGTTCCTCGCCACTCTCTCCCTCAGATCTGGTTTGTAGAACACACCCATCTTTTTTCCCTTGCTATCTGTCCCCGCTCCGTACCTGAGAATCTTTTCCTCTGCCTACCTCTCTCATTTTCCATATCTTTCACCACCTTTTATTAATATTATACCCCCTCTGGTTAACTCTGCAAAATCAGCTTCATGCTGGCCAGTTGTATTGTGTGTTAAGGTCTGATATAGCCTATGTATGTTAGTTGTTAAGATAAGTGGATCACGAAGCATTGGTTGGCTTTCATATTGCCGCTTCCTATAATTATTAGTGTTCTGCTGGATTAGATAATGCTAGACTAGGAGTCTGATATTATAGGTATTGTTTCCTATGAGTGCTGGCTTCAGTTAAAAGCGGCACGACATACCTGAGAACTGGAGTTGATTGAGTAAATTCTAGTCTGTGTGCCATTGAGAGTAGAGCATGCACGAATGAGGGTTTTTGCCTATACCATTCTGCACTGTTCTAGTCTCGATTGTTTGTCTTTGAGGTACGCCAGGAGAACGCTTAATACTTCGGTATTAAGGTTTCTCAAGAGAGCTACCCTTCATAATAACGTAATATTTGACGCACAGACTTGAGATTTGCACTAGGCTATGCAGCATATGCCATGCGCACCAGTATCTCGTATCATTGACTCTAGCTAGACTTTATCAGTCACAGTAGACAATAAGTATATTAACCTAATTACTCTTTTTATGCATACCCATTTATGATTACACAAGCATTTCGCAGCCTAGTTTGATGTATTGAGACACAAACGACTTAGGCTCTTTTTGTTGATAGGAATACTGCATTGTCGTGGCGATTATTATTATTGTTGTAGTGTTTAGGATATTCTTGGCTCCGACGGCATTATATATTCTGCCTTTTTGTGTGCATAGCCTGCACGAGCATTGTTCCGCTGCCTGCCTTTTTGGGTTCCATTTCCGATACGAGCATCTTTATAGCATCTAACATTAATCCTCCAGCCCCGGCTATGTATTATATATATATTCCTCGAAACCCGGGTGTTTTGGCCGAAAAACGTCTAGGCTAGGCTACCGTATATTCGTTAATCAGACTGCTTCCCGCATTCCCGCGCATCCTCAAGCGTAGTTGTGTTATTTACCTGTAGAATGGCATTAAGTAGAGCTCTCTAAGTCAACTGGTTGAGCTGTGATGATGATTTCATTGGAGATAACTTTATGGCCAAAACAGCCACTTTACACCACTTTTCGATACTTAACAACAACATACAGGCACACACGAACAAGCGACGCTCTCCTTCTTGTGGCCGGATATGCGGGGCGACGGTCCAGCCGGCTGTTGTTTACATGCGTCGGACCGACGCCTCGCACACGAAGCTCACAGGCTTTCAACCACTGGGCGTTCAAGAGACCTTCCGGGTACCTGTTATATGCTTTTTTATGGGCGTTCAAGAGCCCTTCTGTGGTGAGAGGGTTAAAGAAGATTCCTTGTTAGTGTTGAAGGACTTTAGTGCACTTTCTTTCATGCAGGAGAGCCTGACATTTATTGATTAAAGTAACGTAAGCTGTAGCTTCTCTTACCACCTTACTTTGCATACCATAACCAAGCACCTTCGGTTATAGGTAGTAATAGGCTGTTTTCACATAACATTAAGCCTAGAGTAGACGCACATTTATTGAGAGTTTGATAGCCTATTATTGCATATAGAACTCTGTAGAGTATTTGTGTTCTTTGTTCACTGGGAATATACTTCAGAGGTTGGAGCTTGCGCTTTCCGTTGTAACATTTATGCCATTACTAGTCCAATGAATAAGAGCCCTGATATATTTGAACCCCAGTCGTAACAATATATATATATATATATATATATATATATATATATATATATATATATATATATATATATATATATATATATACCGGTATATATATATATATATATATTAATAGACACATTTAGCTGTAGTATAGTCGTTAGGATTAATTCGTTTCATTTTCCCTGTTAGTAGCACTGCACGGTGGAGAGGTATCCCCTCCACCTCCTCTCCTAGTTGCTCCCATACCCCCACCTAAACCCTCCCATTTTCTCTCAGACCCCAAAACTACACCCACCCTCCCTTCTCTCGCTCTCACCCAGCTAGGAGCTACTTCTGGGACCTCACCGATTACATTTATTCTGAACACCTATTGAAGGAATGAAGTATTTCACACATCTCTGGACCACCATCTCCTGCACATTAAACATATGAACTAAACAAAACCTAACCTGAAGCTTCTAATTACTATTGTTACTAGTAGGGTTAACTCTATAATGATATGGATATACCAGATATGAGGGGTAGAAATACACACTTGTATTATACATAAGGTATAATGAGATTATTTGGTTGTTCTCGAAACTGTTATACAGAGTGGTATTATAGTAGAAGAATTATTGATCAGTTCAATATTATAACTCTTGTAGTTATTCTGGGATTTGATAAATGGGCGTTATATAGTTATTTAGCAATTATTCTTAACAGGTGTGAATTCAAATTATGTTGAAAGTTATCTCAAGAGAATAAGTTTGAATAGGCGTGAAGCTTTCAATAGTATCATGTGGAGTACATACGTCATACATACGTCTTGCCATTACTCAGGGAGTATTTAACGCAATTTGCAATTATTTAACCCATATTGCTACATAGCCATAGTGAACGCCCCCCTTAACTTGGTTACAAAACAAGATACCTGATCAAATTGAGTAACCTTATAGCAAGGTGTTAAGGGTAAGGTGACAACATTAATAAGTCCTTCCCTAATGTAAGGGTGACCGTAAGTGTTGAGGGCATGGGCGCTTTAAAATAAGACCCTCCCTAATGGATAGATGAACGTAAGAGTACCCGAGGGGTAGTTAATTATAATAGGGCATACAGTATAATATATTGGTTATCAACCCTTCAGGATTATTAAGCCTGTTTATGTCAAGTAATATTTTCAAGCCTGGAGCCTCTTTTCGATAACCCCAGTACATTGCCCGAGGGTAGTTCGTGTCCCGTTTATATACAGTAGTTTTACATTATGGCCAATTAGGAAAACAATATGGCCTAATGATTGGGTAGATAGCTCCGTTAATGCCCCTTTCCCACTGGTGCGACAACTCACGATTTTCGTCGCCGATGACTTAGTTTTGTCAAATTCGCAAGAATACGTGCGACATTCACGATTTTGACCATTTCAAACAGATGACAAATTATACTCGGCGAAGATGTTGCCGAAGTCGGCGACGCAATCGCCGACCTTCTGCGACGTTATCAGCGAAGTGAGCGATGTTTCGCCTATGACCGCAGAGGCATGTCACATTTTCAAAAATATCTTGCGAAATCATGCGAGGATGAAAGAAAACTCACCGTATGTCTTCGACGTCTTCGGCGATTCAAGCGATGGTTCGGTGTATTGAAACCAGGATGGGGGTAAACGTCTTAATTAAAACAGTAGGCTGAACGGGGCCAAACGGATTATAGGCAAAGAGAGAGGGAGAGAAATAGAAAAGAAAAAAAACGAGGAGAGAGGGAGAGAAAGAAAAAAAAACAGCGAGGTGGGCTCAATGTTTGCGTTACGGCTTAAAAATTGAGCCTACCTCGCCTTTTTTTGTTTTCTCTTTCTCTCCCTCTCTCCTCGTTTTTTGTTTGTTTTCTATTTCATCCCTAGTTTCATCCCTAGAATCAAGCATATAAAGCACCCCACAACACCCTCCTTCAAGATCAATTTGTACATTTGTCCATAGAAAAATATCCTTTAGGAGGAGGCCGGTTCCTCAAAAGTTACAAGCTCGCTATCGCTAGCCAGGAAAAACTTGATGCCTAAATGACAAGAAAATTCTTAATATTGACAACGAAATGGGTGAAATGTCTTAAAATCGCCAAACTAATGGGCCAAACGTCATGAAATATTAAAACTAATGGGGTTAACCATGAGGAAGAAAGGGGATCAGAAAAACGACCCATCTTCCCTTAATTCGGAGATTGGCAAAGAGAGAGGGAGAGAAAAAACAAAACAAAAACGAGGAGAGAGGGAGAGAAAGAAAAAAACTAAAACAGCAAGGTGGGCTCAATTAGGCTAAGCCGTTACGTAAACATTGAGTCCACCTCGCTGTTTTCTCTTTCTCTCCCTCCTCGTTTTTGTTTTGTCTTTCTCTCCCTCTCTCTTTGCCTATAATCCGTTCGGCCCCGTTCAGCCTACTGTTTTAAGACATTTACCCCCATCCAGGTTTCAATATTTTCCTGGTGAGCGGTAGCGAGCCAACATATATATATTTTTGTTTTGAGAGCAAGCTAAATTTGTATATTTTTCGAAAGAAAAATTTCTCCGGCGAAGCCGGATTTCTCCATATAATGCTGGTTCGCTATCGCTTGCCAGGAAGATATCGATACTTGGATGGGGATAAACGTCTTAAAACAGTTGGCTGAATGGGGCTGAATGGATACAAACTAGAGAAAGAGAGAAAAGGAGAGAAAGAGAAAGAAAAAAAACAGGTGAACCCCCCACGAGAGGTGCATAGAAAAAAGGGTTCATCAGGTTCATAGGCCTAATAATTTGTTTTTACCCACCTCGCCGAAGGTGCTCTTTGGCATCGTCGATGTTCTTGGAACATCTGAGAGCATCGGCGAAAAGAGCATCTGAGAGCATCGGTGAGCATCCATGCAGCGTTGCAAAGTTTTTTTTGTGCGAAACCCTCCGCGATGTCTCGCCGATGTCGCAGATGATCGCAGAAGCCCTCGCAGATCCCTCGGCGATGCTCGACGATGCTTACGAGGGCAACCAATCCTCGTGAGTCCTCGTCCAAAATTTTGAACGGTCCGAACATTTGTGACGACCCGCGAGGCCTTGAGAGTCAAACGATTTTTCATGAGAGGTGTTGAGACATGTCACGAATGTGCCAATTTATTGGTGTCGGCGACGAATATCGTGATTGTCGCACCAGTGGGAAAGGGGCATAAGAGGATGAGTGTTGAGTTAGCGTAATGAAATCACATGGCCGACTCACTGGACACATTCTCGGCAATAATTCATAGCATTTATTGGCCAAATTGGCTGTTTACACTTAATGAGTCCCAAACTGTCTGGAAGCAGAGAAATTTGTGGTGAATATGATTAACCCACTGAGCCCCAGCTAGTTTATAATAAATGTACCACCAGGGACCAGCAGGTTTTGACATTTTTTTTTTCCCAGAAACAATAGCGAATGGGTTAGGAATGAAGGAAAAACCAAAAAAAAAAATATCAAAAAGGTCAAAAAGGGGACCTACGGAGCCCCCGAAAGTAGATTTAACAAGAGTAAGAAATTGAAGGCAAAAACACCCAAAAACCATGTTTTTGCACGCTCATGCGCACGCGGTTGGACTTTGAGAGTTTTCAACCATCGGCATGGTTGGGTGGGATACTTACAGGGGATACTCATTACAGGGGCGCACTGTGCCCCGATATAGAGCACATACTGTATACATAGTCTCCCTTCAATCTCCTCCAAGACCCGTAACAATCAACCACCACCAACCAGAACAAACTATCACAACCAACATAACCACCACCAAGCTACCACAAATACCATCAAGCTACCACCACCACTACCCAGCCACCACAACCACCAAACTACCACAAACACCACCACCACTCAACTACCCCAACCACCACCACCGAACTACTACCACAACCACACACTCACCACCAATTACCAGCCACAACCACCATATACACAAACAAACAACCATGACTACCACAACTACCACCACGGCTATATACCTGCACCACCATACACCATCACCACGGCCATGCACCACCACTACCACTACCACCATAACCACCACCACAACCACCACCACATTCTTGTGTAAATCGACGATTTGTGTCTCAAGCATCGGCGATGGCAATCTCATGCAATCCTGCATATCGACAACATTCTCGTGCACCGTCGTGCACCCTTGTATTGAGCATACCAGGCCTGGGTATACTTTCGGTAAGTTATGCGATAACCATCTTATATGTTACAGCTTAGCGCCGATTGATTTGCAGACTAATCTTATGTCTCTGAGAGTCGTCATACGACAGTTCGTGTCGGTATATCGAGGTTTTTCATGCGAGGCCATGCGAGGCCATGCTGATGCATAAGACTACTGGCCGATGCATCGGCAACATATTACGATGACTGGTGAGCATTGTATAACCAGTCGTGAGTTCTTTTGAAATTTCCAAAGTTTGACATGACTCATGCGACACCTTGTGTGACGCATGAGATCCATCAGCGAGTTATGAGATCATACACAATTTATATACGACTTCATACGATTATGGGCAATCGTGTGGGATCGTCGATGAAAATTGTGAATGTGGGAAAGCCCCTTTAATATACTGATTGGGAGACCGAACAATTAATTGAAGAAATGCATTGATTTCCTTGATACCAAGATACAAATATCACAAGTTGCTGCTTGTGTGACCATTAATCAAATTAGCGTAACTCTTTGACACTGATTCAACTTGGCTATATGGGCTTGTGGCTTGACTCCTTGAACTTAACTTTACGTCCTGTACATTGTTATTTTAGGGTGTGATAAACCTGATTGAAGCACCAGATGTCTCATGGCAAAGAGAACAAGATCATTTATGTCAAAGTTACATTGAAGTCTACGGAATACAGCTACTTGATTTTGTCAAATGGACACAATTTCAATGATCGAATGAAGTTCTCTAGTAATCAAAGTCGCATACCAGCCTTTGAAAAACCAATGAAATCACACACACACACACACACATTATTTATATATATATATATATATATATATATATGTATATATTAAGTATATCTCACAAATACACGTGGCTAAAAAATGTTTGAATACTCCTAGCCGGGATCGAACCTCCGTTATTCATAACGCGTGTCCAAGCTTTTTATCCAATATACAACGGCGTGATACACCTGGTTAGGTGTAAAAAGGTTAGACACTCGTTCTGAATGATGGAGGTTCGATCCCGGCTGTGATTATTTAAACACACAGACACACACACATATACTGTATATACATATATATATTTGATTATTTTGTATTTATTTTTTTCAGAATGAATGTTCAACCAGAATATGGCATCGTTGAAATGAATAGTTCAAACTATGATGAAGTGCTTTCATTTATCGTTACAAGGGAGCCATTGGTGAGTGTCAGAGAGTAATTTAATGATACATACATTATTTGGGCATTTTATCATTATGGTATATTTTTAATATATACGGTAGCTATATTGTAATTAGTGCCCATTTCTCTCACAGACGCAAGGTCTCCATGTGACGGAACCTGAAAAGCTGACATTTATGACCAGTATTGTCCAAGGTTTTCTGGACTCTGGCATTTCTGTTGGCGCCAAAGACCTTCAAAATGGCCAATTGATTGGTATCATGCTATCGAAAATACTCACTCGGCTCGATCCTAAGCCGTTCGAGAGTGATCTTAACGATGGGGTAAGTTAATCAAGGGGAATGCAAATGAACATTATATTATTTGTTTTGGCAGGTTGTAACCTTACTATATACTGTATATATATATATATATATATATATATACCGGTATAGAGAGACAGAGAGAGAGAGAGAGAGAGAGAGAGAGAGAGATAGGGTGTCCTGAATTAAGTGTGCCCAACTTCAGGATTCGGTTATCAAAATTAAGCTTAGTATATCTCTATCTATCTATCGATTTACTCAGGCCCATTCCCCTTCTGGGCGTGGCCGCCTCAAGACAGAGCCCGAACAGGGATAACATAACAAAAAACAAATAATGAAAACACAATTACAAAACGCAAATTCACACACATCTATGTCCCCCAGGAGATGACCCAGAGACCAGGGTTCACCTAGGTCACTCCAGCACTCCCCTGGCCCCCGACCTTCCGACCTCAGCAGGCAGACATGCAGCAAAGCCTAACCACCACAAGCCCGCTCACCATACTTACAGGCGCACCCTTCATATATACCGGCTCCCCGGGCAGGCGCCGGCTGACGGACTATTATCTAGTTCAACTGGCGCCCGACCCTTTCTCCCAAATGACCTCGTTTTCACACATCTATTCATAAGCATTTTCTAATAATTCCTGTTTATTATCACTTCCCTCGCCTGATCTATAGTCATTCCTTTATCTTCCAAAGTTTGTCCTACACAGTCTCTCCATCTCAATGGGGGTATTCTTACCCCTCTACCTCACCTTGTATCTAACTCACATGTTCTCTTTGTAAGCCTTTCATCTTCCATTCGATCAACATGACCATTCCAGCTCAGCACGCTTTTGTCCACCCTGGCCAACAAATGCTCCTGCTGCCCCACTCTCCTACGTATCTCTTCATTCCTCTATCTGTCTCTACGAGTCACTCCATACATATTTCTCAAGCAGCTCATCTCCATCACATCCAGCTTTCTTCTCTCCTTTGCCTTCAGAGCCCTGTCTTTGCCTTCTGTCAGCCCTATACATCACTGTTGGTACAACAATCTCTTGATACATTGCACTTATAATTTTCATCCCGAGATTTCTCACTTTCCACATACTTCCCATTACTCCGAAAACTGTCCTTCCTTCACATACTCTCTGTTTTACCTCCATTCCCATACCTCCATTTCTGCTAATCCTAGATATATAAAACACTCAACTTATTCCATTATTTCTCCATCCAGCCTCTCATCTAGATTCACCCTACGATCACCCCTATTACACACCATTACTTTATTTTTATTGACGTTCACTTTCAGCTTCCTCGTCCTCCCACAAACCCTACCAAACACTTTGACTACCCGCTGCAGTTTCTCCTCAGAATCCGCCCCAATGCTGTGTAATCAGCGAACAGCAACTGATTCAACTCCCAATCTCTACCATTTTTTTCTAATAAACTTTCTAATCCTCTTCCCATAGATCTCATTATTTTACCTCCCTCACCACACCATCCATATATACATTAAACAACCACAGTTACAATACACAATCCTGTCGCAAACCTACATTTACCTAAAATTATTCACTCAACTCATTATTTCCTACTCTACAACACACTCTGCTCTCTTCATAAAAACTCTTAACTGCTCTTAACATATTTCCTCCAATTTCATAAATCCTTAACACCTTCTACATTGCTTCTCGATCCACACGATCATATTATATGTATAATATTATTTATATTGTATTTCACCATGTATTTCCCCATAAGAGCGGCTCGTCCATCCGTCAAATGGTTTACCGTACACTCACGTAAATGGACTTGTTGGAAACTGCTTGCCAGGCAAGACTCCATCACAGGATCGTGGGGGAGGAGATTATATATACAGTATGTATATATATATATATTTTTTTTTTCTTTTTTTTTCTTTAATACATACGAGGTTGAATTAAATGGCAATTTCTGCGTTGGAAATTTTATTATTCAAAGTTTCCAGGTCTCTGATGAGTTTTCGCTGGGTGGCAGGAAGTAGATGAAGGAGATGAGCAAAATTCATGGTGGTACAGGATTACATTACAGTACATGAAGATACAGGATATACGACGCGTTTCACTGGACAACCAGTATTATCAAGTAAGGAAGGAATGATACCTCCTTCAGCTTCGTCTTCTGCAGGCGCCACACAACTTAGGCCACGCCCCTCGACACGCAGCCAATCAGCTTCGACCCCACCTACCGACCACCATCCCGCATCCAGTGCGCATGCGTGAAGCGGTTACCCCCTTTCTCTCTCCTAGTTTACCCTTCCACCAATAGCAGACTTTTGCCCCCTGTTTTCCGCCTCCTCTGATCCTCCACCCTCTATATATACCCTTCCTGTTTACCTTTCATATCATTCCTTCCTTACTTGATAATGCTGGTTGTCCAGTGAAACCCGTCGTATATCCTGTATCTTCATGTACTGTAATGTAACCCTGTACCACCATGAATTTTGCTCATCCCCTTCATCTACTTCCTGCCACCCAGCGAAAACTCGAAAAAGCGAAAACTTTGTCCTTTGCCCCCGGGGCAACATGTACAAGTAGATAGACGGTGTGGCGATGGGCAGCCCCCTAGGAGTTCTTTTTGCGAACTTTTTCATGGGTACCTACGAGGAAGAGCTCCTAGCTGCCCAACGACCCGCCGTCTACTGTAGATACGTGGATGACATCTTCGTGCAAATCAAGGACCTCCACGAACTACAGGAACTCCAGCGTCGCTTCATGACCTCCTCCGGACCTTCACCTTTGAAAAATCTAACAATGGACAACTCCCCTTCCTCGACATCCTCGTAGCTCTGAACGACCATGGGTTCAAAACCACCGTCTACATTAAACCAACTAACACAGGACAATGCCTCAACGGCGATAGTGAATGCCCCCGCCGTTATCTTCTATCCTCCATCTCCGCCTATGTTAGGAGAGCCCTCACGCACTGCTCTACCTGGGCCGACACCCACCAGGAACTAGAAAGACTATCCCAAGTTTTAGTAAATAACGGATACTCCAACTCCGACATCTCAAGCACCATCAACCACCATCTTGAAAAATGGTACACCCAAAGCCCTCCCAACATTGACCCCCCAATGAAATTAAGATCTTCTACCGCAATTACATGTCCTCTGAACACAAAAATGACGAGGCCGTCTTAAAAGAAATAATCTCCAAGCATGTCCACCCTACCAACTCGGAACACAAAATCAAATTAATAATTTATTACAAATCCCCCAAGACCTCCAACCTCGTTCTCCGCAACAAACCAGCCTCCACCAAGATAAAGAGCCCGATGACCGACGATCACGTCATTTACCAACATACCTGTAATTATGAGGACTGTGGACCTCATTCCTATATTGGTATGACGCAGACTCGTCTTTCACGTCGGTTAACTCTTCACCTTCAAACTAAATCAAAGATAAACTATCTCACCCTTAACCACCCTCACCTCACACGCAACGAGTTAGAGAAACACACCACCATACTCGATAAAGAAAGTGACCCAAGGAGATTACCTATACTCGAAGCTTTATGTATCCAAGCCTTACATCCCAACATCAACAACCAAACTCTGGACCTTCAGATCCTTCCTTCTGCCAAAAGGCACTACCCTACAGGACATAACACCCCTCTTCGCCCCCCGGTGCCCTTGACGCAGCCCCCCGCGCTACCTCCTTCAGCTTCGTCTTCTGCAGGCACCACACAACTTAGGCCACGCCCCTCGACACGCAGCCAATCAGCTTCGACCCCACCTAACGACCACCATCCCGCATCCAGTGCGCATGCGTGAAGCGGTTACCCACTTTCTCTCTCCTAGTTTACCCTTCCACCAATAGCAGACTTTTGCCCCCTGTTTTCCGCCTCCTCTGATCCTCCACCCTCTATACCCTTCCTGTTTTCCTTTTATATAATTCCTTCCTTACTTGATAATGCTGGTTGTCCAGTGAAACGCGTCGTATATCCTGTATCTTCATGTACTGTAATGTAACCCTGTACCACCATGAATTTTGCTCATCTCCTTCATCTACTTCCTGCCACCCAGCGAAAACTCATGAGAGACCTGGAAACTTTGAATAATAAAATTTCCAACGCAGAAATTGCCATTTCATTCAACCTCGTATGTATTAAAGAAAATGTATTACCTGGCTTTACCAACATATATATATATATATATATATATACCGGTATATATATATATATTTATATATATATATATATATATATATATATATATATATATACCGGTATATATATATATATATATATATATATATATATATATATATATATATATATATATATATATATATATATATATATATATATATATATATATATATATATATATATATATATATATATATATATATATATATATATATATATATATATATATATAAAATCTCACAAGGAAAAGGAGAACCAGCGTAGTAGCGAACATCTTATCTTTATAAGATAAGATGTTCGCTACTACGCTACTACGCTACTACGCTGGTTCTCCTTTTCCTTGTGAGACTTCGATTCCCAAGAGGAAGCTCCATTGCAGAAATTCTCTCTCTATATATATATACAGTATACATATAACCTCTCTTCCTCAGTCCATCTTTCCTGTATTATATGAATTAAACTACTCCTTAAACCCTTTCATTGCGGGTTAAGTACACGCATCCTGGAAATATCCTGTAATTATTAGCCCATTATAGCCTGTGGAGACGAGCGTAAGTGATAAGGAGCGCGGCAGGCCCCGATTCACTCACCGGCAGGCCAGCCGTCACACCGACTCTCTTTCCCCACGTCTCGCTTGAGATATTCAGTGTTGCCAAAGGCAAATATACAGAACATTGCTGATTATTTGTGAATATTGCCGATGTTGTAGTAACACTATGGGTGAAGCACGCAAGCTAGACAGCTCGTTCTGGTGTCATCTGAAAGCTCTTTTCTTCTAGTTGTTTGCTGCAAATATTATATTTCATTCAGGCACTTGCTTGAGCAATCAGAAGTGCCTGAATGAGCCCTATAATAGCAAGAAATCACCCCGACTGAATGGGTTTAAGTTCCTTGTATTTATATATTTAATCCGATGTATCTTTTTGGGTCTATAACTTTTTATGTTTGGAAGGACCCTATATACAGGAATTATTGCCTCCTATCTTATGCTTAACCCCTGTGGCATATTGGCCGCTACGATGGCACAACAATCACTTCTTCCTCTGACAAAGCTGCACTCTTCGCTCAAACTTTTGCTAGAAACTCGTGGATGATTCCGGTGCTATTCCTCCCTCTCCACCCCTCTCTCCTACTTATGCCTAATATCCTAATCTCTTCTAAAGATGTATTCTCTACCCTCTGTGGACTTAATACTAAGAAGGCGTACGGTCCGGACGGTGTTCCTCCTGTTGTACTAAAAAAATGTACTTCTGTGGTCACTCAGTGGTCACTCTGTGGTCCCTGCCAAGGCAAACTCTTCTGTCTCTGTGTCTCCTCTAACATCTTCCATTCTTGCTGGTAGTTTGCTGTCATTCAACCTGTCCCAAAAAAGAGTGACTACTCCTCAACCCTCCAACTATCGTCCAGTTACTCTCATCTCTTGTATCTATTCTTGTTTCCAAATTTCTTAAGCATTTCTCTTCTCATAATCTACTCTCAGATCGCCAGTATGGCTTACTCAAGGATCGCTCTACTGGTGATCTTCTATCATATCTTACTAACTCTGGGTCATCCTCCTTTCGGGACTTCGGTGAGACCTTGTCTATTGCTTTAGACATATCGAAGGCCTTCGATAGAGTCTGGCACAAATCTATAATTTCTAAACTACCCTCCTTCGGTTTCTATCCCTCCATCTGTGCCTTTGTCTCTAATTTTCTTTCCGGCTATTCCATAGCTGCGGTTGTGGACGGCCATCGCTCACTTCCTCATCCTATCAAGTCCAGTGTTCCTCAGGGCTCTGTCTTATCTCCCATTCTCTTTCTAATTTTCATAAATGATCTTCTCAACTGTACCTCCAGTCCAATCCATTCATATGCAGACGACTCTACCTCACACTATTCTATTAATTTTCTTGAACACCAGCAATACCTAAAATACAAATATAATGAAGCCATGCAACACTTATCTTCAGATCTAACTACTATTTCCAATTGGGGCAGAGAAAACCTTGTTGTTGTTGTTGTTGTTGTTCCCTAAGCTGCCTGGCCGAACAGCCCCGAGTCCCCGAGGAAGGCCATGGCCATGATCGGGCTTTCCCACGGAGCTCTCATTGAGTGTAGATTGTGTTGTTGGCGTAAGTGGTTGTGTGAAATGCAGTCTTCTATGATGTGTTTAATGGTATGGGGTGCTGTGTTACATCCCGGGCAGGCGTCGACAACGGAGTCATCCAGTCTCTTCTGATAGCTCAGGAGAGCTGGATGGTGTCCGCATCTCAGCCTGGCCAGGTGGACTCTGTCCTCGCGAGGAAGGGAGGATTCGGAAGGATGGATTTTGGGAGGTCGTGCTTGCAGCTGCGTGTTGTCTGTGAGTGAGTAGATGGATCGGCGAGAGATATGAGTATGGATGTGCTTCTGGAAGTTGGTTCGGGGTGGGCAGGGAGGGAAAGAGGACAGTAATTGTGTGTGATACCGTGTGCTGGGTGTTGTTTTGATATTTCTTGGTGTATGTGGGTGTGGTGCCATGTAGTTTAGTGGGTGGTCTTGGTTCGTGGAGGCTGCTGCCAGGATTGAGTGCCTCTCATGTCCAGATGGTCTTTGACTTTGAGGATTTTGGTTTCTTGATGTAGGTGATCTGTGGGTGCAGTAGCTGTGCAGCCTGTAATGATCTTCAGGGCTTTGTTTTGAATAGTCTGTAAGATCTTATGATGTGTTTCAGCTCGGTTAGAAGCCCAGGCTGGGCTTGCATATTCCATCACTGATCTTATGTATTGTTTATATACTGTGGTGGTAGTTTCTTTGTTGTGTCCAAATTTTGTGTGAGCAAGTGACCTGAGGGCGTTAAGTCTGGGTGTCAGTTTCTTTTTAATGTGTGTGGTGTGCTGTTTGAATGTCATATGAGTATCATATGTTACTCCTTGGATTTTGGGTGTGTGTGTATGTGTTAGGGGTGTGTTGTTTATGGTGAGTTGAGGGATGTATTCGTGTTCTCCTGTCCAGCTTGTGAGCAGGGTTGCGGTGGATTTGGCTGGGGCTAGATTAAGTCTGTTTGTAGTGCACCAGCCATGTAGTGTGTTGAGATAGGGTTGAAGGAGATCTGTTGCTCTTTTTGGGTCATGGTGTGTGCATGTGAGTGTTATGTCATCTGCATAGGAGGCTAAGTTTATTTGGGGCGTATTGGGTGTAGTTATATCGTGCATGTACAGATTGAAGAGTGCGGGCGATAGGACGGATCCTTGTGGGACTCCGTTTGGAAAGTTTCTGATTTTAGATGACTGACTGGCAATAGATACGTGTGCACATCTGCCTGCTAGGAAGTTGGCCAGCCACCTTTTTGTGTTGTTGTGCATGTTTGTGTTGTAGATTTTGTTTGTTAGGTTGTGGCGGGGGATGGCATCGAAGGCTTTACTAATGTCGAGTGTGGCTAATAGTGATCTGTGTGGTGGTCTAGCTGAGTTGATGCCGTCAAAAGCTCTTTGTGTAAGGTCTGTGAGTAGAGTGTTTGTGGAGTGTAGTGGCCTAAAGCCAAGTTGTGTTGGAGCTAGGGGTAGGTCGGGTGTAATTAGTTGAAATACTAGGCGTTCCATGACTTTGGAGGGGGAGCAAAGGAGTGTGATGGGGCGGTGTGAGGAGGGTAACGTGGGGTCTTTGTTGGGTTTGGGGAATGTGGTGATGATACCATGCTTCCAAATGTCTGGTATTGTGTTGTGTGAATAACTGTAGTTTGATATGTTAGTGAGTGCTTGTATGCCTTGTGGTCCCAGGTGTCTGAGGTGTATGTTGCTTATGTTGTCTAGGCCACAAGCGGGTGAGTGCTTGAGATTGTTGATGATATGCTTTGTCTGGTGATTGGTGAAGGGTGTATAGTCAGGGTCTGTGGGGAATTGTCTCTTATATCGGATGACACGTCGGTCGTCTTTGTGAGGTTTTAGGTGGCTGACATGTGAGAAGTGATTGATGAGAGTGTTTGCTTGTTGTTTACATGAAGGAATAGAGTCTGTTGTTGTGATTGCAGCATGTGATTGTGTTGTGTTGCTGTTGGAAAGTGTGATACTGTTTAGTGTTTTGTAGAGTTGTTTGGGGTTTGTTTTGTGATCAAGTGTTTGTAGGAAGTGATTCCAATTTAGTTTTTGTTGTTCTTGTATTGTGTTGTTAGTCTGGGTGTTGAGTGCTTGGATTTGTTGTGTGATGTCTTGTGTGTGGCGTGCTGGGGAGTGTTTCAGTATGTCGCGTTGTCTGATGAGGTTTTGAATTACTGGTGTGAAGTTGGGGTTGTCTTTTTCTGTTACCTCTTGGAATGTGTTTCTTGTCAGCGTTTTGGATAGTTTTATTGAGTATGTGTACAGCATTGTTGATGTTAGTGATGGGTGTAGGCTACTGTTTAGAGTTGTGAAGTGTTGTTCTGTCTCATTTGTGAATGCTTCCCAGTTAGCTCTTTTATAATTGGTGTATGTGTGTTTGTGGCTAGCTGGGGTGAGTCTGGTTTTGGTGGTGATAATGATCGGGAGGTGGTCAGAGCCTAAGGTTCAGACCACCCTCCAGGATGTTGTGGGGGCGAGTTCTGGGGAGCAAAAGGTGATGTCTGGAGATGATGGGTTATAGAGCCTCCCCAAACATCCCCTACAGTACCAAATGAATACAGACCACACTTACAACACATCACAAACACCCCACACATCATCCTGGGTGGTGACTTCAACGCTAAGACGTCGGACTGGTTTGTCGACAACCCCGACACAGACAGAGGGCTGGTACTACAAAACCAAACTGATAACCTCATCATCCTTAACGACATCCATCAACATACCCATATTCCTCACCAAGCCATGGTTATGTTGGAGTTGTTGCCAGTGCGTATTTTAATTGATTGTATTTCTGTTGTGTTATCATTTGGGGGGAGGAGGGATTTGGTTTGTACACTGGTAACTATGTATGATATTTCTTTGTGTACCAGGGTGATGAGTCCACCGCCTCCACCGACAGCCCGGTCTTGTCTGATGGTGGTGAAATCATGAAATGTGGGTGTTTTTTGTGTTGTGCGGAGTTTTGTTTCTTGTAAGATGGCAATGTGTATGTTGTGTTGTTTGATGAAGTGTGACAGTTCGTGTTTCTTTGTGTTGATGCCATCTATGTTCAATTGGAGATTGTTAATGTTATGTGCACGATGTATGTTGGGTCTCCGGCTAGAAGAAGTCTTTGAGAAATGACAGCCGGAGAGTCATTTCTCGGTGTAGGAAAAACTTTGTGATGTGTGTGTGTGGTGTGAGAGGTGTGGAAATTACCGGCACGACCGAAGCCGCTCCAAGGACCCGTGCCCCCAGGGAGGGGGCAGGGGATGGTTGTGACGGTTTGGCTCCCGAAACTGCTCCCCGCGGCCGGCATCCGGTTGTCCTCCACTGGTCTTTGATCTTGTCTCCGGCCGTGGAGGGTTGGCAGCCATCCGCGGTTGGCAGCTCCGGGAGGTGGTCCCACGGCGTAGACGCCGCCACATCAGGACCTTTGAAAACCTTGTTGCCTTTAATGCTTCCAGAACTCAATTTCTTCTTTTTTACTATCCGTCCAGAACTCCCAGAGGACTATCCCTTACACTTCAACAATACAAAAATCAATCCTTCATCTTCACTCAATATTCTCGGTGTCTCTTTTTGTTATGCTCTCACTTGGAAGGACCATATTACCAGTCTTGCTAAGGCAGCCTCCCAGAAGCTGGGTGTGCTCAACCGCCTCAAGGGGCTCTTTACCCCTAAACAGCTTCTTGCTCTGTACAGGAGCACAGCGCGTCCATGTTTTGACTATTGTTCACATGGGTGGGGAGGATCCTCTCACACCGCACACCTAGACAAAATAGAAAGGAAAGCCTTTCGTAAAAGCCTCCCGTCCACTCACCAACTCTCTGCAATCTCTCTCTTCACCTCAATGTTGCATCTCTCTCTATTCTTTCGCTACTACAATACTCATTGTTCCTGAGAGCTTTCCCAGTGTATACCACCTACGTAGGGTACCTAGTACCCGTCTTGCAACACAATCCCACCCCTACTCGTTGCATCTCTCCAACCCAAGAGTGAAACTTTATTCTCAGTCTTCTGTTCAACTGCTGAGCTCTGGAACTCTCTTCCAGAATCAGTCTTTCCCTCTTCCTATGACTAAATTGCTTCAAACTCCGTGTGTCCAGGCATTTTGGCTCGAACGTCCCTTGATTTTGGCTGTCACTCTTTCAACTCTGGGGGGGAGGCACTCGATACAGGCAGTTCTGCCTTTTGTCTCCCTCACTCACGTAGAATTATTTGTTTTGTTTACCTTCAATCCCTGCTTATTTCTTTGCATAGGTAAGAGCCAGAGCGTAATATAATGATATTATACGTGAACGTACAGTAATGGAGCTTTCCAATGACATCTGAATCATATCTGTACAACGTTGGTTGTCTTGCAACGATCTTGCACAGGTCGGCCAAAATCGCTAAAAATGGGAGGCTTTAAGCTGTTTTCGATATGTGTAACACTGCAAGGATGTGAGAGGAGGCTGTCTCACACACCAGTATGAGCCCTGCCTACAACAGCTTGCCTTGCTCCCAGGCAACATATTAGGCAGAAATTGGCTCCTGTCAGGTGACAGGCATCGCAGTAATTGCGTTAAACATAAGAAGAAATGTATTATACCTTGGTTTAGATAATATTTAGATACTTGGCTATGCAGATAAAACACTGTGTGAATGGTATTTTGTTTTCATTAAAATATTCAGGGTAGTAATATAAGTGCAAGAAAGATAATACTGAGAAACAAGGAATTTTTAAAGTGTCATCCTCGTGGTGAAATGTAGTGTTAATAAAAACATATTTTGATCCATTCCCAGTCACCGCTGCACCAGTATTACCAGATACTGGACATACTGGATGAATCTATGAACTTATTTGAAGACCCGGATGTTAGCAAGGTGCTGGAGTTGGGCCCTCTCACTGTTCAACAGTGTTATGCTGGAAAAGGAATTGGACGGTGGCTAGTTCAGGTATTGTATAATGCTTGTCATATTGATTCCATTACTTTACCAAGCTTGTCCTCACATTTTGAAATGCTGTATCTTATATGTTTATCATGTCAGATGGGAGTTGTTTTGAATATATTTGTGTATTATAATTGTTATACCGAGGAAAAATGAAGCCGCCCACGGTAACCAGCCACCAGCAGACCTCGGGAAATACCATAGCACCCCCAACCGACCTCCAAACCAGAAACGGACACACACCTAAAGCCAGGGGCACCGACGACAGGCTCAACCTAAATCCAACCCCGTACGTCACCAGAATCACCAGAGGCATCGTAATAACGAAGCCCATCCTTCAACCGTTCTCTCTCAATTGAATTGAATTGATAAGATTTAGGCACAAAGGCCAAGCACTGGGACCTGTAGATATCATTCAGCGCTAAATCTAAACATTAAAAGAGCATCACAGGAATTTCAAAATTTAAAACGCATTAAGATAGCAAGTAAAGGAATATCAAAAGTAAAAATCACTGAATAATTAAATATCATAAAAAATACCGCAATCCAATAAATACGATGTTTAAAACATCTGCATCTTGGCCAAGAATGTCAGACAGGGAAAGGAAGGTAAAACCTACAGAGCATCTGGGAAACGAGTAATTACAACAAGAGGTTAGAACGTGGCTTAGAGACAGTAGCTCGTCACACACAGTACACAGCGGTGGGCGAGTATTATGTAATATGTATTTGTGCGTCATATATGTGTGACCAATATGCATCCTTGTGAGAACTACTTCCGTACGTCTACCTAAGTGAACGGGTGATAAGTCCCAAAGCTTCACAGAAGGATGAATGGTTTTAAGTTTTTGGTTAGTGCTAGTGAGGGAAGACCACCTCAACTGCCACCTCTCCCTAATCAGCGACCGGATACTGCATTTCAAATCCTCAGAGGGGATCGAGAACCGGCCCTCACACTCTAGTACAGCCTCTTTTGCTGCTGTGTCAGCCTCCTCATTGCCCTGGATCCCCACATGAGCTGGGAACCAACAGAAATTAATCATTTTGTGACGAGATGCTAAGCGATGCCTGGATGTCCTGAACCAATGGGTGAACTTGAATGGCAGAAAGAACACTCTGTGAATCAGTGTAAATAGTGAAATCCGTTCTAGTGGAGTCGCGTGCCACTTTCAAAGCTTGGATAATAGCATACGCCTCCGCAGCAAAGCCAGAGGCAACCCCAGGCAATCAAGCAAGGCGAGTGGTGTTCTTAACACTCAAGCCGCGGGACACGACAATAGTCGAGTGAGAGAACCATGGCCTATTCAGCGGGACCCGACAATATACGGGTGGGATTTTTAGCACATTATCGGCTCTGAGAGAGAGTCCACGCGTTGGGAGGACCGCAGGCGGGCTTTGACCATTCAGCGTGGACCTAGTCCCACCACTGATATCCCCACCACATCTCTACACATTCCTAACCTAGCGAGACAGGGTAAAAACTGAGGAAATGACTGTATTTAAGGATTTTTGGACTCGTGTTGCAACATCATTGCAAGAGAACCCGTGGTCATAGAAGGATGATTCAGGTGTCATTGGAAAGCTCTATTATTGCGCTCTCACGGATACATAATTGTATTACGCTCTGGCTCTTGTTTATGCATAAAAAAGAGCATGGAATGAAGCTCGTTTAGGGTAAATATGCCCGCCACACAGGTAGTATGAATCGCAAATATCTCCGTCCGTAAGGGGTTAAAAACCACGGCACAACCCACACCTGATGCCATTTTCGACCCATTAGTGTACAATGCTGAAGTAGATTTATGGACTTGGGAGTGATCCAGAAACTTGGCCTTTGCTGCAGCTGGAGATAATTTCGCCTTGTAAATGGGAAAAATGCATACTGACGGAGAGGGGAGAACCCACGGGGCAAACGAGGGGAACTTTACCTCCCTTATTAAAACGGAGTTCAAATGAGAGTCGTTCAACACTTCCCTCATGCGTATCTGGAGAGGCTTGGGGAAGCTTTTACGTGCCACATACCGTGGAAGGAAACGGGTATCGGTGACCGAGCAATAAGCAGGGTTATCAGGGAAACTGCGAATTCTAAACATTAAACGTAATCCAAGCTCTTCCCTACGGAGATCCAGAGGCAATTCCCCTGCCACAACATACATGCTTTCTGCAGGCGATGTACGGAAAGCACCTGTGCATATCCTTATGGCTGAATTGTGTACCAGGTCCAACAACTTTAAGATAGACTTGCTTGCCGAAGAATATATCTGACAGCCATACTCCAATTTAGATCGGCACAGAGCATCATAAATCCTGAGGAGGGATGAACAGTGTGCACCCCAGGAATTATTACTAAGCACTTTCAGGATGCCTAAGGACCGCATAACACGCGTCTTAAGATCAAGAATATGTTCCTTCCAAGTAAGACCGCTATCCAGAGTGAGCCCTTGGAATTTGAGTGAACTTTCATACGGTAAAATATTACCATTAAGAAGAAGGGGCATTACAACTGAAGTTTTTTTCCTAGAAAACTTTATTGCCACAGTCTTCTGAGGGAAAAAAGTTAAACCCCACTCATTCGCCCACTGGACTGCCAAATCGATGGCTTTCTGCAAGTGTCGTCTAGCCATACCGGGATCAGCCGCTGAACAATATATCGCATAGTCATCTACAAACAATGAACTTTGCACCAATGTTTCCCTAGAAACCCTCGCCACAACACTGTTTACAGCCATTATGAAACAAAAAACACTTAGCGCACTCTCCTGAGGATCCCCCTCACACTGCATAAGTTTATCAGAAAGACAATTCCCAACCCTAACACTGATATAGCCAGTGCATAGGAGACTCTGGATAAACAACAGCATTTTCTTGGTCAGGCCTAGCTTACGCATTTCTTGCACTATACCAAATCTCCATGTTGTGTCATACGCCTTTTGCATGTCAAAGAAAACACCAAGTGTATGTTTATTAGTAACAAATGCATTCTGGATATCGGTTGTGAGACAAAAGAGAGGATCAAGGGTAGATCTGTTTTTACGGAAGCCGAACTGAACCGGGAAAATGTGATTTCCAGTCTCCAACCACTAAACCAACCTGTGATTTAGCATTTTCTCAAACAATTTACATAAACAACTGGTTAGAGCAATGGGTCTATAGCTGGAAGCCAATTTTGCATCTTTCCCAGGCTTTAAGATGAGAAGGATTAAAGACACTCTCCAACTCTCCGGCTATAGTGACATACTCCAGATTTCATTGAAAATACACAACAACAAAAATAGAGAAGCTTCTGGGAGATGTCTGATCATGTCATAATGCACGCCATCCTCTCCCGGGGCAGAGGAGCCGGCATTACTCAGAGCATGAATGAGCTCCTGCATGGTGAAAGGTGCATTATAAACCTCCGAATCTCGGTCAGTCACACTGATGGGAGGGACCTGAGCACGCCCAAAAGAATCTGAGACTTCAGTAAAGTGGCGAACAAGAATATTAAAGACAATGACAGGATCTGATGATACAGTATCACCCACTTGAACGCAAGGAGGGGGACTAGGAACAAATGTCCCAGAAAGCTTCCTGATCTTAGCCCATACTTTATTGATAGGAGTCCTACATGTCACAGATCCGGTATACTTCTGCCATGAAGTCCGTTTAGCTCTCCTAAAATACCTTCGTTTCTTAGCCTGAGCTCTCCGGTATATAACTTAGTTTACCTGAGTCGCATTGTTCTTGTTAGTATCTCCTCTAGCAAGAGCGTGTGACACGTCTCAAATCAGTACACGTATTATCCCACCACGGAACCACAGACCTCAAAGGATTTCCAGTCGACCGCGGGACAGAAATCAGTGCACTGTTCTCAATTAAATCTACAAGGTACCCATATGCTACTATGTGTGTGTCAAAGGAACTAAGATCCGGAGTCCCCGATAATAATTCAGAGAATACATTCCAGTCTGCACGGTCAACGCGCCACCTAGGAGGAGCAGTTGGAGGAAGGCCATTCAGAGAGTCTATGATGATAGGAAAGTGGTCACTTCCATGCAATGACTGAGAAACCGACCCGTGGAAGGAGAGTAAAATATCAGAGGTGCATAATTATACTAAGATCAATGGCAGAATAACTGTGAAGATGTAAAGTGTGGTGAGTAGGGGACCCATCATTGAGCAATGATAAGTTGTTTTGTAGAAGTATAGCTTCAATTTGAGACCCACGCTCATTACATACGGAACCACACCATAATTGGTTAATGGGAATTAAAGTCGCCCAACAGCAAAAAAGGTGGATCAAGTAGGTCCACAAGGGACTGTAGGGCTCGCGAGTTAATGGCCTCCCCAGGAGGGAGGTAGAGAGAACAAATGGTATACATTTTGTCGATTAAGACTCTTACTGCACATGTCTGCAAATCAGTTGCAGGGAGACTGGTAAATGATGAACACTCCTTTTCACAATAATCGAAGTCCCGCCTTTGGCGCGAAGGCCCAGAGGGGGAGGAGAACCGTAAAATACATAATTTAGACCTGGGTTGAAATGAGAAGAACCCAATTTGGTTTCCTGCAAACAGAGGACATCCCAGTCATAAAGATTTTTTTAAACCGAAACTTCCTCACTATTTGCATGGATACCCCTACAATTCCATTGTAGAATTTTTGGCATTATTGTCATCGGCTAAATTATCATCCCCTTTAGGAGGGGGGGCATTAACATCAGAGGTTTGTGGTAGAGACACCTTTTCAAAATGTCTTCGAGAAAGCCTGCCAAGTGAGTCGGCATGCCGCCTCTTCATATAAGTCTTAACCAGAGCTGGAGAGGTTCCACCCTTGCGAGTGGGACTAGCAAACTCGTAACTAGCAAAGAGCTATCCTCAGAGCTGGGCCGCTTCTTAGAGCATTCCTGTGGAGCATGCATGCCTTGGTGGAGATTGGAGCAGCTGGTATTTATTTTTTACATGGACAACCGTGTTCTTATCCATCTTTGTTGTTGGCGCTTCTACTCTAGTTTCCGATGAATTATTCTTCCCAGATAAGGAAGAAGACCTGGGGGAGGAATTAACGCTACCTCCAGATGAACCTGTGGCACCCCTCACATCCGAAGATGAAGGGCCCTCCCTCCCCTTTGGCGAAGATCCGGGAAGCGTACGACCATCGCGATGATGTGACCTGTCTTTCTTTGGAAGGGAAGGATGCTTTTCAGTACTTGAAGGGGAATGTTGTTTGCGACGAACAGAGGCTTGAGGAGGAATAGCCTCACTCCCCGAACTCTGTACCTGTCGCTGCTGCTGTGAGATGATAGTGACACTAGTGACTTTGTCTTGGCCTGTCATTTTAGAGAGGGTAACTAGTGCAGATGATGCAACTGTTGAAGCATATTAACGCGTACCAGGCTTACTCCGGAACAGCAACTCCCGTCTAGAAGCACCAAAACTAATATACTGTGTATTTGCCAGAACGACTATGACAACCTCTAGTTTATATACATCACAATGCCAGGAAGAGGGAGAGTTGGATACCCTGACAGTGGTAACAGTACGCATTTGAGTCACATTCAGAAGTCTCATGATTGCTTAATGCTGAACAACAGCCGCAACGAATTTCGTTTGTGAAGTATTTCTTATGGTGCCCATACTCAAAACATTTGTAGCACTGCATAGGTCGATCATGAAATTTCTTAACTCGCAGGGTGAGTGGCCCAATATCAACAGAATCGGGTAAGTAAGACCCAAAAAATACAAGTAATACAGTCTTGCCCTTCAGCTTCCGGACAGAGGACACAGACTCGGGACACATAGATAAGATGGTTTCTTCAGTGAAGGCATGCAGGTCCTCACTAAACACAATCCCTTTTGTTTAAGTTAAAGGACTTGTGGGCTTGGATTGACTTAAACATACCATTAGAAGAACAAGGCAGATGAGATAGCATCCTAGCCTGAACTGGGTTGTTAGCGTAGATTAATACACCTTTCCCATACTTTTTAAGATGTTCCTTTGGGATGACACTGACTTGCCTCTGCAAATACTGATGTGCCTTAATATAATTATTTTCTCCATCGTTGTAATATGCTACAAACCATTTAGGCAGAGGGGTAGGGCGCTGTAGGTCTGGGATTTTATCAAACCCGTCAAAAATATTTGGCACATAATCGGAGTCACTATCCTCAATATTAACAGAACGCTGCAATGATTTTGAACCGCAGCAGCCAGCGGGTAGTAGATTCGGGGCAGCATCGTAGGCAGCAGCAGCAGATGACTCCTCCAAAAAGGAGATGTAGCATCTGTTGACAGACCCACATTCGTCTACAAAACGAATTCTGATACGGGTTACTACACCAAAGGACTTAAAGAATTTATGCAGGGAGTCGTAGGATAATTCGAGGTAACATTTTGCAGGAAGATAGTGTCCCCTTTGCCTCTTTTAGAATAATTTTGCTCAATAGGCACTTCAGAAGGTGCCAGTGTAACTACTGTAGAACTTTGAGAGGGAAGGTCATTTGAAGAAGCCGGGGGACTGCCAGAGTCGGTTACCGAATTTTGCTGAATAGGCACTGCATAAGGTGCCATTGTAACTATTGCAGAACTTTGAGAGGGAAGGTCATTAGAAGAAGCCGGTGGATCGCCAGAGTCGGTTACCGGTAAGTCCAAAACGATTGCCGTGTCAGTATGGTCAGTATCGTCAGCCATGAGCGCATTCAAAATTACAGAAAGAGATAACCATAAGACATAAAACAAGAATGGCAACTGCGGTTGCTAGGTGCCGCCTAGCAATGAAAGGTTGAGGCCTCCGCAGGGCCAGGAAAACCAGAATATGGCCATTTGCATGAGAAAGGCCCCGGCATCGAGCTGGAAACATTGTCAACCCGACATACGTGAATAAACGCATATTTGTCCTCAATCTGTTTTGTCCCATAAAGGATGGAGCCTGCGTTATTACCCGTCACATACGCTGAAGAAAGAAAGGAGTCAGCAACCCTAAGGCAACCCCACCACGCCCAGCCCTAAACAACGAGCTTTTCGGGCCCTCGCCGCGTTCTCTCTCAAGCGGAACAGGGTAAATATAGAAAAGTCCCCCCGAAGACAGGTGTAACAACCCCTCACCAACACCTAGCCGTAACTACTTCCTGGAGTACCAGCTGGCGGTCACACGGCCCCATATCTACAGGAGTGACGTCACCATCACCAGCCGACCCAGGGTTGGCCGACGGCCAGGTCAACCCCGCCAATCAGGAGGGAGCATCACCTGTAGAGTGGACGTGGGAGGGGATATGTAAGCAAATACCGAAGGCCCTACCATTGTTATCCCTCCTCCCCCCATCACCGGAATGACAAGGACCTATGTCAATGCTAGTAAGGGCCAAGGGCGCCCTTTTTCCATGTAGCCAGCCCAGGCCTTGGAAGACCTAAGGAATGAACATGTACTCAGACCAGGTTAGGAAAGATATCTCACCCTTCCTCCTAGGCCGAGTGTCAATGACCTCTCTAAGTGATCCAAAGCCCAAAGTCTCAATGTGGTAGAAAATAAGGAGTAATGAATATCTCATGGTTCCTCGGTCAGTCTCATTTCCGGAGCCATTCGTTGGACGTAAAAGTATTGTAGTATCTCGGTCAGCCTCACTGCTGAGATTATCCATGGTCTGTCTATCAGACCCTCTCTTAACGTAACTTGCATTCAATTAGTCGTAATTCTAAGTCGAACCTATCATAATTTATATCGCCATCTTATGAGTAGATTGTCACATGCTGGAATGACCACTCAGTCATCTAGCCACTGCCTACTCATAGATAGCTTAACTCTGCCTTACCTTGTATCTTCTTCGAGTACAGTTTGTAACCCCCGTTCATTTTATTCCACGCACGAGCATCATTCTTGATTATTTAATATATATCTTCTCTGTCTAATTATGTGTATGTTGTGTATATATTATTGTCCTAGTTCTGATTTGTACAGGTATAATAAATAAAGTGGATACCTAATTGCTACCATTTGACCTTGCTACGGGTGTCCTCCTTAAGGCGAACTCCAGGTAAATAAACTGTCTGATAATTATTGTTATGTCATGTTGGGACTCTTATGTCCGATAACTTTACTCACCGTAATTACAATACATGTGTAAAAACCAAAACCTAATTCTACTACTCACTCCAATACCTCTCCCTCTAGCAGTTTAAGACACCCATAAATACAGTATAGTTTACGCAGCCCTCACTCTAATTACGAGGGCTGGTATCTTAACCCTTAACTGGCGGCGCCCGGCTATTGTCGAATGAAATAAATGGGGCCTATGGGCGGGGCCCGGCTATTGTTGAATGCAATTTTGAGCACGTAATGTGCTCTGAGAGAGAGCGGAGCGGTGGGAGGAGCGTAGATTACCTCCTGACCGCTCGCCACGGTGGCCGTGGAGCTACTGAGATGTACTCCTTTGTACTCCACCCTCTGTCACTCGTTTCACACATAATAATGTATGAAAATTACCGTATTTTAGCAATTTTGCCCTTCGGTTGCACGATCGTTGCAAGACAACCAGTGATGGTAGAAGGATGGTTCGGGTGTCATTGGAAAACTCAATTTACGCCCTTTCAGGGATATATACTTGTATTACGCTCTGGGTCTTGTTTATTCATAAAAAAGAGCACGGAAACAACCCCATTTATGGTAAAAAAAAACGCTGGGCCGTACATAGAAATTACTGCCTTACTCTTAAGGTGTAATGTAATGTTATACTATGTAAATTAAGGCATTGATTAAGACTACTGTTGAGTTGAGTTGAGTTAGCCGGGTGCCCAACCCCGAAAGGAGTTGAAATAGGGGAGCTATCCCCCCGCCAAAGGCGGCTTTCTAGGGCCTTTCCTAGCTGATGCTGAGAGGATTGGGTTCTAGTCATGTGGTGATGGGCTGGTCTATCCGAGTGAGAACTGAGCGATCTCTGTCATACCCATAGCTTACTCTGACTGTTCCTTTTACTTATATATCTTCTAGATCTCAAGTGGCGGAGTCTTTTCCGTGGATTGACCTCCCTACTGCCAACCTAGAAGTTAGCAGATTGGGAGCCAAAGCGTCACATTGTTCCCTTACCCCTCAACTTTCCCTTCATAATTGCTGAGGGGCACAGGGCCTTGGGTGGGGCTTTGGTTTCCCGGGCGTTTCCGCACCCTCCTCAGCTCCCTGCCTTGGGGTGGCTTCGGTCACCCGGGTTTTGTTAGTGGTAAGCAGGGAGGATTTTGTGGGGGCGCTTGTTTATGGCCTTGGCCTTGCTCGAGACCTTGGGGCTGTTCGGCCAGACAGCCTGGGGAACAACAACAACAAGTGTTGAGTTGAAGAGTAGTTTAGCAAAGCGTTGTTTGTTCTTGGTGGGCATCCCTTTTAGTTGTATTGTTTTTTACTTTTGGCTCTTACTGTCCCTATTCATTGCTAATTTTGGGTAAATTGTAGAAAACAACTAAACCAAACAAGCACTAACTCTGTAAGTTGCCCTTTTTCTCAGCGTTAGCATGCATTATATAAATCCGCAACATTATTGCCCATTACAATACCTGATGCACTTATATTTTTTTTACAGTTGAGGAAAATAATGAAAACTTGACCAGAATCAGTACAGAGATGTCTCACGATGTAGGAGGAAGAACAGCTAAGAGTAACTTTTGAAAGTCCAACAACGCAAAATGCCTTATGGAAAAAGAGTAGCTAATTTATGTAGAATTAAATCTGTTGACGGAAGCAGGCCATTAAAACTAATATCTCCGGCACATTAACTCTCTAATTGAATGTTTTATTTTTGGCTCACTAATGTTGAGAAAATGTACTTGCATTTGGGGTTATACTGTATTTACTTGCTTGTTAGGATATACACATACCCAGTCAGCATTCTATGTAAAATGTCTTACATTTTCTGGGAATTTACACCATAAATGGGCAGAAAGTTCCATGTGCTTATAGTATACTACTATGCTACATACTGAGAATGTCGTACCATTTAACCTAAATCTTGTCTTCTTGTCTCTCTTACTATGTACTCTTTTCTTTGTCATCTCTCTATATTTTCCCTATTATATTTTAAATATATCATTATAAAAATCTCCACCATATCTCCCCCTGGTTCTCTTTCTGTATACTGTATGCCAGTGATAGAGGAATGATTTTCAACAGTATTCCTGATATGCACTTAAGCAATATATCTAACTCTATGAGCTAAACCTGATATATGTTATGTTTATATATATTACAATTATGTAAATGAAATATTTGATTATGTTTTAAAGACCCTTGTAAAACAGTAATTTATGTACTAAATACTAGGGATCCCAGAACTGGGATACCCCGCTATATATTTCCTTCTAATCTCATTTATCTTGATCGATTACAAACTTCTGTATCAAATTACAAAGGAACTCCTTTATCCACTCCACATCATCCCCAATGTTATTATTAATCGTACCTACTAACCATAATTCCCAGGCACCGGGCATTTCAATATACCCACCACCGCTTACCCGGGCCAATTTGGAGCACAGACGCTTTGTTTATACATCTTGTAGGTTCATACATGCCTAGCAAACAATAATCAACCAAACATCATTATCACATACCATCATACAGCTTTAAAAAGGTGAAAACCCCCATGGTTCTATATTGCTTTGTTCCTTGTTTAAAACCGCAAGTGTGTGTGTGTGTGTGTGTGTGTGTCGATCACGTAGGCTCATAGAGAGTAGTGAGCCACCTTCCACTTTCACATCCAGGTTAATACTCCCGAAAAAGATGATCTGATCACGTCATGGGTAGGGGGGGAAGGGGAGAAGGTTGGAGATGTTTGTGGGTGGGATGGAGAAGGGAGAGGTTTGGGAGAGGTGTGCTGGAGATTGAGCTTAGTTCATCACAAGGCTGATGGGGCCAAGATTTCACCATGGAAAATGTGATTACTTGGTGCAAAACATGCTGACGCCATATGGTGTCACCCGGGATACTGCCCATTAACCCTATTGATGTTATATGGCATCAGCAGGTCGTAAGGAATCAATGGAGAACTTTATTGAAGGGATTCATGGACTCACAATAAGCAACATAGCCATATCCGTATTTTGTCCATTGATCTGAAACTTTAACAAATTTGCTTTTTAACTATAGTGCGCCCTGGGTGCATATTTGCGAACTTTGGAAGAGCTAAAGCATCAGCAATCTGCTTTTTTTTTTTTTTTTTTTGGCAGCTGACCACCGTTTAATCTACTCCTACAAATTAACATAGGTGCCAGATTCCACTATGTACACTTTTAAAGTATTATGGCTAGCATTTGATATTTGATTAATATTGCATATTTCTTCAATATAGCATCACATATATTATATGCATAAGGACTATGCATATAATTTTTGATTTTAATATTGACAAGTAATATACAATTTAAGCATCATAAGAAAAAGCAATATTCTATAATTACAGTCATTACAATAGTTATACGTCTTTTGACAACCATCTTCAGTAGTTATTATTCCGTAATTACAGAACACAGTTTTCTGGAATAACTATTGGTAAAAGTTTGCAAGCTACACTATCCCATAACATTAAAAGCATGCAATGGAAACCTTATTTACTTCATCTTTTATAGGAATTAAATGAAAAAGATGTCCCAAAATAGGCGTGCCAAACTTCAGATTATGATTATATGATTATATAATAATTCATGTTTTATAACGAATCAACCATTAAAGATATAGAAGGCTTTATAATTATGGCATCTTCACTATAACTATAATGGGCTATTCCATCTTGAACTGTTTCCAACATGTTTTATGTGAGGTAGAATGTCTTTAATATTTTTGTAGTCTACAGCATTATAATATCTTGATGGTTATCTTATGGTAAAATAAACATATTTAAGTGAAGGTGAGATAGGCTTTTTGACAGCTGTCCAAGCCATATGGGAAAATACCATTTTCATCATATAATATATCTGTAATAATTCAGATTTAAAACTTTTCTTAAAGAACATTGTATGCTTAGATTTAATTACATAACCTAATCCCGAAATTTGGCACACCCTGTCACTCTTCATTTTACATCTAAACGAGCATCCTCGTTACGATTTCTACTGTATGTTTGTAGCTGTTGGCATGCCAATATATTTATTTGTATTATATAATTATGACTATATGTTACAGGTTAACAGTTTGGTGGCCAGTTTACCATCGAATTTGGCCTGCAGTGAGCTTGTCCCCTGAAATGGCTATATCATTTTTATAGGCGAATACAATGGATATATTAGCTATTAATGTTATGCTAGTCCCACAATCAGAGATTTCGACCCAAACATGAATGAACTATAAAAGTATATCTATAATATTGGACTGGACTTACATACATATATTATGGGTGAAATACAGTAACTCTTGGGTTCGCTATAACTCAAGCGTACTGTAGGTATGTACCTAAAGGAGGAGGTGTGGTGTGGAGGTAGATGTGCTGGAAAGTGTGAAAAAGAACAACTTGAGATGGTTCGGCCATATGGAACGTATGGAAAGCAAGAGAATGACTAAGAGGGTGTACGAGAGCGAGGTGGAGGGACAGAGAGGGAGAGGTAGACCAAATGAGGTGAGGAAGTACATGAACGAAGGCAGTGCTGGTTGGGGGGAGGGGCGTCGACTGACTGGGGACAGAGGTGCATGGGGGCGGTTCGTTCGTGGCCACCCCTTCAGGGATCGCGGCGTCAGGCAATAGATAGGTAGATAGGTATGTACCTGTATATTTCACTCTCGATACACGTATGTTATCGCTCTGTTTTAACCCTCAATAATCTCTCTACATGCAATGTATTATGCATCCATAGATAGAGCAGGACCCATACTATGATAAAACCAGAACAAGAAAATCCCATACTATCCAATTATCACATTAAAAATCGATATATAAGAAACATTTAATTGTTCTTACAAGTTCACAACGTCATAGTTTCATTACAAGCTAAACATTATTTTTGTTTATATGTGAAATTGGAAAACAAAAATCATGATCATTCCAAATGTGTCATCATAATTAATTTATCATAGTATTTATTATAGTTGTTTTTATATGGATAATATAAAGATCACTTTGTGGCGGAATAAAACTATGCATGCACAACCAAAATATTAATTTTACAGCAACTTTCAGCAAACAACATTTATGTTTAGTATAAAGAGGAAAGGTTGATCTAAAGTATTTCCTCCATAGCAAAACACACAGAAAAATATATTATGGTTAATGTTTATGTTTTTCCAACATCCCTTCACTTTACACCATCATAAATTAACATTTTCAGCGACGACAATAGGTTTTCATATGTGAAATGGCAAGTGTTTTTCACATGGTTTCCAAAAATGTCATCAGGAATGTAGGAGCCAAAAATGCCTAGACACACATATTTGAAGAAATTTACTTCATAGGAAGAGGAAAGATGGATTCAGAGAGAGTTCCAGAGCTAAGCTGTTGAATACAAGAAAGATTGGTAATATCGTTTCACATATGGGATGGAGAGTTGCACAGAGCAGGGGTGAGATTGTGTTGCAAGTCGGGTACTATGAGCTCTACGTAGAGGAGATGGTATACATAGAAAGAGCTCTGAGGAACACTGTGCATTGTAATAGCGGTAGAATTGCTATAAAGATGCAACATTACGGCGACGAGAGAGAGAGGTTGAAGAGAATTGGTGAGTATAAGTGAGTTAATGAGACAAAGTGCTGTGTGAGACGATCCTCCCAACACATGCAAACAATACTAAATACATGGATGCACTGTACAGACAAAAAAGCTGTGCAGGGGTAAAGAACTCCCAGAGGTGGTTTAGCACACCCATCTTCTGGGAAGCTGCTTTAGCAAGATGTGTAATATGGTCTTTACAAGAGAGATCAGAAGAAAGAGAGACACCATGATTATGAGAAGATAAAGGGTTAATTTTTGTTTTCTATGTGATTGAGGGAGGCAAAAAGCATTACTGCCTATAGCGAGTGCCTCCCCCATAGTTGAAAGAGTGACAGGGCCAAAATCAAGGGCCGTTCGAGCCAAAATGCCTGGACACACAGAGTTTGAAGCAATTTAAGTCATAGGAAGAGGAAAAGACTGATTCTGGGAGAGAGTTCCAGAGCTCAGCTGTTGAGTAGAAGAAAGTTTGAGAGTAATGTTTCACTCTTGGGTTGGAGAGTTGCACAGAGTAGGGGTGGGATTGAGTTGCAAGACGGGTACCACGTGCCCTACGTAAAGGAGGTGGTATGCACTGGGATAGCTCTGAGGAACACTGATTATTATAGTAGCGATAGAATAGCGAGAGAGATGCAACATTGCGGCGGAGAGAGAGAGACTGCAGAGAGTTGGTGAGTGGACGGGAGTTAATGATACGAAAGGCCTTCCTTTCAACTTTGTCTAGGAGAGCGGTGTGAGAGGAACCTCCCCACACATGTGAACAATACTCAATACAAGGGCGCACTATGCCCCTGTACAGAGCAAGAAGTTGTGCAGGGTAAAAGAACCCCCTAAGACGGTTGAGCACACCGAGCTTCTGGGAGGCTGCCTTTGTCGCTTTGTAGACTGGGTATATTGATTCGTGAATATCTTGGTCACGTTAGCGATACCATATGGTGCTAGCCACTTGGCCTCCTGAATGTCCATAATAAACAAGTCCGCGAGGTTTCTAGGTTGCCAATTGTGTTCTAAGTGGAACAACCCGACCGGGAGTGACACTGGGTGCGGGCACCACGTGTACAAAATGCTGGTACCACACTGCACCGGCCACAGGGGCGCGATTAGCGAGACTACGCCTCGCTAATCCTGTAGTTTGTTGACTACGTGGCACATTAGAGACGCGTCTGGCGGCGGAAAATAGATAAATGGAACTCAACCTGTTCTCGTCCGTCATCAGAGCGTCAGGTCCGCCCGCCGGCGTTATCGTCCGGCGGGTGACAGTGGGAGTTTGCAAGTCTTTTCAGACGCAAACAAATCCTCTTGTGGATGGTAATGCTCCGCACACGCAAGAGCGTGAGCAAGAGCAAGAGCATTCTACTGATGTGCTTTGTCTCTGAGACAGAGCGTCTGCCCAGACATTTGCTACGCCTGGGAGATAAGATGCGTGAAGATGAATGTTCAGCCTGTTGGCTAGTATAAAAATATTTTCTGACACGTTTTGCCACTTCCAAGATCTTATTGACCCTTGTTTCTGAATACAGTGAACCACATTCAGATTGTCCATTCTGAAGGCCACCGACTTGCCCCATAAAGCAGAGCCGTGAGCCTGAAGGACAGATAAGGGGACTAGTAAGTCTTTGACATTGATGTGGAAGATTTGTAAATGGGACCAAAACCTTTGCCCGAGGTTTGACTAAAAGCCCCAACCTATCGTGCCTGACGCATCCATGTCCACCAATACCGACGGCGGAGGAGAGGTTCATGACATGACTGCGTGCAACATTTCTCTCGTCGCCCAAACCGCTAGTAAGTTGTGTAATAACGTTGGGATACGCCAAACTATCCCCGCCGGTAATAGTGGGAAAAATGTGTTGCCCTCCAAGATTAAACGTTAGACTTACAACCGGCCCAACTTCACAGTTAGCTGAACCCCGTTGAGAGAACCGACTAGAGATTCCCAAAGTCTCTGTGTCGTAGTCAGACTGTGGAGAAACATAAACAGTTTTTGCGAAATCTGTTTCGAGTGTCCACACTCTGACTCAGAGTGAGAGAAGCTGTGTCCTCGACCAGCCTTATCCCCTGAAATACTCGTGGGGATACAAGGGTTTGACTTTTACTAAGTTGACCTTGAATCCTAGAGATATGAGATGGTTTAACGTAACGTAGACATGACTGATGCGTAACTTTTCTGTTTCTGCCACCACCAGTTAGTCGCCCAGATACCACCAGACCCTGATCCCTTGTTCTAACAAGGGCATCAGGGCTTGCGGGGACCTTGCTTGAATGCTTGTGCCAAATTGAAAACATTCTTCCAAACTGCTGGTGAAATCAAAGAAGGAATTAGAACTGGAGACAGAACTACTTTGCTTGCAATACGGTCAAGAAGTTTCTTCACTAAGAACATCCTCAGATCCTGCCTTGCTCGAACTGCCTCTAATAAGGCCGTCCGAATATCTCCTAAAGACTTGGATGGAAGTCTGGAGAAGCAAGCGCCGGGAAAGTTCAATGGCTTTCCTGACTTCCGCGGCTTCTATTGCCTGAGAAGAGCGTAACAGAGACTTTGTTACTTGCTGGGAACCATATATTGCGAAAACAGTTTAAACGCTTTTCCTCTTAACCTAAACTCGCGGTCTAGGTAAGCTGGGGAAGGCGTGCTAAAGGGAGCTTATAATACGCCCAAATTGATTATTTGGGGGGTGGCAGCCAAGCAGAGGGGACTCCGCCGGCACCAAAAAACCGGAAGAGAGAACCAAGAATGGCGTTCTGGAGGGATTTGGCGGGAAGAATAAGTCATGGTTATAATAACTTGGAATGTCCTTAATATGAACATCCAAAACATTTCCGTAACATTGCTACCCCTGACTCATCAGGCCCGTATAAAAGAGGCATAGCTCCTGTTTTTTTACTGGCGCCTTGTCTAAAGGAGGGGGAGATATGTCTGATATGACTCGCACAGTGGAAGTAGTGAGAGCTGCTGTGCCTGGCACATTGGAAATTGGGTCTGACACAAGCGGATGGTTAGGTATTTTAGCTAAAGCAAAGGATGTAGCCAGAGGTCGCACATTCGTCGACATTGCGGGATCTCTCGTATCAGAAGGAGTTTCCGGCGTAAGGCCAAAGAACCTATTAAGTGCATTAAATAATAGTCCATCAATCTCTTCCGCCGGTACATACCTAGCCGATGACGAACTCCGTGGAGATTCGACAGTACCCTGAGAGTCGCCTAGAAGGTGACTGGACTCTTCAACCTCCATCTCTGAGACCAGAGATCGTTGTTCCTCATCCGTTAAGTCTGGCTTATCATGGGAAGATCCCGCCGAAGCCGGGACCTCCACATGTTGCCATGTTAAAACTGGGATCCCGGCATCCCGGTGGACGTCAGCACTAGTTGAGTCACAAAGGGATGTGTTCTGTCCTGCCAGGACTGTGAGTATCGCCATACACCTTGGCTGTGGCTGTCCCTCGCTTGCGAGCTCGGTATACTCTCTGAAAGAGAGCTCTGTAAAGGTTTATGATAATTAAAAGCTCCCATAGCTCATTAACACATTGAAAGCAGAGCTGGTGAGCAAAATCATAAAGTATACTAATTAATTTAATTTATATTTAATTGTATTAAAATAAATTACTATAAATAAACACAATATTATCGTAATATAATCATAGAAAATATATATGGTTATTATTATTCAGTGATTAAATTATTTCATTAACAAAATAAAAATAATATAGGGATACCTGATCTTAACGGCGTTGAACATACAGCAATGAGAGGTTCAAGTGCCAACATGACAGAGACTGGGGGAAAACTACCCGGCCCCCGGGAACTACCTGGTCACCTGGTGCAACACCGGTACTCCGCCCTGGAAAGAGAAATTTCCGGGGATTAATGCTCATAGGGTTGCACCCAAAAAATGGTATAAAATATGTGCCACAAAACCGCCGGTCAACGAACCGTAGCACTCCACCACTACTTTTCGTTTGACTTTAGTTTCATATTAAAGATTTCAGGATATATTTACCTGTCCAGAAGATTTAAGCATATCTTCTGAATCCTCATAAAGATGAAGCATATCTTTATTAAAGATGAAGTCTTTCAAGTATCCCTTTACACTTGAAACCCTAGTAAGATTCCGGCATCTTTTTATCCCATAAAAAGTCTAAGCCTATCCTAATCTTTAATCCGGCTTCTCCCAGAAGCCCTCATAGATCGCCGTCTTGAAGGCCGTGATACCCTATTGTATCAATCAATTGTTTGGCAAATTATCGCGAATTGCAAATCAGTTAATATAACCACCCGAAGGTACAACCGCCGGGTTTTATATGCAATGTCAAACCAATTGTACCTGCCCCAGACCTTTTTTGTAAAAAGGTCGCCGGGATGGAAAGACTAAACAAACAAACAACATTGTTTCAATTGTTTATTAAAGATTTCAGCATATCTTTTACCTGTTCAAAAGAATTAAGCATAACTTCTGAATCCTCATAAAGATGAAGCATATCTTTATTAAAGATGAAGTCTTTCAAGTATCCCTTTACACTTGAAACACTAGTAAGATTCAGGCATCTTTTTATCCCCTAAAAAGTCTAAGCCTATCTTAATCTCTAATCCGGCTTCTCCCAGAAGCCCTCATAGATCGCCGTCTTGAAGGCCGTGATACCCTATTGTATCAATCAATTGTTTGGCAAATTATCGCGAATCGCAAATCCGTTAATATAACCACCCGAAGGTACAACCGCCGGGTTTTATATGCAATGTCAAACCAATTATACCTGCCCCAGACCTCTTTGTAAAAAGGTCGCTGGGAGGGAAAGACCAAACAAAATAACTGTGTGGAGCCCCCCTCGCCGGGAATAACACAGGAAGCCTGATCCCAGGCTCGACCACAGAAAACGCAGTTTCTGATGAGCCCTCAAGCGACCAAACTCGTCGGGGTAACTTACCTATTTTAGCCATCCTGACTAAAACTCGGTAAACAAAAACGGTGTTCTCGGAGCAACGAGAAAAACGCGGGAAAGGTAACCCACACCAAACGAGACATTACAGGAGGGCGTAATGCATAAAGCAATGAATAACACAGGAAGTCTGATCCCAGGCTCGACCACAGAAAACGCAGTTTCTGATGAGCCCTCAAGCGACCAAACTCGTCGGGGTAACTTGCCTATTTTATTTTTCTACTTAGCATTACATAATCTTTCATTACTGGAAGTATTTGACAATACTCACGGGACACCCTGTATATGGATGAAGTCATGAAAGAAATACAAGGAAGAGCAGTGGATGTTGGTTTACCGCTGATAAGGGAGGAAAACGAGTGGAAGTTGTTTGTACTGCTGTTTGCCGATGATACAGTTCTGATTAGCGATAGTTAATGGGTGTTGCAGGTCTGATAAATATTTGTAAAACAGTGTGTGAAAAACGGAATCTGAAGGTAAATGCGGGGAAGAGCAAGGCCTTCCGGCTGGCTCAGTTGATAGCGTGCCTGAATCCCATCTTGAAGGTCTAGCGTTCAATCCCCGCTCAGATTGAAAAGATTTTCTGGGATATAGCCGGCGGTTACCATCTCCCCATGAGCAAGGGGGATGGGTAATGGTCTCTGGTAGACTGAAGAAAGCCAAGCGCTTGTGAATCCTCGAAGGAAGAAAACGAGCGCTATATAAGTAACCAGACGATTATTATTATGGTCTTTGAAAGGCATGCAGCCACAGAGTGTGAGGTGAGCTTGAACGGTCAGGCTATGGAGAATGGCAGCTCATTTGAGTATTTGGGCAGTGTGTTGAGTAAAGATGGGAGAGTGGATGAAGAAGTGCAGGTGAGGGTGCAACAGCGGAAGAGGGTTGTAGGAATGCTGAAAATAGTAACAAGAAATAGAGTGGTCAGCATCATGAAAGTAAAGAAGTCCTTGTATGACAGTGTGGTAATCCCGACATTGACTTATGGGAGCAAAGCATGGACATTGGTGAAGAGACTCAAACCAAGAGTTAAAGGGGTGGAAATTAGTTACTTTAGAAGTGCGTGCTGAGTTACATGGAGGGATAGACAGACAAATGAGTGCATACGAGAGTGGTGTGATGTGGATGTAGATGTGCTGGAAAGAGTGACGTCAAGGTACACCTTGAGATGTGTCATGATATGTCATTTAGTTTAGTCTCCCTGTTCAAATTGTTTCAGTATTCCATTTTCCATAATGATTCACTCAACCTGCGCACTCGCACTGATTGACTCAGTATGCTCAGACAGCATTAGCTGCCAGTTATAGCTCAGCTCTCGACCTGTAAACATCTATTGTAATATCTACCCAAGCTGATTAAACTACATTACAAGCCTGTGTGTATATCTACAATCCTGCAACAACATAGAATTATTCAGCCATTTGGAACGTATGGGAAGCGAGAGAATGACTAGAAGAGTGTACGAGAGCGAAGTGGAGGGACAGAGAGGGGTTCGTAAACCGAGAGCGAGGTGGAGGGATGGAGTTAAGACGTACATGCGTGAAAGCAGTGCTGGATGGGAGGAGGGTCATCGACTGACTGGGGACAGTGGTGCATGGCGGCGATTCATTCATGGCCACCCCTTCGGTGATCACGGCGTCCGGCAATAGATAGATAGGAAATTAATTAACTATGATTGCGTTTATGAATGCCGAACATTCATTATAACACAGGGCTAAATTTTTCAATGATGCAAAAAATAGATTATATATTTTCAGCTGGCAAGAACATGGCTTGTTCCCATCTTTATTACTCAGACGTTACGTGTTTTATAGCCAAATATGTTGTTAGTTACGAAAGCTTGGTAAAGATATGATGAAGAAACATTTAGTATCCTAATACTTCCTTATTTCTCCATTAGTTATCGAGAAATTATCTGCCAAGTGAATACATTTTTCGCCAAGTTTAACCTCTCTGCGGCGCACAGGGGGTTTTCTACAGGGTAAGACCCTGTAGAAAACCCCCTGTGCGCCGCAGAGAGGTTAAACTTGGCGAAAAATGTATTCACTTGGCAGATAATTTCTCGATAACTAATGGAGAAATAAGGAAGTATTAGGATACTAAATGTTTCTTCATCATATCTTTACCAAGCTTTCGTAACTAACAACATATTTGGCTATAAAACACGTAACGTCTGAGTAATAAAGATGGGCACCTATGATGATTTTGGGACCCATTGCCAATTTCGATAAAAAGTACATCATCGTGTAGGAAATGTTTGCGTGCATCGGCCCATATATAGTTGACCCCCCAACAAATTTCTGGGGGGGGTGGGGGAACGGTCCGTAGTTGAAAAATGTGGAGCGAATGGCACCGCGCGGCTAGATTGTCATCGAGCGGCGAGATTTCCCTGCCGAATTTTCACGCGCCCAGGGGATAGAAGGAGAGGGAGGAGGGGGTGGGTTACCACGTATTATCACGTATATCTCCTTTTTTGAGCCCTTTTAGGCTATGTAGAGTATGTATACGTGTGTAGGCCACCCATATAACAATGAATATGCCTCATAGTGACCAAAAATTGCAATATATAAGGGAATTATAAGAGAATTTTAAGGCGGGAATGAAGATGTGTTGGAGGTTTGGCGGCAATTTATGAGCTGAGAGTGTGGTTTACGCCATACATATCACTTATATTTTGTACGTAGAGCACTGTCATGCTATAATACAGACTTGTACGTATGTATACGTGCCATATATCAAAATATATACCGCATATAGACCAATTCATGCGATATTTACGCACATTATCAATGAGTTTCTATGCGTGAACCAAGGTGTGAGTGAGTTGTGCTGGGAATGAAAGGGGGAGAGGGTGTGTTACGCCATAAATATAACGTAAATCTTGTATTTAGAGCACTGTCATGCTATAATAAAGACGTGTACGTATGTAGGCGTCCCATATAACAAGGAATATACCGCATATAGCCCAATTGATGCGATATTTACGCAAATTGTGAATGTGTTTCTAGCAGACGGAAGCCTGAAAGGGTGGGTGGGGGTGGCTGGGTAGGAGGGAGGCTAGCAGGGAGGGAGTGAGTGAGTGAGTGAGTCATGGAGAGCAGGAAGGCAAGCAGATCTCTAGATAGATAACCAGCTGTGTGACAATTGTGGAGGCGCCCGAGGCGTATTGATGTCTTGGGATTTTGAACCTTATGTCTACCAGGTGTCTGGTGTTCGTTGCCACCAAGAGTTCTACAATAACATGAGTCAGGAATGGAGAGAGAGAGAGAGAGAAACTGAGACATGCGTATGTCGTACGTATAAATGGACTTCAGAATTGCATTTTTATGCAAGCAGACATTGCATTTTAGACACGTGTGAAGTACCACAGAAACATGTAGGCCATTGACTGTAAATAAAGTACTATATTATAGACCACCAGCGAGGGTGGTCAGTAAACACAGGCAGATTGCCTTTGTGATAGAGGGCTAAATATAGACTGGTGTCTCCTTACACTTGCGAAAGGGTAGATTGCCACCAGAGAAACTTATACTTATTTATTTCCAAGTAATATGCAATATAAATGTATATTCAAGACCTACTGCCATTATTTGTGTGTCAGTCATGACTATGTATAATCCAATATACGCGCATAGGCGAGACATAAGAAAGCTGGTTGAGCAATTTTCGACACCCACACAGTTATTATTAATTTTTATTTACAATATTATATAATACAAATGTATTTGTGAAGAGTATTTTATCCATTATTGTATTTATACAAATTTTGTTCCCAGACAGAGCTGCTGTAGCTGCTGTAGCTGGAGCATCAAGGAGCGGCAAGGGTAACCACTTGACCGTGTGAAAATGAGTGGAGTCACACTGAGAGGGGCAATTTTGCTGAGTGTTTGGGCAATTTTTGACAGAATAAAGTTATATAATTACTAATTCTTGACAGAGACAAATTTTTATAAACCTTGGCATGATATAATTGATAATCCCATCAATTTACAAACGTAAATTGGTGGGATAATTCATTTTGTTTTTAATATTGTCATTTCGATTGTAGACACAAAGTTTTGAGTGATATTTGGTATGAGCTCCTGTGGCATGGATGGTAAGGTCGCGGACTGGAAAACTCAAAGTGTGGTAGGGTAGTGGGATCGAATCCAGGAGGGGGTTATGGGGAAGGTTTTATATTGTCTAGAACATTTTTGATAAAAACATTTGTTTACAAGATCATGCCATTGTATTCAAGCAATATGAAATATTCATAGAATATATCATATTGTAAGAATACAATGACATGACCTTGTTTTTGTTTTTTTTATTGTTTTATTTTATTATCTTAGGTTTGACAGGATGTATTGAAACATATTTATTTTTGTACAATTCATTTGAGGTAAGAAAATAATTATATACACATTACTTAGGCTAATAACAAACATATATATTGATATACTAAAAAAATAAGGCATATTACATGTAAATCTTTGAAACTTATAAACTAAATAATGAAACATACAATTATATAATGTAAAAGCTATATCGCAGGGACATCTTTGGAACTTATACATTATATAATATATATGTTACATTATGAGGTAGCGTGATCAATTAGGTCAGGTCAGGTAAGGTAGGGTGCGAGTCCAGGGCAGGGCGGGGCAGGGGGCGTGTCCAGGGCAGGGCACGGTGCGAGTCCAGGGCAGGGCAGGGCAGGGCGACACTCAATAATTCTTGAAGGTGTGGTAGTCCCTGAAGCAGTCACCCAGGCAGAGTGGAACTTTGCACTCGGCGCACATTGAGGTGACTCTTTTGGTGACATGGGGTTTCCTGACACTGGTGCTGCAGACGGTGCACTGCGCCTGCCTGCGACGAGTGCCAAGCATCTCAGTGTTGATTGGGTAGTGTCTTTCGACACCCAGCTGGATGCGGTCAGGAACGTGATCCCCACGCCATGCCGTACGTCTGTGAGTGGTGGTGCCATACTTCTCCAGGAGTTGGTATGAGACGTTGTAGACGAACTCCCGGAATTTCAGCTTCTGGTTTGGGGCCATATCCTTTTTCACCAACCACAAGTTGAAGGCGTTGAGCATCGTGATATCAACTAGGTGGAGGAAGAGCTTGTGATACCACTTCACAGTCTTCCTCAGACACTCAATGCCTGACAGCTGACAGTCAGACTTTTCCACCAGGCGCATGTCCACTACCATGTCGGGCTTGTAGATGGTCTTCCTGGTTCGGTAGTGGATTTTGCCAGAATCCACCTGGGCACCTGTGTGGACGGTGGAACGCAGGAGGACGTCTCGCTTATCCTTCCACTTCAGGGCTATCAGTTTCCCACACTTCTCGAGCTGCTTGAATTTCTGCCCCTTTCGTCGCCTTCTTCGCACATGCCTCTCGCGGTGTTCCTGGGCCAGGTCGTCTTCTGAAGGTGTGTCACTGGAGGAGGCATCTGTGAGAGGAATGACATTACCTGTGAACTTTGGCATCAACTTTCTTGTCTTTCTGACAGTCCCACATGACCCCGTTTGGTTGTCATGAAGAAACTGGCAGAGAGCAGGAGAAGTATACCAGTTGTCAGTGTAGATGATGTGGCCTTTGCCCAGGTAAGGTACCAACATTTTCCTGACGATGGCACCTGACATGCCCATGGGGTCATTGGCAGCGGCTTTCGGTATGTCAATGTCAGTGCCTGTGTACATGATCATGTCAAACACTATTCCAGTTTCGCAGTCACACAAAACGAAGAGCTTGATTCCGAACCTATGCCTTTTCAAGGGGATATACTGCTTGAAAACAAGACGTCCTTTGAAGAGCACGAGCGACTCATCAATCACCAAATTGAGGAAGGGGTAAAAGTATTTCCTTATACCTCTCCAACAACATGGTGAACACATCCCGAACTTTCCATATCCTGTCAATCCTTTTAGGATTTTCGTTGTCTGCAAAGTGCATAAATCTTAGCAGCAACAAAAATTTGTCACGAGTCATGAACTTATTGAAAGTTGGGGTGGCGATGAGAGGGTCGTGCTTCCAATAGTGTTGCAACACATGCTTCTTGATCAGAGGCATGAGGAACAACAAGGCAAAGAACGTCATAAATTCTTCCACAGTCGTATCCACCCAGCCTCGTATTCTCGCTTTTGGAGAAAGGACGTCCAATCTGCCAAACACCCACCTGTAGTAGGCGTTTGTTTGGGCAACGATGTACGTCATTACCTCCATATCGAAAAAAGCGAGGAAGAAGTCGCTTTCGTTCGCTTGATCGTCACAGGGCCAGTCGTCAGTTGTTCCTGACGTCCCAGGATTGAACTGGGGCACGTCAGGTACAAAATTGACCCCGTCAGACCACTCGAACGAAGGCAGCCCAGGGATTGGAATGTCGTCTGCGTCGCCTTCACCGTCTGAAATATCGCTTCCATGGTCGCGATACAGCACTTCATCATGATCACCCTCCTCTTCACTTGACAGACGATGCCCTTCCTCATTCTCGTCACCGACGTCGGACTCACTCCCACTGTCCACTCCCAAATCCGCCCACCCTTGGTCCCATGCTAGCGCTTCGTCGTCGAAACCCGGGCTGCCAATGTCCTGCGAATCACCATCAAACAGCAGGGCGGCATACTTTGATGGTGTCAGAGTTTTCCAGGTCACTTTTGCACGTGCGGGAGTCTTATGGACAGGGACAGCAGAGGCGGTGGCAGGGGCAGCAGTGGTGCATGGCCTTGATGGCAAGATGATGGTGGTGCCTGTCGCCTTTCTCTCTGTTCCTTGGGCAGGGGCGGCAGGGGCGGCAGGGGCAGCAGGGCCAACAGGGGCAGCAGGGGCAGCAGGGCCGGCAGGGACACCAGGGCCAGCAGGACCAGCAGTCACTTTCCCTCTCCCTTTCCCTTTCCCTTTTCCTTGGGCAGGGGCAGGGGCAGCAGGGGCGGCAGGGGCAGCCGGGCCAGGAGCGGTGGTGGTGGTGGTAGGGGCACTGTGGCTGGCGTACGGGTTCTCTTCCCTACGCCCGTGCCTTTAATTTTTCCTTCCCCAGCAGGTTCTGCAGCCCTAGGGCGGCCTCCTGCGTCGCTGGTACCGGTGGCAGGGGTGGCAGGGGTGGCAGTGGTGGCAGTGGTGGTGGTAGTGGTTGTTGCAGTGGCCTGGGTCGTGGTGGCAGTGTCCCGAAACACCAATGACCTCTGCACCTTTGTCGTGCTTGCACGTGTTTTTCGTGCTTTGGGTGCAGGTGTTTCGTCCTCCGAGCTGTAGGGCGTGTCGTACTGGTAGGTAGGATCTGCCACCCTCTGCCTTCCACGACGGCTAACACCACCAGAAGGAGGGCTGGTTGTGTCATCAGGGAGCGAGCGTGAGGGACGTGTGGGCTCCATGACTAGTGCGTGGTTACTGGCGCGGTGGTGCTTGCACGAGTGCGGGACGAGCGTTTGGCGGGGTGGTGTCGAGATTTGACATGTAGTAACATGTGGGATGACATGTAGTACCCACACCAATTTTCAGCCGCCTGGCTTTAAACGCGCGGTTTTGGTACGCGTTCAAAAGCTCTGCTCTTAAGAGTCTCCCCGCAGTCCGCCGGGGGAACTCTTAAGAGTCTCCCTGCAGCTCCCGGGTTAAATGAATGGAGTAGAGGTTCTCCAAGTTTTATATATATATATATATATATATATGAATAACAGGACCAGGGTTATGACAAACATCTTGCAGGCAGAAGTTTATTATATCGACATTTCGGACATCTCTACGTCCATCATCAGGTCTAAAAATCAGAAGTGAACACAATATTTACAAACATGTAGAAAATAACATAATGTGGGCAAAGAAAGCCAAAATAACAGTATCTTTCAGAAAAATCAACCAAAAATGTAGTACCAGAAAAAGCTAATACAGAGACAATTGAAAAGGTAAAGGACATAATTGATATTTATGATTAAAATATAGATAAACATAATTTAGGTCGTTAACGTTACTCTAAGTTATTATAAGCAAAAAAGTCAATATTTTAAAAGCAAAGTAGGGGGGGGGGGGGGCAGAGGTTTCATTATCACCTATGCTAGGTCGTACCATAGCTTGATGAATGCTTTCTAGAGTAAGTGGGTCCAAGTCATTGGCGCTACTGTCTAAAATCGGTTATTTGTTTTTATTTATTGATTTTCTTGTTTTTTGCTTAATTGGGAAGGCCATCAGCCCATCAGGACTATTAGGCCATACTAAAGCAAAATGTAAATTGCCAAGAACCTCATATTACTGGAATGTGATATTGGCAAGTATCACAATTCAGTATATGTCACAGGTCTAAAGCAATTAACAGCAGGAAAATAATAGAGGCAACATCAGCTGAGCAGAATAGTGTCAGGACAAACACATACTTAAGAGCATCAACTGTCAACCTCATTACATGCTAAGACAAAGAGGGAAAAACAAAACAGAACTGAAATTATTATTACTCTAAAATGAATTACAAACAAATTAAAGAAAAATCAAACTAAGCAATATGGGAGATCCTGTGAACCTAATAAATAATGAGCAAACACAAAATCATAAATATATGCTAAAAGAGAACACAACAGATCCTAAACATTTAGTTTAACTCTATAAATCATTCTAAAAAAAGGATCACCACTTGACGTACATTGTTAAAACATATATGTATTGAGCTAAAACGCAATATATTGATTTTACAATCAAGGTAAAAAGGCTTTATATTAAAAAATAACCGATGGCTAAACCACGTGCGATTATTTATACAATGCTGACAACGCAGACATTAAGATTAGATATATTGTCTAATAGTGATCAGCTAATAACTTCATGTATCCAAAGTAATTAACTGCTAAAATGACCCAAATATTTAAACTCTGTGTTACTTCATATGACAATTAATTATACCGTAAACACATTGAAAGAACACAGATACATTATTATAAAAATACAGTATCTGACTATGCTAAATTCATTGAAACTCAAAGAGAAAGGTAAATTCTTATCAGTTGATCATAAAAAAAACTATTCAGATATTATCCGCAAATCGTAGGTACGATCTCCATATATCGAACAAATAATCTGCGGCTAAAGAGCGTCCAAGTTACTATGCAAATTACTAAACTAAAATAATGTTGTTGTAGAATCAATATATAGCGTTTTAGCTCAATACATATATGTTTTAATAATGTACGTCGATTGGTGATCCTTTTTTTAGATTGATTTATAGTTAAACTCAATTTTTTAGGATGTGTTGTGAACCCTTCCTGAGGATGGCTGCATGAAGCTGCCGAAAATTCGAATAAATCAAAATGTTCTTCAACGTGTTTCTTCTTATTGCCCTGATGATATATATATATAGAGAGAGAGAGCGAGAGAGAGTTATAATAAAGTATTTAATGAATGCCATACTGTGTGAAGAGAGTTGCCGAATATAATTATAAGTAGAGTGAGTCAGTGGTGGTATGGATTCACTGTTATAGTATAATTATAGTAGTGAGTTTCGCCAAGGCTTTTACGTGGATTGCTTGGCCATCCTATATCATATTTCCACGGAGACTTTCCAATATTGTAATAGCATCAGTTTGTTTGGGTTTCACAGTTATTTTCACATGCTCGCTTCGTTATGCTCAGAAGTCGTGTCAAGCCTCCACTCGTTAAACTGTTAAAGTTTCTTATTGATTAAACACACAACACAGCCTGTTCATAAATATGAACGAAATATTTGTCATAAATCATGATATCTTTCGATAATTGTGTTATTCTTAAAATTGAGAAAACTAAATATGATGTTATACAGTGTCGGACGACCTCAGCTGTGGGAAATGTATATCCTCTCCATATTCGTTGCTTCTTTCCGAGGTGCAGTCATTACTTTTGGGCTTTTAAACTTACGCTCTTCAGTTCTGTAAAAATATAGTGTATGATCAGCCAATAAATATCTGTGATTTCATTTTATCCTGAGAAAAAGAAAAAAACATATGAGTTAAGGGAGCCCAACTCGCTTTGTTTATCTTTCTCTCCCTCTCTCTTTGGCTTGTATGCATTCGGCCCCATTCAGCCTACTGTTTTAAGACGTTTACCCCCATCCAGGTGTCAATATTTCCCCAGCATATATATATTTTTGTTTTGACAGCAAGCTAAATTTGCAAGGTTTTTTATAGAAAAATTTCTCCGGCGAAGCCGGATTTCTCCATACAAAGCTGGCTCGCTATTGCTAGCCAGGAAGAAATTGACACCTTCCGGGTACCTGTTATATGCTTTTTTATGGGCGTTCAAGAGGTCTTCCGTGGTGAGAGGGTTAAGCCAATATAATATGTCACTTTTAAATAAAGCACAATGTTACAAATAATCCTGATCAAGACACTGGGAACACAACAAATAATGATTTTAAGCAAAAAAAAATGAGTTAAATCAGCCTGTTCTCTAATATTAACGATTTTTATCGTGAAAGGCGCTTAACATAAAGAAACCATACGATATGAAGTGAGACATTTAGCATAAAGGTTACACTCACCTGTAAGGTTGGACTGTGAGTCCAGATGTACGATGAGATATAATTGTGAATTTTTGTTATTCCCCTCATATCAATCTATCACTTTCTCTCCTATCATTGATCTTTACTTATTCCCTTAGTCTATGTCTCGATTCAGCCATGTTCAGGGTATGTGCCTGAGTGTATACATACATACTGTACATACATCCATACATACAGACATACATCTGTAGGCCTACATACATAATATTATGGAATGAGATCATTACATATTATTATGCGGAGAGAGAGAGTGAAAAGTGACCATTTATAGTTTATTTACGTTGTACGTGAATGTAAATTTAAATGATAATGATAAATAAAACAGGAACTATTTGAAACAATTTAACTGTCTAAGGAGAACTGGCAACACCCTCCTCCTCAAATCTTGGGACGAAAGATGCCAGAATCGTAAAATTTTCATTGTTTACTCATTGCTTTTCAAGTAAAACCATAATTAATGGGAATAACATATTGTACTCTGGATGCTTATTTAATCTAGACAGATACTATGCGAATAAATATTGATAACTTGTTATACTAGGTGACTTACTTCTTCTATTTACCAGAGAGATCGATAAACAAACGAGAGGCAGGCAGGCTCCTCACCCAGAGAGAGAGAGAGAGAGAGAGAGACAAACAGACTGGCTCCTCCCCTTGTGGGTGACGTCACTGCCACTGCGGCCTCTGATTGGTCCTAATTTCCCCTATGATATATACTAGTCTCGACTTCGGAAATATGCACCCGGGAGACCCGAGTTTAATCCCCAGCTCAGGCATGAAGGTGTTGTGCTTACACTGGTAGCTGTTACCTGATTCCTTGAGCAAATGGGTAATATTCTTGCATTTACTACAGTCTACCATATGTTAGTTTGTCAAGCTCTATTGAATTTTGGAACGAGGGCTAGAGGAAAATGGGGCTAAATAAAAGACCTGAAGATGTTACTTTAATATGCCACTGCCATCAACTGATGGGCTTCAGCTCCAAAAGAGACTATGGTCAAAAAACAAAAATATAGTATATACTATGTACAACACTGAAACGGTCACATTACTCAGGCAAACACGCAGTCAGCCAGGGGTTCATGGCAAGAAATTTATCAAGGCGATATTGGACTGTATTGTACTCTACAACACATCTAGGAAATCTATTCCACAAGTTGAGCACTCTGTTGAAAAAGAAGTGCTTTGCTTCATGTGAATGAAACGCCTTTCCGACAATTTTGTAATTAGAAGAATAGGTTTAGTTTAGTAAGAAAACTTGAAAGTAAAAGGGTTAATTGATGTATGTTTTACTCCATTTGCTCTAGAGAGCTTTCCAAAGCTGAGTAAAATCGACTTATATTAGCCAAAAAGAATATGAAGAAAGGTATCCTCATACTGAAAGGGTTAAATCCCTCCATATATCTATAGCGTATTTAACCTTCAAGCCTCCAATGCACTCTGAGAAGGTCATATCGAACTTGCGCTGCAGACCACGGGTGGCCTGTTAGGAGGCCCAGCTTGAATCCGTGCTTTTGAAGCGTGTGCGCCAACTTGTTTTGTTTACATACGCTACACAGCGCCACCACGCTTGAACTACGCACCAGCATCAGTCTCTGCCTAGCCTCCTTCATGGAAAGTATGCAAAATGTCGATTCCTCTGTGTCCGATTCAGTGCCTCTTGCGACATCCGCCCCGGCTCGTCGTATATTACGACGGCACCCCGCTAAGGACATTCTTTCGCCCGTAGGTATTGAGAGAACCATGCGAGAGATTTAGCTGGTTGTGACCATGAAAGAGATATAGAAGAAAGGATCACAGTTTACAATCGTCACGGTACGTGTCTAATGAGAGCCTAGACAAAGAGAGTGATATCCCAGCTGAGTTTATTGGCCTCACTTCTGACGAACAAGACAGTGATAAGGAAGCTGTAGGTGGGCAAAAAAGTGTCGCTCAAGCTACTGCAGGAAGTGAGTAGAGTGATGTGGGAGAGCTCAAGGTCTGCCTCAAAGTTTGCCCTGAGTGAAGCCACTCCAAGCCCTTCACCAGCAAAGTAGCCCTTCTAGATACACTTTTACCGAAAGCAGGTGCTGGAAAGAGCGACGGCGGCAACCAGGGAAGCCGAAAAACAATTAGAAAAAGGGCGAAGAGGTGAGGGAGTACAAAGGAGTACAAAGGAAATCAAGCAACAACAGATCTAGTGACCCTTCTAGGTTGCTTGTCCTCCAAAACACTGAGGATCTAAGTGTCCAAACAGTGGTTTAGAGTGGGTAAGGGAACATTGGAAAGGGAATTACTGCCCTGGAACTAATGTCCGTGGCAGGATTAGGAAGTTAGTAGGGGACAGATGGGTTAGTGGAGTGGTCATGCCACTGGATTGGTAATCCAATGGACCCGGGTTCAAATCCCGATATGTCAATGGGAAGATATTATTGGGATTGAATTTGTGCTGTACCTAGTATCAGTGCATTACCACAAAGCCCACCGAAATGCCAAAAAAATACCCTCATTGTTCCCTGATTAAATAACACTGTATGAATATTCCCATATTCAAAATATGTTACAGGGGGACAATGCCTAGTGAGTTCACTGCTCAATAGGTGGCGTTCTGAGAGTGAGGGTCTGAGTCTGGAGGGTGAGACGGTGAAGCACTTGAGCGAAGCAACCAGCCGCTTCAGAGATGGAGCTGCTTTGAGCCATGATGGATGCTTCACATGTCTCACTCCCCAGGCTGGAACAAGACCTCACGGGCTTCACCGTGTTGAGCGGTGGAATGTACAGGCTCTCAGCCTATGCCCGAGAGGGAGTAGTTGGAATATAGAAAAAAAAAAAAAAAAAAAAAAAACTGAGGGGGGGATAAAATAAAGTTATTCATTTACAAACGCAGTCAGTCGCGGGTTTGAAGCGAGATATTTGTCTAGGCGGAGTTTAAATGAATCAACGGTGATGCAGTCTATAACGTTTCGGGGAAGCCCATTCCACAAGTTGACAACTCGATTGAAGAAGAAATTCTTAGATTCGTGCGAGTTAAAAGATTTACCAATAATTTTGCAACCGTTTCCCCGCGTGTAATTAGATTGGTCGATAGTGAAGTACTTACTACAGTTCATATTGTCGATGCCTTTGATGATTTTGAACACTTGAATTAAGTCGCCTCTTAATCTGTGCTGGGTTAAAGGAAATAGATTTAATTCTCTTAGACGCTCTTCGTATGGTTTGTTCTTTAGGCTAGGTATCATTTTGGTAACTCTACGTTGAACTCGTTCTAGCTTGTTTATATCTTTTTGGTAATAAGGGCACCAGGATTGAACGCAGTATTCCAGAAGAGGGCGGACTAAGGAATTGTAAAGGGTTAGGATAACTTCTTTGATGACCTGCCTATAAAGCCAATTATTTTGTTTGCCTTCTTAACAACTTCTGAACATTGTTGACTCGGTTTTAGGTTACTCGATATTGTTACTCCCAGATCGGTTTCTCTGTTTACATTCTTAAGCTGAGTGCCATTCATCGAATAGTTTGCTTTCTCATTTAGGTATCCGGTATGTAGTACTTTACATTTATCCGCATTGAAACTCATTTGCCAAATTTGGGCCCAACATGACAATTTATGTAGATTGTGTTGCATATCGTCAACTTGTTCTTTTGAGAGTACGCAATTTGCAATTTTTGTATCGTCAGCAAATTTTGAGATTGTACAGGTGAGACCCTCATCTATGTCGTTGATGTAAATTAGAAAGAGAATTGGTCCTAGTACCGATCCCTGGGGTACCCCGCTACTTACATTGGTCCATTTTGATGCCTTACCGTTTATGACTACTCTTTGCTTTCTGTCGCTGAGCCAATTTTCTATCCATTTCAATGCGCTTTTAGTTTTAGCAGTAAACGTTTGTGGGGAACTTTGTCAAAGGCCTTTTGAAAATCAAGGTATATAATATCTACAGCTTTACTCTCATCGTAGAGGTTGAGGATATCGTGGAAGAAGTCTAAGAGGTTTGTTAAACAGGAACGTTTTTTACGAAAGCCGTGTTGAGTATCTTTAAGTATGTTATTTTCCTCTAAGTGATTTACAAGTCTGTCTCGTATGACCGTTTCTAGCATTTTACATACAACTGAGGTTAAGCTAATTGGACGATAGTTACTGGATAGGGATTTGCTGCCTTTTTTGAATATCGGTGTTACGTTGGCTAGCTTCCACTGATCGGGCATAGTTCCAGACTGCAAGGATTTATTGAATAGTAATGTCAGTGGTTTAGAGAGCTCATCCTTAGCTTCCTTTAGAACTCTAGGCGATAGGGAGAAGATAGTGAGGTGACGAGTGAGGGTGAGCATGGGTCAGCCATTGATGACTTGTCGCCATTGTCTCCTTTGTCTGCCACCACCAAGCTGCCCGAGGCGACGGCCATTGTTCCCCACCTACCCCCCCCACTGCTAAGGGTTGAGGACCCCCCACTGTTGTCATATTTACCCCATGGATCCCCTGATAGAAGGCATAGTACTGCCAAAAAGGGGAAAGGCAGATTATTTATAAAGAAGGGCATGAAAACTAGAGGCTCCCGCAGCGTCCACCCCTGCCGGCCCACCTGCAAGTTTCCTCCCAGCCTTTCCCCACCTACCCAGCCATCAACAAGTCTGGAGGCAGATATTTATGAACCCGCATCACCAGTGTCTGTGCTTATGGTCCGTTAAGTCGGGATATATCTATAAGCCCCACCCACTTCCCCAACCGTTATCATACGGCTGGCATGACTGTGCGATGTAGCGGTGTCCAACAGGGTTACCAAATCTGCACAAAAATAATATTTAATCAGTTTGCAGAAGTAACTAAAAGAATACAAAATAGTAAATGCCTACCTAATATTGCTCAAATGGGCTAAAAGATTCGGAATATAGCCATCATTCTTTTTGCTAGGTGTAAAATATTGCCGCTAGATCAAGTATATAAATATTTATTTATCATTATCAATTATTAAAAATGGCCTACAAAGCCATCTACTTTTCTACATCAACGATTGAGAAATACATTTCTAGACTGGAGCCTGTCTTTAACAGCTCCATTCCCTTGTTCAAGTAAATACTTTCAGATCTAGCGTGAAGGTAGCTGCATTGGCAACGCCGGTGTCTTCTCGCTCAAGGTTTCAACCGTCAATGCGCTGTCATTCAAACGTCAGTTCAGTTCCCTCCAGTCTTCTAAAGGGGGAAGATGGCGTCTCCTGCCCATACCCCTGGCTTGTTCTCCCCGACTTGTCATCAAGCCAAGAATATTGTCTTGAATGTATTCAAGTACTTTGATAAGGAGAAAATTGAGCCAGTTGATGTGGTGGTGAAGAAAACCCCTGAGGCAACGAAATGTTCACAGCCATTAATAAACAAGATCAGAACTCAAGGCAGGAAGATTGAAGGAGTCTTTCATTCACCAGTTTACCAGCAACAGCTTTCACCCATACTTGGAGCAATTGACAACTTTGACAAGGAAGCATTGCAAAGAGAAATTGTTGCCTATTATGAAAGAGGAGAGTTGCCAACACTGGATTCACTGTTAGAAAGAGCCAAGGAACTGCCAATCAACTGTAAAGGAGGAAGAACAAGCCCTGGAAACGTCATTATTGGCGGCTAAATGAATCACAAAATTATGATCTACACAAGTTGCCTGATCAGTCAAAAATTGTAATCACTTCACCATATGAGAGAGAGAGGGAGGGAGGGAGAACGAGGCACACAGACAAGGGAGGGGGAGGCATTGCAGTACCATGCCCTGTACACCCAACGCAGTCGCTTTCTAAGACTAGTTTAATATTTGTTTACCTCTGCTCTGCCCAAGTAGACAAGGTAACAATGGTAGCCTAATAGAGTTTACTTTTCTGTACAATGGTATATGGTAATATTGTATAGTAAAGAATAACTGCAAATATTCATGTATTAAAGCGCTCTTACATCCTATAAATAATTTTACTTCGAGCTCTTATCAGCTCCGTGGTAAGGTGACAAGTGATTTGTCCGAGATTGCGATATGATAAGCTCTACTTCATCTACGGCGCTAATGGAAGTGGGTGTGGCCTGCAGATATATATCGATTGAACAGACCGTAGTGATAATGAACAATTTCTTTCCTTGACCCATAGCCGGCAATGAAGCCTTGAGCCTCGGGAAGACATAACCTCACGTGCCACTCCTTCCCCACCTCGCCCTCCCACACGCCGCCCACGCATCCATCGTTTTCTGCTGGAGTATGAGAATGAGGATACTGATGGAGGACACCTCAGTGATGAGTCTGGTGATGACTATATGGGCCCAATGTCTGGGGAAGAGGACCTGTCTGACGACGAGTTAGTAGACAATCCTGAACGCTGCCCCGCCACCCGTGGTCATCATGCTCTTTGCCGCCCTACCCGCACCATTATGCGCGCCTCCCGTGTTGGCCGTGGGCTTGCTCAGTCAGCCACAGTGCGTGGTAGGCGTAGGCGTAGGCGTGGGCGTGGAGACCAATTTTCAGTATTTCAGAGGGAAAATGTGGGTGACGACTGCAACCATGAGGTGCCACATTTTGATGAGGCTCAGGAGGGAGCAGGAGTTTCGCCCGCATTTCCTGTAGGCCCCGACGCTTCACCAGGAGAGCTCTTCGAGGCCTTTTTTGATGATGAGGTGGTGGGCTTTCTCGTCAATGAAACATATCCGCAGCATACAATGCAGGTCAACATATTCGAGGTGACGAAGGGCCACATGAGGCAGTGGACCGAGTTGACTCCTGGCTCTCACCATGCTCATGCTACATGTCAAAAAACATGCATTGGCAGACTATTGGATCACCCAAGATCTAATATCCACCCCTGCTTTTGGCAAATACATGTCACACGACAGGTATCTGTACATCCTCTTCCAACTCCATCTTGTCACCAACACCGACGTCCACCGCCCTGACAAGCTGTGAAAGATAAGAACCTTATATGAGATGATGCGGCAATGGTTCACCTCGTTCTTCAAGCCCTTCCATAAGGTTGTCATTGACGAGTCTCTTTTGATGTTCCGTGGGAAGGTCCACTTCAGGCAGTACACCCCTCAAAGAGACATCGTTTTGTCATCAAATTCTTTGTGCTGTTCGACTGTAAAACTGGTTATGTCCTGGACTTACTGGTCTACAGCGGGAAGGAAGGGGATGTGATTGCGGACCCCAGCATTGGCTTTGGCGGAGCAGTGGTGAAAGCCATGATGGACCGCTACTTCAACAAGAACCACATCCTCTACACGGACAATTACTACACGTCCCCCACTCTCACCAAGTACCTCCACGAAAGAAAAACCAGGACTGTAGGCACAGTGCGAGAGAGAAGGAAGGGCATGCCAGCTTTCCCAAAGAAAACAAAGAAGAACAATATGTGTTCCGGAAAAAGTTGGGGCCCATTCTGGCAATCTACTGGCACGACCAGCAGGTCAACATTCTCACCACCATCCACACAGGGGACATGGTTGAGACTGGCAATGTGGATTGCCGCACCAGGTTGACGAAGCCAGATGCTGTTCTCGACTGTAACATAAATATGAGGCTGGTCGACAAGTCGGACATGCAGATTGGTTTCATTGACTGTCTGCATACCTCATGCAGGTGCTACAAGAAGTTCTTCCTGCACATGGTCGACATGTCAAATCTGAACGCTTACAACATCCATAAGCTTCGGAATCAGACACCTAGGAAATTCAAAAGCCTGCAAAAGTTCCACAAGCAGGTCATAAAGGATCTGGAGAAGTACTCATCACCTCAGAGGGCAGTACCACATGCTGGGCCTGACAACACAGACCGCAAGCACTGTGCATACTACATATGGACGCACCAGCTAATCTCACTGCCTCCGACAGCAGCAGGGAGAAAGCAGCAGAAGCAGTGCCACGTGTGCTACAACACCCGGCAGAGGGCAAGGACAACAAAGAAGACCACCTGTGACTGCGTGGAGTTCAGGGTGCTACTCCGTGTAGAAGGGTGCTTCGCTGATTACTACAGCAAGCAGTAGTACTAAATAGTGACAAAGACAGTGACAGTGATGGTATCAGTTACAGTGACACTATCCAATCCCTAGAAACAATAATAATTAATATTAAGACAATTGTTATGCCCTGATTTTATTCAGGTTTAACTATTAGTTGGGGTGAGTTCTTTCGAGACTGGGATATCTGAGTTCATACAAGTACATATAAATAATACAATATAGGATATGTATAGTATCGAAATATAATTGGTAGTACAGCTTTATTCACTTAATCACTAGTTACAATATATGTAATCACAAACACAGGAACATAATGCCCCTTTCCCACTGATGCGACTTCATACGATTTTCGTCGCCGAGGACGTAGTCTTGTCAAGTCGCAACGAATTTGTGTGACGTCAACGATTTTGACCATTACAAACAGATAACAAATTATACTCGGCGAAGATGTCGCCGATGAATGCGACGCAATTGCCGACATTCTGCGACGTTATCGGTGAAGTGAGCGATGTTTCGCCGATGTTCTCTGCGAGGAATGTTACATTTTCATAAATATCTTGCAATATCATGCGAGGGTGAAAGAAAACTCGCCGAATGTTCTGCGACGTCTTCGGCGATTCAAGCGATGGTTCGGCGATTACTTCGGCGAGGTTATCCAAATATTTTTCCTGGCACAAATTCCTGCGATGAACGAACGAATCCTCGGCGATCATCGGCAACGCCATCGCAGATACGTCGCCGAGGTGTGCAAACCTGAGCGAATGTAACGTAAATGTGCTAATTGCATAGTGGTATTAGCATATACTCACGTTACAATCGCGCAAGTAAATATGCCCCACATCCACCCACAACCCCCCAAACCTTTTTGTTGTATATAAAGACCTTTACTCGGTCACAGAGAACATTCTGAGTTGAGCAGCCACACCGAGCAGAGCTACTCTTCACCAACACCACATTATAACCTCGACCCTAGGACGTGCCTGTTAAATTTTGAGATGGTGAAGCATACGCAGCATCTACGCAAGAGGGATTTACAACGTGTTGATATGGCCCTTATCGCCCAGCGGATGCATTTCATTTATCTGGAATGCCTATTGGAGCTTGCCAGAAAGGAGAAGTAAGCTGAGAGGGAAAGGAAGGAAGAAGAGGAGAGGAGAAAACAGACAAAGAAGCGAAAAGTGTGGAGGAGAGCGAGGTGAATTTGAGGGTTATGAAAACCTTATGAAAGAAGTGGAAGAAGAGGACCCAGCGGATTTCAAAAACTTCCTGAGAGTGGACCACTCTTTAAAAAATTCTCAACAAAATTCGACCCATCATTGCCAAAAAGGACACAAACTTGAGGAAAGCCATAGAACCTGGTTTGCGTTTGGCAGTGACGTTGCGTTGCCTAGCTACAGGTGACAGCTACAAGAGTCTCAGTTACTTGTTCAGGATAGCGTACAACACCATCTCCAAAATTGTGCCCGAGGTGTGTGAGGCTATTGTGAGTGCATACATGGATGATGTCATTGTTTGTCCTACATCACCAGAAGAGTGGAAGGTGGTTGCAAATAGATTTGCTACAAAGTAGCAATTTCAACATGCTTTGGGCGCCTTGGATGGCACACATGTTGCCATCAGCAAACCACCAAAAGCTGCCACTACCTTCTACAACTATAAAGGTTACCACTCCATTGTGCTGCTTGCCATCGCTGACGCTGACTACAAATTTCTCTACATCGATGTTGGTGCAGAGGGATCAGCGTCAGATGGAGGGTTGTTTCTACGAACCCCTATTCGTGTGCTGTTGGAGAGGGATGACGTTGGTGTTCCTGAGATTGAACCGCTTGAAAACGGCAATGAGGAAATTCCATTCTTCTTCATTGGAGACGACGCATTTCCACTGAGGACTTGGATGATGAAACCATACCCACTGAGAGGCTTGGATGACGAGAAGCGCATTTTCAATTACCGCCTATCCAGAGCCCGGAGAGTGGTTGAAAATGCGTTCGGTATCATGTCTGCCAGGTAAAAGCCGATGTTTAAAATTTATATAAATGTTTTATATATATATATATATATATATATATATATATATATATATATTTATATATATCTATACTGTATAATTATATATATATATATATATATATATATATATATATATATATATATATATATATATATATATACATATATATATATATATATATATATATATATATATATATATATATATATATATGTATATCTATATATTTACTATATATACATCTAAAATTATATATGTGTGTGTATATATATCCATATCATACGTCCATCAATACATATCCGTATGGGTTGAGGCCCATCTCGAGTAACAAAATGTATTCATCTTTAAAAGCTTAAAATAAGCTCCACACTTCACTTTAATATTTGGGATTGGAGTTTGGTGTGAAAAGGATCTGACTTGTGAGGGTTGATCGCCCTAATGGAGATTCCCATTTCATTATCTTATAATGTTTTCATTACAAAACCAATTTATTATTTACACAGACTAACTTAATTAATTGTTGTAACCATTCTCATTACAGGTTCCGGTGTCTCATCACCACCATACCTCTGCATCCGAATTGCGTGGCATCCGTTGTGATGGCCTGCTGTTGCCTCCACAACATCCTACATGTCAGGAATCCCTCTGATCGCAAAGATCTTGTTGTGGAGGAGGACATTGCGACAGGAGAAATTATAGACCTGGTGCGTCCGGCAGAAATCCTCAACCGTGTTGTGACCCGGCCTGGCAACACCGCAACAAAAGATGGCAAGGGTCTTCGTGACAGGCTCAAACAGTACTACAACTCACCAAGTGGGAGTGTAGAATGGCAGAATAGAATGATAGGATGCACCCCATCAGAAACCTGAGATAACTAAATAAAAATTGTAATTATTTTAATGAATGTTTAATTTTTATTCCACCTAATGGCCAAGTAATGTACGTAATAAGAAAACATTAGCGTTTTGATAACTTATTTTATTCAACAACATAATTATGTAAAATATCATAATAGGGGAATATTCAAATTACAAATACATAATCTTATTTACTAGCTATGAAAATGTTGGATGAGAAAATTTAACGAAAAAATTGACATATTGAAAACTAAAACTTTAGACACGTTGACACAAGGAGGATATAAGCTGGCTTTAAAAAAAAATCTACCTGTACGCTGAACATTCCTGTCTAACGACTACCATATGCCTAATCATAGGGTTGACCTATATTTTTACTACAGTGGCTGTGGCCTTCTCCATTCTTACCAAAAACATAAAAATAAAACACAGGCTTCAAGTAACTCATGCCTTTCATTATAATTAAAATTGTTCACTGTGTAGGTTTGCAAGTATTTATTTCCATACTCTTTTGATAGTTCTACTAATATATAAATAATATCTTATATTCATAAAGTACCCAATAAATTAAATGCGTAACCTATCAATATTGTTTTTCATATACCTCAACCCAGAACATTCCTGTCTAACGACAACCAGGTGCCCAGTCCTAGGGTTGACCTATATTTTTACTACAGTGACTGCGGCCATCTCAATTATTTAAAAAACAAATAAAATAAAACACACGGCTTCAGGTAACTCATACCTTTCATTATAATTAAAATTGATCACTGTGTAGCTTTACGAGTATTTATTTCCATACTCTTTTCATAGGTTTACTAACATATTAATAATAAGATCATAATATCGTATAAATAAGATAGAATGACTCTTTTGTGATCCCGTATGTCTCTGTGACGTCAGGGATGTTCCTGCAGCATGGCGTAGGACGAGTAGATCGTATATTATAAAATTGTAAATAAGTTAAGTTATAAAAGGCCTAATATGCTATTAAGCAATATTGCCATGGTCGTATGTAGTATAGGCTATATGAATTTATCATATAATTATATTAATATAATTTATCGTATAGAGCAACCTATATGCGGTACGATAATTTGGGCTCCTGGCGTTTGCCAAGGCAGCAAGGTGTGCCTTTGAGGAAGACAGGGCAGTGCCTTCACGAACACCGACCAGTTAACATTTAAATTCCGCCCTCAGTTGATCGCACTATTGTGCCTCTAATCACAATACACTGACAGCAATACAAACAGCTACACCATCACGACGCTCTCATCGACGCCATGACTGACTGACAGATAAGCAATTCATGTCCATTCCCATGTAATAATTTATACTTTCTTTCACTTGACTCGAGTCTCGGGACGGTGTCTTGCATCCCCATTGTCCGCCATATTGGGTAAACGTTCTCCCTTGCCTCATTGCCACGTGGAACTATTGGTGAGTTAATTCCTGGCTAGTATATATATAACCTTATATATATATAACCTTACCCTATATATATATATATATAAATTTATTATGTGAGACCTTTGGATACAAATTAGCTTGTTTCAGATTGAATTCAATTTAGATATGGAGTAGTTTTAATTTAGATTGATTTGATTTGATTCATTATAGCTTAGTAATATTTAACTTCCATTGATAGTTTACCACATTGGTGCCCAGACCTCGGGAATTAGCTACCAGTAAGGGATTTTTAAGGCAATGAGCAAGGGGGCATATAACAGGATGCAGGATCAACTCTATGATAATCTGGTAGGACTAGCCAAGCGGTGGTTAGAGCCGGAATGCAGGGTTGCATTGTTGCACCTGCCTAAGTCCTGCATCCCACCCATCATCTTCCCCCAATAATTTTCTTTTTCATTTCAGACTTCTTATGACTCGTGACCTGACCTAACATTTTTTCTTGTTCAATATGACCCTTTAGTAGGTGTTGCTTTTTTGTGTGCTATTTTTTCTCCATAACATAGAAGTCTGCCGGTCGGCGTCTCTTAACTAGGCTACTATTTTGCCCTTGTATTTGTAACATTTTCGATAAATAGCCTATACAGGCTTTCATGCAAAATGAATAAACAGGAAGAGACACCGTCTAGTGGGGTGCTGAGCAAAGCCCCTAAAAATCAGAGGGCGGGACTTCGGGGAGTATTAAATAGGCTAATTGTAGACGTTAACACTTTCATCACTACTGTTAACCTCGAGGAATTAGAAGCTAGATTAGACAATGTCCAGGCTACCCACGGTCGTATTATGGCTCTGAGTGAGATGATTTTGGCAGGCATGACAGAGGAAGAAGAGATAGATACAGAGTGTGATAATCGCGCCCTCTACGATGAACTTGTCTTTAGAGCGAAGCACACATTACAGCGTGCGGTCGCAAGTAAGAAGGGAGACGAGAATGAGGCCCATAGAAGGGCTGACCAAAACATACTGTACACTTCCCCAAGCTCAATCTTCATACATTTGGGGGCAAATTGACTGAGTGGTTAGCTTTTTGGGATGTATTTCGGTCTACAGTTCATGAATCCTTTTTGGATAATGTCCGCAAACTGAAGGGACAAATGGAAGGAGAGGCATTTCATTTGATAGAGGGTTTTGCGGTAGTAGGTGATAGTTATCTGGAGGCAGTACAATTATTAAAGACCACATACGGGGATCAAGAGCAGTTGAAGAAGGCCCATGTCGTTGCCTTGTTTAAGCTCGCAGAACCACAGTATAAGGTTGAGGAGTTAGAAAATTTTAGGGCAAATATGGAGTGCCATACTCGATCGCTAGACACCCTAGGGCTCACCACACAGGAAATGATAGTCATTATCTTACGTCAGAAGCTTCCTATGGCAATACTTGACAAGGTTAGATCATTTGATCTGGGGGAGTTCAAAACTCAGTTCAGTAAGGAAATTAGCAATATACAGTTGAACAAAGGGAGAATGTATGTGTCGGGGGGGAGTGAGAATGTGGTGATGAGGGGAACTGTAAGCATGACGGTGGGGACTAAAGAAAAGAAAGAGGGTGCGTATAAGAAACCTGCTCAGATTCTATGTAAGCTATGTAAACAACAAACATAAATGGAGTTTCTGTGTAAAATACCCAACAAATGAGACAAAACTAGCATAGGCAAAAAGATTGAAGCTATGTGTAGGTTGTCTAAGTAAGGAACATGGTAAGCAGGGACAATGTACTGCTACAAACTTAAGGCCCTGTCGCCACTGCAAAGGACATCACTTTGATAAGTTGTGTCCTACGGCAGATAAAGTCAAAGACGTCAAACTAGAGGGTACTACAACTGTGACACTAGGTAGCACGCAAGACACCACTATATTGCCCACAATACAGGTTCCCATGGAAGGTAATGACAGTAACAAAGTTTGTCGGGTACTTCTAGATCAAGGTTTTCAACGTTCCTTTATATAGAGGTCCGTGTTAGTGGGACTGAAGCACCGAATCGTAGGGGCTGAGACTCTTCGATTGCAGTGCTTCACAGAGGTTACTGACAAACAAGACTACGAGATAGCGGAGATTTCATATTACTACCGTAAAACCCGGTACTTTATGACATGTATCGTAGTAGACACCCTACCAGAATATGTATCTGTAGGAGTGAAGAAGGTGGAACACGCATTACGTAGCAAAGGTGTTAACTTGTCAGATCCCATGGGAGATCAGAGTGAGGTGCATGTTCTACTTGGTGTGGATCATTATTATGATGTAGTATACCCTGGATTTAAAAAGATGTTTTGGTGTAATTTTATTCCCCACTAAATTTGGCTATTGCATGAGCGGAAAGGTGCATACTACACAGTCAAAGGTCCTGGTCGACACGGTCTCGATATTAAGAGTCAATGTAACCGCGGCAGAGGAGTTGGGAAGGGAGGATTCCCAACTTAGTGACCCTAAAATTACTGCCGAGTTCGACCTGGAACGACTGTCGAGATTGGATCACATAGGCATTAATCCTATGGAGACTGATTATGACTCGGAAGTTGCGCTGAAAAGGTTTGACGAGTCTGTGAGCTACTGTGCCTCAGACAAGCAATATAAAGTTAGTTTACCCTGGAAGAACAGTGAGATAAGCCTGCCTACCAAATATGGTTTGGCATTAGGTCGCTTGCGCGCATTACAGCGTAAATTAACTAATGACCCGAGCACGCGCCAGGCGTATGACGATGTATTTCGAAGTTATGAAGATAGGGGCTTTATTGAGAGAGTCGATGTAAAGGAACCGAGTAAGAAGGGTAGGGTTCACTATCTGGCCCATCATGGGGTGAGAAAAGGCAGCGTCACCACACCAATACGGGTGGTGTATGACTGCTCTGCCCACCAAGGTCAACAACCCAGTCTAAAGGACTGCCTGCTGACAGGTCCGTCCATGGTGTCGGACCTGTCCAAACATCTATTGCGGTTTAGGCTGGGGAAGTACGCATATACTAGTGACATCGAGAAAGCATTCTTGGTGGTCAAGCTAAAAGAGGAAGATAGATATGTTACCCGCTTTCTTTGGTTCAGCGACATTAGCGACTCTGAAAGTCCGGTCATAATTCTACCGTTTTCGGGTTGTACTCTTTGGGGCAACATGTTCACAGTTTTTGTTAAATGCCACAATCAAAAAACATCTAGCAGATACTCGTGAGGACACAAGTAAACTATCTCGCGGATTATATATAGACAATTTACAGGGTTCTAGCGATAGTCAGGATGATTTGTTATATACATACTGGCAAGCACGCAGATTGTTTACAGATGCACATTTATTTCTCCACGAGTGGGTTACTAATAGTGAAGATCTTCAGAGTTTGATACAGGTGGACGGTACGGCATCTCATAACCAGGAAAAGTCCAGAAATTTGGGGATAATCTGGCAACATAAAAATGACATACTAACTTTTCAAACAAACTCCCGTCTGCTGAGCAAACTCAGCAGACGGGAGTGCACACAAAAAGAAGTCTGTTGAGCAAAGTTGCGCAATTTTTTAACCCTTTGGATCTAGCATTACCCGTTACCATAAGAGCTAGGATTCTAATGCAGGAAGTTTGGAGACGTAAAATAGGATGGGATGACAGTTTGCCCGAGGACCTGAATGACCAAGGGACATTGTTGTTGAATGAGTATGACCTCCTATGTACTAAATCTATACCTCGTAAAGTGGCGTCGTTCGGTGACGTTACGTTACACGCGTTTTGCGATGCTAGCGCCACGGCATACGGGGTAGCCATATATGTCGTTACTTCATATGGGGCACATGTAGTTACCGCCCGGGCTAAAGTAGCCCCGGTTAAAAGGGTAACTATCCCTAAAATGGAATTGACTGCCATGCTTCTCTTAGCACGTCTGGTGCAACATGTACGCGCAGCATACGAGAGCGAGTTAAACATTGAAATCGTTCACGTATGGTGCGATAGTCAGGTCGCATTCAACTGGATACATAGCAAGAAGTCTCTGCCAGTTTATGTGAGGAATAGGGTAGATGAGATTAGGGCCCTATTGCCAGACGTTGCTTATCATTATATAAATACAAAAGAAAACCCTAGTGATCTCATAACTAGGGGTATAATGGCTAGCCAGTTAGTGAAGTCCGAATTGTGGTGGCATGGTCCAAAGTGGCTGCTCCATGAAAGTGAATGGACGATTTGGCATGCTGTTGGTAAGGGACTTCTGCCACTGGAAACAGTGGCAGTTACAGCCCAACCAAATGAGCCACCGAGTCCAATAATAGAGTGTGCAAGATTCGGTGACTATAATAATCTAGTCAGAGTTGTCGCTTGGGTGTTGCGATATGTATCCAATATCAAGCTTAAAGTAACGGGCCAACTCTGCAACAGGGGTCACAACATTGATGCTCGTGAATATAAAGCAGCTGCAGTAACTTTGATCAAGTGGGTTCAAGTAGAAACCTTTTCCATTGAATTAGAATCTTTGCAAAGCTCGAATAAGACTATAATGCCTAATCTAGTGCATCAACTAAGGTTGCACCTAGACAATGACCTCATCAGGTGTGAGGGTCGCCTGAAGTGGTTGGGTGTAACTGACGGCACAAACCGTCCTATACTTATGCCAACAAGACATCACGTTACTGATCTATTGATCATACGTGCACATAGGGAAGTAAAACACTACGGGGTATGTCATAATATATTAAATTTACGTCTCACATGCTGGATACCCAGAGTTCGACAAGTAGCTCGACGGGTAGTAAGAAAATGTGTATTATACAAGAGACTAAAGGGTAAACCATATGCAACTGGACCAGCTCTACCTCTACCTGAATGCCTTGTAAAGCATATAGAGCCTTTCCAAGCTGTAGGGTTAGATTACACAGGAGCATTGAAGACGAGAGAGCATGAGAAGGTTTATATATTATTGTTTACCTGTGCAACATCTCGAGCGGTACACCTAGAACTATGTGATAATATGTCTAGCGAAGAATTTATGCTGGCGTTTAGACGGATTTGTCCCCGTCGTTCATTCCCTCAACTCATTCTTAGCGACAATGCTCCCACTTATGTCCAGGCATCAAAATATCTAAAGGATATGAGCAGTGATCCTACTATCATCACTTTTTTGGGAGAGAAGAAGTGCGAATGGAGGTTCATTCCAGTTAAGGCACCTTGGTTTGGTGGAATGTGGGAACGGTGTGTCGGCATAGTAAAGTCAGGACTCGGAGCGGTAGTAGGACGAGCTCTATTAAAGAAGAGTGAGTCCTCACAGAGTCCTCACAGTCCTCACAGAGATAGAGGCAGTCGTCAACGATCGTCCGCTTACATATGTGTACACCGACCTGCAAGAATCACTACAATTAACGCCAGCTCACTTGCTATATGGAAAACCATTGACTGTGTTTCCATCTGATTTCCAATCCATAGTAGAGTTAGAGGATCCCTCTTTGTACTCTGAAGTAGCGGTGTCTAAGAGATACCAGTATATATCAAGGATAATCGAGGATTTTAGGAAACGGTGGATTAGTGAATATCTGCTAGCATTGAGGGAAAGGAGTGCTACTCCCTCTGGTAGACCAACGGCACCTACTGTTGGTGAAGTTGTTTTAATTAAAGGAGATAGTCCTCGTTTATACTGGAAATTGGGCCGCGTGTTGGAGGTATACAAGGGGGCAGACTCTGTAGAGCGGGTGGCGCTATTGAAGACAGCCACTGGAACTACTGTTCGTCCTATTGCACGTTTGTACGCTTTGAAGCTCGATTCCACTTTACAATCGGAGACTCCACCTGTTATTGCTGGGTCCGAGAATTCTCCAAGTAACGACTCACCTCTTACTGATGGTGATCAATCTCGGACCGGGACGCGTCCCAGACGCTCTGGCTCCGTCGACATGTGGCGTCAGAAGTTAGCCTCTGGGCAACTTTAAGCTTAAGGTGGGGTTCAGGTATTTTTTTGTGGGGGGAGTGTATCGTATAAATACGATAGAATATGACTCTTTTGTTATCCCGTATGTCTCTGTGACGTCACAGACGTTCCTGCAGCATGGCGTAGGACGAGTAGATCGTAGATCGTAGACTGTAAATAAGTTAAGTTATAAAAGGCCTAATATGCTATTAAGCAATATTGCCATGGTCGTATGTAGTATATATGAATTTATCGTATATATTAATATAATTTATCATATAGAGCAACCTAGATGCGGTCCGATAATTTGGGCTCCTGGCGTTTGCCAAGGCAGCAAGGTGTGCCTTTGAGGAAGACAGGGCAGAGCCTTCACGAACACCGACCAGTTAACATCTAAATTCCGCCTTCAGTTGATCGCGCTATTGTGCCTCTAATCACAATACACTGACAGCAATACAAACAGCTACACCATCACGACGCTCTCATCGATGCCATGACTGACTGACAGATAAGCATAATATTCATGTCCATTCCCATGTAATCATTTATACTTTCTTTCACTTGACTCGAGTCTCGGGACCGGTGTCTTGCATCCCCATTGTCTCATTGCCACGTGGAACTATTGGTGAGTTAATTCCTGGCTAGTATTAACCCATATAACCTTACCCTATAAATATAAATTTATTATGTGAGACCTTTGGATATAAATTAGCTTGTTTCAGATTAAATTCAATTTAGATATGGAGTAGTTTTAATTTAGATTGATTTTATTTGATTCATTATAGCTTAGTAATATTTAACTACCATTGATAGTTTACCACACATAAGATCATAAAATCATAAGATCATAAGAAAATGGGAGTCTGCAAAAAGCCGATTGGCCCACACAAGGCAGATCCCTCTCACACCTAACCCTAAGGCATAATTATAGGCTCAGCTCACTACACTTTGTGACAATCGGCTGTCTGCAGACTCCCGTTTTCTTATGTTCTGATGTATTTTTTATGATATAATTTCATAACGGTATATGATTATGGACACTTTACTCACCCTTTACATACCTATATAGTTTACAGTTGGTTTACTAGATACAAGAGTCAATGCTTGCACCTGGCGGAGAATGTAATCCTTTTGCAGCTGATTTATTGATATTTACATTGGAAAAATGTGAAGCGAGTATGTATTTGCATGTAATTAGTGTTATTTTATCATAATTAATAGCATATTTACCTACTAAATCTTGGTAATTGAAGGGTTGGGTGTGAAAGGGATCTGCCTTGTGTGGGCCAATCGGCTCTCTGCAGACTCCCGGTTTCTTATGTTCTTATGTTCTTATGTAAGGTTGATCAGGCCGATAAAAAGGAAGATAATTGTTTAAAAATTAAGTTGGAAAGTGAAAAATCTATAAATATAAATATACATCCGTAAGGTTCAACAGGCTGATGAGAAAGGACAACAAAAATAAGAATAGAGTTGAAACTTAAAAATATATGAATAAATAAATAAATAAAGCCGATGATGAGAAAGGAAATCATTGTTTAATACGGGAGGGAAGGAAGGGGGTAGGGGTGGTAGGGAGGGGGTGGTAGGGAGGGGGTGGGGGGCGGGAGGGGGCAGGGGGTGCGGGGAAGGAAGGAGGGTGGGGGTGGGGGTGGGGGGGGGGGGGGGGGTTAACCAACAAGGAGCCCCCCTTCCACCCGGCCACCCCTAACTCCCCGCCTCCCCCTAACCCCGGCTACCACCCTACCTCCCTCCCCTCACCTCCCTACCCTCCTTCCTTCTCTTCACCCCTGCCCCCTCCCGCCCCCCACCCCCTCCCTACCACCCCCTCCCTATCCGCCCCAACCCCCTCCTTCCCTCCCCCCCCTCCCAGATCCGCCCCCCCCTCCCGCCCCCCCATAAAACACGTATAGCCTTTTTTAGCCCCTCGTCTTTTTTTAAAGTTTAAAAATTCCATAGACGAGTTATTTATAAACCGATTGGAACATTAACAAATAAACACAATTACATATTTATATATAAATCCGTATGGTTAAATAGACCGATGAGAAGGGAAAACAAATAAAAATAGAGTTGGCACATAAAATAATAAATATTAAATAATTATATAAATACGTGTTCTCCTGGGTGACCTAGATGTGTGTGAATTTTGTGTTTTGTCTGTGTTTGTTCGTTGTTCTGTCTTGTGTTTTGTGTTTTCCCTGTTCTTGCTCTGTCTTGAGTCGGCCACCCCCAAGCGGTAGTTAGGAAAGGCTGACCGGCTTAAAAATATCAAGGGACGGATTTAGGAGGTTTACTGATGGAGCTAGAGGTCTCCAGGGGGAAGTATACAATTATAGGATATACATTGTTGGTGGATAGGGCGCAGGGGTTTAGGAGAGATTTTTTTTTTTTTTTTTTTTTTTTTTCTGTACACCCTTATCTCTCATGCTTAGCGCCTTAACTTTTGAGACTTGCATTCATAAAGTACACAAAACATGAAATGCGTAGCCTATAGATATTGTCTTTCATAAAGCTCAACCAGGATATGATAGTGAGTTTTAACACCTTAAGAGCGGGTGGTGGAGTATATTTCACTGTGCGCCCAGCGCTACTTAGTGAAATGTATGGGGAAAGTACCGAATTACATGGTTTTTGCACTCGTATTGCGCGGTTGTTGCAAGAAAACTAGCAGTCATACAAGGATCGTTGTGGTGTCATTGGAAAGCTCTGTTTATGCCCTTTCAGAGATAGATACTTGTTTTACGCTCTGGGTCTTATTTAGGCATGAAAATGATCACGTAAACAGCCCTATTTTGGCTAAAAACACCCCGCTGGGCGGTACATATAAATAGACCGGCTAGCCCGCCAATAAGGTGTTAACCCTTCTTTAGCAGGGCCCGACTTATGTCCGTATCTAAAAAGCTGGACAATGTGGCGGGGCCCGACCTAAGTCTGTTTGCAATTTTGGCGCAATATTGGCTCTTAGAGAGAGACGAGCAGTGGGAGGAGCGTAGGTTACCTCATGACCGCTCGCCACGACCGTCATGGGTCCACTGACATGTACTCCACACTACTCCACCCTCTCTCACTCGCTACACACGTAATTATGTAACGAAATGACTGTATTTTAGCAATTTTGCCCTTCGGTTGCACGATCGTTGCAAGACAACCAGTGATCATAGAAAGATGGTTTGGGTGTCATTGGAAAGCTCAATTTACGCCCTTTCAGGGATACATACTTGTATTACGCTCTGGCTCTTGTTTATGCATGAAAAAGAGCACAAAAACAACCCCATTTATGGTAAAAAAAAACGCTGGGCGGCACGGTCAAATATACCACCTAGGCCGCTCGTTGAGTATTAATCCTTCTGAATTCTTATATAAAGACTTAGTTAAGGTCTGTGTCCAAGACCTAGTTCTCATAATAAATTTATCTTCTCTAGAACGTCCTACGCATACGTTATATAATTGTGTTAATTAATTCACGTTGTCACGCACTCACAGATTTTCCTAATATACAGTATGTATTCTGTTGTGTATTTTGCAAGTTGAGGTCGAAGTGTATTTCGTGTTATAAATCCCATCTTAATCCATCACTGATTACCTAGAACCTACGCCCATTTTCATAATTAATTTCCCTCAGACTCCTCGTTGAGAAGTATTGTTATCCTATCAACATATTTACTTTACGAGCTCCCCTATTTGTATTCTTTAATTAACCACCATTGTAATTATTTTATGAATTATTATTTGCGTTCATTTGATTACAGATGTAAGTAATTCTGATTCTTCGTGCTTAGGAATTCGAGCATTGCATAGTTTCTGTTACTTAATTGTTCATCATATTCATCATATTTCTCTTATGACTCTGTTAATCGTCCAGACATCTTGGTTATACTATCTTGAGTATTTCCTTAGCACAACTTCGTTGTGTGCACTATTCCTATTCATAATTAATGTTGTATTAATTATCAAGTACACTTTCCGTTTATAAGAGTTTCCAGAGCATTCATTTTCTAAGTTGTTTAGTCAATTATAATCTGTTCTTAAATACAATTAATCGATATTCTGCTATAGTCGATTCATAATTGTATATTAAATTTACATCTGAATTCCTCGACTCGTTTCGTTATTATTACATACCGATCAGAATTTGAAGTGAATATAAGATTCCCATCATAAACTACATAATTTGAGTTTCCTTGTGAAATAATTGTGCAAATAATTATTGAATATTCTGCCACCAATGTCCTAATAATATCGAAACTAAGTTCATAGTTGCACTAATTCAAAACTAAATTTCCACCCCCGCAGTACAAAATATATGACCTGACCCCCCCTAGTAAATGAGAAGGTCACCTCAGTAAACGCGACTACCTGACTAGCTTGCCCATACCTACCATGTGACTCACCCCACTACCTGTGTATTTATTTACTCTCTCAATTCCCCCAGATTCTCTTATTTGAGATTGTGTTCTAGTTCTTTCACTGTTGATTTATTCCCGAGAGACACTCAACTCACATCATTATTATTATTAAGGGTTGATTCTATAAGTCACATGTATTATTTAGTTGCATATTATTCACCTTGTTTATAACCACAGTTGAAGAGTAATTGCTCCCCATTCATGATCTACTATTTATATGCCTTGTGATCCTTACCTGATAGTTCTCATAATTATCCAGGTGAAGCTGCATTCTGAATTTCAGATATATATATATCTTTGAATAAATATGTGCATAATTGTTATGTGTGTTGTTATTGAGTTCTGTAGTACCTAATTGAATACCTATTTGTGAGATTAAGAACGTGTTAGATTTGACCCTGTTGAGTTATTTACGGTCTATAAGTCCAGATCTGGATTTTAGTAAAGACTGTATCACAAGCTGTAAATATTATAACCCGACATAACACTGGCAGCAGCGGTGTCTCAATACGGCTATCAACACGAGTGTTCATACTGTAAAAAAAAAATCCTGGTATTCAATTGGTGTATTTACTTAATTCGTCATGGCAGCCATTAGGTCTCTTGATATCCCGGCATTTAAACCCGAGGATTACGACATTTACACGTACTTGGAAATCGTCAAACCGGTCCTAGACATTATGTTTGGGAACGAAGACGCGTCCAAAATCCATACAATTGTGGTTAAATTGGGAAAGTATGCAAGTAAATTGTCAGGATATGTGCACGACAATATGCCTGGGTTAATCTGGGCATAATTCGAGGCGTACGTCAAGACAGCAAACAATCCCGTTTTAGGCCAAACCATTGCGGACAAAAAGTTTCACAAGGTCAAATACTCGGGAGACTTGGATGAAACTGTCGAAAAACTGCACCAAATTGCTCTGACTGCCTTCGAAGAGGAAATGACTGCCCACAGAAAGAAAATTATCTTCAAAGCCCTAGTGAGGATCTTGCCTGACCCAGTGGCCGACGACTTCTCAATAGTGGAACCCACCAATTATGACACGGATCTGCTTGTGATACGAAGAATTATGGCATTACGCAAATCCAGGGAACAAACCACCAAAATCGCAGTGATAAGCAAGGTCACCACCCACCCCACCTCCAGTACAGCATCAAGCAGTGGTCCTGTACCTCCTAGGACAGCTGACAAAGCAGAGGAGTGGGCCAGAATCCGTCCTACCAATTGGAAATCCTGCACCGGATCCTGCATGCTGTGGTCTCTGAAGAGGTCATTCAGCGAACTGACCAGGAAGAGGACCAGGACCCAGATTCACTAACGGTCGTAGCGTGCGATGTCGTACAGCAACCTACGATCGTTCCTAAGGGAGTGCGGAAGGTGTATTCACGTACGCATCGTTGAGCTCCCTTACGGCTCCCTTTCGGTTATTTTCACCGAGGCTTCTCTTGACCAATCAGGCGCTTGGCCTTTGTAAATAAACAATATGTCACCCATATGACTGAAGCGCTAAGAAGAACCTAATATACTTTAATTTATGAGTTTGTCATTGTTTAGCATGGCTAATTCGATCCACCACAGCCAGCAGGAAGAACAATAGAATATCTTGTGAATTGATGATAAGAAATTAGCCTAGCTAGGCTACAGGGAAACCTGTTAGTGGCCCAAGTTAAAGGATTTTCGACGGATTGATCATTGATAATCATATGTTAGGCTAGTTGGGAGTGTATTATTTATACCTTAACCACAGTATATTGTTCTACTTTACCATGTCTACACCTAGACAGGGCGAGCCAAACCAAACTGCCAGACTTTACTATGTCTGCCTACACAGGCAGTTCTAGCCAAGCCAAAATGCCAGACTTAGCCTAGGCCTAATTTTTCAAAATAGGCCTAGGGTAATTTTTTTGTATTCACAACACCTCAAGGCCTATCTACCTTTTCAAAATAGGCCTAGCATAGGCCTCCTCAATCTATTATCCAACAGATGGCCATGGGAAATAATGATAGGTTGAGGGGGGCTTTGTCCCCCTCACCTCCGATGACTTATTGCCATCATCAAATATATTACCAGCATGGGACTAATAATAGCTAGTTAACAATGAGGACGGTATGCCTGCAAACACCATCTTAACCTGCTAGGCTTCCTCTTTACCATGCTTAGGCTACACCAAGCTAGGCATTGCTAGCCTAACCAAAATACCATACGTAGGCCTAACTTTTCTAGCCTAAATAGCCCTAACTTTTTCAAAATAAACTTAGGTTATATCCTAGGCTAGGCTAAACAAAAATATTCACAACACCATATAGGCTAGCCTATTATTTTTTGTTTAGACTATGCCTAGGGTAATTCTTTTCATCATTTTTTTCCTGTGATACTTTCAAATTTGTTGAGGAAATAGGCTACCCTAATCTAACCCAGCTAGGCATTGCTAGCCTAACCAAAAGACCATACATAGGCCTAACTTGTCTAGCCTAAATAGCCCTAACTTTTTCAAAATAAACCTAGGTTATAGCCTAGGCTAGGCTAAACAAAATTATTCACACAGCGTTTATTATTTATTCATTTTTTAGGCTAGGCCTAGGGTAATTCTTTTCATCATTTTGTTCCTGTGATACTTTCAAATTTGTTGAGGAAATAGGCTACCCTAATCTAACTCATTAGAGGTGGTGGGGAGTTGGAATAAAACATTTCCGCAGTAAATGAGGGTTAAAATCTAAAAAATGGTAGGCTACGTGTTGTCGCAACACATGAATTTGTGCATCAATTAAACTTGACTAGGTCTAGGCTGGCATATGTAGGCTATTCATAGCTTTATTTGGCCTGTCATAAGACATTAAGGATACAAATATATTCATACTTTGTATTAAATTCCTTAATGGTGTTGTAAACACAAGTTAACAATCATATTGCGCTATTATTGCCTCAATAATGACTTAGTGTGTCATAAAGAGCTATACTGCAGACGAATTTGTTATGGTCGTGGGTTGTGTTATCGATATTTGTGTACCTATATCCGGGTCAAATTCATGTAAGGGTGGTCTGGACCACCCTTTGCGAAAGGGGATTTTAGGAGCTTCCTACGATCAAAGATGGCCGCTACGACGCTTCGTGAATACCAGCGTTGAGACGTAAGGGAACGGTAAGGGAGTTTTCGGATCGTACGACCGTTAGTGAATCTGGGTCCAGAACTCCAAATTGGTGGGCCCAGATTTCCTGGATTAAGCTGCGTCCAATTGCAACCATTATTGATAATGGGACAGCTGGTATCGAAGAAGGAGAAGCCCAAGGAGAACTTGACAAATATCAACCAGAAACCTTAAAACCAGAGCCACTGGATTTTTAGGCGGGCCCCCCAAACAAATCGTCGTGTCCATGGCGGGGACTCATGATAAAACATCGGATAATGGTCTGCCGGTGTACAGAAAAATCACTCTGAATGGGATGGAAGTTTGACTTCTCCTAGATACGGGGGCTTCCCGTTCTTGTCTATTCCTTCCTTTTTTCCAGAAACAAAAGCATGTTTTCAGGGAAATCCAGTCCTCTCCTATCATCTTAATTAGTGCAAATGACCAGGTTATTCCCAACCTGGGTCAGTCGCTCCCCTTATATGTTAATACCCCCCACCCAAATCACGGAGCTCATCACTCCTTCGTGATCTATAACCCCAGTGAATCCAAGTATGACGGATACCTGGGACTTGATTTATTAATCTCTCTAAGTGCCTCAATCAATTGTAGGTAGAGGACACTGTCTTATGACCCACCGTCCAAACCTGAACAAAAACAAAAATCCTCACCTCCTCTACTGTAGGTAACTTGAAGCAGCTTAAATCCACAAATTTGCCAGTAACTCTCCCTATCACTGCTGCACCCCAAAGTAAGATAAATGATATTCCCTGCCCCAATCACATCATCTCCCCAGCTACCTCAGTTACAGGTCCCCCCCCATCATGAGAAATTGGTACCATTGATTCCTACCATTCAAGGAAATGTCCTTGTGACCCCTCACATCCAAAGCCCTTTCAATGGGGTATGCCTAACCGTTCCTTGCCTGCTACCACATCAATTGAACTGTATTAAAATTGCTAACATTTCTGACCACCCTGTCACCTTGCCAAAAGGCCTAGCCGTTGGCGAGTTAGAAATGTATTCAGAAGAACTGTTTTTACCCTCTGACTCTTCCCCTCCTTACCAACATTCCCTCCCTGACATACCTTCCACTCTCACAACCTCTCAACAAACTGATCTAAAATATCTCCTCATTTCATACAAAGATATTTTTGCCACCTCTAACCGAGATATGGGCAAAACTGAATTGTTGCATCACCCAATTCACACCGTGGGACACCCCATCAAGCAACCAATTAGGAGGAAAAACCCGATACAACGCCAGGAAGAAGACAGACAAGTCCAAGAGATGCTTGCAACAGGAGTTGTCAAAACCTCTACCAGCCCCTGGTCTTCTCCAGTGGTACTAGTCAGTAAAAAAGACGGGTCCACAAGATTCTGCATAGACTACAGACAACTCAGCGACGTCACCATCAAGGATGCCACACCCCTTCCCCGGATTGATGACTCTCTCGACTCATTGCTTGGTACCAAGGGGTTCACCACGTTGGACTTACAAGCTGGATACTGGCAAGTCCCCGTTTTACCTGAGCATCAACAGAAAACTGCATTCTCCACCAGCCAAGGAAGACTATACGAATTTACAGTACTGCCATTCGGACTATGCAATGGACCAGCCTCATTTTCCAGATTAATGGAGTCAGTCCTACAAGGTTTAACTTGGGAAAATTGCCTTGCATATCTGGATGATATCATTGTGTTTGGTAGAACTTGGGCAGAACACCTACAACGTCTAAACCAAGTCTTTCAAAGAATAAGAGATGCCAACCTCAAGCTTAAACCCTCCAAGTGCACTCTTGCCAAGAACAGAGTAAATTTCCTAGGACTCATTGTTTCTGAAGAAGGAATTGCACCCGACCCTTGCAAACTGGAGGCAATCAGCAAGATCACTCCTCCCACTAACATTAAAGGTGTACGTACCTTTCTAGGCCTAGCCTCGTACTACAGGCGTTTTGCGAAGAATTTTGCAACCATTGCCAAGCCCCTTCATGACCTCACAAAAAAAGAAGAACCCTTCCTATGGACTGATATAAGACTACAGGCTTTTAATGATCTCAAAAACAAATTAGTTGCCTCCCCAGTAGTCTCATTTCCGGACTACACTCAACCATTCTGCTTGTACACAGACGTGTCACAGTTTGGAGTTGGGGCCATTCTAGGTCAGACCAGAGACGGCAAAGAACACATCATTGCTTGTGCAAGCCGCACCCTCAACCCAGCTGAGATAAATTACTCTGTGACTAAGCGAGAATGTCTCGGCATGGTTTGGGCGTTACAGCATTTTAAAGCCTACCTGGCAGGAGTCAAGGTCACTGTCATCACCGACCACCACGCCCTTCAATGGTTGAGGAAATCTGACACGAAAAACGCTATGACTGTCAGATGGAGGGAATCACTGGAAGAATTCGATATGGATATCGTTTATCGGCCAGGAAAATTACATACAAATGCCGATGCCCTCTTTCGCCTACCCATACCATCTACCAACTCGACTTCTAAATAAGACGAACCAACCCATACCATTCTTGCAATCCATCATCAAGGCTCGTTGGACAACAGCCAACAAGAACTTCTACAACAATACCAACAACAAGAAAAACCTGATTGGATGCCCAGGAGAGTTTTCAATCAATTAACGAGGCGGGGCGACAATCTATTCACTTTGGAAGGTAAAACCGTGATCACTCCTCAAGCAGCCTTATCCACTATGCAATCAATTCACATGGATAATGGCATCCACCTAGCCCAAAGGAAGCTCATATCCACCTTTCAACAGCTATATTGGACACCATCACCTTATGTCACTGCCAAGCGCATCACTGAGTCGTGCAAAGCATGTGCAAGGATCGAACCCGCACAGCTGGTTCTTCTGGGAAGTTAGCAGCCTCCAAACCATGGCAATTGCTTGCAGTAGACTTAATGGGACCAATGGACAATAGTCATGGTTTCAGATACATTATTACTTTTGTGGACACATACTCCAAATATGTCATCGCCTGTCCCGCAAAAGAACACTCAGCCATTGCAGTAGCTGAGGCCCTCATTCAACATGTCTTTCCCTATTTTGACCTCCTTGAAGCAATTCATTCTGAATTTCTGATAATGCCCCTGAGTTCACCAGCCATATATATGGTCTCAACTATCTTTAATGTGTGGATTTAAAATCAGCCACTTCTCACCTTACTGGCCACAAGGCAATTCCATATGTGAGAGAAGTCACAGAACCATTGCTAACCAGATTTGAACCCGGTTGCAACAAATGGACTCCAAAGATTGGTCCAGCCAAGTCAAGATTGTGCAATGGGGAATCAACACTTGCCCTCGAGAAGACGGCGTATCCCCCCATGAGCGAGTATTTGGAGGAGCACCTTTGCTCCTTCCCCTACGTCATCTACCTGCCCCGTATGAGCCTTCCTCCAATTTCGACCAATCTCTAGTTCACCTAAAAAATCGGCTAAGACAAATACAGCACGTCCAAGACCTTCAACCTGACGAAACATCTAAAGCCAGTCCCCACTGTGTAGGCGATCTAGTTATGGTTGCACACTTACCAGTTCCATCCAAGCTCAAACCCCGATTTAAAGGTCCATTTGAAATCCTGTCTGTGCCAAACTTTTACCAGGTTACCATCAACTATTTTGGTGAGTCGCGCACATATCGTAACAGGCATGTACGTAGATTTCAGCCTATTAATGACAATATAGTTATGCTTGCTGATCCCATTCAGAATGAAATTTTGCCTGCAACTGATAACCACAATTTAGGATCCACAGAGCCTACCACACCTGAACTTCCTCTACCTGTCACACCTGCATGCCGACAAAGACCCCCTCTTGATCTAAACATTCTACCTCATACACCCACACCTCTACCACCACCACGCCAACCACCTATTATTTACATACCCATTCCTGCTATAACCGCACGCACTGTCTCTGCTCCTCCCACTTTACCCTCCCAGGCTTATCGCCCCCCTCCCTCTCTTCCTGTCCAACCTTCCCCTTCCATCAGTTTACCTACTTCTGCTCAATCTTCTAACACTCAACCTACCACCCCTGTAATCACTAATATTCCCAATCTTGTGCCTTCACCTATCACTTCCCCTCCTCAACCCACCTCTTCACTTCCACATATATTACCTGTCCCTCTTACCTCACACCTCCCTCATCCAAAATCTTATGCTTCCAAACTCAAGTCTCCAGCTCCTTCTGTCTCTTATCTGCCAACTAGACCTGTTGCACGCCCTCTCCCTCTATTAAACCGAGGAAGTCCTCTACCTTCTAGTAGCACACATTCCTCTCCTCTAATTCGGCCATCTCTCAACAAAGTAAATAGGCCCCTCTATCACCCAGCTCAACTTCCTCCTCCTCCCCATTACCACGTGTCGCCAAACCCTCTCTAATCCCTACTCGGTCTAACCCCACATGTACAAGATCTGGTCGTCGTGTGATGCCCCTTCAACAATGGGCACCTTACCTTCAGCCCTACCTACATCCGGCGGGACCACCCTCCACCTACCTTGCCAGCAACACTCCAGACCACCCCTGTTAGTGCGAGGTCAACTCTACCTGGTACGGCCACCCCAGCTCTCCGCACTACCCCTTCACCAACGACCACAGGCAGACTAGTTCCAGCCACCTCCCCTGCTACACCGCCTTCTACAGTAGAACAGCCAGCCATGAAGATAAACAGTGTCACCTTCTTCGAAAACACTGTCCCTACACTCATCAAATCACCTAGTCAGTTGATCCACCTGGCTAAACATGCTGATGAAGACTGGCAAATAAACATCGCCATGGACACCCACTACAAGGCGGGATGTCCCTATGACACTATGGCCCCTCACCCTCCAGAGTTTAACACCCGTTAAAAATTCACCCACCACCCGTTCTTATATTCTGAAATCGCGAGGTCGCAACTTTTTCTATGAAGACAGTGGTGAAATGACGGGTCTCAAGACCAGCTCAACCGAGAATAGTTGCAGAATAGCCAGTCTGCAGCTAACGGAACCGAGGAAGACTGGAGAACGAATGCAAAGAAGAAGAAAAATAGAAGAGCCATCCAAATTTTCCCAAGCTCTGATCCCTGGACAAATACAAGAGCGACCCCTGCTTCCCCGTATTCTACGACAACAGCCACCAGCCTTGAGAATGGGAAATGCATCCCACCAAGCAACGGCCTGTTCCCCCCTCACAACAGCCAACCACAGCACAGCATTTCCTCAGCCCCCAGATCTTGAAGAGATTTTTATGCAAATAAAACATCAACGGCCCGAAGTCTACAAATACAAATGGATGTAGACAGGAGGGCACATGATGATGGACCGGGAGATATAATAAGCCTCTACCAAGAACAACTATTAGGCGAGCTATAACCATGTTTGTATAGGAATTTAGTTCATGGACGATTCCGTACACATCCCATTTCTCCATTATTAGGCTAAATAACTAGCACTTAAGTAATTAATAAACTACCTAGTATAAATGTACCAATGTAAACAGCCACTATGCATACCTACGATAAGCAATTACCTCACAACTTCATCACAACCAGTCCCCCATATCCCTCTGAGTTTGAAACCCTGTAAACGAGAGCCAAGGAAAAAGCCGCACATTATCTCAACTAAATTGTGGAGAAGTATGCAAACCTCATTGCGGTACTACCCTAAACCTGAATAAGGAGCAGAGTAGCGAATCACAGTTGTGGCTTGTACTAACCTGCCCCTACCCTGCCCGGAGAGTGTGCTCGTCTGAAGTCCTGCTTGAGTGACACCCCACATTCCTGAAGCCTGGAACCTGAAGTCCTGCTCGAGTGGTGCCCTCTACCCCTGACGTGTTGCTCCAAGAACCTACAATCCACGTTGGCCGGACTCCTACTCTCTCTGCCCTCCAACTCTACCCTAAGTGTCCCTGTGTATCTTATTTTGTGTTATTGTTGTTGAGGTATAGGTTAAAATATGTGAATCGTGTTGTGTTAATTAATTCTGAGATCTGTGCCCAAGATCTTTTATTGCGTAGTGTGTTAATCCTTCTGAATTCTTATATAAAGTTAAGGTCTGTGTCCAAGACCTAGTTCTCATATTTAATTTATCTTCTCTAGAACGTCCTACGCATACGTTATATAATTGTGTTAATTAATTCACGTTGTCACGCACTCACAGATTTTCCTAATATATTTATTCTGTTGTGCATTTTGCAAGTTGAGGTCGAAGTGTATTTCGTGTAATAATTCCCCTTCTTAATCCATCACTGATTACCTAGAACCTACGTCCATTTTCATAATTAATTTCCCTCAGACTACTCGTTGAGAAGTATTGTTATCCTATCAACATATTTACTTCCCGAGCTCCCCTATTTTTATTCTTTAATTAACCACCATTGTAACTATTTTATGAATTAGTTAATTTGATTACTGATGTAAGTAATTCTGATTCTTCGTGCTTAGGGATTCGAGCATTGCATAGTTTCTGTTACTTAATTGTTCATCATATTCTATACACCCCGTGTTACGGTGTATATTTCTCTTATGACTCTGTTAATCGTTCAGACATCTTGGTTATACTATCTTGAGTATTTCTTTAGCACAACTTCGTCGTGTGCACTATTTCCTATTCATAATTAATGTTGTATTAATTATCAAGTACACTTTCCTTTTATAAGTGTTTCCAGAGCATTCATTGTCTAAGTTGTTTAGGCAATTATAATCTGTTCTTAAATACAATTAATCGATATTCTGCTATAGTCGATTCATAATTGTATATTAAAACATCTGAATTCCTCGATTCGTTTCGTTATTATTACATTCGATCGTTTGAAGTGAATATAAGATTCCCATCATAAATTACATAATTTGAGTTTCCTCGTGAAATAATTGTGCAAATAATTATTGAATATTCTGCCACCAATTTCATAATAATATGGAAACTAAGTTCATAGTTGCACTAATTCAAAACTAAATTTCCACCCCCGCAGTACAAATATATGACCTGACCCCCCCTAGTTAATGAGAAGATCACCTCAGTAAACGCGACTACCTGGCTAGCTCGCCCCTACCTACCATGTGAGTCACCCCACTACCAGTGTATTTATTTACTCTCTCAATTCCCCCAGATTTTCTTATTTGAGATTGTGTTCTAGTTCTTTCACTGTTGATTTATTCTCGAGAGACACTCAACTCACATCATTATTATTATTAAGGGTTGATTCTATAAGTCACGTGTATTATTTAGTTGCATATTATTCACCTTGTTTATAACCACAGTTGAAGAGTAATTGCTCCCCATTCATGATCTACCATTTATATGCCTTGTGATCCTTACCTGATAGTTCTCATAATTATCCAGGTGAAGCTGCATTCTGAATTTCAGATATATATATATCTTTGAATAAATGTGTGCATAATTGTTATGTGTATTGTTATTGAGTTCTGCAGTACCTAATTGAATACCTATTTGTGAGATTAAGAACGTGTTAGATTTGACCCTGTTGAGTTATTTACGGTCTATAAGTCCAGATCTGGATTTTAGTAAAGACTATATCACGAGCTGTAAAAATTATACCCCGACATAACAAAAACCCATGCACCAGGCCAGACGAGACCAAGAGCCAGGTGAAGCTTCCTGTGAAGGATGGAATCCCTCACCAAATGTATGGTAAGAAGGCCTCACCGTAGGGGAGGGCCCGGCAGTAACACAGGTGAACCCACAAAAAAGTTCCAGTGAAACACCCAAACACCAGGGCAGAGTAGACCAAGAGCCAGGTTCATCGTTCTACAAATTATGGAACCCCTAGACAATGAGCCCGGAGCGCCGTCCCGCGAAGGAGCCATCTTCCCTTCAATTATGCAAGGTAAGAATAAGGCCCCACCGTAGGGGAGGGACAGGCAGTAGCACAGGTATGTACACAATTTATAACCCACAGATATCAGGAATGAATTTGAGCACACAGATTTAGCATGCAGAAAAACCCTTAAGGATCCCCATAAGCTAAGGGAAGAAGAAGGCACCACCATGTGGGAGGGCCCAGCAGTACAGAGAAGAACCCACAAAGAGTTCCAGTGAAACCTCAAACACCAGGTCAGACTAGGCCAAGATCCAGGTTCATCACCCATGACAGGATGTGATGATCCCCCGACCAAATAAGGTGAGAATAATACCTGAAGGCCTTTAAGCACCGATGGGGAAGTGTAGAGAAGTCCGCTCCCAGAGCGGGATTGTCGTACAAAGTCCGCTCCCAGAGCGGGATCGTCGTACAAAGTCCGCTCCCAGAGCAGAATCGTCGTACAAACTCCACTCCCAAGAGCGGGATCGTCGTACAAGTCCGCTCTCAGGGCGGGGATGGCGGAGAGTCAGCCACACACACTGTAGAGCCAATCATACACACTGCGTCCCAGAGCAGAGCGGAGGCACAGCCTGTGTGAAAAAACAGAAGAGCGTGAACACTAAGCCAACTAGCCTCTTCAGAAGAGGGTGAGGAGGCAGGAAAAGAGTACACAATAGAGTCCCGCTCCCAGAGCGGAGCGGTCTCAGTGTTCCCGCTCCCAGGGCAGAGGGGACCTAGTGCGGACCGACCTATGAGGCCTCAGACACCGGGGTAAAGCGTCAGGCAGTCACAACAGACGTGGGAGCGTCAGTGTAAAGGGGTTCAGTAGTGTCAGCACGACCCAAATTAGGATGGCAGTGACATGCAGGGAGCGGCCAAGTCAAAGGATCACTGAAGACCACCATGTAGTGGGGACCCTGGAGTACGTTTCAGCCAATACCAGATGAGGAATGTTGACACTGTTGCCAATTCAAAAAATCCCAAGAAGATGTGTTCACAGTCCCTGGAACTCAGGAGCCCAGCAGGAGAATGCCGGACTGACCTGGTAACAGCGTGAATGACAGCAAGGCAACCAAAGTACTCCCTTCGACTAGGCTAGGCCACGGCAGCCTAGACACGTCGGCACCGTGTCAACTAAATGAGAACCAGGGCCCCTAAACCAGGCCCCTGTGGGCCAGGAAAAGACCTCGATAGGGAAGGAAACCCTATGAGGTGGCCAGATGAAAGAGAAAACGAGGGGTCATCAAGGTAGGCCTAGCCAAGGAACTCAGATAGCCAGACACCAATTCGCGAAATGAGTAGCAAAAACTAATGCAGTGACAAAGAGTCCCTAAATGAACAGAAAACCTAGCTAGACAAAGCATAAGCCACCACAATTAGTGAAAGTGAATGAAATAGGCAAAGGCCTAATACTACAGGGCACCGCCAGAGGGGGGTGCCCGACCACAACAACACTAGCAACCGCCATCCTCGCCGCAACACTCCAATTAAACACATTAGAGCCCATTTTCGCATGCCTGCATCACGGATCATCTGTCTAGAACCTCAGGTGCCTTAAGGGGAGATCTCCACTTGAGGGATTTTTTTCTTGACCCCTTTCTCCCTCATATTTGGCCCCATTGCTTTTGATATTATACAACGTTTGCCCCATTTGTTTTAGCGATTTTAAGAACTTTCACCCCATATTAAGACCTTTGGTGCAATTCAGGTGTCGATTTTATCCTGGCGAGCGATAGCGAGCCTGTAATTTAAGAGGAACCGGCTTTCAGCCGGGACATTTTTCTACCGACAAATGTACAAATTTATCTTGAAAGGGGGTCTAGGGGGTGTAATTTTAAGATTGATGGAATTCTAGGGAATGAACTAAAAACCTCCCCTTAAAGAAGGCCCACAACTCACAGAAAAGTAAAGGGGACAGGAATGGAAGGCGCCAAATATGGAGCATAGAAAATTGTGTTTACAGTCGAGTGTAGCGCGAGAAAGAATTATCTAATTCACCCGGTCGGGTTGCACTGGAGGCTCACGAAGACGTCGTGAGGAGTCTAGATCGCAGATGGGCGAAATTCTTCAACGTTCTCTTCCCTTTCTCACCCATATTTTCGTTTTTTCTTTAAACTAGTGGCCTCAAAAGTTTGTACAACGTACCTAGTAAAAATGTTGGTGCTACTCTAGATGTTATCGATTAATCGCGCTGGTGGTTACGATAATTGCCCGCTCCCAGAGCGGAACAGAATTATACATAGTATCTACGTTGGATAACGTAGAGGCTACTACTAAATAATTAGGTTCGTTGCTCATCGCCGCCAGCTCCGGTACCCGGTTTCCTGTAGCCAAAACCATAAGGAACACAGCCTTCTTTAAGATTATATCAAAAGTTGGATTGTGACTATATTTTCGAGAATGTAGTAAAGACAATGCTTCGTCAAGTGACCAGGTAGGCATGAGTGGACGAAGCTTGAAACATGCCCTCATAAAACCTTTCTCCTCCGCCTGCGGTACAGAGACTCCAGTTAAATAAAAAAATGGGACCCTGCTTGCTGTTAAATATTTTGTAAGTGTTACTACTGAATATCTTTTATGTTTATATAGGTAATCCAAATATTTGAAAATCAATGATACTGATGCTTCAGTTTGAGCAGTTTCCACTATCCAAGTCGTAAATCATTTCCAGTGTGACTGGTATTAACGTCTGGTTGAAAGAGTATACTGATTCATAAATTTACTAGCTGCACTTTCACCATAGGGAGTTAACCATTTGGCCTTTTGAATATCCATAATGCAAAAGTCAGCGAGGTCTTGAGGTTGCCAATTGTTTCCAAGTGGAAGTATGAGATCGGGAGCGACACCGGGTTCTCGCACCACATCTTCAATTGGGAATACCACACCTGAGCCAGCCATAGAGGCGCGATCATCGAGACTATGCCTCGATAATCTCGTAGTTTTTGAACTACTTGACACATAAGTGAAGCGTCTGGTGGCGGAAATAGATAAATGGAATTCCATCTGTTCCAATCCACCATCAATGCCCGGGTGACTTCCCGCCGGGTCACGTAGAGAGGAAGTTTGTGGCTTACCTCGGACGCGAATAAATCCACTTGTGGACGGTACGGCTCTGCAATCATCTTTTGGAAGATGGTTGCGTGATATGAATGTTTAGCTTTTTGGCTAACACAAAAATCTTTTCTGACAACTCTAGCAATGTGTGAGACCTCGTTGACCCTTGCTTCTGAATGCAGGCTACTGTATTTAGATTGTCCATTCGAAAAGTGATTGATTTCCCCTGCAAAGTGTAACCGTGAGCCTGAAGGAAAATTAAGGGAACTAGTAACTCTTTCGTATTTATGTGAAACTCCTTGGATTGGGACAAGAGCCCTTGACCCTGATGACCTAAGTTTGACTGATAGCCCCAACCTATTGTCCCTGAAGCATCGGTGTCTACCCCTACCGTAGATGGAGGAGAAGTCCATGTCATGATTGAGTGCAATATTTTCTGCCTCGCCCAGACCGCTAGTAAGTTGTGGATTAACTTTGGGATTCGCCATAACTTGTCCACCGTCAACAGCGGAAAGTGTTTGTTTCCCTCCAAGATTAACCTCTTGACTTTCAACCGGCCCAACTTCAAAGTAAGTTGAATCCAGTTGAGAGAGCCGACTAGGGAGTCCCACACCGTCCTCGTCATAGTCAGACTGTGGAGAAAATTAAACAATTTCCTGCGAAATCTGTTCCGATTGTCCACACTCTGACTGAGGGTTAGATGTGTTGTGTCCCAAACCAGACCTATCCACTGAATTACCCTTGTTGGGACACGATTCGACTTTGCCAAGTTGATATTGAACCCCAGGGATTTGACATGTTTGATAATGGATTGTACATGGTTGAGGCATTGGATCTCGGATTCTGCCACCACCAGCCAGTCATCTAGATACCACATGACCGTGATCCCTTGATTTTATAGTGGTAGCAAAGCTTGTCGGACTAATTTGGCAAATATTCTTGGTGCCAGGTTCAGACCGAATGGCATCCTTTGAAAGACATAAGTCTGATACTCTATCCTCAAGGCGAGGAAGTTTTGGAACCTTTTGTTTACCGGGACATGCCAATAGGCTTCCGTCAGGTCTAAAGAACACATCCAACCTTGCGGTGGAAGTGTTAACCTGATCTGATTCACAGTGAGCATCCTGAACGATGCATTATGAATGTAGTGATTCAGGTGAGACAGGTCTACGACTGGCCTCATCTGAGCACTTTCCCTCTTTGGCACTAAAAAAGTCTGGACGTGAAAACTGAGCAAGTTTTATTGACCAGGACAAGCCTACGCTTGGTGATCATTTCCTGGACGAGTGACTCCACCTCTAAAGACACATGATTGACTTCTAGTGGTTGACGTAATCGAGGTCACCGGAGCCACCGCCAGGTTATGCCCTTGCGTACTATTGTCCGTGCCCAAGTTCGCCGGGGCCAAGCCCGGTGATACGTCCGGAATGACCCAGTCACGCAACTGGGCTTGTCCGGCAGAACTACACTCGTATCCAACTCGCCCACGACAGGCCCCGGGAGAGAGAGAGTTTTGTGTATGACTAGTTTTTTTTACTGTGGTGTAGTAGGGTTAGGCGGCTGGCTGGTATTTTTTATTTTATTTTATTTTGTTTTCTATATTCCAACTTACTTCCTCTCGGGCATAGGGTGAGAGCCTTAACATTCACCGCTTTACAATGAACAGTGAAGCCTGTGAGGTCTTGTTGCAGTCTAGGCAGTGAGACATGTGAAGCACGTAGAGTACAACAAGTTCCTGTCATCTTGCCTTCACATGAGGCACGGTGCTCACTCATGGCCCGAAACGACCCCATCTCTGAAGCCACCTCGTTCCCGTGCTTCACTGTCTCATCCCCTACACTCGGACTCTCACACTTACACACACACAACGCCACCTGTTGAGCAGATAACTCACTAGTTGCAGTCGTTGATCCCTGTCCTGGTTTATGCTTAGCTTGCCCTTTATCCCACTTACTAGACCCTTTACCCTTAGTGCTTCTGTTTGCAGTACTACTTCCCGGTGTGGAAGGGGTTTTGAGGGTCGGAAAAAATTAGTCCCACTTGTGTGAGCCTTCTAACTTACTTTAGGTTTTGCGTAAGGCTTAGCGAACTTATGAGACTCCTTCCGTGCCGGGGAGGCAGTTGCTCTAGAGGCATCTACTAAGCTAAACACAGTCCTCAAATTATTGGGGCAGACAAGAGTTGGTGTTAATACTGGGGACAAAATTACCCGGCGACCAATGTCCTCCAGCACTTTCTTAACTAGGTGGACCCTCAGGTCTTGACGTACCCGGACCGCCTCCAAGAAGGCGACCCTAACGTCGCCCAAAGACTGAATTGAGTTTAGTAGGATCAAGCATCTAGACAGTGTAAGCGCCTATTAGGCATGTGAATCTGTGACTGCTTGGTTGGTCCTGACTAGTGACTGAGCTATCTGAAGACTCATTAAAATCTGAGAGAAAAACCGTAAAGCTTTCTGTCTTAACTTAAAGTCCTTGTCTAATTGAGTAGGGGGTGGGCTTGAAAAGGGTTCCTGTATCTCCCACAACGACAATTTAGGGGCTGTTAAGAAATCTAATAGAGCTTGAGATCCCCCCCCCCCTGCTACCACAACTGGGAGGGAAAACCAGCTGTGGTATTCCTGTGGGATTTGGTGAGAGCACTTACTGGTGATGGTAGAAGCGAATTGCTGAGCTTCCTCCTCCCAGTCCACCCACAGTCCCTACCACTCCCATCTGCAACGCTGGATTGCCGGATAGGTCTCTGATGGTCATTGTATCGAGTTCCAGCGTTAAAAGAGCTAGTGCTTGTACATCATTAAACCCATCTGACTTAGACCAATCCGCATACAGTCGTGCAGATGAGTTAGGACCGAGAGCTGGAGAAAAAGAGTGCACAAAATATTCAGGGGTATAAACACTTGATATAGCCTTGACTGCCACATCCAAAATTTCACCTGATGAATTTAGGGCACGTAACTTCATATTCTCATTCATTTGAATTAACCAGTGCTCTTGCACCGGAAGCTCTCCCAAAATCGTTGGTTGCTCAACAGAAGGATTCTGGGCCGTCACAGTTACCCAAGATTGGTGTGGGCCGTACAATAACGGCATGGGGCCTTTCCTTAGGGGAATTTTCTCCAAAGGTGGAGGAATGACATCTGTGATTAGTGATTACATTAGTGATTACATTGGAAGTAGTCAATGTCGACGTTGACTGCAAAATACTAGAGCAAGTGATAGGGGCGGGAAAATGAGGTTGTTTAATTACTACTTTGGCTGATTCCAACTGTCGAGCAACTGACTTGGTCGGAGGAGCTTCCGGCGGCATCTTATCCCTCTGAAAATTTAACAACATTTTGTTTAATATATATATCTTCCAAATCAGCCCTAGTCACAAAATCTGTATTGGAATCCCCAGAAGCCGCTGATTCAACCTCCGAAAGGCCTGCAGAAGGCAATGTTTGGCCGGAAGGTAACTGTTCTAGTTCTTCCTGCTCATCACACTGATCTTCCATATCCTCAATGGTTTCCCCCGCCGCACTTCGTACCGCAGGCAGTAAGTGTTCACGTTCCAACTCTTCCCAACTCAAGTTCGGAAGTGAAGATGGTACTTGTTCTGTATACCGTCTGTGGCCTCTGAGGCAACGGAAATATGACTGTCAGCACTGTCCCTACTATCCGTCGGGTATCCCCTATATTTGTCGGCTAAAACTTTTGCCGGCACATGAACATATTATACATTACTTTGTGGAAGCTCAACACGTGGGATATAAAATTCTGGCCTAAGTGATTGAAGTAACCTGTGTTGTTCAGTAGCACCTTCCCTGGGAGGCGTCTCTACTGCCTCCGTTCCCACCTCCGACCTGCCAAATTGGACTTTAGGCCTGGAGGAGGTAGGGACGGAGGAAGGAGGAGGAGGCCCCAGCGATTGCCGGCGCCCCGAACACGACTTCTCTGTACGAGATTTAAGTTTATGTCCAACACTTTTCCCGCCTGAATGAGTAGCGACTGATGCCGCCGATTCAGGTGTGGTCCTCCTTTCTTGCTCGCCGGTTGTCTTACTTGAGCCGACGAACAAGAGGACTGTATCAAGGGCGAGCGTGATCTGGCCCGGGTCCTTTCCTCTTGCGAAGAATCCGGCCGCGCCCTTTTGGTCGACCGGCCGGTGGGGGTTGCCTTACTTGTGTCGTCAGATTCACCATCGGAACTAATTAACTCTTTTGAAAGAACTTTAGGCTTCGTTTTACTACTTGAACGAGAGGCTTTAGGGCGTACTGACGGAGATTTAGTAACTAGATCATTCCACAACACTACGTCGTCACACTGCAACGCTTTGTGTGCGATGTCCTTTGTATAAGTGTTAAAGATAGCTTTAATTTCAGTTAGAGCCACTTGGCAAGACACTTCCTGTAATAATAAATAATAATAGTTCTTAAAGCTAGCGCATGCTAAGCCAGCTAAGGATAGCCCAATAAGGCACATTAGGTGTATTTCCACTGGGGTCCTGTACTATTACTCCATCCCCTTGCTCATGAGGGACGGTAACGACTCAGTGATTGTGACATATCTTTAATGCGCCGAGCGTGGGCGCGATCCTGGGACCTTCTGGGTGGAAGTCCAAGACGCTGTTCACTACACTAGCGAGCCGCTAAATGTGGTTCAACAAACTGCTCCTAAGTTCCGAACATACACTACACTTTTTAGATAGCCAAATCCCTCTTGAACGATCCAAACAAGTGACACATTTGATGCATAGTTTGTGATGAAATATCGGAATATTAATGCAAGTAGGAGTTGAACACAAGGTTACGTAAGGCATGATGACTGAACGTCCCTCCCCCACCCCCTCCCCCGGGATGCCGGGGTAGATGTTTATGATCTTGAAAGAAAATTCCAAGAATCAATGCTCATAATGATAAACCAAGACATTTACATGTTATTCATACCTCGAACACGCCGGAAAACTTGATCTCGCAACACTACTACTCTAAGATTTCCATTGCATCCTTCTGGAAAACCAACATCCGGTTTTCACTATTAAAGGTACTGTACTGTATTTAAGACTACTTATCTGCGACACTCCATATCACTGGCCTATACTTCGTTAACATTCTAAATGAATGTAAATGGTTAATTTATGACCGCCTCAATGCTGGCTGGCTTAACTCTATTGACCTGTCCGCCACTCCGACAGAGAAGTCTTCTTCCGCCGCGGGAGAATATCTTTACGTATAGGCGAGTCATTCCGGCTGAGCCGGAAACCCAGCACGATCGCCCACATTAATTGAATGAAATTAATATATATTGTTTTTTTAATAAAGCTATTAAGCACAAAAATACAAATTTCTATTATTTTCCTCTCTTCCATGTTTCATTGTTGATAAACTATATTTTCAAATTGAGTTAGCTTATTTACTTAAATTTAGTCATAATTGTTGTTCCAGTACAGTCAATATATAAATTGAGTCAGCAAAGACATGTATATAAAAAACTAATTATTTATGATACATTTTAGGTACAATATATATTTATATATACAATTTTAACAGAGAAAATGAATAATATATATATCTTATACACAAAATAAAATTAATAAAAATAATAAAACAATTATTTGGCGATTAAATGTTTGTCTTGGTATATTATAAACAATCAAACACGCATTTAGAAGCCCACAGTCACTGTAGTAAAAATAGAGGTCAACCCTACAATTAGACACCTGGTAGTTATTAGACATGAATGCTCCTGGTTGAGCTTTAAAGACAATATTTATAGGTTACCCATTTCATGTATGAGGTACTTTATGAATATAAGATATTATTAATATGTTAGTAAACCTATGAAAAGAGTATGGAAATAATTACTCGCACAGCTACACAGTGAACAATTTTAATTATAATTAAAGGTATGAGTTACTTGAAGCCGTGTGTTTTATATATATTTTTTTTTTTAGTAATTGAGATGGCCGCATTCACTGTAGTAAAACTATACGTCAACCATCGGATTAGGCACCTGGTTGTCGTCAAGAACCTAAGAACATAAGAAAATGAGAGTCTCCAAAAAGCCGATCGGCCCATACAAGGCCCTGTCACACCCAACCCAAATTTCAAGGCCCAATTATAGGCCAACCTCACTAATACCTGGAGTACTGACCCCACCAAAACGGTCAGAGATTTACACTAGATTACAGGGGTCTGCTGAGCGCCGATTTGCTCACACCTGGTAGATCCCCCTGACACCCAACCAAGCTCGTCCATATGCCAATCTAATTGTATCTTAACCCTTGTCTATCGGGGCCCAACTTACGACCGTATCGAAAAATTTGGACTATGTGGCGGGGCCCGACTTAAGTCTGTGTGCAATTTGGCGCAATATTGGCTCTGAGAGAGAGACGATCAGCGACGGGAGGAGACTGGGTTACCTCATGACCGCTCGCCACGGCCGCCGTGGACCGACTGAGATGTACTCCACTTACATCCACCCTCACTCCCTCGCTACATACGTAATTATATAAAGAAATTACCGTATTTTAGCGATTTTGCCCTTCGGTTGCACGATCATTGCAAGACAACCAGTGATCGTAGAAAGATGGTTCGGGTGTCATTGGAAAGCTCAATTTACGCCCTTTCAGGGATACATACTTGTATTACGTTCTAGGTCTTGTTTATGCTTGAAAAAGAGCACGGAAACAACCCCATTTATGGTAAAAAAAAACGCTGGGCGGCACAGTGAAATATACTCCACCACCCGCTCTTAAGGTGTTAAAACTCACTATCATATCCTGGTTGAGCTTTATGAAAGACAGTATCTATAGGTTACGCATTTCATGTTTTGTGTACTTTATGAAGTTCAAAAGTTAAGGCGCTAAGCATGAGAGATAAGGGTGTACAGAAAAAAAAAAAAAAAAAAAATCTCTCCTAAACACCTGCGCCCCATCCACCAACAATGTATATCCTATAATTGTATACTTCCCCCTGGAGACCTCTAGCTCCATCAGTAAACCTCCTAAATCCGTCCCTTGATATTTTTAAGCCGGTCAGCCTTTCCTAACTACCGCTTGGGGGTGGCCGACTCAAGACAGAGCAAGAACAGGGAAAACACAAAACACAAGACAGAACAACAAACAATCACAGACAAAACACAAAATTCACACACATCTAGGTCACCCAGGAGAACACGTATTTATATATTTATTTAATATTTATTATTTTATGTGCCAACTCTATTTTTATTTGTTTTCCCTTCTCATCGGTCTGTTTAACCATACGGATTTATATATAAATATGTAATTGTGTTTATTTGTTAATGTTCCAATTATAGTATTAAACAATGATTTCCTTTCTCATCATCGGCTTTATTTATTTATTTATTCATATATTTTTACGTTTCAACTCTATTCTTATTTTTGTTGTCCTTTCTCATCGGCCTGTTGAACCTTACGGATGTATATTTATATTTATAGATTTTTCACTTTCCAACTAAATTTTTAAACAATTATCTTCCTTTTTATCGGCCTGATCAACCTTACATAAGAACATAAGAACATAAGAAACCGGGAGTCTGCAGAGAGCCGATTGGCCCACACAAGGCAGATCCCTTTCACACCCAACCCTTCAATTACCAAGATTTAGTAGGTTAATATGCTATTCATTATGATAAAATAACACTAATTACATGCAAATACATACTCATTTTTCCAATGTAAATATCAATAAATCAGCTGCAAAAGGATTACATTTTCCGCCAGGTGCAAGCATTGACTCTTGTATCTAGTAAACCAACTGTAAACTATATAGGTATGTAAAGGGTGAGTAAAGTGTCCATAATCATATACCGTTATGAAATTATATCATAAAAAATACATCAGAACATAAGAAAACGGGAGTCTGCAGACAGCCGATTGTCGCAAAGTGTAGTGAGCTGAGCCTATAATTATGCCTTATAATTAGGGTTAGGTGTGAGAGGGATCTGCCTTGTGTGGGCCAATCGGCTTTTTGCAGACTCCCATTTTCTTATGATCTTATGATTTTATGATCTTATGTGTGGTAAACTATCAATGGTAGTTAAATATTACTAAGCTATAATGAATCAAATAAAATCAATCTAAATTAAAACTACTCCATATCTAAATTGAATTCAATTTGAAACAAGCTAATTTATATCCAAAGGTCTCACATAATAAATTTATATATATAGGGTAAGGTTATATGGGTTAATACTAGCCAGGAATTAACTCACCAATAGTTCCACGTGGCAATGAGGCAAGGGAGAACGTTTACCCAATATGGCGGACAATGGGGATGCAAGACACCGGTCCCGAGACTCGAGTCAAGTGAAAGAAAGTATAAATGATTACATGGGAATGGACATGAATATTATGCTTATCTGTCAGTCAGTCATGGCATCGATGAGAGCGTCGTGATGGTGTAGCTGTTTGTATTGCTGTCAGTGTATTGTGATTAGAGGCACAATAGCGCGATCAACTGAAGGCGGAATTTAGATGTTAACTGGTCGGTGTTCGTGAAGGCTCTGCCCTGTCTTCCTCAAAGGCACACCTTGCTGCCTTGGCAAACGCCAGGAGCCCAAATTATCGGACCGCATCTATGTTGCTCTATACGATAAATTATATTAATATATACGATAAATTCATATATACTACATACGACCATGGCAATATTGCTTAATAGCATATTAGGCCTTTTATAACTTAACTTATTTACAATCTTATAATATACGATCTACTCGTCCTACGCCATGCTGCAGGAACGTCTGTGACGTCACAGAGACATACGGGATCACAAAAGAGTCATATTCTATCGTATTTATACGATACACTCCCCCCAAAAAAAAAATACCTGAACCCCACCTTAAACTTAAAGTTGCCCAGAGGCTATCTTCTGACGCCACATGTCGACGGAGCCAGAAGCAGCGCGTCTGGGACGCGTCCCGGTCCGAGATTGATCACCATCAGTAAGAGGTGAGTCGTTACTTGGAGAATTCTCGGACCCAGCAATAACAGGTGGAGTCTCCGATTGTAAAGTGGAATCGAGCTTCAAAGCGTACAAACGTGCGATAGGACGAACAGTAGTTCCAGTGGCTGTCTTCAATAGCGCCACCCGCTCTACAGAGTCTGCCCCCTTGTATACCTCCAACACGCGGCCCAATTTCCAGTATAAACGAGGACTATCTTCTTTAATTAAAACAACTTCACCAACAGTAGGTGCCGTTGGTCTACCAGAGGGAGTAGCACTCCTTTCCCTCAATGCTAGCAGATATTCACTAATCCACCGTTTCCTAAAATCCTCAATTATCCTTGATATATACTGGTATCTCTTAGACACCGCTACTTCAGAGTACAACGAGGGATCCTCTAACTCTACTATGGATTGGAAATCAGATGGAAACACAGTCAATGGTTTTCCATGTAGCAAGTGAGCTGGCGTTAATGGTAGTGATTCTTGCAGGTCGGTGTACACATATGTAAGCGGACGATCGTTGACGACTGCCTCTATCTCTGTGAGGACTGTGAGGACTCTGTGAGGACTCACTCTTCTTTAATAGAGCTCGTCCTACTACCGCTCCGAGTCCTGACTTTACTATGCCGACACACCGTTCCCACATTCCACCAAACCAAGGTGCCTTAACTGGAATGAACCTCCATTCGCACTTCTTCTCTCCCAAAAAAGTGATGATAGTAGGATCACTGCTCATATCCTTTAGATATTTTGATGCCTGGACATAAGTGGGAGCATTGTCGCTAAGAATGAGTTGAGGGAATGAACGACGGGGACAAATCCGTCTAAACGCCAGCATATATTCTTCGCTAGACATATTATCACATAGTTCTAGGTGTACCGCTCGAGATGTTGCACAGGTAAACAATAATATATAAACCTTCTCATGCTCTCTCGTCTTCAATGCTCCTGTGTAATCTAACCCTACAGCTTGGAAAGGCTCTATATGCTTTACAAGGCATTCAGGTAGAGGTAGAGCTGGTCCAGTTGCATATGGTTTACCATTTTGTCTCTGGCATATTACACATTTTCTTACTACGCGTCGAGCTACTTGTCGAACTCTGGGTATCCACCATGTGAGACGTAAATTTGATATAATATGACATACCCCGTAGTGTTTTACTTCCCTATGTGCACGTATGATCAATAGATCAGTAACGTGATGTCTTGTTGGCATAAGTATAGGACGGTTTGTGCCGTCAGTTACACCCGACCACTTCAGGCGACCCTCACACCTGATGAGGTCATTGTCTAGGTGCAACCTTAGTTGATGCACTAGATTAGGCATTATAGTCTTATTCGAGCTTTGCAAAGATTCTAATTCAATGGAAAAGGTTTCTACTTGAACCGACTTGATCAAAGTTACTGCAGCTGCTTTATATTCACGAGCATCAATGTTGTGACCCCTGTTGCAGAGTTGGCCCGTTACTTTAAGCTTGATATTGGATACATATCGCAACACCCAAGCGACAACTCTGACTAGATTATTATAGTCACCGAATCTTGCACACTCTATTATTGGACTCGGTGGCTCATTTGGTTGGGCTGTAACTGCCACTGTTTCCATTGGCAGAAGTCCCTTACCAACAGCATGCCAAATCGTCCATTCACTTTCATGGAGCAGCCACTTTGGACCATGCCACCACAATTCGGACTTCACTAACTGGCTAGCCGTTATACCCCTAGTTATGAGATCACTAGGGTTTTCTTTTGTATTTACATAATGATAAGCAACGTCTGGCAATAGGGCCCTAATCTCATCTACCCTATTCCTCACATAAACTGGCAGAGACTTCTTGCTATGTATCCAGTTGAATGTGACCTGACTATCGCACCATACGTGAACGATTTCAATGTTTACCTCGCTCTCGTATGCTGCGCATACATGTTGCACCAGACGTGCTAAGAGAAGCATGGCAGTCAATTCCATTTTAGGGATAGTTACCCTTTTAACCGGGGCTACTTTAGCCCGGGCGGTAACTACATGTGCCCCATATGAAGTAACGACATATATGGCTACCCCGTATGCCGTGGCGCTAGCATCGCAAAACGTGTGTAACGTAACGTCACCGAACGCCGCCACTTTACGAGGTATAGGTTTAGTACATAGGAGGTCATACTCATTCAATAACAATGTCCCTTGGTCATTCAGGTCCTCGGGCAAACTGTCATCCCATCCTATTTTACATCTCCAAACTTCCTGCATTAGAATCCTAGCTCTTGTGGTAACGGGTAATGCTAGATCCAAAGGATTTCAAAATTGTGCAACTTTGCTCAACAGACTTCTTTTTGTGTGCGCTCCCGTCTGCTGAGCAAAAGACTTTGTTTGAAAAGTTAGTATGTCATTTTTAGGTTGCCAGATTTTCCCCAAATTTCTGGACTTTTCCTGGTTATGAGATACCGTACCGTCCACCTGTATCAAACTCTGAAGATCTTCACTATTAGTAACCCACTCGCGGAGAAATAAATGTGCATCTGTAAACAATCTGCGTGCTTGCCAGTATGTATATAACAAATCATCCTGACTATCGCTAGAACCCTGTAAATTGTCTATATATAATCCGCGAGATAGTTTACTTGAGTCCTCACGAGTATCTGCTAGATGTTTTTTTATTGTGGCATTTAACAAAAACTGTGAACATGTTGCCCCAAAGACCCGAAAACGGTAGAATTATGACCGGACTTTCAGAGTCGCTAATGTTGCTGAACCAAAGAAAGCGGGTAACATATCTATCTTCCTCTTTTAGCTTGACCACCAAGAATGCTTTCTCGATGTCACTAGTATATGCGTACTTCCCCAGCCTAAACCGCAATAGATGTTTGGACAGGTCCGACACCATGGACGGACCTGTCAGCAGGCAGTCCTTTAGACTGGGTTGTTGACCTTGGTGGGCAGAGCAGTCATACACCACCCGTATTGGTGTGGTGACGCTGCCTTTTCTCACCCCATGATGGGCCAGATAGTGAACCCTACTCTTCTTACTCAGTTCCTTTACATCGACTCTCTCAATAAAGCCCCTATCTTCATAACTTCGAAATACATCGTCATACGCCTGGCGCGTGCTCGGGTCATTAGTTAATTTACGCAGTAATGCGCGCAAGCGACCTAATGCCAAACCATATTTGGTAGGCAGGCTTATCTCACTGTTCTTCCAGGGTAAACTAACTTTATATTGCTTGTCTGAGGCACAGTAGCTCACAGACTCGTTAAAACCTTTTCAGCGCAACTTCCGAGTCATAATCAGTCTCCATAGGATTAATGCCTATATGATCCAATCTCGACAGTCGTTCCAGGTCGAACTCGGCAGTAATTTTAGGGTCACTAAGTTGGGAATCCTCCCTTCCCAACTCCTCTGCCACGGTTACATTGACTCTTAATATCGAGACCGTGTCGACCAGGACCTTTGACTGTGTAGTATGCACCTTTCCGCTCATGCAATAGCCAAATTTAGTGGGGAATAAAATTACACCAAAACATCTTTTTAAATCCACGGTATACTACATCATAATAATGATCCACACCAAGTAGAACATGCACCTCACTATGATCTCCCATGGGATCTGACAAGTTAACACCTTTGCTACGTAATGCGTGTTCCACCTTCTTCACTCCTACAGATACATATTCTGGTAGGGTGTCTACTACGATACATGTCATAAAGTACCGGGTTTTACGGTAGTAATATGAAATCTCCGCTATCTCGTAGTCTTGTTTTCAGTAACCTCTGTGAAGCACTGCAATCGAAGAGTCTCAGCCCCTACGATTCGGTGCTTCAGTCCCACTAACACGGACCTCTATATAAAGGAACGTTGAAACCCTTGATCTAGAAGTACCCGACAAACTTTGTTACTGTCATTACCTTCCATGGGAACCTGTATTGTGGGCAATATAGTGGTGTCTTGCGTGCTACCTAGTGTCACAGTTGTAGTACCCTCTGGTTTAACGTCTTTGACTTTATCTGCCGTAGGACATAACTTATCAAAGTGATGTCCTTTGCAGTGGCGACAGGGCCTTAAGTATGTAGCAGTACATTATCCCTGCTTACCATGTTCCTTACTTAGACAACCTACACATAGCTTCAATCTTTTTGCCTATGCTAGTTTTGTCTCATTTGTTGGGTATTTTACACAGAAACTCCATTTATGTTTGTTGTTTACATAGCTTACATAGAATCTGAGCAGGTTTCTTATACGCACCCTCTTTCTTTTCTTTAGTCCCCACCGTCATGCTTACAGTTCCCCTCATCACCACATTCTCACTCCCCCCCGACACATACATTCTCCCTTTGTACAACTGTATATTGCTAATTTCCTTACTGAACTGAGTTTTGAACTCCCCCAGATCAAATGATCTAACCTTGTCAAGTATTGCCATAGGAAGCTTCTGACGTAAGATAATGACTATCATTTCCTGTGTGGTGAGCCCTAGGGTGTCTAGCGATCGAGTATGGCACTCCATATTTGCCCTAACATTTTCTAACTCCTCAACCTTATACTGTGGTTCTGCGAGCTTAAACAAGGCAACGACATGGGCCTTCTTCAACTGCTCTTGATCCCCGTATGTGGCCTTTAATAATTGTACTGCCTCCAGATAACTATCACCTACTACCGCAAAACCCTCTATCAAATGTAATGCCTCTCCTTCCATTTGTCCCTTCAGCTTGCGGACATTATCCAAAAAGGATTCATGAACTGTAGACCGAAATACATCCCAAAAAGCTAACCACTCAGTCAATTTGCCCCCAAATGTATGAAGATTGAGCCTTGGGAAGTGTACAGTATGTTTTGGGTCAGCCCTTCTATGGGCCTCATTCTCGCCTCCCTTCTTACTTGCGACAGCACGCTGTAATGTGTGCTTCGCTCTAAAGACAGGTTCATCATAGAGGGCGCGATTATCACACTCTGTATCTATCTCTTCTTCCTCTGTCATGCCTGCCACAATCATCTCTCTCAGAGCCATAATACGACCGTGGGTAGCCTGGACATTGTCTAATCTAGCTTCTAATTCCTCGAGGTTAACAGTAGTGATGAAAGTGTTGACGTCTACAATTAGCCTATTTAATACTCCCCGAAGTCCCGCCCTCTGATTTTTAGGGGCTTTGCTCAGCACCCCACTAGACGGTGTCTCTTCCTGTTTATTCATTTTGCATGTAAGCCTGTATAGGCTATTTATCGAAAATGTTACAAATACAAGGGCAAAATAGTAGCCTAGTTAAGAGACGCCAACCGGCAGACTTCTATGTTATGGAGAAAAAATAGCACACAAAAAAGCAACACCTAGTAAAGGGTCATATTGAACAAGAAAAAATGTTAGGTCAGGTCACGAGTCATAAGAAGTCTGAAATGAAAAAGAAAATTATTGGGGGAAGATGATGAGTGGGATGCAGGACTTAGGCAGGTGCAACAATGCAACCCTGCATTCCGGCTCTAACCACCGCTTGGCTAGTCCTACCAGATTATCGTAGAGTTGTTCCTGCATCCTGTTATATGCCCCCTTGCTCATTGCCTTAAAAATCCCTTACTGGTAGCTAATTCCCGAGGTCTGGGCACCAATGTGGTAAACTATCAATGGAAGTTAAATATTACTAAGCTATAATGAATCAAATCAAATCAATCTAAATTAAAACTACTCCATATCTAAATTGAATTCAATCTGAAACAAGCTAATTTGTATCCAAAGGTCTCACATAATAAATTTGTATAATAAATTTATATATATATATAGGGTAAGGTTATAAGGGTTAATACTAGCCAGGAATTAACTCACCAATAGTTCCACGTGGCAATGAGGCAAGGGAGAACGTTTACCCAATATGTCGGAAAATGGGGATGCAAGACACCGGTCCCGAGACTCGAGTCAAGTGAAAGAAAGTATAAATTATTACATGGGAATGGACATGAATATTATGCTTATCTGTCAGTCAGTCATGGCGTCGATGAGAGCGTCGTGATGGTGTAGCTGTTTGTATTGCTGTCAGTGTATTGTGATTAGAGGCACAATAGCGCGATCAACTGAAGGCGGAATTTAAATGTTAACTGGTCGGTGTTCGTGAAGGCTCTGCCCTGTCTTCCTCAAAGGCACACCTTGCTGCCTTGGCAAACGCCAGGAGCCCAAATTATCGTACCGCATATAGGTTGCTCTATACGATAAATTATATTAATATAATTATACGATAAGTTCATATAGCCTATACTACATACGACCATGGCAATATTGCTTAATAGCATATTAGGCCTTTTATAACTTAACTTATTTACAATTTTATAATATACGATCTACTCGTCCTACGCCATGCTGCAGGAACATCCGTGACATCACAGAGACATACGGGATCACAAAAGAGTCATTCTATCGTATTTACACGATATTATGATCTTATTATTAATATGTTAGTAAACCTATGAAAAGAGTATGGAAATAAATACTCGCAAAGCTACACAGTGAACAATTTTAATTATAATGAAAGGTATGAGTTACCTGAAGCCGTGTGTTTTATTTTATTTGTTTTTTAAATAATTGAGATGGCCGCAGTCACTGTAGTAAGAATATAGGTCAACCCTAGGACTGGGCACCTGGTTGTCGTTAGACAGGAATGTTCTGGGTTGAAAGACAATATTGATAGGTTACGCATTTAATTTATTGGGTACTTTATGAATATAAGATATTATTTATATATTAGTAGAACTATCAAGAGAGTATGGAAATAAATACTTGCAAACCTACACAGTGAACAATTTTAATTATAATGAAAGGCATGAGTTACTTGAAGCCTGTGTTTTATTTTTATGTTTTTGGTAAGAATGGAGAAGGCCACAGCCACTGTAGTAAAAATATAGGTCAACCCTATGATTAGGCATCTGGTAGTCGTTAAACAGGAATGTTCAAGGTACAGGTAGATTTTTTTTAAAGCCAGCTTATATCCTCCTTGTGTTAACGTGTCTAAAGTTTTAGTTTTCAATATGTCAATATTTTTCGTTAAATTTTCTCATCCAACATTTTCATAGCTAGTAAATAAGATTATGTATTTGTAATTTGAATATTCCCCTATTATGATATTTTACATATGTTGTTGAATAAAATAAGTTATCATAACACTAATGTTTTCTTATTACATACATTACTTGGCCATTAGGTGGAATAAAAATTAAACATTCATTAAAATAATTACAATTTTTATTTAGTTATCTCAGGTTTCTGATGGGGTGCATCCTATCATTCTATTCTGCCATTCTACACTCCCACTTGGTGAGTTGTAGTACTGTTTGAGCCTGTCACGAAGACCCTTGCCATCTTTTGTTGCGGTGTTGCCAGGCCGGGTCACAACACGGTTGAGGATTTCTGCCGGACGCACCAGGTCTATAATTTCTTCTGTCGCAGTGTCCTCCTCCACAACAAGATCTTTGCGATCAGAGGGATTCCTGACGTGTAGGATGTTGTGGAGGCAACAGCAGGCCATCACAACGGATGCCACGCAATTCGGATGCAGAGGTATGGTGGTGAGGAGACACCGGAACCTGTAATAAGAATGGTTATAACAATTAATTAAGTTAGTCTGTGTAAATAATAAATTGGTTTTGTAATGAAAACATTATAAGATAATGAAATGGGAATCTCCATTAGAGCGATCAACCCACACAAGTCAGATCCTTTTCACACCAAACTCCAATCCCAAATATTAAAGTGAAGCGTGGAGCTTATTTTAAGCTTTTAAAGATGGATACAATTTGTTACTCGAGATGGGCCTCAACCCATACGGATATGTATTGATGGATGTATGATATGGATATATATACACACACATATATAATTTTAGATGTATATATACAGTAAATATATACATATATATATGTATATATATTTATATATATATATATATATATATATATATATATATATATATATATATATATATATATATATATATATATATATATATATATATATATATATATATATATATATATATATATATATATATATATATATATATATATATATATATATATATATATATATATATATATATATATATATATATATACACATAAAAAACATTTATATAAATTTTAAACATCGGCTTTTACCTGGCAGACATGATACCGAACGCATTTTCAACCACTCTCCGGGCTCTGGATAGGCGGTAATTGAAAATGCGCTTCTCGTCATCCAAGCCTCTCAGTGGGTATGGTTTCATCATCCAAGTCCTCAGTGGAAATGCGTCGTCTCCAATGAAGAAGAATGGAATTTCCTCATTGCCGTTTTCAAGCGGTTCAATCTCAGGAACACCAACGTCATCCCTCTCCAACAGCACACGAATAGGGGTTCGTAGAAACAACCCTCCATCTGACGCTGATCCCTCTGCACCAACATCGATGTAGAGAAATTTGTAGTCAGCGTCAGCGATGGCAAGCAGCACAATGGAGTGGTAACCTTTATAGTTGTAGAAGGTAGTGGCAGCTTTTGGTGGTTTGCAGATGGCAACATCTTTGCCATCCAAGGCGCCCAAAGCATGTTGAAATTGCCACTTTGTAGCAAATCTATTTGCAACCACCTTCCACTCTTCTGGTGTTGTAGGACAAACAATGACATCATTCATGTATGCACTCACAATAGCCTCACACACCTCAGGCACAATTTTGGAGATGGTGTTGTACGCTATCCTGAACAAGTAACTGAGACTCTTGTAGCTGTCACCTGTAGCTAGGCAACGCAACGTCACTGCCAAACGCAAACCAGGTTCTATGGCTTTCCTCAAGTTTGTGTCCTTTTTGGCAATGATGGGTCGAATTTTGTTGAGAATTTCTTTAAAGAGTGCCGGGTCCACTCTCAGGAAGTTTTTGAAATCCGCTGGGTCCTCTTCTTCCACTTCTTTCATAAGGTTTTCATAACCCTCAAATTCACCTCGCCTTGACAGCCACGCTCTCCTCCACACTTTTCGCTTCTTCGTCTGTTTTCTCCTCTCCTCTTCTTCCTTCCTTTCCCTCTCAGCTTCCTTCTCCTTTCTGGCAAGCTCCAATAGGCATTCCAGATAAATGAAATGCATCCGCTGGGCGATAAGGGCCATATCAACACGTTATAAATCCCTCTTGCGTAGATGCTGCGTATGCTTCACCATCTCAAAATTTAACAGGCACGTCCAAGGGTCGAGGTTATAATGTGGTGTTGGTGAAGAGTAGCTCTGCTCGGTGTGGCTGCTCAACTCAGAATGTTCTCTGTGACCGAGTAAAGGTCTTTATATACAACAAAAAGGTTTTGGGGGGTTGTGGGTGGATGTGGGGCATATTTACTTGCGCGATTGTAACGTGAGTATATGCTAATACCACTATGCAATTAGCACATTTACGTTACATTCGCTCAGGTTCGCACACCTCGGCGACGTATCTGCGATGGCGTTGCCGATGATCACCGAGGATTCGTTCGTTCATCGCAGGAATTTGTGCCAGGAAAAATATTTGGATAACCTCGCCGAAGTAATCGCCGAACCATCGCTTGAATCGCCGAAGACGTCGCAGAACATTCGGCGAGTTTTCTTTCACCCTCGCATGATATCGCAAGATATTTATGAAAATGTGACATTCCTCGCAGAGATCATCGGCGAAACATCGCTCACTTCACCGATAACGTCGCAGAATGTCGACAATTGCGTCGCATTCATCGGCGACATCTTCGCCGAGTATAATTTGTTATCTGTTTGTAATGGTCAAAATCGTTGACGTCGCACAAATTCGTTGCGACTTGACAAGACTACGTCCTCGGCGACGAAAATCGTATGAAGTCGCATCAGTGGGAAAGGGGCATTATGTTCCTGTGTATTTAGTGTTTGTGATTACATATATTGTAACTAGTGATTAAGTGAATGAAGCTGTACTACCAATTATATTTCGATACTATACATATCCTATATTGTATTATTTATATGTACTTGTATGAACTCAGATATCCCAGTCTCGAAAGAACTCACCCCAACTAATAGTTAAACCTGAATAAAATCAGGGCATAACAATTGTCTTAATATTAATTATTATTGTTTCTAGGGATAGGATAGTGTCACTGTAACTGATACCATCACTGTCACTGTCTTTGTCACTATTTAGTACTACTGCTTCCTGTAGTAATCAGCGAAGCACCCTTCTACACGGAGTAGCACCCTGAACTCCACGCAGTCACAGGTGGTCTTCTTTGTTGTCCTTGCCCTCTGCCGGTGTGTTGTAGCACACGTGGCACTGCCTCTGCTGCTTTCTCCCTGCTGCTGTCGGAGGCAGTGAGATTAGCTGGTGCGTCCATATGTAGTATGCACAGTGCTTGCGGTCTGTGTTGTCAGGCCCAGGCATGTGGTACTGCCCTCTGAGGTGATGAGTACTTCTCCAGATCCTTTATGACCTGCTTGTGGAACTTTTGCAGGCTTTTGAATTTCCTAGGTGTCTGATTCCGAAGCTTATGGATGTTATAAGCGTTCAGATTTGACATGTCGACCATGTGCAGGAAGAACTTCTTGTAGCACCTGCATGAGGTATGCAGACAGTCAATGAAACCAATCTGCATGTCCGACTTGTCGACCAGCCTCATATTTATGTTACAGTCGAGGACAGCATCTGGCTTCGTCAACCTGGTGCGGCAATCCACATTGCCAGTCTCAACCATGTCCCCTGTGTGGATGGTGGTGAGAATGTTGACCTTCTGCTGGTCGTGCCAGTAGATTGCCAGAATGGGCCCCAACTTTTTCCGGAACACATATTGTTCTTCTTTGTTTTCTTTGGGAAAGCTGGCATGCCTTTCCTTCTCTCTCGCACTGTGCCTACAGTCCTGGTTTTTCTTTCGTGGAGGTACTTGGTGAGAGTGGGGGACGTGTAGTAATTGTCCGTGTAGAGGATGTGGTTCTTGTTGAAGTAGCGGTCCATCATGGCTTTCACCACTGCTCCGCCAAAGCCAATGCTGGGGTCCGCAATCACATCCCCTTCCTTCCCGCTGTAGACCAGTAAGTCCAGGACATAACCAGTTTTACAGTCGCACAGCACAAAGAATTTGATGACAAAACGATGTCTCTTTGAGGGATGTACTGCCTGAAGTGGACCTTCCCACGGAACATCAAAAGAGACTAATCAATGACAACCTTATGGAAGGGCCTGAAGAACGAGGTGAACCATTGCCGCATCATCTCATATAAGGTTCTTATCTTCCACAGCTTGTCAGGGCGGTGGACGTCGGTGTTGGTGACAAGATGGAGTTGGAAGAGGATGTACAGATACCTGTCGTGTGACATGTATTTGCCAAAAGCAGGGGTGGATATTAGATCTTGGGTGATCCAATAGTCTGCCAATGCATGTTTTTTGACATGTAGCATGAGCATGGTGAGAGCCAGGAGTCAACTCGGTCCACTGCCTCATGTGGCCCTTCGTCACCTCGAATATGTTGACCTGCATTGTATGCTGCGGATATGTTTCATTGACGAGAAAGCCCACCACCTCATCATCAAAAAAGGCCTCGAAGAGCTCTCCTGGTGAAGCGTCGGGGCCTACAGGAAATGCGGGCGAAACTCCTGCTCCCTCCTGAGCCTCATCAAAATGTGGCACCTCATGGTTGCAGTCGTCACCCACATTTTCCCTCTGAAATACTGAAAATTGGTCTCCTTGGTCTTGGCGACGCCCACGCCTACCACGCACTGTGGCTGACTGAGCAAGCCCACGGCCAACACGGGAGGCGCGCATAATGGGGCGGGTAGGGCGGCACAGAGCATGATGACCACGGATGGCGGGGCAGCGTTCAGGGTTGTCTACTAACTCGTCGTCAGACAGGTCCTCTTCCCCAGATATTGGCCCCATATAGTCATCACCAGACTCATCACTGAGGTGTCCTTCATCAGTATCCTCACTCCAGCAGAAAACGATGGACGCGTGGGCGGCGTGTGGGTGGACGAGGTGGGGAAGGAGTGGCACGTGAGGTTATGTCTTCCCGAGGCTCAAGGCTTCATTACCGGCGATGGGTCAAGGAAAGCAATTGTTCATTATCACTACGGTCTGTTCAATCGATATATATCTGCAGGCCACACCCACTTCCATTAGCGCCGTAGATGAAGTAGAGCTTATCATATCGCAATCTCGGACAAATCAATTGTCACCTTACCACGGAGCTGATAAGAGCTCGAAGTAAAATTATTTATAGGATGTAAGAGCGCTTTAATACATGAATATTTGCAGTTATTCTTTACTATACAATATTACCATATACCATTGTACAGAAAAGTAAACTCTATTAGGCTACCATTGTTACCTTGTCTAATTGGGCAGAGCAGAGGTAAACAAATATTAAACTAGGCTTAGAAAGCGACTGCGTTGGGTGTATAGGGCATGGTACTGCATTGCCTTCCCCTCCCTTGTCTGTGTGCCTCAGTCTCCCTGTCTCCCTCTCTCTCTCATATGGTGAAGTGATTACAAATTTTGACTGATCAGGCAACTTGTGTAGATCATAATTTTGTGATTCATTTAGCCGCCAATAATGACGTTTCCAGGGCTTGTTCGTCCTCCTTTACAGTTGATTGGCGGTTCCTTGGCTCTTTCTAACAGTGAATCCAGTGTTGGCAACTCTCCTCTTTCATAATAGGCAACAATTTCTCTTTGCAATGCTTCCTTGTCAAAGTTGTCAATTGCTCCAAGTATGGGTGAAAGCTGTTGCTGGTAAACTGGTGAATGAAAGACTCCTTCACTCTTCCTGCCTTGAGTTCTGATCTTGTTTATTAATGGCTGTGAACATTTCGTTGCCTCAGGGGTTTTCTTCACCACCACATCAACTGGCTCAGTTTTCTCCTTATCAAAGTACTTGAATACATTCAAGACAATATTCTTGGCTTGATGACAAGTCGGGGAGAACAAGCCAGGGGCAGGAGACGCCATCTTCCCCTTTTAGAAGACAGGAGGGAACTGAACTGACGTTTGAATGACAGCGCATTGACGGTTGAAACCTTGAGCGAGAAGACACCGGCGTTGCCAATGCAGCTACCTTCCCGCTAGATCTAAAAGTATTTACTTGAACAAGGGAATGGAGCTGTTAAAGACAGGCTCCAGTCTAGAAATGTATTTCTCACTCGTTGATGTAGAAAAGTAGATGGCTTTGTAGGCCATTTTTAATAATTGACAATGATAAATAAATATTTATATACTTGATCTAGCGGCAATATTTTACACCTAGCAAAAAGAATGCTGGCTATATTCCGAATCTTTTAACCCATTTGAGCAATATTAGGTAGGCATTTACTATTTTGTATTCTTTTAGTTACTTCTGCAAACTGATTAAATATTATTTTTGTGCAGATTTGGTAACCCTGTTGGACACCGCTACATCGCACACTCATGCCAGCTGTATGATAACGGTTGGGGAAGTGGGTGGGGCTTATAGATATATCCCGACTTAACGAACCATAAGCACAGACACTGGTGATGTGGGTTCATAAATATCTGCCTCCATACTTGTTGATGGCTGGGTAGGTGGGGAAAGGCTGGGAGGAAACTTGCAGGTGGGCCGGCAGGGGTGGACGCTGCGGGAGCCTCGAGCAAAGCCAGCCTAGTTTTCATGCCCTTCTTTATAAATAATCTGCCTTTCCCCTTTTTGGCAGTACTATGCCTTCTATCAGGGGATCCATGGGGTAAATATGACAACAGTGGGGGGTCCTCAACCCTTAGCAGTGGGGGGGGGGGAGGTGGGGAACAATGGCGGTCGCTTCGGGCAGCTTGGGTGGCTTGGGTGGTGGTAGCAGACAAAGGAGACAATGGCGACGAGTCATCAATGGCTGACCCATGCTCACCCTCACTCGTCACCTCACTATCTTCTCCCTCACCTCTTCGCCCTTTTTCTAATTGTTTTTCGGCTTCCCTGGTTGCCGCAGTCGCTCTTTCCAGCACCTGCTTTCGGTAAAAGTGTATCTAGAAGGGCTACTTTGCTGGTGAAGGGCGTGGAGTGGCTTCACTCAGGGCAAACTTTGAGGCAGACCTTGAGCTCTCCCACATGCTCACCTTCGCCACATCACTCTACTCACTTCCTGCAGTAGCTTTTTGCCCACCTACAGCTTCCTTATCACTGTCTTGTTCGTCAGAAGTGAGGCTAATAAACTCAGCTGGGATATCACTCTCTTTGTCTAGGCTCTCATTAGACACGTACCGTGACGATTGTAAACTGTGATCCTTTCTTCTATATCTCTTTAATGGTCACAACCAGCTAAATCTCTCGCATGGTTCTCTCAATACCTACGGGCGAAAGAATGTCCTTAGCGGGGTGCCGTCGTAATATACGACGAGGATACGATAGGATGTCGCAAGAGGCACTGAATCGGACACAGAGGAATCGACATTTTGCATACTTTCCATGATGGAGGCTAGGCAGAGACTGATGCTGGTGCGTAGTTCAAGCGTGGTGGCGCTGTGTAGCGTATGTAAACAAAACAAGTTGGCGCACACGCTTCAAAAGCACGGATTCAAGCTGGGCCTCCTAACAGGCCACCCGTGGTCTGCAGCGCAAGTTCGATATGACCTTCTCAGAGTGCATTGGAGGCTTGAAGGTTAAATACGCTATAGATATATGGAGGGATTTAACCCTTTCAGTATGAGGATACCTTTCTTCATATTCTTTTTGGCTAATATAAGTCGATTTTACTCAGCTTTGGAAAGCTCTCTAGAGCAAATGGAGTAAAACATACATCAATTAACCCTTTTACTTTCAAGTTTTCTTACTAAACTAAACCTATTCTTCTAATTACAAAATTGTCAGAAAGGCGTTTCATTCACATGAAGCTAAGCACTTCTTTTTCAATAGAGTGCTCAACTTGTGGAATAGATTGCCTAGATGTGTTGTAGAGTACCATACAGTCCAGGCTTTCAAATATCGCCTTGATAAATTTCATGCCATGAACCCCCGGCTGACTGCGTGTTTGCCTGAGTAATGTGACCCTTTCAGTGTTGTACATAGTATATACTATATATTTTTTTTTTGACCATAGTCTCTTTTGGAGCTGAAGCCCATCAGTTGATGGCAGTGGCATATTAAAGTAACATCTTCAGGTCTTTTATTTAGCCCCATTTTCCTCTAGCCCTCGTTCCAAAATTCAATAGAGCTTGACAAACTGACATATGGTAGATTGTAGTAATGCAAGAATATTACCCATTTGCTCAAGGAATCAGGTAACAGCTACCAGTGTAAGCACAACACCTTCATGCCTGAGAGGGGGATTAAACTCGGGTCTCCCGGGTGCATATTTCCGAAGTCGAGACTAGTATATATCATAGGGGAAATTAGGACCAATCAGAGGCCGCAGTAGCAGTGACGTCACCCACAAGGGGAGGAGCCAGTCTGTCTGACTCTCTCTCTCTCTCTCTCTCTCTCTGGGTGAGGAGCCTGCCTGCCTCTCGTTTGTTTATCGATCTCTCTGGTAAATAGAAGAAGTAAGTCACCTAGTATAACAAGTTATCAATATTTATTCGCATAGTATCTGTCTAGATTAAATAAGCATCCAGAGTACAATATGTTATTCCCATTAATTATGGTTTTACTTGAAAAGCAATGAGTAAACAATGAAAATTTTGCGATTCTGGCATCTTTCGTCCCAAGATTTGAGGAGGAGGGTGTTGCCAGTTCTCCTTAGACAGTTAAATTGTTTCAAATAGTTCCTGTTTTATTTATCATTATCATTTAAATTTACATTCATGCACAACGTAAATAAACTATAAATGGTCACTTTTCACTCTCTCTCTCCGCATATGTAATGATCTCATTCCATAATATTATGTATGTAGGCCTACAGATGTATGTCTGTATGTATGGATGTATGTACAGTATGTATGTATACACTCAGGCACATACCCCATAGCTGGGGGTGGCTGAATCGAGACATAGACTAAGGGAATAAGTAAAGATCAATGATAGGAGAGAAAGTGATAGATTGATATGAGGGGAATAACAAAATTCACAATTATATCTCATCGTACATCTGGACTCACAGTCCAACATTACAGGTGAGTGTAACCTTTATGCCAAATGTCTCACTTCATATCGTATGGTTTCTTTATGTTAAGCGCCTTTCACGATAAAAATCGTTAATATTAGAGAACAGGCTGATTTAACTCATTTTGTTGTGCTTAAAATCATTATTTGTTGTGTTCCCAGTGTCTTGATCAGGATTATTTGTAACATTGTGCTTTATTTAAAAATGACATATTATATTGGCTTAAAGTAACGAGGGCGGTACAATATTGTACCGCCCTGGATATAATGGGGTTAAGAGGTGTTCAAGTAGCCCTAACCACTATTGTACTTATATAAATATTCATTAACATTGTCACATCATAACATATCGACTACAATAAAAGTAATATTTAGCAAAATATAGAAATAGCTGTCATACATAAGAATAAAAGAAAATGGGAGTCTACAGAAAGGCGATTGGCTCACACAAGGCAGATCCCCTTCACACCCAACCCTAATTATTAAGGCCTAAGTAGCCTATAGGCCTAGGCCCAACTCACTAACACGTATCGTATAATTATATAGCCTACTAATTAGCCTTTGGCTCTGCCTTTTGCACTTAAACCACTATTTCGTAACATTTGATGCTTAATATATGTTGTACTATCTGATAATGTTAATGTGTTAATGACATTTAAAATAAAGTAATGTATAGGCTATGTATATACTGTATATATAACCCTTTAGATATATGAGTGACTTAAGTTCCTTCTTGAAATTATCAGCACAGGTTTACTGCGTAAGTGTCACAGGAATCAATATAGTTCGCCAGTGAAATAATATTGTGCCTTCTAAAATTGTCCATGGCTGTGCAATACGCGTAATACGGTAGGCTACTCTTATTTACTCATAACCACAATCATAATGTATCCTTAATGTAGTTAATATTTGAAATAACTTGTTATACTAGGTGACTTAGTTCTTCTATTTACCAGAGAGAGAGAGAAACTAAAGAGAGGCAGGCAGGCTCCTCACCCAGAGAGAGAGAGAGAGAGAGAGATTTGATTTTGATTTTGCCCCGGGGGCGAGTTTATTGAGCAGCGCCCCCCATCCTGTGAGGGGACAACCACTAGTAAGGCGATACATACTGCTCAAAGAGCCATTATTCCACTGAAACAACAGCATCGTCGTCTGGTTACATTCATATTTGTGTTTATAAGTCAGGTTGGCATTATTCAGATGTGTTATTATAGTTTCCTCATTTAATTGTCACATGGTCTGTAAAAAAAAAAAAAAAAAAAAAAAAAAAAAAAAAAAAGCAAGCAAGCTTGTAGTGACTGAATTATTAATTGACAGGTTGTAAATAATAGCACTACAGAACTAGTGCAATCGTATGAGGAGACTATTCATATTTTCATTACATCAATGATTAAGATCATAGTTAGCTGAATACAATTATTACAAAAATAGGCAATGGTATAAATCAACATAATACATAATTTAATACAGGCGGACATAATCATGATCCGGTTCGTTGTGCACTGGGAGCTAAGGTGTCTTGAGATCGCCTCGTACCCATACACAACGAACGTATTATAGTCTGCATGGATGGTATCTAATTGAATATACTTAGTGGGTATTTCAAGAATGTCAGGGGGTAAGGAAATGTGATTTGTATATTAGAAGACTGTGATTAACGAGACGTGTAACATGTGGAGGGAGGTGGTAGAAAGAGAGGGATCTCGTTGGGGGTGGAAGTTTCGCTCCCAGGAATTTTCGTTCCTGTGGTATTTCAATAATAATAATAAAATAATAATAATAATAAGGGGACAACCACTGGTAAGGCAATACATACTGCTCAAAGAGCCATTATTCTACTGTAACAACAGTATCGTCGTCTGGTGTTATTATAGTTTCCTCATTTGATTGCCACATATGCTGTATATACGTGCTCATGAAAAAAAAAAAAAAAAAAAATGACTGAATTATTAATTGACAGGTAAATAATAGCACTACAAAACTAGTGCAATCATATGAGGAGGCTATTCATGTTTTCTTACATCAATGGTTATTGAGATCATAGGTTATCTGAATACAATTATTACATACAAGATGTGACTAATATTTCGAACAACATTAATTATTATGCAATAATAGTACCACAAATATATTACAATCATATGAGGGACACTTCACATTCTTCATTACATCAACGGTTATTGAGGTCATAGTTAGCTGAATACATAATGTGACTAATATTACCAACTACCGAAGTTATAATGGAATTATAGTAATACAAATATTTTACAAAGATGAGTTACATGGTTCAAATTCTTATTACAATAATGGTTATTGAGGGGATAGTTAGCGCAATATGACCAGTGGAGAAGTTTACATGCCGATAGTAATATAATATTTAGTAGGGTGTGTGGTTATGGGAGAGAGGGAGGGGGGTTGTAGGAGGTAGAGGAATGGGTGGGAGAGGAGGAGGAGTAGGGGTGGGGGAGGAGGAGGAGGTAAGGTACTCCAGGGAGGAGGAAAGTGTGAGAGGGGAGGTGTGTGTGTGTGTATGTCCCTTCTTAAACATCCTAGAGGGACCCTACCCGTCGTGACCCAGTCACCAGACCCCAGCCAATGCCTTCTCTATACATAATTATGTATAGAGAAGGCATTGCCCCAGCACCCAAAACACACAGCCACACAGATTCATATTCATATTCAAATTATTTTATTTCCATAAAATAATATTCGGAGGGAAGGTGCAAGTGGTCCTCCGGGAGGGACAGTGCCGCATATCCGGAGGTACTTGTACATCAAGCCATTAGCCGAGAATATTGAGGACAATACAGCAGTATGGTTAGGGGTTTTGTAGGAGGTAGAGGAATGGGTGGGAGAGGAGGAGGAGGTAAGGTACTCCAGGGAGGAGGAAAGTGTGAGAGGGGAGGTGTGTGTGTGTGTGTAGAGAGAGAGAGAGTGACAGACAGACTGGCTCCTCCCCTTGTGGGTGACGTCACTGCCACTGCGGCCCCTGATTGGTCCTAATTTCCCCTATGATATATTATACTAGTCTCGACTTCGGAAATATGCCTCCCGGGTGGATGGAAGACCGAGATGCTCACCACCGCTCAAAACTAAAAGCGCATGGAATACAAGACGGTGTGTTGAAATGGATAGAAAATTGGCTCAGCGACAGAAAGCAAAGAGTAGTCATAAACGGTAAGGCATCTAAATGGACCAATGTAAGTAGCGGGGTACCCCAGGGATCGGTACTAGGACCAATTCTCTTTCTAATTTACATCAACGACATAGATGAGGGTCTCACCTGTACAATCTCAAAATTTGCTGACGATACAAAAATTGCAAATAGCGTACTCTCAAAAGAACAAGTTGACGATATGCAACACAATCTAGATAAATTGTCATGTTGGGCCCAAATTTGGCAAATGAGTTTCAATGCGGATAAATGTAAAGTACTACATATCGGATACCTAAATGAGAAAGCAACTATTCGATGAATGGCACTCAGCTTAAGAATGTAAACAGAGAAACCGATCTGGGAGTAACAATATCGAGTAACCTAAAACCGAGTCAACAATGTTCAGAAGTTGTTAAGAAGGCAAACAAAATAATTGGCTTTATAGGCAGGTCATTTGAGCATAAATCCAAAGAAGTTATCCTAACCCTTTACAATTCCTTAGTCCGCCCTCTTCTGGAATACTGCGTTCAATCCTGGTGCCCTTATTACCAAAAAGATATAAACAAGCTAGAACGAGTTCAACGTAGAGTTACCAAAATGATACCTAGCCTAAACAACAAACCATACGAAGAGCGTCTTAGAGAATTAAATCTATTTCCTTTAACCCAGCGCAGATTAAGAGGTGACTTAATTCAAGTGTTCAAAATCATCAAAGGCATCGACAATATGAACTCTAGTAAGTACTTCACTATCGACCAATCTAATTACACGCGCGGAAACGGTTGCAAAATTATTGGTAAATCTTTTAACTCACACGAATCTAAGAATTTCTTCTTCAATCGAGTTGTCAACTTGTGGAATGGGCTTCCCCGAAACGTTATAGACTGCATCACCGTTGATTCATTTAAACTCCGCCTAGACAAATATCTCGCATCAAACCCGCGACTGACTGCGTTTGTAAATGAATAACTTTATTTTATCCCCCCCTCAGTTACTAATCCATCTGTCCCCTACTAACTTCCTAATCCTGCCACGGACATTAGTTCCAGGGCAGTAATTCCCTTTCCAATGTTCCCTTACCCACTCTAAACCACTGTTTGGACACTAGATCCTCAGTGTTTTGGAGGACAAGCAACCTAGAAGGGTCACTAGATCTGTTGTTGCTTGATTTCCTTTGTACTCCTTTGTACTACACTACCCAGCCGATATTATACAATAAAGTGTATTGAGAGGTTCAGGTAAAAGAAGGGAAGGGGGGGAGGCGGGGGTAATGATACAATCAAACCATCTCCATCATACTATATTTATCAATCTTATGTCCATGGTTGCACCTTCACTAATAAAACGTTAGTGATACACTAATATTTTTGATCTGTACCTTCTTCTGTACCTTAAAGTTGTTAAAGGATCAATATGACTTATAGTCATAATTATATGTAAGTATATAATTATATAACCAGCAGCCGAATACTGACAAGCAAGTTACATCCCTTAATCAATACAAGAACAATAATATAAGTCACCGAACCTGTATATGTAACTGTATGACATTAAATAACTTCAAGATGAGGATGAATCCTAGAAATGACGATGAATCCCATATTAGTATCACAATTACAAGTTGTAGGATAATAATAGCGTTAATAGTGGCATCAACTTAAAGGGATTTTATTTGTTAATCTGGACCCCATTCTCTCATGTTTATCACTATCAGTTTTCATATTTTAAGATATTCGCATCAATATGTTGGTGATATTAACACCTTTTGCTCCATTTATGTGTCAATATTAAGACTTCGTGCTATAAAGTTGTCAATTCCTTCCTGACGAGCGATAGCGAACCTATAATTATATACACATTTATCTCGATGGGAAGTTTGTTTTATATTTTATATATTTGTTTTATTTATTTAAGCTTGATATAGGTCTAGGGAGAGAACTAAACACAAAAATGTTGTCTTACAAACCTTTCAAAGAGGAATATAATTATGTTACTGACGTTGTCCAGCTTATAATTGACAATGAAGTTTTCTCCTTTGAGTGTTACAGGATTAATAGGCTACTTAAGGGGGGTCACCTGCTTTTTTTCTCTTTCTCTCTTTTTCTCTCTTTCCCTGGCTTTTGTCCATTTGGCCTCATTCAGCCAACTGTTTAAACACGTTTATCCCCATTCAGGTGTCAATTTCTTCCTGGCTAGCAATAGGGAGCCAGCTTTGTATGGAGAAATCCGGCTTCGCCGGAGACATTTTTCTATAAAAAAAACTTACAAATTTAGCTTGCTGTCAAAACAAAAATATATATATGCTGGGGAAATATTGACACCTGGATGGGGGTAAACGTCTTAAAACAGTAGGCTGAATGGGGCCGAATGCATACAAGCCAAAGAGAGAGGGAGAGAAAGATAAACAAAGCGAGTTGGGCTCCCTTAACTCATATGGTTCTTCTTTTTCTCAGGATAAAATGAAATCACAGATATTTATTGGCTGATCATACACTATATTTTTACAGAACTGAAGACGTAAGTTTAAAAGCCCAAAAGTAATGACTGCACCTCGGAAAGAAGCAACGAATATGGAGAGGATATACATTTCCCACAGCTGAGGCTAATGGTCGTCCGACACTCTAATAACATCATATTTAGTTTTCTCAATTTTAAGAATAACACAATTATCGAAAGATATCATGATTTATGACAAATATTTCGTTCATATTTATGAACAGGCTGTGTTGTGTGTTTAATCAATAAGAAACTTTAACAGTTTAACGAGTGGAGGCTTGACACGACTTCTGAGCATAACGAAGCGAGCATGTGAAAATAACTGTGAAACCCAAACAAACTGATGCTATTACAGTATTGGAAAGTCTCCGTGGAAATATGATATAGGATGGCCAAGCAATCCACGTAAAAGCCTTGGCGAAACTCACTACTATAATTATACTATAACAGTGAATCCATACCACCACTGACTCACTCTACTTATAATTATATTCGGCAACTCTCTTCTCACAGTATGGCATTCATTAAATACTTTATTATAACTCTCTCTCGCTCTCTCTCTCTATATATATATATATCATCAGGGCAATAAGAAGAAACACGTTGTAGAACATTTTGATTTATTCGAATTTTCGGCAGCTTCATGCAGCCATCCTCAGGAAGGGTTCACAACACATCCTAAAAAATTGAGTTTAACTATAAATCAATCTAAAAAAAGGATCACCAATCGACGTACATTATTAAAACATATATGTATTGAGCTAAAACGCTATATATTGATTCTACAACAACATTATTTTAGTTTAGTAATTTGCATAGTAACTTGGACGCTCTTTAGCCGCAGATTATTTGTTCGATATATGGAGATCGTACCTACGATTTGCGGATAATATCTGAATAGTTTTTTTTATGATCAACTGATAAGAATTTACCTTTCTCTTTGAGTTTCAATGAATTTAGAATAGTCAGATACTGTATTTTTATAATAATGTATCTGTGTTCTTTCAATGTGTTTACGGTATAATTAATTGTCATATGAAGTAACACAGAGTTTAAATATTTGGGTCATTTTAGAAGTTAATTACTTTGGATACATGAAGTTATTAGCTGATCACTATTAGACAATATATCTAATCTTAATGTCTGCGTTCTCAGCATTGTATAAATAATCACATTAATACTTGCACGTGGTTTAGCCATCGGTTATTTTTTAATATAAAGCCTTTTTACCTTGATTGTAGAATCAATATATTGCGTTTTAGCTCAATACATATATGTTTCAACAATGTACGTCAAGTGGTGATCCTTTTTTTAGAATGATTTATAGAGTTAAACTAAATGTTTAGGATCTGTTGTGTTCTCTTTTAGCATTTATTTATGATTTTGTGTTTGCTCATTATTTATTAGGTTCACAAACTAAGCAAATATGGGAGGTTCTCCCATATTGCTTAGTTTGATTTTTCTTTAATGTTGTTTTTAATTCATTTTAGAATAATAATCATTTCAGTTCTGTTTTGTTTTTCCCTCTTTGTCTTAGCATGTAATGAGGTTGACAGTTGATGCTCTTAAGTATGTGTTTGTCCTGACACTATTCTGCTCAGCTGATGTTGCATCTATTATTGTCCTGCTGTTAATTGCTTTAGACCTGTGACATATACTGAATTGTGATACTTGCCAATATCACATTCCAGTATTATGAGGTTCTTGGCAATTTACATTTTGCTTTAGTATGGCCTAATAGTCCTGATGGGCTGATGGCCTTCCCAATTAAGCAAAAAACAAGAAAATCAATAAATAAAAACAAATAACCGGTTTTAGACCGGTTAGACCGGTTATGTATATATATATATATATATATATATACATATATATATATATATATATATATATATATATATATATATATATATATATTATATATATACAGTATATATATATATATATATATATATATATATATAATATATATATATATATATATTATATATATATATATATATATATATATATATATATAAATGATGTGTGATTTCATTGTTTTTTCAAAGGCTGGTATGCGACTTTGATTACTAGAGAACATCATTCGATCATTGAAATTGTGTCCATTTGACAAAATCAAGTAGCTGTATTCCGTAGACTTCAATGTAACTTTGACATAAATGATCTTGTTCTCTTTGCCATGAGACATCTGGTGCTCCAATCAGGTTTATCACACCCTAAAATAACAATGTACAGGACGTAAAGTTAAGTTCAAGGAGTCAAGCCCATATAGCCCATATAGCCAAGTTGAATCAGTGTCAAAGAGTTACGCTAATTTGATTAATGGTCACACAAGCAGCTACTTGTGATATTTGTATCTTGGTATCAAGGAAATCAATGCATTTCTTCAATTAATTGTTGGGTCTCCCAATCAGTATATTAAAGGGGCTTTCCCACATTCACAATTTTCATCGACGATCCCACACGATTGCCCATAATCGTATGAAGTCGTATATAAATTGTGTATGATCTCATAACTCGCTGATGGATCTCATGCGTCGCACAAGGTGTCGCATGAGTCATGTCAAACTTTGGAAATTTCAAAAGAACTCACGACTGGTTATACAATGCTCACCAGTCATCGTAAGTCATGTTGCCGATGCATCGGCCAGTAGTCTTATGCATCAGCATGGCCTCGCATGGCCTCGCATGAAAAACCTCGTTATACCGACACGAACTGACGTATGATGACTCTCAGAGACATAAGATTAGTCTGCAAATCAATCGGCGCTAATCTGCAACATATAAGATGGTTATCGCATAACTTACCGAAAGTATACCCAGGTCTGGTATGCTCAATACAAGGGTGCACGACGGTGCACGAGAATGTTGTCGATATGCAGGATTGCATGAGATTGCCATCGCCGATGCTTGAGACACAAATCGTCGATTTACACAAGAATGTGGTGGTGGTGGTTGTGGTGGTGGTTATGGTGGTAGTGGTAGTGGTGGTGCATGGCCGTGATGATGGTGTATGGTGGTGCAGGTGTATAGCCGTGGTGGTAGTTGTGGTAGTCATGGTTGTTTGTTTGTGTATATGGTGGTTGTGGCTGGTAATTGGTGGTGAGTGTGTGGTTGTGGTAGTAGTTCGGTGGTAGTGGTTGGGGTAGTTGAGTGGTGGTGTTGTTTGTGGTAGTTTGGTGGTTGTGGTGGCTGGGTAGTGGTGGTGGTAGCTTGATGGTATTTGTGGTAGCTTGGTGGTGGTTATGTTGGTTGTGATAGTTTGTTCTGGTTGGTGGTGGTTGATTGTTATGGGTCTTGGAGGAGATTGAAGGGAGACTATGTATACAGTATGTGCTCTATATCGGGGCACAGTGCGCCCCTGTAATGAGTATCGTAACCTCACGCAAATTTGGACATTGACTTTACAGACCAAGATTATATAACACAGGTACAGTCGTCAGGATTAATTCGTTTCAGTTTCCCTGGACAAGGTGTTAGTAGCACTGCACGATGGAGAGGTATCCCCTCCACCTTCTCTCCTTGTTGTTACCTTACCCCCATCGAAACCCTCCCATTTTCTCTCCGACCCCTGAACTACACCCACCCTTCCTTCTCTCGCTCTCACTCAGTTAGGGGCTACTTCTGGACCTCACCAATTGCATGTATTCCGAACACCTAATGAAGGAGTGCAATGTATCAAAGGCAGAGTCAAGTATTAGCTTTACTAAATTTGAAAGAAAGAAAGACAGAGAGAGAGAGAGAGAAAGATAGAGAGAGCGAGAGAGAAAGCGGGGGGGGGGGATGTTCCCCGAAAACCTTACATAGAATTTGAGTGATTCATACCGATACATTTACCATTGACCCCTGAAAGGTTCATACCGATGAGGTTTAGTACTGTATCATAATAATATAGCTGCCAAACTAACCCACGTGAAGTTGTATTTCATTGTCATCGTTGTAATGGCTCAGTCTGGGCTACGTAACAAGATTGAGACAACGAGGACCATCTGTGTCAATTCCACAATGAGTCTCTCCCATCAATGAACACACAAAGTAAACCATTCAAGTATTTTGAATTATTTATTTTTATACAATTATTAAATACTAATACCAATACTTATTAGCACCGTATACAAGAACAAAACATTTGCTTAACCCACTGAGCCCCAGCGACGCAAACGTTGCGTGGCAATGTATGTAACGCTAAACCCCAACGATGCATACATTGCGTCACTGTTACTCCGGTCCTATGGCACTATGTGTAAGTATCCCACCCAACCATGCCGATGGTTGAAAACTCTCAAAGTCCAACCGCGTGCCCATGAGCGTGCAAAAACATGGTTTTTGGGTGTTTTTGCCTTCAATTTTTTACTCCTGTTAAATCTACTTTCGGGGGCTCCGTAGGTCCCCTTTTTGACCTTTTTGATATTTTCTTTTTTTGGTTTTTCCTTCATTCCTAACCCATTCGCTATTGTTTCTGGGAAAAAAAAAAGGTCAAAACCTGCTGGTCCCTGGTGGTACATTTATTATAAACTAGCTGGGGCTCAGTGGGTTAATCATATTCACCACAAATTTCTCTGCTTCCAGACAGTTCGGGACTCATTAACTGGCAAGGCACCTGTGTAGTCAACCCCCGTTACCTGGAAAGGACTCACTTCCTGACCCCTAAACTCCGCCAATGGAGGGGCCTGTACAGCACGGTATGATGTACCTTGCAATCTCTTGCAGATGATACATCCTCTTAAGGCTTTCTTTACTACCTGTCTAATCTTGGGGATCCACCATCTTTGCCTTATGTAATTTACAACATAACTAACACCACTATGGTTACACACATTGTGGCAGTAATTACTAAGGAGAGTAGCTATACGATTTTTATTAGGGATAAGGGTAGGGTACTTGGCGGTATCATGTAAAGCTGACAAGTGTAGCCTACCTCTATAGCATATCAGGCCTCCCTCCATATAGAGGCCTAACTGCTTCACTATATTGCTTGGTGTGCCCTGTCCTTTTGACAAATAGTGGTGTTCCTCAGAGTAAGCTTCTCTCTGAGCTACCTTAGACTCTGACTCTGCTGCTCTTAATTCCGGCACCGTCAAGTATGCCGGTTTTGCCTGATAGTTCCCTTGTGTCTTCTCTCTAAGAGTCCTAATAAACCTAAGGACCCATGCCATTACATGCCATGATTTCATATATGAGCCATACCGGTCCCAATTCAATATGGCAGTAGGGGCCGGCAAGTAGCCGGCAGTAGGTACCGGCAATGACAGGGTTCCTTCTTGACTCGTGTTACAACCCACAGTGGTGTCCCCTCCTATTGAGCCCCCTATTGGGCCATGATCAGGCCATAGCATTTGGTGAGGTAGCCATGAGGGCCCTCGCCACCAAAGCGAAGAAGCAACTAAGGACACATATGAAATCCCTCTGGTGACAGAGGGGCGCATTGTTAACATGGAACCTATACTCTCTACTCAACAACTATAACAACCCTTTAGCGGGTAAATGACTTTACCGGCGGAGCCTGTCTAGAGACTATACCAGAAATACTACCCAGAAATTTGTCCTGGATTCATCATCAAAGCGGAGTGTCATTAGGGTGGAAAGGAAACGAAACTAGTTTTCTGGTTAAATAAAATGTATTATAAAACAAAATCATACCTATTTACATGGCACATATATGGAGCTGTGAGTAGTACGACTCTAAATAAAAAAAGGGTCGTAACGAGGCGGTCAAACAATATACTGCTGACCCCTTACCAGCCTTTAAATTCCCAAAGTGCCGAGTGGGTTTTTTGGAAATAGATCCCCAATGTCTGAGGGGTCAGGTGTATATCTTTCTCGAATGTGATTTTGCGGGGGGGTTGGTTGGGGGTTGGTTGGGGGTTGGGGGTTGGTTTCTTCCATACCTGTAGGTGAGATTCGTTCTCGGGGTTGAAAGTTTTAGCCACATGGGGTATGGTGGTGGCCAGAATCCGCTCACATCTTGATTTCAGCCCAATTCTGTCGTGTACACCAATGCCAATATAATTGTTATTCCGCCCAAACAATTTCATCGGTGTTGTGGCATTAATGGTGTATGCTATATCCGTCTTGATCTCATAAAATAATTCCATAAATTTATTATTATTTCTGATAATGTACATTTGTGTTTGGAGAGAGAGACTCAAGATACAGCACGTGATACCCTTACATTTCAGAGGTTTTAATCGACCACCTATGAAACCCTGCATCTTTGACTGGAGGGCATTTATTAGCGGTTGCATTTCAAATGTTTGGACCGCTACATAAAATTCCTCCAATGATGTAGGAGCCCAGTAAATGGTCTCTATGGTTGTTGCATCGTAAGCCTTTAATTCAAACATGGCCTCAGTCACATTAATATGGTCAAGCGAGGAGGAGGAGGTGGAGTTTCCAAAATAATTTTTGAAAACTGTCATGTTTTATGGCATTCTTCATAAACTCTTGCCGGAAGTTGGTTCGATTCCTGAGACATATATTACTTAGGTGAATTTTTACATCTGTATTCGCAGATATCTTATTCATTATATGTTCATAGTTTATAGTATACACATTTTGAGATATATCACCCGGCAATATTAAATACAGTCGACACAGTGTCATTGCAGTGTCGTATTCAAAGGAGATATTAAATCCACCATTATTCAATGGAATATGGGCCACACCCCACAAGGGACTCGATTTGTCCAATAGTGTTCGCAGTTGACTTGCTAGATATTGACCCCTTTGTCGGTCCACTTTGATGTCCATATTTCCGATAGCGATGATGGCTTTATATTCTTTACGACTAAGGGTTCCCTGTGTGAAACATGTTTCACATTGGGTCACTCTTATGATACTATACATTAAATTTATAACACTATAAAGGTGTCTATGTGGAGAATCCTTAACCAGGACCGGCCATATAAATGGGCAAGCTTGCATGACTGTGACACTATCTTGTATGTAGCGGAGATAACACACAGCACGCCGACGTCGCTCCTAGCCCCTTTGTGGAAAATGGATTTTTGTTGTTATTTGATTAAGAGAAATACACATTATTGCTCAAATTAATTTTCGTATAAAAAACAAGGACGTCAATATAAGGATACAATTTATTTGAAATGTATGGAGGTGAATTGTACGGCCACAGCAATAATAAAACATGGTTTACTCTATATACAAAAATGTCATACTTCACATTTTCCAACAAGCAGTCTGCAATTGCAGCCATTTATATTTAAATGTAATAATTGTAAAAACAAAAATAATAGATATAATAATGAAACTTGTGAAGACTGTAAAAATATTTTAGAATTGAATAATATGATGAGAGATATTGAGGCTTCCATGTTACAACTCGGATGAGGGTTAATTTTGTTTACAATAAACTTTATTTAACCAGAAAACTCATTTCTTTTCCACCTTGACTTTCTTTTGGTTCGATCGTTTATCTAAATTTTGAACTTGCACGAAACCCACCGGGCTGAGATGGCGGATGGCGGGCTGAGATGGCGGTATGGCGGTAAAAATTTAGGCGATGGGTCTCTCTTTCTCTTACCAATTTGACCAGCTTCCCATTGGGGGATGAGTAGTACCCGTGGACGAGAACGTGGCCGACCCATATGCGACGTGAAACGGGGAGCGGTAGACTTTTCTATAAATTTTTTTTTGTTTTTTTTATGTCTAGAAATGTATATAAATAGTGTAATTATTATATTAAAACAAAAAATGACTGAATACAATGACGATATTTTTCTTACGAATTTACTCGATGAACTCGACAAAGGAAGACAATTATTACCTCCACCACTAGAGTTTACACCACCACCACCACCACCTTATAACATAATAGTGATGGCGACCCCAACCACCACACCAACCACCACCACACCAACCACCACCACACCAACAACCACCGATACACAAAAGAAGGACTTTCATAATGATTTTAAGGTTATTGAATCTGAAGAATATATACGTAATCTTAACGGAATTATCTATAGATAAAACTAAGACATTGAATTTATTAAAACATACAGTGGACTTATTGGGTGAATTTATCGTAATATCAAATTCAAACAATGGCTTGGAAAATCTTCGAAATTTGCATCTGGCTTCACGCATATTTGAAAAATTATGTGGTCAAAAAAATCCAATTCGTGAATCCAGTTCCTTTCTACGGGAATTTCAAGATTATATCGTGAGAACCGACGGCGAGATTGAGAAAACGATTCCGAAATCAAAGCCAAACCTGATAACCAATCTGAATACCCTGAAATATAACATGGGGGGTAATATAGCTAGCCGGCTCAACGTATTTATATATAGTCACTTGTCCATGGATGGACGATCTATTAACGCTTCCAATTTGGACAAGCGTACATGCAATCAATGCAAGCATATTTAGAAATGGGACAAGATGTACATTTTTCAATTAAAATTAAAAAAAGTCTAAATTATAATATTAACGAAGCAAATATTGTACCGCTATTTACAAGCATGCTCTGGAAGGTGTGATTCATACGCACGCTTTTCAATTGGCAAAAATTCTAAAGTTAAAAACAGATAATCTGATTGTCTTGGAGAACGGAGGTTTTACCATGGAGAATATGTTAGACTTACTCTCCTTTATAATTGAAAAATGTACCGATAATCTGAATAATACAGATAATAAAGAATCACATATACCCATTAAACGTGGTCGGGGCATTAAAAGAATGCGTGGGGAGCCTCCAAATAATATGACGAAACCTAAGCGAGATGCCAAGACAACACAAATTGATAATGAGAAAAAAAAAAACGTCAACGATGATAAAATTACAATTTTTATTAAAAAGATTAAAACTATTTCACGAGAGATTGCTGAGAATGCCAAAGCTCCAACTGGTATATCCGAGTATATAGATATACTACTTAAAAGACCCAGACCGACAAATAATAGCAACTCGAGTATTATCGACATCTACAAAAATTATGATAATATATTTTGTGTGGGGTTTCTGTGCAGTTTCTCGTAAATTATTTTCCTGTGTTGATCTCTTAATGATAATTTGTCCACCCTCACCCTCCACCATATCACACACCTCCCTTATTGAGTCAATGGTTAACTATTCCGTTAAATCTGAAGATATTGTTCCACTTTTTACCATTCTAATGGGTTGGGATCACATCACCCGCAAGTATGTTAATGCCGCCCTCCAATCTCTCTTTGGTCATTCCTCTACCATTGAGGTTATCCGAGAGGTTGGGTTAACAGTAGAAAATATTTTACAGATGTTTACATATATAGTAGAAATAAATCAAATACATTTTCAAAAGAATCTACAGAACTCCTCTTTGTAATGTGGATAAAGAAGACAACTTAGAAGAATCCAGGAAAAGTTTCTGAGAAATATTGGTAGCGGCGTTACTATCTCTGTCTAGAATGGCTCCCCGAGGGGTGTTTTCATCCAATATAAGGTGTTTTAAAGTGATCCACGTTTTCACAGGGACAAAACGAGGAATTTAATTTCCAAGTTCGTGCAGGCTGGCCTATAGTATATAAATGCCATGCCATCGAGTCAATCTCAGCCAAAATGCAATCCTTCATCACATATAGACCGAACTATTTGGTGGAGGAACCACAAGTACAAGTACTGACCCTGCTAGAATCCCGGCCTACCGTGACTGTAAGTGGACCATTGGTGAAGATCTACTCCCACCAAATCTATAGGAATTATAATAGCCAAGAAACCCACATGAGTTATAATATTCCCAAGGAATCCAGTTCCTGTGTATATCATTTTAAAGCCACCATAGATGATTATCGCAAGATTATTGGACAATGTCTCGAGAGGGGTAAGGCGGAGGCGAAAATTAGAGAGGCTATTGAGTGGGGTAAATGGGGTTACGTGGGCCGAACACATTCTGATAAGAAAGACATATTGGAAATCCCCTTGGGGAAGTTATATCCTCAATCGAGAGTTGTAGTTGAATATAAGATGCTACATGCCCTCTCTATAGATTCTCATGGCACTGCTCGTGTAGTAATACCCACAATAATGATGCCTAGATTTATCAAGTCTACACCACTGCACCTGAATAGTTATAAACCATGGGTGCGAGCAATTATCCAAGGTGGAGATTGTATTGAAAGAATAGACGTGTTATTCCCAACAGACTCGTATGTAGATATTCAGATGTTGCCTGACAATGCATATTATGTATCGCATGTCCTGGATGGTCCTCTATCAAAGGATTGGGAGATAGAAATCAAATACAAGGATATGTGGCAGATTCAAGCTTTCTACGAATGTGGAAACTCTCAGGCTACGAATCCCTACATGAAGGTGATATAATTATGCTTACTGGACGGCTCAAATTTGAAGACTTGAAAATCGCCCCTCAAAAATTAACCGAAATGAAGATACTAATTGATTGCTCGAATAGCATGGCGGGACAAGATATTAGGATGGCGAGGATGTGTGCCCTGAAGTGGGTGGGGGTACTGGATCGCAATGTTACCGCGTTTTTTAACGTTCTTGTTTTTGGTGGCCGATACGACTCTTTATGGAAGAGGTCTCGGGAGGTTACCGATGATAATATTAATTTGGCTATAACTTATATCGCCGGGATAGAGGCAAATATGGGCGCCGTCGATACTATGGGTGCCATTGAGCAATGTAATTTAGGTATATCTGGTCCCGCAAATACATTGGTAATTACAAATGGCGCCACAGTGGCAGACATTAAAGGGAAGTGTTGTCTACAACCAAAAAACCGAACGATTAAGATGTTTACCATCGGTGTAGGTGATGGCGTGAACATGGACCTATTAAGATATCTGGCTCTGCGTTATAATGGGGATTATACGCATATAAAAAATGAACAACATTTGAATTATAAATGTAATGCTTTAATTGATAAAATGATTAAACCGTGTTTGGATAATATCGCGGTCAACATTCATTGTGCGGGGGTGGAGGTGGAACCCATTCTAAGCGAGAGGAGATCCGTCATTCATTGGGGTCAAACTTTAACTCATTTTTTTAGGGTCCTCCCCCATAATCCTTATGGAGAGCTAAAATGTGATATATCGGCCACCATATCTTCAGATAATAATAATAATAATATTCACAATATATTTAGTCACATCAAACTAGTTAAGATGTTCCCCCGTGGCATTATTCACCAGACGGCCGCTAAGGAAAAGATTGATGAATTGCAGTTAAATGAATATAATTCTAATGATAAACATACTTATGATTGGAGCGAGGCGAGCGGTATCAAATCTCACGTGACACGTTATCTAGGTATTGATGAACATGACAGATTACCTGTTGTAAATGATTATATTTTACTAAAAAAAGTTAGCCCTCTAGCGGGCAAATGTTAAAATTGAATAAAAAAAATATAGATATATAAAGTTGTTTATTACCCCCAAACGCCTTCAAAAAAAGTTTTGTGTAGTTGGTATGGTAGAAGACTTTGACGCCATGGTCTGAGGGAGGTGCTCAGGCGGCTGTGGACACCACAAAAAGTGACGTTTTCTCATCTTTGCATTACAAGTATTCTTTTTCTCATCATTGAATAAAATTCCACAAATTTAGGTTTAGCGGATATGTGGTGAATATTTCATACGCTTCGTACACCAAGATGAATTCCTTTATACTTTCCACAAACAATTCAGGTAACACCCGTGTATAGTGTGGGAGTTGTTCTGCAATATCTCTGACGGCCTTGTGATACTTCAACGTGGGAGCTTCTCGAAACGGATAATGACGGCAATGTTCGTTGTCGTCTTAGATGGGGTACCCGTCACTCACCATAGGACTCGTTTATTGCTTTCCTGTTGTATTCCTTGTATCGGTATATATATTGAAAGAAGACGCAGGGGTTTGATGTAATGAAGATCAGGCCATCCTCAGGGTGAAAGAAATGGTAGGGACACATCCAGATATCTACAAACAATAGCTTCTCCGGGACACTCGGGCCATATTGGATACTCGGGCCACGAGGTGGAGTACAGGTCCCCCTACATTTTTTTATATAATAAAGCCGGTTTATCATATCATAATCCATCCGGAAATCTTTCGGTTTATTCTTCTCTGAAGGCAATGTCACGATTTTGAACTTGTCCTGTTTCATATATCCCATGTATTCATCTATGTCCTCCACATCCATAAAAGAACCCAGCAAACATCCCAATAAGAATTGCGCACATATATTTCTGTCACGAATTAGAACTACTCGTCCGAAACATACAGTATTCCATTCGGATTGGAATCTACACCTATAGTGGTTTTCTCCAGGTTCCATTTTTTAAGCTTCGCATCGTAAGATGAATTCCTCCACAAGAATTTTAGGTAACACCCATGTATAGTGTTGGAGTTTTTCCGTATTATCTTTAACAGCCTCATGACAGAGGAACTTCAACATGGGAGTCGTGGGAGCTTCGCGAAATGTGGCGGGAAAGTCTAGCAGTGAAGGATAACGACGGCTGTGTTCATTATAGTAGTCGATACCCGTCATTCACCATAGACAAGAGATGTGACAAGAACGCAATAGCGTTCTTGTCACATCTCTTGTCTCGGGATATGTATTGAAAGAAGGCGCGAGGGTGTGATGTGATAAAGATCAGACCGTCCAACCCTCGGCAGTTAAAACAGCAGTAGCGACACACCCAGTAATCTATAAACAACCACTTCTTCGGATATACTACTTTGTCGACGACTCTGACCGCGAGGCGGAACTATTGGTCTACCCCAAATTTGTCCATATAATAAAGCCGGTCTACCATAACAAGCTCGATCCGGAAATCTTTCAATTCAATCTTTTCCGAAGGTAAGGTCGCAATTCGGATCTTGTCATGGTGTAACAACATATGTCCATGTCCTCCATGTCCTCCATAGTCTTAAATTATCTATCAAGATCCATTGTCTAAGGTTAACTAATATTCCCCAATATAGTATATATATACTATATATCTATGCCTCTTCTTTTAGAAATTTTTCTCTTCGTTGAAAAACCCCACATATAATTAAGATAATCAGATACCGCTTTATCACGTGGTTCAAAAAAGGAAAACGTTGACTCTACCATTGGTTCAGTGCTATTGTCATTAACCACCAAGACCCAATCCAAGAGTTGTAATTGATATATATAACATTCCACATCATAAAAAACATTATCGCCTTTTTCGGAAAATATTTTTTGGAATTGGGCTATTATTGGATCCGGGTTAAACAACTCTGTTATTGGGAATATATCTAGACCTTTACTTATTCTTATTATATTTCGCATAATCCACACAGCCATAGTGTGAGATTTGGCCTGAAGTGTTGGGTAGTACAATTTTACGAGGGGTAAATCGGGCAACACCAATAGCAGTATAAACAGATAGGACATGATTTGGATAGAACATTCGGAATGAGTTATGCCTCCACCTCCTCTATCTTTCATTACAGTTTCCAGGGCACAGTAAATGTAGCATTTGGCCGGGTAGATCTTCTCGGGGTTAATTTTTTTACTATTTGGACAAAAATTCTGAAATAGCATTGGTATATATATAACCCCGAAGAGGCCAAACAATACTGACCCTTACCACATTCGGATTGATGAGTCATTTGTCCGCTAAAGGGTTATGGGCGGGGTTATGTATAGAGTATATATATATATCCGTACCCACATCCACTAAAAGACACACTTAACTTACATCATGGAATCCTCACCAACACCACTGTCGCTTATACCTCTGCCTCCGACATCCCCTCGTTGTGAACCCTGTCAATCTCAATCTCCGGGGCCACCACCACCACCTCCGACATCATTGTCGTTTTCACCTGGACCGTCTCGAACACCGCCAACATCACCATTGTTTTTACCAATTACGGAGACTCCTCAATTTCCGGATTCATACCATTCTTCTCTCCCCCCACCAACTCCAACTCCTCCTCCTTCCGAACCTTTTGAAAATGACCAGCCTCCACCACCAACAAATACTCCACCTCCTCCTCCTTCCGAGCCTTTTGAAAATGACCAGCCTCCACCACCAACAATTACTCCTCCTCCTCCTTACGAACCTTTCGAAAATGACCAGCCTCCACCACCAACAACTCCTTTCGAAAATGACCAGCCTTCTCCTTCCGAGTATTTATCATCGATTGAAAATGACCTGCCTCCACCACCAACTAAACCTCCAATAAATATTTCTATTGGAACCGCACCGATTGTGTTAATAATTAATTCAACACAACCTCGCCCCAATATTTGTATAAATATTGGTGAGAAGCCTGGAGCAGTACCAACACCGGCACTCGACCCGGCACCACCTTCCCCCTACCCAAACCCGAAAATGACACCCCCAACAAAGAGATTTTTTGTGTCAACCTCTAAACATCCACCCATATATTACAATTCTGGATATATTCAGAAAAAGACGAGACGTCAACGACAAAGAGCTAAGAGAAATATGACGCGGCGACAAATGACGATACCAAGATATAATCCAGGATTTACGAGAAATATATGGAGGCAACAAAATTATGGTTATATGATGATACCAAGATATCCTAGATATTTGAGAAATATGTGGAGGCGACAAAACTATGGTTACATGATGATACCAAGATATTCCGGCTTGGGGAATTGGCATGGATTTAATAATTGTTGCTTAGGGTATTGGCATAACTTTTAGTTCAATTTGAACTAGGTCAATTTGAACTAGGTCTGGCCATTCTATTACTGGATTCTATTCCAGTCGTCCTTTTTTCTCTTTCAAGTAGATCCCATATCACGTATATATACATTTCTCGCGCATATACTCTATCTATCTATATATATATATATAAATAGTTAGTTTCTTTAGCAGGCAAATGGCCTTTATAGGGATATTTGTGGAAGGGTTGGAATACGAGTAGTATGGTTCCTACCAAAGCGGTAAAACAATATTGACCCCTATTGATGAGTTGTTTGCCTACCATAAATAAACATTTTTTAAGATGATAATATAGTATAATTAGGTATGAGCTATGACATATTAATATATCCCATATCCCTGCGTTGTATATCATATCCCTATCAAGATATGGTCAACAAAATTATGGCCAAAAATATCAAAATTATACATATTCGGAGATTTGAATTTACCCATGATGGTTGTATCGCGATATCCTTACCCCCAAGTTATAACACTCTAGTGCTATTATGTAAGATTCCCACCTTACCCAAATACCATTCAAATGTATTATTGTTTCCCTCGGCTAAAAAAGTCATAGTGAATGTACAAATTAGGGAAGAGGTTTACGTATTTTTACGGCTTCTAAAATAAAAATAGTTATTCAGGGTCCGATTTATCACGGTTATTTTCGGCAGGGTTATAGAAAGGATACTCTGAGTCTTTCGGTGCGGGATGTGTTTGTCTTGAACGATAATTGTACCGAAGATGTCGGTTTGGATGTCAGTGTCAGTATCGGGCGCGGAGCGGATACTTTTTGGGGGACTCTGAAATTATTCCATTGTTCTAATCATGACAATTACCAATGTTTATGTTCAGATTTAATGTATATATATGTATTTTATATGTGTAACACCTGTAATATAAAAAGTTACAAAGAAAGCTGTGAAGTGTTTATAAAACCCACCATTCCCACCAATGGGTTTTGTTTTATTTTTTTTAATCATGAATTGTTGGAAAGTCGAGGTGGAGGGGATCTCATTCTCCAAGACGACCCCCGAAAATCCTATTTTGCGAAACATGCCGTACTTTTTCCACAAAGAGGGGCGCGGGGTATAGGACTCAATATGACCATCCAGAATGTCAAGACTTGGTCCATTTTTACGGCCAATTTGAAGAGAATTTTGTTTGAGGGTATCGAATTCACCAAAGATTTTCTCTTTATAGAAAAGATACGACTTTTGGTGATTACCGTGGCGAATATTCCCGAGTGATATGCCATATTCGACGAGATTGTGTAATTTTTTTTTCTAAACAATCTCTGGAAGAGCTCTCGTTGTGGTAGGATCGCCGAAAATATGCGACTCAATTGCTGCTCCATGGAAGGCCATACTCAATTCGAGTTGGATTGTTTTATATCCATCTGGAAACACAGGGGAATATGTCAAGTGTTGGGTAATGATATCCCCCTCTTGTGGTTTTATTTCAGACCCTTCTCGGTACTGAGTGAGTGTTCGGTGGTAAAAGAGCTATACCAGGAAGACCACCGACTCTGGACAAATTTATCCTCCATCACCAGTCTCGAAGAGCGGATAATTGCGGCAAGATTGTGGAGAAAAGATCCAGTGAGGATCACTATACCCATTCATAATTTTAAAGTGATTATTGTCGACGATAATGATACATGTGGTTGTCCTCGCCTGCGTAATGACATGGATAGATATAATTTTGACTTGGGTATCTATCCCATCGAGGATAATGATAAGAGTATCTATATTCTGAGGGAAGAGGGCTATTTGAATTCCTCCCTTGTATCAAAAAGCAGACGAAGTTTAATAAAAAAAAAAGCCCTACCCTCATCCATCACAAAGGACGAAAGTCTAATTAATTTTCTAAATTTTCAATTAAAGAAATGTATTTATATTTTTACCTCGGAGTATGAGCATGCGAGGTGTATATTTGATACATTTCTCGAAGATTATCGTAAGGGTGGCGATTTATCAGCCTTCGTGTCCGAGGAGGAGAGCATGAAAGCCGCCGATTTTCCGTCTACCCAGACTATCACCACCTTTCATAGAATGAGATCGGACGAGGTATATTTTCTTTCACATATTCTACTTAATTTTATTTTACATAGTGTTTTGTCAAAGATAATATATATAGGTTCTTTACCAAACCTTCATCATAATTTAGATGAGAGTTCATCCATGCTTAATGTTGCATTGCAGAAGGCTATCCATTGCACTCATGGAGATATGATCAGGTCGGTGGATATTATCCTCGATTCAACCATCGAACCGAGACTTGGCAGTATAGTTCCCAATTTTTGGTTGATTAATTCAAATTTTCAAAGATGGGTGCGAATTATACATTTTATATATAATAAATTATATATAAAATATACATCGGAATTTAATCATTGGTATATATTATTGAAACGAAAAGCGGAATCGTTGAATCATATGAAATTACTGGTCAATGCCGAACATAAGATAAAAGATACGAGATACGAGATAATTTAAGTCCCCAACAGGCACTATATATCCTTTAAGTCCTTTAAGTAGCGGATAAATAAATCACCCGGCTAGCATCATTTGGCCGCTTCGGGTTATATAAATACAACTCTTTTTTTTATTTAGAGTCGTACTATTCACATCTCCATCACATGTGGTGTAATTGTTTACAATAAACTTTACCTAAAAACTTGTTTTATTTCCACCTTGACTCCTCTTTGTAGTGTAGATGACAATGACAACGTAGATGAATCCAGGGAAAGTTTCTGGTGGTGGCAGCGTTATCTGTCTTCATCCGCGGCGGGTCAGTCTCGTCTTTTTAGTAATCTTTCAAGTTTTGGGGTCCAACTCTACACAAATGGCAATGTTCTTTCACCCGGGATCCACACCAATGATACAACGGTGATTTCAGCCGTACTCTTGGGGCCCCGTCATTTTTCCTTCTTCCTCTTGTGATGAAGGTGACGGTTCCGCATGGTTAGTCAACCGAAGCCCTCTATATAAATATATTTAAAATATGGTCAATATACTACAAAAAAGCCAGTTGGTCACAGTGTTGTGAAACATTCCGCTAAAGCGTTCAAATTCCAACCCTATCGCAAATATCCCTGTCCGTTAAAATATGGTTATTTGGTTAGTAATATTATTATATATTTTATGTCTGATTAAAATATTAAATAATTCTATATATCGGAATCCCATTACGTTTTTAAATAAAGATGTTCAATTTTTTTCTGATTCGATAATGGATTATTTTGACAATTTTGATTGTAGGAAGTCGGGAAGTATTCACGATGCTTTGATTTTACCCAACGCCTTGGTAATTAATAAAAATTATAATTTACGTCAAAATGATTTAGATATATTGTGGAATCAACAAAAACAAAAAATTCCTCCTCCCTCTGAAGAGCCATTTATTGCTTGAATGTGCACAAACCATAAAGCAATATTTTTTAATATATGGGGGGATTTGGGTAATGAAAATGCATTCAAGAATAATATACAAAAGACCCTCTGTGGTTGTGAAAGGCACCAACATTTGCTCGCCTGTCCACCCCTGACCGAAGCGGCGGGTGACCCATTGGAAATGCGGGTGACATTGGGTCAAGGAGAGACCATACTAAATATACCTCTACTGGGTATGAAACCCCTCATACATAAAGCCAAGAATATGGGAATGTTTTACCATTTGAATGCAATGGGGGAAATAGTTTTGTGTAATCCCTGCTCACGATTACCGGACGGTCTATATGAGATTGTCCTAAAGGGTTTCATTGAACGGGGAAGAATCGAACAATCCCTATTGTCCATTCTATTCAGGGGTCAAAATAATGGCGACGAACAACCCCGCTCTAAAAAAATGAAGATGGATAATATCGCCACCCTGATATCAACCATGACCAACAAGAATAACAATGACATTGATAATGATGAATTGCTAAATTCAATGTTTAACATTTTTAGTGTTCCATATTTTCATGTTGCAGAACAGGTCCCGTTCTTTGTGTGCGAGGGCACATGTGTGGATAGTGCTAGGTGTCGGTGCGGCACCCGCCTTCAAAAACTGTAGCTGTCGAAAGTATTATACATTTTTACAAGGGGGTATCGCGCCGGAATATATACTACATTTTGTTTCTCAATTTGTGAACCACACCCAACCCAAATATTACGAATCCTGTTTGGCCCACAGGTGCACCGGGAATATGGTAACGGTTAATTTGAAAGAGGCTTTTCTCCGTATGAATTTAGAAACGGCCCCGACTCAGAATCTGCTCATGTATATTTGTGGCTTTATAGCCCTGTGTGGTTATCAACATATATTCGTTAGGGATCGGACCATGGTGGGAACATCAACATCCCTCCTGTTTAATTTGATACAAAATAAACTGGAGACGATTCTGAGGATAATATTGTCGCCAGTATTAGCGCCGGGTTGATTTTGTGGATATTAGTGGCAACGCCGACACCACTGGAGACGATTCTGAGGATAATATTGCCACCAGTACCAGCGCCGACGTCAATACCAGCGCCGTAGTTGGTTTTGAGGATATTAGTGGCAACGCCGACACCACCGTCTCTCACGATTCTGAGGATAATATTGCCACCAATACCAGCGCCGCCGTCAGTACCATCACCGGAGACGATATCATCCCCAGTAACATCCTGGAACCCACCAGCTTCACCACCAGAGTCAAGCGTCGACATAGGCGTAGTAGGAATATCTATTATTGTGACCCATTTGACATTTTAGTGAGGATAAGTACACGAAATGCTGGGTTAAATTTTTTGGATCTTCATTAGGGTATATTGTTTGTAGAGTGGACATTGATGGTACGAAATGGGTGGTAAAATTATTCCGACTATATCTACCATTTCCATGAGTAAAAAGCAACATGGGCATTCTATAAAACATGTTATTTTGTTTTTTTAATATAGAACTATTTACTATATTATTATATTTTCTTTTTACTATTTTTTTAACGAGATGACAGAAAGAATGACATTGATTGGTAGCATATTGACTTGTATCCTCCACCCCCTCACCCATAGAGTTTTTATATACCACACGAAACAAGCGTTTATGGTTTTCAGAACTCAATTGGAAATGGTAGGCGTTTTCTATAATATTTTGAGTTTCCCTAAGCAGAAAATGCATAATGTAAACCAGCTTTTGAAATGTAATTCCGTTTCCTAAAGCAGTATATTTAACATTCTTACCCGTGGAGGTTGTATATTGCGCGTGACGAATACATTGTATAGTGTCAACTCCGAATAGCTTATTTAAATATATGAATATATGATTTGACGTATCTGTTTCACTCAACACACTATATAAATCATTAATGTGATTTTTTCAAGTTTATTAGTCTCATATTTGGTTAGTAATAATGTTTCCACGCTTTTTAGAAATTCATCTTCTAAATTAAATAGTCTAAATATGAGTATGCCTATTTTTAACTGTATTATTTTTCTGTATTAAATGTCTCAGGGAATGTGGTACCTCCGCATAGAGGGTTGGTGTTATGTAGATTATATTTTTCTGTCCTACCTCTGTATTTTTAGACATGTCATCCCCCATTAACAAATCAGATGATACATAACATAGTAAATTTAAATGTAAATTTAATTTATCAATATCCTTAACTTCATTATTTGGCTCATTTATAGTATTTTGACTTCCGACTAGGTCTTTAATCCATTCCAGGGACTGAGCATAGCCTTCCATTATCTTGTGGTGTTCGCTTAGTGCACAGTCTAATTGTCCCCCATTTACATCTTCATATCGGATTAGTATATTATTAACACTTAATTCTGGCGAATCCCAAGAGAAATCAAACTTGCGAGTGGAAAGCTTAATATGGTCCTAGTTGACCATAGCATAATTGGTAGAGTTATTGAGCGAAAAAATTGGATTTTGATCATTATTATTATTATCATAGTGTGATTGGATTTGGGTCTTGTATAATACATCTAGTTCAGATTTGTATCCAGATTTATCCAAAATGGTATCATATTGTTTTATGAAGAGATTTTGTTGGTGAATGGTGAACTCGCTTGATTTACAATTTGTAACTAAATGTGACACCAAAATAAACTTGAGCGCTATTCGTTGTTTTATGTCATTACACTTAGCATCATCATAATCATTATTATTATTATGCTGTCCCAATATATCCAACATTGACAATTCAAAGAAACATATTTCAAAAAAATACTTTAAATATAATTGACATTCTAGTCCTCTGAAAAGGGCTCGATTAAAAAAATAAAGGTTAAGAAATGTAATTCTTTTATCGTCCATGTTTTTTATTTTATGATAGAATGTCATAGCCTTGAAAAGATGGGACTCTTCAAGAGTCATGTAGTCATTTATTTTCTGTTGGTGGTTATCGAGAATGTTTAATATTTTATTTTCTAATGAAAAAAGTTTAGGTAAAATGAGTAAATTAGTATTACAATCAGCCATGGTCTAATTGTATAAATAATGACAAAACAAATCTACATTCGGGGTTTCATATAGGGCCCTTTATTTTAGAGCCGTACTAGGCTATATATATTTTTTTACAATACATTTTTATTTCTCTCCCACCCAAATGGGGGCGAGAACTTGGCCAACCCCTACGCAACGTCTCTTTAAAAAATCCAGTTTGTTCCACATTTCATCCACCAATAACTGCATCGAACCAATATATCCAGTACCAGTGTCTCTTTAAAAAAAATCAAGTTTGTTCCACATTTCATCCACCATTAACTGCATCAAAGATGACAATTGGCTGATAACTTGATACTCCTCAAGCCAGGAGGCTTGAGGAGTATCAAGTTATCAGCCAATTGTTTCATTATCAGGCCCAGCAATATTTTGGTAGGTTTGGTTAAGATTAGAGGGGGTCCTGTGTTGGGAGACTACAATCATAATAGTAAGTTTGAGGTTCTCGATTACCTCAATTTAATATTCATATCACAAGCCCCCTTCCACATGTTAGGTGGAGGTGATAAGACTCATCTAGGGAGAGTACAAAACAAAGTCTATATATAAAGAGGAGTCAAAGGAGGAAAAGAAACGAATTTTCTAGTTAAATCAAATATATATTATAAACAAATCATACCACGCCATATAATTACTGTATATATTCACTGAAAATATTTTTCAGAAAATTAATTGCTTCTTATTGGATTCATCCTTCCATTTAAAATTACATATATCCCGTTTTATGTCTCCACTATAAAAGACCAATTCACTTTAGTGTTATATACGTGACGGCGGTGTGAGTAATGGTAGGCGAATTAGGAGGTCTTCTTCCCTTGTAGTAGTAGTAGTTGTTCCAAAGTGATGACCGAGATCTTGGTGGTGTTTTGTTGTCCCGTTTCAGATGTCTGCTCTTGTATAGGTAGACGCCATCGTTGTGCGGGAACCAACCGCCTACACGATATGTTACTCTGAGGATGAATTTGTGAAAAGAGTATCGGTCCAATAGGAGTATAAACATAAAATAATTGGGCTGCACACCTAAGAGCCTGCTGGAGTGTCAGGCTATTTACCTTGACTGTTTTATATTTCAGGTATCCAGGAGGAAGGTCAACTGTCTGGATGATAGGAGGTGGAGGTATAATAGGGAAAGGGATGATGGTGGTGACAGAAATGTTAGTTTTCTTCATCAGAGAGATAGAATCCTTAGTTTGATCCATCGGTTGCTTAACCTCCATGGTAGGAGGTGAAGGTATAATAGGGAAACTGGCGGTGGCGGTGGCGGTGGCGGTGGCAGAAACCTTAGTTTTCTTCATTGGAGTTCATTCCTGAGTTTGATCCATCCGTTGTTTTGTCATTAGGTCGGTAATAATGTTTGGTAATATGGGGTCGATATGTATGATGGCTGCTCTTGAGGATACGCGGCCCAGATCCTCCATAGATGGTGTTAATGAACGGTCCCCCCACCCAGTACCACATATCCGAACAAGGGAACGGGAAAGGTCCCTAGCTTTATCCGGTCCTACCATCTTAACTAGAAGGGTTGAAAGTATTTAAAAATATAGTTGGGTTTTGGCGAAGAATTTTTATGGAGGTGAGCTCTTGGCTCACCAACACGGCTACTACTATTAGTTAACTAACTCGAGGGGTTACTCGCCCCATCTATCAGTGGCCCCACCCCCATGAGAAACTCCACCCACCTCAATCCGACTCTGCATCAGTGGCTCCACCCCTATGACAAACTCCGCCCACCTCAATCCGACTCTGACGGAGAAAGGAGACAAGAGGAAGCAGGTGAGAGGGAATCGGAGGAGGGAGTTGAGAGGGATTCGAAAGATATTTCTCCACTTCCAGAACTTCAAGTTATCAGCCAATTTTTCTATTATCAGGTTATGTTCAATAAACTTCCCCAGAAATATTTGGTTGGCTCGGTTAAGATCGGAGGGGGTCCAGTATTGGGAGACCACAATCATAATGGCAAGTTTGAGGTTCTCAATTACCTCAATTTCATATTCTTCAGTGAACCTGTCTAGGAATGTTCTTCCCTCACTGTTTTGGGGGACGGTGTTCTTGAGTAGTCTCAGAATTTGTCCGTTGGTATATATGGAAGACATGGTTGTTCCATCAGAGAGGTATATTCTCTACTGTGGGCTTGGAGATAGACCCGCTTCATTATATACTTGTCACATATGGGGGATGGGTGAACCCCAGTCAATTGATATTGAATTTTTTTATTTATTTTTTAATATAATATAAAATAGCCTGTGTTCTTTTATTCCGAGTGTTTTTTTTTATCCCATACACTATACATATTTAAAAGCATAATTATAATAATATCAAAGAAGGAGTAACCCAACGTCTGTCCCTTTTTCTTTATACCTTTGATATCATCGCCCGAGTAGACAACTAAAGGTTTGTGATCATTTTTAGGGAAATTGAACACCACCATTCTTAAAGGATTGTCTTGTACTTGGGAATGATCTTCATACATAACATTTTCTAGATTAATTTCATCTGTACACAGATATAAAAACTGTATATATTGTCGTTGCCAAAACATCTTTCTCTTCCTTATATGTGCATTTGCTAAAAATAATCTAAGGTAGAAGACAATGACTAGTATATCCCCGGAAAATCTGTGGGTTTGACTGTAATATATATTTTGTAGTATATTAAATTCGAGGCTTTTTGGATGCATATAGTATATACATATGACATGTGACATTCTTGCATTGGTGTCAATTTCAAATGATCAGATAACACCAGCTGGTAAAATAATAATATCTCGTTTAAATTCAAGACATAACTGTCAGATTTCGAGTTTATTATCTTGTCAATACTCAAACCTCTAACACCCACCTGTATATTTATTTGGTTAGTTAAATCATCGGTAATCTTAACACCCATATATATTAACTCCATACGAACCGCCTCACCCATTTCCTGCTTAGCTAGTTCATTATATCTATATAAAATATGATTATTATATTTCTTTCGTATTTTAATTTCAAAGGATAAATCTAATTTAGGGAATAGGGTGTTATTTAATATTCTCGTAATATAAAATTGAACATGTCCATTTGTGTGGTGAGTAGCGTGATTGTCAACAGTTGGTGTTCGCCACATTATATTTTTCTACTATAATATAAGTATAGGACCTATTTATATGATTTGAAAAAAAAAAAAAAAACAGTCCAATAAAACTATTTTAATTTCCATCACTACCAGTATGTAATAATGCTGAACTTTAGGATGGTGGGTCTCGTGGCTTTGGCGGCTACCTCGTTATTTTTTATAAAACGACCCATAACCCATATTATACCACCGATTCGGTCAAACAATTTATCTGAGGATCCATGTCCCCTGTCAGAATCAGGGTGTGTGTGACACCCTACACGATAATGGTTATACCTGTGATTGTATAGATACGAACCACTATGGACGACATTGTCACATACCCACATGGCCAGCGTGGTTAAAACAGAAAGTGGTGCCAGATCCCGAGACTATCCATCGTATAATCACCTCCCATGACTGGTTCTGGACTATAATTAATAACCTGCCACCACTACATTCCAGGTTAATGGCTTACGTCTACCTATCACGCGGGGATATGGTAGACTCACCTCCCACCTACGAAAGTGAGCATTCTTATATTACTCTTAATGCCTACTACAATGAAAGTCAATATGGTCGAGCATTACCACCCATCCCAATACACTGTTCCACACCGAACTACCCCAATATACATGAACTAATAGAGAGGGTGTTCTTGTGTCGTGAGTTTTTACCCGACCCACCTCTTGTTTCAAAATTACGCTCAACATTTTACGCATCAATTTTTTCGCACAGATGTAAAGAGGGGAGCACATCTTACCGTGGGCAGTGGTGGAGTGGACGTTTCTCACATCTACGGTCTCAACGAGCGGGACCGACAAGCGCTCAGGTCTCACACGTATGGTAAACTAAAAACTCATATAATTAACAATGAAGATTTTCCACCCTATGCCGGTGATATACCTGAGATTGTCAGGGACCAATTTCCATCCAAAAAATCGACTCACGAGTTCGCCCTGGGTCATCCATCCTTTTCATCCCTTCCGGGGTTATTCGCTTACTCGACCATCTGGCTTCGTGAACATAATCGTGTGTGTGGGATCTTAAAGACGGTCCACCCCCATTGGGATGAAGAGCGACTCTATCAGACCGCCAGGCTTATCATCACCGGCGAAACAATCAAGATTACGATCGAAGATTATGTACAACATCTTAGCCTATCATTTGAGCCCCACCTAATACACAACACAAGATTCCAATACCATAATCGTATTCACGCCGAGTTCAAGCAATTATATCACTGGCATCCACTCGTTCCCAACTATATGATAGTAAATGGCCCAAATTACACTCTACAGGACACGATCTTCAATTTATCGCCAATTTTGGAACAGGGTTTAGACGTATTTTTCCACTCTATGATTATGACAAGGTTGACTACCCAGAACCACTCACCCGTTCTCTGTGCGTAGATCCTCCATTCCCATACTTGGTGGTTTATTGAAGTTCCTCGGATTCCAGGTTGGGAGGGCTTTGGCTTTTGGTTGCGTAGATTGTAATTGTGAGACATAATCGCGGGAGCTCTCTCTCTCTCTCTCAGTCGTCCCCATCTGTCACATACACACACATATATATAGCCTCAGAGAAAGCTGTGGGGGTGGGGCAATACCAATGGGCGGAGCCTAATCTCTTTTGAAAAGAAGACATTCGGGAGAGTTACTTAATTTGACCGGCTCTGGCATTGTTTAAAATACTTTGAGGTGGTTGTTGTAGTAAGGCATTCGGACAATACACTGACATTGGGCAGAAATGGTGTTTTTTTAGTTTTACAAATGCGGCTGGATGTTATAAGCTTGCCGCGGGTAATTCTGGTCTATTGAAAGTGTTTCATCATTTTTAAATGTTTGGGGGTGTATACGTGACTCTCCCTCGAACAGTGAGTGAAACAAGTTTTCGTGGCCTCCCACCACAAGACCGCATACACTCTTTGAATGCTCTAAAGCCTGAGTGGCAATCACTGGGAAATCAATGGGATTTTGTACCCAAAATGAATAAAGAGGACCTATTGGAGATTAAAAATATGATGGCGCAAATTGTGACTAATGAGGTTAATATCTATGAACCATTATATATTAAGACCATAATATAATGAAAAGAAAAGACCGCCAATTTAGCAAAAGCTTAGACGGAAGATGTATTCTAACTTATCACTACTAGAACTTCAGAATGCAATTTTTGAATCAACTATAAACATTGTTAAATTTATGGATAGCGTGTGTAAACTGTATTGATAATTGGAATAAAAAACCCAAATTATAACAATAATTTATTCGTCTGGTCTTTTCACTATGGATACTGGATTTGGCACATTATCCTTAAACATTTGTATCGCTTGAGAGTATTGGGTCCAATCACCCCCTCCCAGGTTGCACCCTATTTTGTATGGAAATATAATATGTTTGCATGGATTTTTGATTGTATAGCTTTGTAGTTGTAATCCAAGTTTAAACCATTTCAATCGATTATCCGGCGTATCTTGTTCTATTCCTGTTCGGAGATGGTCATCGACATTTGGTGTAGTCAATATTTTCCGAGATAAAATACATCCACTCTTTCCCATATAAAATTGTCCGAAAATATTTACAATGATGGGTCTTTCCTTCACGAATAAAGAGGGCTCGCATATTTGAATATCACCCGGTTTGGACCGATCGGAAATAAAGGCGCGATTATAATTTTTGATTTGTCGTCTGAGAATGTAAACATTACTATAGGGATATTTTTTCCCCAGGGCTTCCGGATAGTCCATGTGACCTTCAATTCAATTCAATATCTGTTCAATATCTGTTCAATATCTGTTCAATATCTGTTCAATATCTGTTCAATATCAATTCAATATCTGTACTATAATGTAATCTATATTGGTATAGGTTATATCTGTCACACTAACCGGTGTAGTTTTCAGGTTGTCCATGTTAATGTGCACCTTTTAAATATATTTGTCATCCTTATATATTAAATTTTTACCCAAGCTTTTTTACTGTAGAAAAAAATGAAAGGGCCTACTCGGTGAACCAATTTTGGGGGAAGAATGTGCTGTCTTGGACAGAAAACTCTGAATGTGTTTGTCCAGAGAACTCTGTTTGGCGGTGATAACCGTTCCCGGTTTCACGTATGGGTACTGGATACATTGGCGGAATTCTATGAAAAGAATCTTGATATATTGGCGGAAGTTTACGAAAAAAATAAGAATCTGAAAGTTCTGGAGGAAGTGAAGGTATAATAGTGGTGGCAGAAACCTTAGTTTTTCTTCATCGGAGGGACAGAATCCTGAGTTTGATCCATCGGTTGCTTAACCGCCATGGTAGGAGGTGAAGGTATAATAGTGGTGTGGAGAAATGTCGTCAGATTCGGATTGAGGTGGAGGAGTTTGTAATAGGGGTGGAGTCACTGATGGATGGGGCGAGTAACATCACTCGAGTTAGTTAATAGTGTTGGTAATAGGAGCGGTGTTGGTGAGCTCCTAATTCACCTACCATGTTGGGATTACTCCAATGTACAAATGAAGGGGGTGCTCGTGAAGATTTAGGGCCAACGTACTAATGGTCTTTTTTATAAATTTCAGTCATGGTAGGCAGGCCATATCCGAGGGTGAGATAGAACGTAGTATCCTCACTTGAATGGTATTATAAAAATACACTTTTTTATAAGATTCTTTTTTTTATTTAGAGCCGTACTACTCACACCTCCATTTCACGTGTGGTGTGTGGTATGATTTTTTTACAATAAACTTTATTTAACCAAAAAATGCATTTCTTTTCCACCTTGACTCCTCAATGTTGTAGAAGAATCCAGGAAAGTCGTAGTTTTTCGAATCCGAATAAGTTATATAACCTGGGTCATTGGTCAAAGTGTTGTAAAGCTTTCTGCTAAAATGTTAAAGCAACTAATTCCAACCGTACTGTAAATATCCCCATAATTTGCCTGTTTAAAGGGTTGATGAATATATATTAATTAACACATGGTGAACTAGTCACACCAAATATGGCTTAGGGTTACCCCACACGTCAGACAGGGTCACCCCTCCCTCCCCTAACCTACAATGTATATATAGTCTGTTTCTGGTTAGGTTAGGTGTTTCACTTGACAAATTACTACAGTGGCGAGATGGACTCTAAAGCTATATTGGCTTTAGCCAAGGGGGCTTTCAGTAAAGATAAATCACTACTAAGTTTTCTTGAACAAGTCCAAAACACCATCCTTAAGGGTGTTCGCCAATCCTCATCCATCACTAAGCTCCCCCCAGAAGAAATTACCAGTATAATATTGGGTGAGACTAACCAACCAGATGTGATCGACCACATCAAGAATTTTAATAGTAAAAAAATGTGGCATATGCCAGCGATCGGTTTAAACAAGTGGAACCTGGTTTATATTCCAATTGATAATGTGGCACCCACGCATTACCGCAATATCCAATACCCAATGCTGGACATGTATTGGGTCTCACACCAAAGGAACACACCCTTCATGCTATACAATTCTACGTGTTAAAATCGCACATAGATGAGAATGTCCAAGTCAACATATTCCCATTGCTCGTATTACCGGAGAAAGTAACTGTGTTCAAAGAAGAGGTAGTACAAGCACTCAAGGGAGACTCCAAGATGAGGATGGTGGACGTGGTTAGGTGGCCAGTCAAAATATCTCGCCGTAAGACTATGAGCCACCACCAGGATTGCAGCTATATTGAGGAGTTACAATTGTTAGACGTCCATAGTGGCCAGGTCATAGGCTTGAGTCGTTATATAAACCCCAAGTACTACTTTGCGTTAACTAGCTCATCGCTGGAGTGGTTGAAGGATGATATCATTGACAAATTAAAGAAAGAGCCAATGTTGGAACATGTGTCCTTCTTTGATAACACACTGACACGTAAGAATACGCATGTTACCATTGTTGTATGTACCCTGGGGGAAGATACCCTGGAGGGAGAACTGGCTTACGAGAAGCTGCAGTCTACTAAAGTGAAAGAGTTGAAGGATACCCTGAAAGAGAACCTGTCGAGAAAACATATAGAAGGTCATGTTAACCATACAGAACCTTTCAGGGCTATAAAGGGCTATGTGGCGGTTAATATGGATCTAAACACGGGCATAAGACGTTGGGTGTTGTCTTCTCTTTCGGAAGTCAAGGGGTGGAAAGTTCACATCTTTGACGATTGGTTCTCCCCACACTTTTGTATTGGTCGTGATGAAAACGGCAATGTGAAAAACAGTGTATTTCAGGATAAATTACCTAAGCAGCTACCTATAAAAGGAAACCATAAGGAGGCCCACCTCCTAGATGCAGTTACAATCACCAATACTAAGATAGCCTTTGACACATTTATCTTTGGGAAAATCTCAGCCTATACACCCATAATATGTGGGTTTGATACAGAGTAAATGCACCACCTAAATGGTATAAGAGACCCCATATAAATATAGATAGCTTTATCAAATTTCTTCTTATTGTGACCCCTTATGAATATAAATAACTTTATCAAATTGCTTCTTATTGTCTATTAGGTCGGGTTGGGACGTAGACACACAGAAGTAGACATACATATATATATATATATTGTAGGTTAGGGACTCTAAATCCCGTTTCGTGTCTCCAAGACAAGTTCACTTTTAGTGTTAGTGTTTTAGTGTTTAGTGTTAGTGTTTTAGTGTTTTAGTTTTAGTGTTTAGTGTTTTAGTCTTCTCTTTCGGAGGTCATGAAGCTATGTATCTACTATGACAAGATGAGTGGTGTGTGACGTTACTAGAACTTCAGAGTGTAATTTTTGAATCTGCTATAAACATTGTTAAATTTATGGATAGCGTGTGGTATGATTTTTTTACAATAAACTTTATCTGACCAAAAAACGTGTTTCTTTTTCACCTTGAATAATGTTGATAAAGACAATGTAGAAGAATCCAGGAAAGTCTAAGTTTTTTCGAATCCGAATAAGTTATATTGGTCAAAGTGTTGTGAAGCATTCTGCTAAAGGGTGAAAGCATTCTAATTCCAACCCTACTGCAAATATCCCCATAATTTGCCTGTTTAGGGTTAATATCATTTGATGAAAATATATCAACACATGGTGAACTGGTCACACCAAATATGGCTTGGGTTTACCCCCCACGTCAGACAGGGTTACCCCTCCCTCCCCTAACCTACAATGTATATATAGTCTGCTTCTGGTATAATGTGTTTCACTTGACAAATTACTATAGTGACGAGATGGACTCTAAAGCTATTGCTATTAAAGCCAAAGGGGCTTTCAGTAAGGATACATCACTACTAAGTTTTCTTGAAAATGTCCAAAAGACCATCCTTAAGGGTCTTAACCAATCCTTACCCATCACTATACTTCCCCGAGAAGAAATGACCAGTATGTTATTGGGCGAGACTAACCAAGGAGTTTAATCATACAAATGTATGGAATAAGCCAGTGTTCGGTTTAACCAAGTGGGACTTGGTTTGTATCCCAATTGATGATGTGGCACCCGCGCATTACCGCAATATCCTACCAGATGCTGAAAGGGTATTGGGTCTCACACCAAAGGAACATAACCTTAGTTCTATACAACGCTACGTGTTAAATTCGCACATATGTGAGAATGTCCAGGTTTACATGTTCCCATTATTTTTAATTCCATATCACGTACTTTTGTATAAAGAAGAGATAGTACAAGCACTCAAGGCAGAACCCAACCTGGAAGACCCCAAGGTGTATAACTCAAACAAAAATCCCGGAGTAATCTACGTGGTTAATTGGCCAGTCAAACAACCCCACCGTGAGAATATGAACTACAACCAGAATTGCAGCTATTTTGAGGAGTTACACTTGTCAGACGTTCAGAGTGGTCAGGTCATAGGCGTGAGTTGTTACGAAAAACCCAAGTACTACTTTGCGTTAACTAGCTCATCGCTGGAGGGGTTGAAGGATGATATCATTGACAAACTAAAGAAAGAGCCAATATTGGGACATGTGTCATTCTATACACGTAAGGATGCATACAGGAATACGCACGTTACCATTGTTGTATGTACCCTGGGGGGGGATACCCTGGAGGGAGAGCTGGCTTACAAGAAGCTGCAGTCTACTAAAGTGAAAGAGTTGAGGGATACCCTGAAAGAGAACCTGTCGAGAAAACATATAGAAGGGGTTGTTAACCATGCAGAACCTTTCAGGGTTATTGGGGCTAATTATGTGGCGGTTAATGTGGATCTAAACACGGGCATAAGACGTGGTCTTCTCTTTCGGAGGTCATGGGGTGTAAGGTTCACGTCTTTGAAGAGAGGTTCTCCCCACACTTTTGTATTGGTCATGATGAAAACGGCAAGGTGAAAAACAGTGCACTTCAGGATAAATTACCTAAACATCTAAAGATAAAAGGAAACCATAACGCAGTTACAGTCACCAATACCAAGATAACCTTTGACACATTTATCTTTGGACCAATCTCAAACTATGATTGTATACCCATAATATGTGGGTTTGAATTGTCCGATACAGAGTAAATGGATAGCGTTTATGTTAGAAGTCGAAACACCCTATGTATACCCATAATATGTGGGTTTGAATAGTCTGATACAGAGTAAATGGAGAGCGTTTATGTTAGAAGTCGAAACACCCTATGTACACCCATAATATGTGGGTTTGAATTGTCTGATACAGAGTAAATGGAGAGTGTTTATGTTAGAAGTCGAAACACCCTATGTACACTCATAATATGTGGGTTTGAATTGTCTGATACAGAGTAAATGGAGTGTGTTTATGTTAGAAGTCGAAACACCCTATATACACCCATAATATGTGGGTTTGAATTGTCTGATACAGAGTAAATGGAGAGTGTTTATGTTAGAAGTTAAAACACCCTATAGGAACGACTATATGAATCGGCCAATTTTTCGTCATGTCGATATTATCACTCCGGGCAGGGCAGCGACAACAATCCCGTCTCCGCTCCCGTATTGTCCAGGACTCATCATCTACATATAGGAGGAATCGAGATTGAAACGAAACAAGTTTTCTGGTCAAATAAAGTTTATTGTAAACAAAAAACGTAAAGTTGTCTTCGTCGAAGTCTTCGTCGAAGTCTTCGTCGTCGTCATTCTTGTAATTACCTCTTTTGGCGACGGAGGTGTGAGTAGTACGGTTCCTAAGCGGTTTGGTCCTTAAATGTTACCAGCTGGATCGTTGGACCGTTTTATAACGCTGTCCAGTTCCAATGACGAACATTATATATTTGACTTATCAACCGAGCTCTATCCAAATGATCCATTGGAAAGACGTATATTGATAAACTATTTTAATGTGGGTGTCCTAGAAAATACAATAAGCTTTATTACATCCATTCAGGAGATGGGTTTGTTCACCCTATATTCCAATCTCGACATAAATGTAAACCAAATACATAAAATATACTATAATGCAAATTCGAATTTAGTATTTGGTATAAAACATAATATATTTAGGTATATTTTTGCCAACTTGATAAATAAAGGTGGCAAGGCAGCAATGATACTTACAACCTCTGAAAATGTACTTCTCCAAAGCTTCGGAGTGGAAATCTCAAATAAACAATCTGGCCATATTATGAGGGATGATCTCAAATCAAATCTTACTCTAGCAGGTCACATTCCTAATGAAGATGAGGTATATGGAATCCACTCCCCAAGCCAGTTACAAACTTTAAGCTACAGGAACCTACCCCCTTTTAGTGTATTACCCCCAGGTTTACCACCACCATCATTTGATCCATCATACCCATATATTGACAGTCCCGAGAATATTAAAGGTGTCATATATATTTAAATAACAAATGTAAAATGATAGTGCTTCTATATAGAAATGAATATACCCAAAGAGGGGAATATACTGAAGCCTATATGGGGTCTAGGAAGACCCAACAATATAACAATTAAGATAATTGTAATAAATATACATATTTGCATATAATACATTATTTTCTAATATAATAAGGGTTTATAAATCAATTTATTAATAGATATAATAAAGACGAATAAAAATGGTATTTTTTTATTGAAACCTTTATTTTTTCGTTGGTGTAAATTGTACAATCCCATTTTTAAAGGCAAAATCTATAGCTTTTAAAATATTTGATTGGTGAATAAAATTGGGATAATTTTGTTCCTCAATGAAACCTGAATAGTGGTTTATATTAAAGATATTGTTATAAGGCTTGGCGGAAGATTCATTATCTACAACATTTATATTTTCCTGTCGGGGGCGTTTCATATCCAATATTTCATCATTAGATGTTTGTTTACTTTTCCGCCTCTTTGATATTTTTTCAAGATCTTCTCCCATATTTTCTTTTTCGATGAAAGGTAGTGGTGTTGATGGCGGTGAGGGATAATTCATTTTAGTTCGTCTATGAAACATAGATTCATATATGTTTAACTATATATATATATATATACATGTATCCCTCGGAAAACCTTGGAAAAAAAAGTTGATAATATAAAAATGTGACGAAAGTATTACTATTGATGGTATATGATATATAAAGGGTTAATAATAAGAATGACTTCACTACTTGACTCACACATTGGATATATCCCCTCCCTCCATCCCCCTCCAGTATATATATATATAGTCAAGGTGATTCTCATCATTAAGTTGGCCTCATTCAGTTTTTCGGATTCGAAAAAACTTCGACTTTCCTGGATTCTTCTACATTGGCTTTATCAACATTATTCAAGGTGAAAAAGAAACGCGTTTTTTTTGGTTAAATACAGTTTATTGTAAACAAAAACATACCACATATCCATACATTTAACAATGTTTATAGTAGATTCAAAAATTAGCTCGACAATAAGAAGCAATTTGATAAAGCTATCTATATTCATCATGACCTCCGAAAGAGAAGACAACACCCCACACTAAAAGTGAACTTGTCTTGGAGACACGAAACGGGATTTAGAGTCCCTAAACCTACAATGTATATATGTCTGCTTCTGTGTGTCTACGTCCCAACCTGACCTAATCAACAATAAGAAGAAATTTGATAAAGTTATCTATATTCATAAGGGGTCACAAAAAGAAGCAATTTGATAAAGCTATCTATATTCATTTGGAGTCTCTTATACAATTTAGGTGGTGCATTTACTCTGGGTCAAACCCACATATTATGGGTGTACTGTCATAGGCTGAGATTTTCCCAAAGATAAATGTGTCAAAGGTTATCTTAGTATTGGTGACTGTAACTGCATTTAGAAGGCTTATGGTTTCCTTTTATCTTTAGATGTTTAGGTAATTTATCCTGAAGTGCACTGTTTTTCACCTTGCCGTTTTCATCATGACCAATACAAAAGTGTGGGGAGAACCTCTCTTCAAAGACGTGAACCTTACACCCCATGACCTCCGAAAGAGAAAACAACACCCCACGTCTTATGCCCGTGTTTAGATCCACATTAACCGCCACATAATTAGCCCCCATATCCCTGAAAGGTTCTGTATGGTTAACAACCCCTTCTATATGTTTTCTCGACAGGTTCTCTTTCAGGCTATCCCTCAACTCTTTCACTTTAGTAGACTGCAGCTTCTTGTAAGCCTGCTCTCCCTCCAGGGTATCTCCTCCTAGGGTACATACAACAATGGTAACGTGCGTATTCCTGTATGCATCCTTACGTGTCATAGAATGACACATGTTCCAACATTGGCTCTTTCTTTAGTTTGTCAATGATATCATCCTTCAACCCCTCCAGCGATGAGCTAGTTAACGCAAAGTAGTACTTGGGTTTTTCATAACAACTCACGCCTAGGACCTGGCCACTCTGGACGTCTGACAATTGTAACTCCTCAATATAGCTGCAATCCTGGTCGTAGTTCATATTCTCACGGCGAGGTAGTTTGACTGGCCACCCAACCACGTCCACCATCCTCATGTTGGGGTCTTCCAGGTAGGGAGAATCCTTTAGTGCTTGTACTACCTCTTCTTTGGACACAAATACGTTATCCGGTATTAAGAGCAATGGGAATATGTAGACCTGGACATTCTCACATATGTGCGAATTTAACACGTATTGTTGTATTGAAATAAGGTTGTGTTCCTTTGGTGTGAGACCCAATAACCTTCCAGCATTGGGTAGGATATTGCGGTAATGTGCGGGTGCCACATCATCAATTGGGATACAAACCAGGTCCCACTTGGTTAAACCGAACACTGGCTTATTCCGTACATTTGTATGATTAAACTCCTTGATGTCGTCGATCACATCTGGTTGGTTAGTCTCGCCCAATAACATACTGGTCATTTCTTCTGTAGTGATGGGTAAGGATTGGTTAAGACCCTTAAGGATGCTGTTTTGGACTTGTTCAAGAAAACTTAATAGTGATTTATCCTTACTGAAAGCCCCCTTGGCTTTAATAACAATAGCTTTAGAGTCCATCTCGCCACTATAGTAATTTGTCAAGTGAAACACATTATACCAGAAGCAGACTATATATACATTGTAGATTAGGGGAGGGAGGGGTAACCCTGTCTGACGTGTGGGGTAAACCCAAGCCATATTTGATGTGACCAGTTCACCATGTAAAGTTTTACTATTGACGAAATATTACTATTGACGGAAGTATTACTATTGACGGAAGTATTACTATTGACGAAATATTACTATTGACGGAAGTATTACTATTGACGAAATATTACTATTGACGAAATATTACTATTGACGGAAGTATTACTATTGATGGAAGTATTACTATTGACGGAAGTATTTCTATTGACGGAAGTATTACTATTGACGAAATATTACTATTGATGGAAATATTACTATTGACGGAAGTATTTCTATTGACGGAAGTATTACTATTGACGAAATATTACTATTGACGGAAGTATTACTATTGACGGAAGTATTACTATTGACGGAAGTATTACTATTGACGAAAGTATTACTATTGACGGAAGTATTACTATTGACGAAAGTATTACTATTGACGGAAATATTACTATTGACGGAAGTATTACTATTGACGGAAATATTACTATTGACGAAAGTATTACTATTGACGAAAGTATTACTATTGACGAAAGTATTACTATTGACGGAAGTATTACTATTGATGGAATATTACTATTGACGGAATATTACTATTGACGAAATATTACTATTGACGAAATATTACTATTGACGGAATATTACTATTGACGAAATATTACTATTGATGGAAATATTACTATTGACGGAAGTATTACTATTGACGAAATATTACTATTGACGGAAATATTACTATTGACAGAATATTACTATTGACGAAAGTATTACTATTGATGAAAGTATTAATATTGACGAAAGTATTACTATTGACGAAAGTAATACTATTGACGAAAGTATTACTATTGAATGAAAAATTACTATTGACGGAAATATTACTATTGAAGGAAATATTACTATTGACGAAAGTATTACTATTGACGGAAATATTACTATTGACGGAAGTATTACTATTGACGGAAGTATTACTATTGACGGAAATATTACTATTGACGGAAGTATTACTATTGACGGAAGTATTACTATTGACGGAAGTATTACTATTGACGGAAGTATTACTATTGACGGAAATATTACTTTGACGGAATATTACTATTGACGGAAATATTACTATTGACGAAAGTATTACTATTGACGAAAGTATTACTATTGACGGAAATATTACTATTGACGGAAATATTTCTACTGACGGAAGTATTACTATTGACGAAAGTATTACTATTGACGAAAGTATTACTATTGACGGAAATATTACTATTGACGGAAATATTACTATTGACGGAAATATTACTACTGACGGAAATATTACTATTGACGGAAATATTACTATTGACGGAAATATTACTATTGACGGAAATATTACTATTGACGGAAATATTACTATTGACGGAAATATTACTATTGACGGATATATTACTATCTATCTATCTATCTATTGCCTGACGCCGTGATCCCCGAAGGGGTGGCCACGAACGAACCGCCCCCATGCACCTCTGTCCCCAGTCAGTCGACGCCCCTCCCCCCAACCAGCACCGCCTTCGTTCATGTACTTCCTCACTCCATCCTTCCACCTCATATTCGGTCTCCCCCTGTGTCCCTCCACCTCGCTCTCGTACACCCTCTTAGTCGTTCTCTCGCTTTCCATACGTTCCATATGGCCGAACCATCTCAAGTTGTTCCTTTTCACACTTTCCAGCACATCTACCTCCACACCACACCTCCTTCTTACTTCCTCATTAGTCTGTCTATCCCTCCATGTAACTCCGCACGCACTCCTTAAGTAATTCATTTCCACTGCTCTCACTCTTGGTCTGAGTCTCTCAACCAACGTCCATGCTTCGCTTCCGTAAGTCAGTGTCGGGATTACCACACTGTCATGCAAGGACTTCTTCACTTCCATACTGACCACCCTATTTCTTGTTACTGCTTTTAGCGTTCCTACAACCCTCTTCCCCTGTTGTACCTCGCACCTCTTCATCCATAGTCCCATCTTTACTCAACACACTGCCCAGATACTTAAAAGAGTTGACGATCTCCATAGCCGTTCAGCTTCACCTCACACTCTGTGACTTCACCCCTTTCGAAGACCATAACCTTGCTCTTCCCCGTATTTACCTTCAAATTCCGTTTTTCGCACACTGTTCCAAACTCATTTACCAGACCCTGCAACTCCCATTCATTATCACTCATCAGAACTGTATCATCCGCAAACAGCAGTATAGGTAGCTTCCACTCAATTCCCTCCCTTTTCAGCGATACACCAACATTCACTGCTCTTGATAGTATTTCTTTCATGACTCCATCCATATATACAGTAAACAACCACGGGGACATCACACACCCCTGTTTCAAACCAACATTCAGGTCAAAGAACTCGCTCTGCTCACTCTCCACACGTACTGCCGCCTTTGCACCCTCATACATGCTCTTCACTGCTTTCAGCAACTTGCCCTCTACTCCGTATATTCTAAGTACTTTCCACAAACCTTCTCTATCCACTCTGTCTTCTCCAAGTCCATAAAGGCAACATACACCTTTTGTTTCTTCTCCAGATACTTCTCCACAACACAATTCAGGGTAAAAATCTGATCTACACATCCTCTTCCCTTCCTAAAACCTCCCTGCTCGTCGCCTATCCATTTCTCCGTTCTCACTCTCACTCTCTCAATCACTACCCTACTGTATACCTTCCCTACTACGCTTAGAAGACATATTCCTCGGTGGTTACCACACACTCCTCTTTCCCCTTTTCGTGTAGGGGACTATTATGCCAGTCTTCCAGTCATCGGGTGCACTCCCCTTCTCCCATGCTAGTTTGCACATTTTCCATACCCATTCTATCACTATCTCACCACCATACCTCAACATTTCCCCACACACTCCATGGTGCTTTCCCCAACTTCACTCTTTTCATGGCTTCCCACACTTCTGACCTCCTGATCCCCACCTCCTCCTCCACTACTTCTCTTCTTCTCCCTCCCATACCATATCCAGCTATGTTTGCTGGCTCTTCATTCCTTTCATTTAGCAACTCACCGAAGTACTCCCTCCATCTTTCGACTCTCTCTTGCTTCTCGGCTAGCATTCTCCCATTCTTATCTTTCACACCCTTACTGTTTCCCTTGCTACCTTCCCTAACTTTCTTGACTTCTTTCCAGAACAGTTTCTTACTCTCCCTCCATTTTACACTCAGATTCCTTCCAAATTCCTCATCTACTCTTCTCTTACTTTCCTTCACTACTCTCTTCACCACCCTCTTACTCCACGTACCTCGCTCGTTTCTGTCTCTCGGAATCTTCATTCCCTCTACTACCCAACCACACTCTATATGCTTTCTTCTTTTCTTCCACAGCTATTCTTACCTCTTCTGTCCACCATGCTGTACCTTTCACTCCCCTCCCTCTTCCTCACTCCACACACCTCCTCACATGCTGCACAGATCTCATCCTTAAACACCTTGCTCATCTCCTCCACTTCCATAACTTCCAGGTCGAACCCACCTAGTCGTCTTTTCACTGCTCTCCTGTACCTCCTCCCTGACTTCCTCCTGCAACCTCTCCACCCTCCTCACCATTCCACCCTCCTCTCGCCTCCCTCCCGCTCTCCTCACCCACTTTTTGTATCCTAACCTTAGCTACCACTACATAATGATCAGACAGACCCTCCAATACCCCTATACACCCTAGCATCCATCATAGATTTCTTCATTCGTTCATCCACACATACATAATCAATCAATGACTTTCGTTCCACCACTGTCTTATCTTTCATCGTCAACATCCGTTTCCACGTGTACCTGTGGATCATTCTGTGTCGGAAGAAGGTGTTGGCTATCCACAGCCTCCTCCCACACATACGTCCACAAGTGCACTACCATTCCCATTCACCTCTGATGGTACCCCCACCCTCCCACCACTCCCTCAACTTTCCTATCACCCACCTCTTCATATCCCCAATCAGAAATATTCTTTCGTTCTTGTCAAACTTCTCCAGGCACGCCTCCACATTCATCCAGAACTCCTCTTTCTTTCTTTCAAGTATATCCTCTGTCGGGGCATACACGCATACAATCACCCACGTTTGTATTCCTACTGTCATTATACCCCACACATCCTTGAACCACGGAGCCTCCCATTACTTCTCTTCCACCTTCCTTCCTCTTGCTACCTTCCCCCCCACACCTGCACCTTCTCTCCGCTGTTCCTTCCTCTCCATCCCGCCCCCCACCACATCCCCATCCACATTCCCCTCCTCTCACATCTGGCACCTTTCCCTTCGGTCTCTGTCATTCCACCTCCCATCCCGCCTGGCATTCAATCAACCTCACTTCCCGAACCGTTCTCTCTCTTTTGTGTCCCCCCCTCCTTCCTGCCCTATTCCCCCCCTCTGCCGGAACACTCTCTTGCCGGCCCTATGTCCTTGACGGCAAATCTTCTATTGCCGCACGTCTTACTATTGCGGGAAGTATTCCTTTTATTGGCGGCCAGTATCCTCTTGGCCTGGCCCTCTTCCTCTTGCCGCGGCCCTCTTCTCTGCCGGCCCCTCTTCCTCTTGCCCCGGCCTTTTGCTATTGGCCGGCCCTCTTCTCTTGCCGCCCCGTCTTACTCTTGATGGCCGTAGTCCTCTGCCGGCGTATTCCTCTTGGCGGCCGTCTTCCTCTGGCCGGCCCCGTCTTCCTCTTGGATGTGTATGTGTGTGTGGGTTCTTGCTTCCCAGTTCGTCCTCTTGCCGGCCAGTCCTCTCTTGGCCGCCAATCTGTCTTCTTGATCGCCCGTCTTCCTCTGCTGGCCCGTCTTCCCTCTTGCCGGCCCGTCTCCTTGCCGCCCGTATCCTCTTGACGCCTCTTCCTCTTGGCCGGCCGTCTTCCTATATGCCGGCCCGGGTCTTCCCTCTTGCCGGCCGTCTTCCTCTTGCCGGACCCCGTCTTCCTCTTGACCCGCCGTCTTCCTCTTGCCGCCCGTCTTCCTCTGACGGCGTCTTCCTCTTGCCCGGCCCGTATTCCTCCTTGGGCCCGTCTGCTCTTGACGCCCTCTTACTCTTGCCGCCGTCTTGCCTATTGCGGGCCGTCTTCCTCTGGCCGGCCTCGTCCTCTTGCCCGCCCCGATTCCTATTGCCGGCCGTTTCTTCTCTTGCCCGTCCAGTACTTCCTCTTGCCGGCAGTGTTCTTCCTATGCGGCCGACCCGTCTTCCTCTTGAGGCCCGTCTTACCTCTTGCCGGCCTAGTCCTCTTGCCCCCCGTCTTCCTCTTGCGCCCGCCTCTTACTCTTGCCCCGGACCTCTTCCCTCTTGCCGCCCGTATTCCTCTTGCCGCCCGTCTTCCTCTTTGCGGACCGTCTTTCCTCTTGCCCCGCCACGTCTTCCTCGTGCCGCCCTATTCCTCTTGCGGCCGTCTTCCTCTGCCGCCTCTCTTGCCTCTTCCTCTTGCCGGACCCTGCTTCCTATGGCCCCGCCCGTCTTCCTCTCTGCCGGCCGTATTCCTACTTGCGGACGTCTCCTCTTGCGGCCAGTCGTACTCTTGCGGACCACGTCTTCTCTGTCGCCCGTCTTACCCTTGCACGTGTTCCTCTTGAGAGCCGTCCCCTCTTGCCCGGAACTATTCCTCTTGCCGACAGTCCTACTAGTGACGGCCGCTTATCTTGCACCCCCCCGTCTCCTCTTGCCGGCCGTCTTACTCTTGCCGCCCGTCTCCTCTTGACGGACTGTCTTCCTCTTGCCGCACTCTTACCTCTTTGCGCCCAGTCTCCTTCTATGCCGGCCATTCCGATTGCCGGACATCTTGCCAGACCAGTCTTCCTCTTGCCGCCCGTCTTACTATCTGGCCGCAGTTCTACTCTTGAGGGCCGCGTCCCTCTTGGCCGGCCGTCTTCCCTCTGACGGGCAGTTCCTCTTGTACCCGGCCGGCTTCCTCTTGCCCGGACCTCTTCCTCTTGCCGCCCCGTCTTCCTCTTGCGGATACCCCGTATTACTCTTGCCCACCTCTTCCCTCTTGCCGACAGTATTACTCTTGAGGGATCTTACTCTTGCCGACCGTTCCTCTTACGGAAATTCTTCCTTGCCGGCCCTATTCCTCTTGCCGCCAGTCTTCCTCTTGCCGGCCCTATTCCTCTTGCCGCCCGTATCTCTTTGCGGCTGGTCTTTCCTCTTGCGCACTCCTATCTGTCCGAGAGCGCTTAATATCTAGTGTGCTCTGCGACCGTCTTCCTCTTGCCGCCACTTCTTCCTATTGCCCGGACCTATTCCATGGCCGCCGTCTTCTCTTGCCGGCCCGTCTTCCTGTTGCCGGCCCGTCTTCCTCTTGCCGGCATGCCTCTTGCCGGCCCGATTCCTCTTGCCGGGCGCCTCTTCCTCTTGACGGACATCTTCCTATTGATGGCCCTATTCCTTTCTCTGCCGGCCGTCAAATTACCTCTTGCCGGACGTCTTCTCCTGCCGCATTAGATTACTCTTAGGCCTCTTCCTCTGCCGCCCAGTACTTCCTTTGCCGGCCCCTCTTCCTCTTGACGCACCGTCGTCCTCTTGCGGACAATTCCTCTTGCCTCGATGCATTCCCCCCTTATTGAGTAGCAACTCTGGAGAGTTTCAGTCTTCCTCTTGCCGCCCGTCTTCCTCTTGCCCACCGTAGTCTCTTTCCGCCCGTCTCTATGAAGACCGCCATCTAAACAACGATCCTCTTGGATCGGCCGATTCCGCATCCAAGCAGGGGTAGACCGAGCCATTGATAACACAAACATTAGAGAAGCGTCGACCATATGCATAGAACATGAGAGACGCTTCGTCTATTGCACGCGTACCTATCCCAAGTCTATCTACTCTTGCCGCGCCATACGACCATTCCTCGTTTGTCTGTTGTGGTTGAGTACCGGTCTTCAACTCTTGCCGGCCGTCTTCTTATGAAGGCCTCGTGACCAGTCTTCCTCTTGGTTTCCCCAGGACCTCTTCCCAGTCTTAGGCAGCCACCTCGCCCCTTTATGCATCATTTCTAGGAATAACGACACCTTCTATTGACGCAATCGGTTAGTCCTCTTGCCGACGAGGTCTTTTTCACCTCTTGGCCGACAGTCTTCCTCTTGCCGGCCCCCTACTCGTCACGACAGTCTTCTATGGCCGGCACTCTTCCTCTTCCCGGCCGTATTCCTCTGACGGCCGTATCCTCTGATGCCGTCTTTCTCTTGCCGGACCTCTTACTCTTCACGGACATATACTCTGACCCCGCCCGTCTTCCTCTGACGCCTCGTCCTCTTGCCGCCGTATCCTCTTGGCCGGGACACACCTCTAGTCCTTCTTGCCGGCCGTTCCTCCATTGCCGCCACCTTCCTCTGACCGGCCGTATCCTCTTGGCCGGCATTTCCTCTTGACGCCCTCTTCTCTTGCCGGCCAGTCTTCCTATGCCCCGCCCCCGTCTTCCTATTGAGGGCCCACCGTCTTCCCTCTTGCCGCACAGTCTTCCTCTTGCCGCCGTCTTTACTCTTGACCCCCCGGCACCAACCCATCCCTCTGCACCGACCTCGCCCAAGAGACAGCTTGCCGGCCAGTCTTCCTCTTGCCGGCCGTCTTCCTCTTGCCGGCTCCTCTATCCTATGCTCCGACCGTTACTCCTTTGCCGCCCGTCTATCCTCATTGCCGGCCAGGATTACTCTTGCCGCCCCAGTTCTTTCCTCTTGCCGGGCCCGTCTTATCTGCCGGCACCTCTTCCTCTGACCGCCCCTCCCTTCCCTTGCTGGCCCCCAGTCATTTCCTCTTCGCCGCCCGTTTCCCCTCTTGCCCCGCCAGTCTTCCTCTTGCCGGGGCCGTCTTCCTCTTGCCGCCCGTCTTCCTCTTGACGCCGTATTCCTCTCTGCCCCGGCCCTTCTTCCTCTTGCCGGCCCGTCTTCCTCGTGCCGACCCTCTTCCCTCTTGCCGGCCAGTCTTCCTCTTTGATCGGCCCTCTTCCTCTTGCCGGCCGGCCGTCTTCCTCTTGCCGGAATCTTCTCTGCCGGACCGTCTTCCTCTTGCCGGCCCTCTTCCTTCTTGCCCCCCGGCCTCTTCCTCTTGCCGGGCAGTCTGTACGATTCCGCGACTGGTCCAAGAAGTTTATTTCTTTCGGCTCTTTGATTCTGTGCTTGGCCGTATTGCAGCTCGTGCCGGCCGTCGTCCCTCCTCTGGCGGGACCGTTCTTACTCTTGCCTGCCGTCCTTCCTCTTGCGGCCCGTCTGCTCTGCCGCCAGTCTTCCTCTTGACGGCCTCTTCCTCTTGCCGCCCGTCTTCCTCTTGCCGGTCCCTCTTCCTCTTGCCCGCAATCTTCCTGTTGCAGGACCGTATTCTAGTGCCGGCATCTTCCTCTTGCCGGCTATTCCTCTTGACGGCCCAATATCCTCTTGCCGCCCGTATGTCTGCTCTTGCCCCCGGCCCTCTTCTCTTGACCGCCTCTTACTCTTGCCGCCGTGTACCTCTTGCCGGCCTTCCTCTTGCTCGCCCGCTTATCTTTTTTGGCGGCCACGTCTTCCTCTTGCCGACCGTACTATTGCCGGCACTATCTTCCCTTCTTGCCGGCCCGTCTTCCTCTTGCCCCGCCCGTATGCACTCTTGCGGACAGAGCCCATCGGCCGGCCTCTCATATGCCGGCCTGTCCCTCCCTCTTGCGGCGCCGTTCTTACCTTTTGCCGCCCGTATTCTCTTGCCGGGCCGTCTTCCTCTTGCCGGCCCGTCTTATTTTGCCGGCAATATTACTATGCCGGCCCTCTTCCTCTTGCGACAGGGCTCTTGCGCCACGTCATTCCTATTGCCCCGGCCTCTGCTCTTGCTCTGACAGTCTACTTCCGGCAGCTTGCCTTGCCGGCCGTCTTACTCTTGCCGGCAGGCTTCCTCTTCCGACAGTCACGAGTGCCGGCCCCATCTTACTCTTGCCCGGCCCCCGGCTATTCCCGTCTTGCCGACGTTCCTCTTGGCCGCACTCGTCTACCTCTTGCCCGTGCCGGAAGTCTTCCTCTGATCGGCCGTGTATCCGTCTTGCCGGCAGTCTTGCTATTGCGGCCCGTCTTCCTCTTGAGGCCAGCAGTCTTCCTTGAGGGCGGCCTCCTCTGCCCCCCCCCCCCCGGCCCGTCTTCTCTTGCCGGCCCATCTTCCAGTTGCCATTATCCTCTTGCCGCCCGTATTCCTCGTGCCGGCCATGTGTCCTATGGCCGCAGTATCTCTTGCCGGCCAGGTCTTCCTATCTGCCCGGACCTCGTTCCGCTTGCCGGGCAGTCTTTCCTCTGGTGCGGGCCCGTCTTCCTATTGCCGCAATCTTCCTCTTGCCGCATATTCCTCTTGCCGGCCGTCTTCCTCTTGACGCCCTATGTACATTGGCCGTCTTGCCCATTGCCGACTCTTCCTCTTGCCGGAAGTCTACTCTGAGTGCCGTCTCATTCCTCTGCCGCCACTCTTCCTCGTGCCGGCCGTCTCACTAGTGACGCCCGTTCTTCTCTTGCCCGGCAATATAGTCCTCTTGCGCCGGAGCGTCTTCCTAGATTGCCGAACTATTACTCTGACGGCCGTATTCCTCTTGACCGGCCGTCTCCTCTTGCCCGCCACTATTCCTCTGGCCGGCCCGTCTTCCTCTTGCGGCCGTCTCTACTATTTGCCGGCACAACTTACCTCTTGCGCTTTATCTTGCCGCCCCTCTGACGCTTCCTCTTGACCGGAAACTCTCTATTGCCGGCAATCTCTAGCCGGACTATCCCTACTATGGGCCGATTCCTCTTGCTGAGCTCCTCTTGACGGCCCCTCTTCCTCTTGCCGACAGTCTTCTCTGCCGGTCTTACCTCTGGCCGCACCGTCTCTCCTCTTGCCGGCCCGCCTCCCTCTTGCCGGACGTCTTTCCTTGCCGGCCCGTATTCCTCTTGCTGACAGTCTTCCTCTTGACGGCCCGTCTTCTCTTGCCGCCGTATTACTCTTGCCCGCCGTCTTCCTCTTGACGCCTCTCCGGCTGCCGTTCCCTGGGCGTTCCTCTTCGCCCGGCCCTCTTCCGCCCTCTTGCCTGGCCGTTCTTGCCGGCCCCTGTCTTGGGCCGGCCGTCTTCCTCTTGCGCCCTTCTTTGTGGACGTCTTCCTCTTGACGGCGCGTCCTTGCCGCCCTCTTCCTCGTGCCCGCCGTCTCCTCTTGCCGGACCTCTCCTACTTGCCGGACCCCTCTTCCTGCTTGCGGCTCCTGCTCCCGCTCTCTTGCCGGCAGTTTCTTCCTCTGCCGCCGTATTCTGGCCGATCTTCCTCTTGCCGTCCCTTGTCCATCGCTCTTTAGTAATCCGCCGACCGCGTCTTCCTCTTGCCCCCCCGTCTCCTCTGCCCCTTCTTCTCTGGCCGGACCGTCTTCCTCTTGCCCCGCCCGTATTCCTCTTGCCCCGCCGTCTTCCTCTTGCCGCAATCTTCTCTATGCCGGCCCGTCATTCCATCTTGCCGGCCATCTTCCTATTGACGCCCGTCTCCTCTTGCCGCCCGTCTTCCTCGTGCCGGAAAACCGTCTCCTCTTGCCGCCCGTCTTTCCCTCCTTGCCGGCCCGTCTTCCTCTTGCCGCCCGTCAGTTCCTCCTTGCCGCACCGTTCTTCATCCGTGCGGTGCCATCTTATTCCTCTTGCGGCCTTCTTCCTCTGGCCCCCCGCCCGTCTTCCTCTTGCCGGACCGTTCTTCCTCTTGCCCGCAGTCTTCCTCTTGCTGGCCCTCAGTCTCTTGACGACAGTCTTACTCTTGCCCGGCCGTCTTCCTCTTGCCGCCAGTCTTCCTCTTGCCAGGCCGTTCTTCTTCTTGCCGGCCCGTCTTCCTCTTGCGGCCCGTATCTTCCTCTTGCCGGGCCCTTAAGATGGTCCACCATCATGCCCACGGCCTAATGTCTTCCTCTTGACGGCCCTCTTCCTCTTGGCCGGCCCTTAGTCCTATGGCCGGCCGTTCTTACTCTTGGCCCGCCCGTATTCTCTAGTGTGGCAGTCTTCCTCTTGCGGGCCGTCTTCCTCTGCCCCCGGCCGTCTTGCCTCTTGCCGGCACTAGTCCTCTCGTGCCGGCCCGTCTTCCTCTTGCCGCCCCGTCGTTCCTCTTGCCGCCCGTCTTTCCTCTTGCCGCCCGTCTTCCTCTTGCCGAACGTCTTCCTGTTGCCCCGGGCCAGTCTTACTCTTGCCGCCACGTCTTCCTCTTGGCCCGACAGTCTTCCTCTTGCGGGCCCGTCTTCCTCTTGCCCGCCCTTCTTCCCTCTTGCCTGGCCTATTTCTATGCCGAGCCAGTCTTACCTCTTGCCGCCTATTCCTCTTGCGGGCCGGTCTTCCTCTTGCCGACAGTCTGCTCTTGCCGGACCCGTCTTCCTCTTGCCGGCAGTCTTCCTCTTGTGCCCGACTCTTCCTCTGTGCGGGCGTCTTCCTCTTGTCCGGAACTTCCCCTTGCCGTCATTCTCTTGCCGGCCGTCTTCCTCTTGCCGCCCTCTATACTCTTGCCAACCCGGACCGTCTTCTTCTGCGAGCCAGTCTTCCTCTTGCCGGCCAGTATACTTACTATGGACGCCAGGCTATCCTATTGCCGGCCTCTTCCTCTTGCCGCCCGTCTTCCTCTTGCCGCCCGTCTTCCTCTTGCCCGCCGTCTCTTTATGCCGGCCGTCTTCCTCTTGACCGGCCCCTCTTCTTCTTGCCCGGAACCATATTCCTTATTGCCGGCAGTCTTACTCTTGCCGGCCATCTACTCTTGCCGAAAGTCTCCTCTTGCCGGACGTCTTCCTCTTGCCGCCCGTCTTCCTATTTGCGCCAGTATTCCTCTGCCGGCCATCTTACTCTTGACGGCCATCTTTCCTCTTGCCGACCCAGTCTTACTATTGCCGGGATATCGTGTCTCTTGCCGGCAATTTCTTCACTTCTGCCGAAACGTAATTCCTCTTGCACGGCAGTATTGACTATCTGCCGCCGTCCTTAACCTATTGCCGGCCGTCTCCTCGTGCTGCCCGGCCCTCTATCTCTTGAAGGGGTTCTTAGTCGCCCTTCGTTCCTCTTGCCGACACGCTTCCTCTGAGCCCAGTCTTCTATTGCGGGCCGTCTTCCTCTGCCGCCGTCTTACCTCTGACCCGGCTATTCCTCTTGCCGGCAGTTCCTCTGCCGCCAGTCTTCCTTGACCGGCCGTCTCCTCTTCGGCCGTCTCTCTTGCCGCCCGTTCCCTATTGCCGCCCTTCTCTTGCCGCAGTCTTCCTCTTGCCGGCCCATCTTCTTGACGGCCCCTCTCTGCCCCCTTCCCTTGCGGCCGTCTTCTTCTTTGGGCCCCTTCTTGCCCTTCTCTTCTTTCTTGTTGTCCCCCCCCCCTCTTCACACCTATTGACCATGGTGTATTACGCGCCGTCTTTCCTCTTGCCGGCCCGTCTTCCTCTTGCTGCACACACTCAAATATGCCCCCCATATTTAGCTACCGTCTACTCTTGGAGGCACGGCCTTTTCTTCTAGCGCCTTCTCTTCTACTAGAGACCATAGTTCCCCGTCTTCTCTATGGCCCCGTCCCAATCTTCCTCTTGCCCGTATTCCTCTGGACTTCCCTTCCTACTGCGGCTCGGGGGAACTCAAGAGAACCAAGAGCGATTCTGGATCTCCTGGCCCCCCGGCCCCGTACTTCCTCTTGCCGCCATGCTATTGGAGAACGCCTTTTGATTGGGCCCGTTTTCCTCTTGCGGCCCGTCTTCTCTTGCCGCCCGTATTCCTCTGCTCGCCAAGGCTTCGCTCTTGCCGCCCGTCTTCCTCTTGCCGGCCGTCTTCCTCTTGCGGACCGTCTATAGTGCCGCCATTTCTCTTGCCGACCTATTCCTATTGCCGCCAGTCTTCCTCTTGCGGGCCAAATATATGCGGGCCAGTCTCCTCTTGACGCCGCTCTCTATTGACGGCCGTCTTCCTCGGCGCAGCCCGTCTTCCTCTGACCCTCTTACTCTTGCCGACATTCATATTGCCGCAGTATTCCTCTGCCGGACATATGGCTATTGACGGACCCGTATTCATATTGGACGAACTGATTATATGCCGGAATGTCAGTATACGTACGTACTGTTGCGGAACAGAGTCTCTGAGACTGCCATATCTCTGCCCGCCTATTACTCTTTGCCGGCGGTTCTATTGCCGGCCGTCTCTCTTGCCGGAACTCCTCTTGCCGGCCATTTACTCTTGACGGGTCTTACTTGGCTACGGAAATATTACTCGTGCCGGAAATATTACTATTGCCCGGACCCCGCACTCACCCACAGATTTACTGAGGAGACCCGATAAAAAGGTCCCTGCGAAGGGAGCGCCCCGCGCTTCCTGACGGGCAGTAGCCTCTTGCTGCAGTCTTTCTCTGACGGCCCTAGTCTCTGAGCCGAACGTGTCTCTGACCCCCCCAGGAAGACGGAACTATATTAATATTGAACTGAACCTAACGGTAAGTTAGGGGTGAGAAAGCATATGTGTGAGGACAGCGAAGAAATTCTAATATGACGGAAGTATTACTATAGGACCCAAATATTACTATTGACGGACGTATTACTATTGACGGAAAGTATTACTATTGCCGAAATATCTAGGCCCGAAATATTACTATGACGAAGTATTATTATTGACGGAAATATTGCTATTGAGGAAAGTATTACTATTGACGAAATATTTATATTGATGGAAGTCATACTAGGGAAAAGCGTACTATTGACGAAATATTAACTATTGTACGAAATATTACTATCGGCGGAAATATTAGTATTGACGGAAAGTATTACTATTGACGGACAGTATTACTATTGACGAAGTATTACTATTGACGGAAATATTACCTATTGACGCAAGTATTACTATTGACGCAAAGTATTACTATTGACGTAAGTATTACTATTGACGGAAAATATACAATTGGACGGAAATACTTAATATTGACGGAAAATATACTATTGACGAAAGTAGTACTATTGACGAAAGTATTACTATTGACGAAAGTATTACTATTTGACGGGAAATATTACTATTGACGGAAGTATTACTATTGACAGGAAATATTAATATTGACGGAAATATTCCTATTGACGGAATAGTACTATTGACGGAACATATTATCCTGCCGCAAGAATTACTATTGACGAAAGTATTACTATTGACGACAGTATTATTATTGACGAAAAGTATTATCAGTGACGGAAATATCCTATTGACGAAAGTATGTTACTATTGACGTAAAGTATTACTATTGACGAAAGTATTACTATTGACGAAAGTATTACAATTGAGGGAATTCTTGCTATAGACGAAAGTATTACTATTGACGGAAAATTTACTATATGACCGAAAAGTATTATTATTGACGGCCATATTACTATTGACGAAAGTAATCCTATTGTGGAAATCTTACTATTGACGAAAGTATTACTATGGACGGAAAGCTATTATTATTGACGACAAGTATTACTATTGATGGAAATATTACTATTGATGGAAGTATTACTATTGAACGGAAGTATTACTATTGACGTGGCATTACTATTGACGGGAGCATTACTATTGACGAAAGTAGTACTATTGACGAAAGTAATTTACTATTGACGGAAAGTCGATTACTATTGACGGAAGTTACTATTGATCGAAAGTATTACTATTGGACGGAAAGTATTCACTATTGACGAACGTATTACTATTGACGGAAGTATTATCCTACTGACGAACAGTATTACTATTGACGGCAGTATTACTATTGACGAACGTATTACTATGAACGAAAATATTACTATGGACGGAAGTATTACTATTTGACGGAAGTATATCTTGACGAAAGTATTACTATTGACGGAAGTATTACTATTGGACGACAAGTATTACTATTGCTGGAACTATTAATAATGACGGAAATAGTACTATGAAGGAAATGTTACTATTGACGAAAGTATTACTATTGACACAAAGTATTACTATTGAGGGGAAGTAAGTACTATTGACGAAAAGTATTACTATTGACGGAAGTATCTACTATTGATCTGGAAGTATTACTATTGACAGAAATATTACTATGACGACAGTATATACTATTGACGGAAAGTATTACTATTGCACGGAAAGTATGACTATTGACGGAATATTACTATTGACGGAAAGTATTACTATTGACGCAAAATATTACAATTCACGGAAGTACTATTATTGACGGAAATATTACTAGTGACGCAAGCTATTACTATCTGACGGAATATATTACTATTGACGAAGTAGTACTATTGGACGAAGTATTACCTGACGGACATATTACTATTGACGGAAATATTCCTGTTCACGAAAATAGTACTATTGGACGGAAGTATTAGATTGACGGAAGTATTACTATTGACGGAAAGTATTACTATTGACGGAAGTATTACTAGTGACGAAAGTTACAATTGACGGAACATATTACTATTGACGGACATATTACTAATACGGAAATATATACGATTGACGCACGTAATTACTATTGACGAAGTTATAAAGTATTACTGACGTGAGGAAGTGTTAATATTGACGGAAAGTAGTACTATTGGCGGTAGTATTACTATTGACGCAAGTATTACTATTGACGGAAATATTACTATTGACGGAACTATTACAATTGACGGTAAGTATTACTATTGACGGAAAGTATTACTCTTGACGGAAAGGATTACTATTGACTGAAATATTACTCTGACGGAAGTTATTACTATTGACGGGAAATTACTATTGACGAAAAGTTCTTACTATTGACCGGAAGTACTTACTATATGACGAAAGTATTACTATTTGACGGAAAATACTACTGGACGCAAGTATTCCTAGTGACGGAAAGTATTACTATTGACGGAAATTACTAATGACGGAAATATTACTATTGACGAAACGTATTACTATTGACGGAAATATTAATATTGACGGAAAATATTACTATTGACGGAAAGTATTACGATTGACGGGAAATATTACTATGGACAGAATTTACTATTGCAGGACAATATTACTATTGACGGAAAGTAGTACTATTGACGGAAAGTATTACTATTGACGAAAGAAAGTACTATTGACAGAAAAGTATTACTATGGGACGGAAGTATTACTATTGACGGAAATATCCTATTGCCCGAAGTATTACTACTGACGGCAGTATTGCTATTTGGACGAACAGTATTACTATTGACGGAAAGTATTACTATGGACGGAAAGTATTACTATTGACGACAATATTACTATCGACGAAAGAGTATTACTATTGACGATAGTAATACTATTGTCAAAAGTATTACTATTGACGAAAGTATTACTATTGACGGAAATATTACTAATGACGGGACACTATTACTATTGACGAAACGTATTACTATTGACGGAAATATTACTATTGACGGAAAATAGTTAATATTGACGCAAGTATTACTATTGACGGAAACTATTACTATGGACGAAAGTATTACTATTGACGAAAAGTATTACTATTGACGGAAATATTACTATTGACGGAAAATATTACTATTGACGGAAATATTACTATTGACGGAAAGTAGTACTATTGACGGAAATATTACTATTGACGAACGTATTCGCTATTGACGGAAGTATTACTATTGACGGAAAGTATTACTATTGACGGAAAGTATTACTAGTGACGGAAAGTATGACTATTGACGGAAATATTACTATTGACGGAAATATTACTATTGACGGAAATACTATCTGACGAAAGTAACTTACTAGTGACGGAAAGTATTACTAGTGACCGAACGTATTACTATTGACGGAAAGTATTAATATTGACGAACGTATTACTTAGTGACGGAAATATTACTATGGACGAAAAGTATTACTATTCACGGAAATATTACTATTGACGGAAAAATCTGATATTGACGAAATATTACTATGGACGGAAGTATTACTATTAACGGAAGTATTACTATTGACGGAAAGTATTACTATTGCCAGGACAATTACGTATTGACGGAAATATTACTATTGCCGGAAATATTAGTATTGACGAAAAATTCACTATGGACGAAAGTAACTACTTGATTGTGCATCTTACTATTGACGGAAATATTACTATTGACGGAAAGTATTACTATTGACGGACCTTATTACTAGTGACAAACGTATTACGATTGAAGGACGGTTACGAGTGGGAAGTATTACTATTGACGGAAGGAGATTACTTAGGAAAGTTTACTATTGACGGAAATATTATATCGAC
>CM064539.1:9274629-9353900 GCA_032716605.1 Paralithodes platypus | reverse complement strand
TAAGTAAAGATTTGCATATTTAATTTGCTAATAAAAACAATATATTGTTTTACTAACTAACCGCCTTACAGGGACTAACGCCGACCACCATTTTGTAACTAAACCTTTTTGGGGGATTTATACATATTAAAGTCCAGCAAATTTTGTACCAAATTGAAGGGCATTCCTTTATCTTTTCCCCCTAGATATTTTCTTGACTTTTTCTCCTCAGACTGATTTTACTTTAAGCTAAGGGTGGTATTTGTACAAACTAACCTAGCCTAACCCAACCTGCCAAGCTTTTTAACCTAACCCAAACCTAGCCTAGCCTATAGCCAGCCAATCTGTTTTATTAACTCTTGTAGATATTGTATTTAGTATCCTACTGTAGCTATATATATTTGTAATTTTAGTTGTTGCTTGCACGATCTTGTAATAACGTTTGACTGATCCACTTTTTTATCTAAAAAGAGTAGGGTGCTGCTTTACTAGGGTACAGTGACACCAGGGCCATCTGTTGAACAGTATATTAACCCCTTGTGTGCAGTCACACTGTATTTTTATATAATCTCTATTTGGTGAATTGTATATTTAGTTACATATTCTGTTATACATATATTTGTTTAAGGTTAGGTTATCACACCTGGTAGCCTATTTCTGCGAATTTCAATTTTATTATATTCGGTTAGGATATTCAACGCTGGTAGCCTATTATTGCGTATTTCAATTTTTTAAAAAAACTTTTGGTTAGGCTATCGCCCTGGAAGCCTAATTCTGCGTATCTCAACATTTTTGTTTTCGGTTCGGCTATCACCCCTGATAACCTATTTCTGCGTATTTCAGCATATTTGTTTTCGGTTGAAGTGATTGAAGTGTTTTTAAAGTGGGTGAAGTGTTGTAAAGTGAGTGAATTGTTTTTTAAGTGAGTGAAGTGATCTGAAGAAAGTGACTGTCACCATGCCTCGCGCTTGTGCGAACTGCGCCGGTAGGTTTGGTGAGTCCATGTTTGCTACTATCGATCTTCAAGTCTGCCGGCTCTGCCAGCAACGAGAGAATTTTACAGTGAAATTAGATGAAGCCTACAACAAGATCAGCTTCCTCACCATGAAGGTGGAATCACTCCAAGAGTTTGTAACACTCAACGTTGGAGTGCCACAAACTTCAATTGTCACCGCAACTCCAGCAGCCACCAACGCCCAAACGTCAACTGCCAACAATTCAACGCCTACAGTAGCCATCAGCTGATGTTTCGGATACGCAAGATACATATAGCGACTCTCTTCCCGCTCAAGACAACTTCCGTGTGGTGAGGAACAACGTTTGCCCCAAGACCAGGAAACACATACCGATTACCGAGTGTCAAAACCGTTTCCAGATACTGGCAGACTCAGATGACGAAGAGGAAATAGAAGAAGACCGGCTCGGGGGAGACTCGATGATACGTGGTCAGCTCACAGAGTTTTGCGCCAGGGCACCTAAGACCAGGAAGCGTTTTTGTATCCCTGGTGGTGGTGTGGATGACGTAGTTGCAGCAGTTGACGAAGTATCAAAGTTGGCCCCTGCTAATACAATGTTACGTCATCCACGTTGGATCCAACGATGTACAGCGAACCCGGTCGGAAGATTTGCTTTTAAAGTACCAGCAGCTGATCAAGTCGTTTAAGGAGAAGTCATCAAGGATCATCGTCTCAGGAATCGTCCCCCGGCTCGGTGTAGAGAGCCGATTTTACAACATAGCCACCAGCACAAATCGTTGTCTAGCAAACCTCTGCACGAAGGAGAACGTGGGATTCGTCGACACCTGGGACAATTTCTACTACGATGACTATTTGTTTTCGGACGATGGAGTTCATCTGAACCAGGTGGGAGCAGCGCGTTTTGGGCGTCTTCTCAACGATGCGGTGAAGGATTTTCGGAGAAGAAATCGACTCAGCACAGGATAACCAGGAAGGAGGACCGAAGACAGCGGAGGACGGCAATCTACAAAGGAATTAAATACTAATCCGTTAAGAACCGCGAATTTGGATAAAGCTCCACCAACACGACCCAAATTCAAAACCGTCAGGGATAACGACCAAGGACCGAGGACAGCTATGAATGTAAATGTAGATCCGACCAGAACCAAAAATTCGATGAAAGAACGATCTGCGAGTTCTAAAACCGCAACTTTAAAGGTTTTCTATGCAAACGCTCGTAGCATACGCAATAAATTTTCAGATTTAGAGGAACTAGTGTTTACAGAAAATTATGATGTGATTGGCATAACAGAATCTTGGCTCAATACACAAGATAGAGACTTTTTAGCAGAGTATTCACTTCCCGGTTATGTAATGTTTGAGAACAGCCGAATAAATAAAAATGGAGGTGGCGTTTTATTTTATATCAAAGAAAGTCTTAACCCGACCCTCGTGTCAAAACCTCAAATTGTGAACGTCGACACATCTTTTGTGCTAATAAAGAATAATAAAGGTACAAAAATAATACTTGCGTTAATATACAGACCTCCAGCTCAATCAGTGCAAACTGACCGAGAAATTTACGAACAAATTGCAGATGTAAGTAACTCACAAGATACCGTAATTTTTGGCGACTTTAATTTACCTGTGACCAAGTGGGGCGATACTCTTACTTCACACTACGGACATGACTTGTATACGAACTTGCAAGAGAGTTCGCTTTATCAATTTGTTCGAATGCCGACCCGTGGTAATAACGTTCTTGACATTGTACTTGCAACAAAAGAAGAATGATAGAGAATTTGAATGTTGGTGATGAATTCAGTAACAGCGACCATCGTACGATAACTTTCACTTTAAAGTTTACTAGTAACGAACCAAATAGTAGCATCGAAAAAGTCCCTAATTTCAAGAAAGCAAACTTCCATAAACTTAGAGCTATGTTTAAAGAAACTGACTGGAGCTTTTTAATTAACAATAACGACATAACTACATCTTGGAAGTTATTCGAAACCACTTACCTAAATGCAGTGCAAGACTGCATACCATCGAAAGAAAATACGGCGTCCAGGCCATAATAATAAGCCCAAATGGTGGAATAAAGATATTTCAAACTGCCTGCTTGCTAAAAAATTTGCTAATGATAGATTAAAATCCTCACAAAATGACGAAGAACGGGGGGAAATTTGTAGAGCTACGACGCAAAGCCAAAAAGTTAATTAAGCAAAGTAAAAAGACCTTAGAGTTACATATTGCGAATCAAAGTAAAACAAACCCGAAAGAATTCTATAGTTATATCAGAAAGAAAAAAGTAGTTACTTCAACTGTTGGACCGTTAGTCGATGAAAAAGGAGAATACACCAAAGACGAAGTACAAATGAGTAATGCCCTCAATACCTTCTTTGCATCAGTTTTTACAACAGAAGACCTCAGTGATATCCCTATACCATCGCCGATTCAGATTGATAATTCAGATGTTCTAAGCAATATCACCGTTACAGAGAGAGAAGTATTGAATTGTTTAGATAAACTCAAGGTAAATAAAACGCCAGGACCTGATACAATCTCGCCTAGAGTTCTAAAGGAAGCTAAGAATGAGCTCTCCAAACCACTGACATTACTATTCAATAAATCCTTGCAGTCTGGAACTATGCCTGATCAGTGGAAGCTAGCCAACGTAACACCGATATTCAAAAAAGGCAGCAAATCCCTACCCAGTAACTATCGTCCAATTAGCTTAACCTCAGTTGTATGTAAAATGCTAGAAACGGTCATACGAGACAGACTCGTAAATCACTTAGAGGAAAATAACATACTTAAAGATACTCAACACGGCTTTCGTAAAAAACGTTCCTGTTTAACAAACCTCTTAGACTTCTTCCACGATATCCTCAACCTCTACGATGAGAGTAAAGCTGTAGATATTATATACCTTGATTTTCAAAAGGCCTTTGACAAAGTTCCCCACAAACGTTTACTTCTAAAACTAAAAGCGCATGGAATACAAGACGGTGTGTTGAAATGGATAGAAAATTGGCTCAGCAACAGAAAGCAAAGGGTAGTCATAAACGGTAAGGCATCTAAATGGACCAATGTAAGTAGCGGGGTACCCCAGGGATCGGTACTAGGACCAATTCTCTTTCTAATTTACATCAACGACATAGATGAGGGTCTCACCTGCACAATCTCAAAATTTGCTGACGATACAAAAATTGCAAATAGCGTACTCTCAAAAGAACAAGTTGACGATATGCAACACAATCTAGATAAATTGTCATGTTGGGCCCAAATTTGGCAAATGAGTTTCAATGCGGATAAATGTAAAGTACTACATGTCGGATACCTAAATGAGAAAGCAAACTATTCGATGAATGGCACTCAGCTTATGAATGTAAACAGAGAAACTGATCTGGGAGTAACAATATCGAGTAACCTAAAACCGAGTCAACATGTCAGAAGTTGTTAAGAAGGCAAACAAAATAATTGGCTTTATAGGCAGGTCATTTGAGCATAAATCCAAAGAAGTTATCCTAACCCTTTACAATTCCTTAGTCCGCCCTCTTCTGGAATACTGCGTTCAATCCTGGTGCCCTTATTACCAAAAAGATATAAACAAGCTAGAACGAGTTCAACGTAGAGTTACCAAAATGATACCTAGCCTAAAGAACAAACCATACGAAGAGCGTCTTAGAGAATTAAATCTATTTCCTTTAACCCAGCGCAGATTAAGAGGCGACTTAATTCAAGTGTTCAAAATCATCAAAGGCATCGACAATATGAACTGTAGTAAGTACTTCACTATCGACCAATCTAATTACACGCGGGGAAACGGTTGCAAAATTATTGGTAAATCTTTTAACTCGCACGAATCTAAGAATTTCTTCTTCAATCGAGTTGTCAACTTGTGCAATGGGCTTCCCCGAGACGTTATAGACTGCAGCACCGTTGATTCATTTAAATTCCGCCTAGACAAATATCTCGCATCAAACCCGCGACTGACTGCGTTTGTAAATGAATAACTTTATCCTCCCCTCAGTTACTAACCCATATGTCCCCTACTAACTTCCTAGTCCTGCCACGTTAGTGGCAGGGCAGTAGTTCCCTTTCCAATGTTCCCTTACCCACTCTAAACCACTGTTTGGACACTTGATCCTCAGTGTTTTGGAGGACAAGCAACCTAGAAGGGTCACTAGACCTGTTGTTGCTTGATTTCCTTTGTACTCCTTTGTACTTATCTCTCTCTCTCTCTCTCTTCTCTCTCGACCCTCTCTTCTCTCTCGACCCTCTCTTCTCTCTCTTCTCTCTCTCTCTCTCTCTCTCTCTCTTCTCTCTCTCTCCCTCTATATATCTCCCTCTCTCCTCCCTCTCTCTCTCTCTCTCTCTCTCTCTCTCTCTCTTTCTCTCTCTCTCTCTCTCTCTCTCTCTCTGATCCAAATGAGGTAATATCACTGGTATATACTTATGTTGGCAACTCTACACTCTCTCTCTCTCTCTCTCTCAGTCTCTCTCTCTCTCACTCTCTCTGATCCAAATGAGTTAATATCACTCGTATATACTTATGTTGGCAACTCTACACTCTCTCTCTCTCTCTCTCTCTCTCAGTCTCTCTCTCTCTCTCTCTCTCTGATCCAAATGAGTTAATATCACTCGTATATACTTATGTTGGCAATTCTACACTCTCTCTCTCTCTCTCTCCCTCTCTGATCCAAATGAGTTAATATCACTCATACTTATGTTGGCAACTCTACACTCTCTCTCTCTCTCTCTCTCTCTCTCTGATCCAAATGAGTTAATATCACTCGTATATAATTATGTTGGCAACTATACACTCTCTCTCTCTCTCTCTCTCTCAGTCTCTCTCTCTCTCTCTCTCTGATCCAAATGAGTTAATATCACTCGTATATACTTATGTTGGCAACTCTACACTCTCTCTCTCTCTCTCTCTCTCTCTCTCTCTCTCTCTCTCTCTCTGATCCAAATGAGTTAATATCACTCGTATATACTTATGTTGGCAACTCTACACTCTCTCACTCTCTCTCTCTCTCTCTGATCCAAATGAGTTAATATCACTCGTATATACTTATGTTGGCAACTCTACACTCTCTCTCTCTCTCAGTCTCTCTCTCTCTCTCTCTGATCCAAATGAGTTAATATCACTCGTATATACTTATGTTGGACATATACTCTACACTCGCGCTACATATGTTTCTACACTATCACTCTCTCTCTCTCTCTCTCTCTCTCTCTCTCTCTCTCTCTCTCTCTCTCACTCTCTCTCTCACTCTCTCTCTCTCTCTCTCAGTCTCTCTCTCTCACTCTCTCTGATCCAAATGAGTTAATATCACTCGTATATAATTATGTTGGCAACTCTACACTCTCTCTCTCTCTCTCAGTCTCTCTTTCTCTCTCTCTCTCTCTCTGATCCAAATGAGTTAATATCACTCGTATATACTTATGTTGGCAACTCTACACTCTCTCTCTCTCTCTCTCTCTCACTCTCTCTGTTCCAAATGAGTTAATATCACTCGTATATACTTATGTTGGCAACTCTACACTCGCGCTACGTATGTTTCTACACTATCACTCTCTCTCTCTCTCTCTCTCTCTCTCTCTCTCTCTCTCAGTCTCTCTCTCTCTCACTCCATGACAGCCATGAAAGGACAGCCATGAATGTAAATGTAGATCCGACCAGAACCAAAAATTCGATGAAAGAACGATCTGCGAGTTCTAAAACCGCAACTTTAAAGGTTTTCTATGCAAACGCTCGTAGCATACGCAATAAATTTTCAGATTTAGAGGAACTAGTGTTTACAGAAAATTATGATGTGATTGGCATAACAGAATCTTGGCTCAATACACAAGATAGAGACTTTTTAGCAGAGTATTCACTTCCCGGTTATGTAATGTTTGAGAATAGCCGAATAAATAAAAATGGAATATAAAAATTGATATAAAATTTATTTTATATCAAAGAAAGTCTTAACCCGACCCTCGTGTCAAAACCTCAAATTGTGAACGTCGACACATCTTTTGTGCTAATAAAGAATAATAAAGGTACAAAAATAATACTTGCGTTAATATACAGACCTCCAGCTCAATCAGTGCAAACTGACCGAGAAATTTACGAACAAATTGCAGATGTAAGTAACTCACAAGATACCGTAATTTTTGGCGACTTTAATTTACCTGTGACCAAGTGGGGCGATACTCTTACTTCACACTCCGGACATGACTTGTATACGAACTTGCAAGAGAGTTCGCTTTATCAATTTGTTCGAATGCCGACCCGTGGTAATAACGTTCTTGACATTGTACTTGCAACAAAAGAAGAATTGATAGAGAATTTGAATGTTGGTGATGAATTCAGTAACAGCGACCATCGTACGATAACTTTCACTTTAAAGTTTACTAGTAACGAACCAAATAGTAGCATCGAAAAAGTCCCTAATTTCAAGAAAGCAAACTTCCATAAACTTAGAGCTATGTTTAAAGAAACTGACTGGAGCTTTTTAATTAACAATAACGACATAAATACATCTTGGAAGTTATTCGAAACCACTTACCTAAAAGCAGTGCAAGACTGCATACCATCGAAAATACGGCGTCCAGGCCATAATAATAAGCCCAAATGGTGGAATAAAGATATTTCAAACTGCCTGCTTGCTAAAACATGTGCTAATGATAGATTAAAATCCTCACAAAATGACGATGAACGGGTGAAATTTGTAGAGCTACGACGCAAAGCCAAAAAGTTAATTAAGCAAAGTAAAAAGACCTTAGAGTTACATATTGAGAATCAAAGTAAAACAAACCCGAAAGAATTCTATAGTTATATCAGAAAGAAAAAAGTAGTTACTTCAACTGTTGGACCGTTAGTCGATGAAAAAGGAGAATACACCAAAGACGAAGTACAAATGAGTAATGCCCTCAATACCTTCTTTGCATCAGTTTTTACAACAGAAGACCTCAGTGATATCCCTACACCATCGCCGATTCAGATTGATAATTCAGATGTTCTAAGCAATATCACCGTTACAGAGAGAGAAGTATTGAATTGTTTAGATAAACTCAAGGTAAATAAAACGCCAGGACCTGATACAATCTCGCCTAGAGTTCTAAAGGAAGCTAAGAATGAGCTCTCCAAACCACTGACATTACTATTCAATAAATCCTTGCAGTCTGGAACTATGCCTGATCAGTGGAAGCTAGCCAACATAACACCGATATTCAAAAAAGGCAGCAAATCCCTACCCAGTAACTATCGTCCAATTAGCTTAACCTCAGTTGTATGTAAAATGCTAGAAACGGTCATACGAGACAGACTCGTAAATCACTTGGAGGAAAATACACCACTTAAAGATACTCAACACGGCTTTCGTAAAAAAACGTTCCTGTTTAACAAACCTCTTAGACTTCTTCCACGATATCCTCAACCTCTACGATGAGAGTAAAGCTGTAGATATTATATACCTTGATTTTCAAAAGGCCTTTGACAAAGTTCCCCACAAACGTTTACTGCTAAAACTAAAAAGCGCATGGAATACAAGACGGTGTGTTGAAATGGATAGAAAATTGGCTCAGCAACAGAAAGCAAAGGGTAGTCATAAACGGTAAGGCATCTAAATGGACCAATGTAAGTAGCGGGGTACCCCAGGGATCGGTACTAGGACCAATTCTCTTTCTAATTTACATCAACGACATAGATGAGGGTCTCACCTGCACAATCTCAAAATTTGCTGACGATACAAAAATTGCAAATAGCGTACTCTCAAAAGAACAAGTTGACGATATGCAACACAATCTAGATAAATTGTCATGTTGGGCCCAAATTTGGCAAATGAGTTTCAATGCGGATAAATGTAAAGTACTACATGTCGGATACCTAAATGAGAAAGCAAACTATTCGATGAATGGCACTCCGCTTAAGAATGTAAACAGAGAAACTGATCTGTGAGTAACAATATCGAGTAACCTAAAACCGAGTCAACAATGTTCAGAAGTTGTTAAGAAGGCAAACAAAATAATTGGCTTTATAGGCAGGTCATTTGAGCATAAATCCAAAGAAGTTATCCTAACCCTTTACAATTCCTTAGTCCGCCCTCTTCTGGAATACTGCGTTCAATCCTGGTGCCCTTATTACCAAAAAGATATAAACAAGCTAGAACGAGTTCAACGTAGAGTTACCAAAATGATACCTAGCCTAAAGAACAAACCATACGAAGAGCGTCTTAGAGAATTAAATCTATTTCCTTTAACCCAGCGCAGATTAAGAGGCGACTTAATTCAAGTGTTCAAAATCATCAAAGGCATCGACAATATGAACTGTAGTAAGTACTTCACTATCGACCAATCTAATTACACGCGGGGAAACGGTTGCAAAATTATTGGTAAATCTTTTAACTCGCACGAATCTAAGAATTTCTTCTTCAATCGAGTTGTCAACTTGTGGAATGGGCTTCCCCGAGACGTTATAGACTGCAGCACCGTTGATTCATTTAAATTCCGCCTAGACAAATATCTCGCATCAAACCCGCGACTGACTGCGTTTGTAAATGAATAACTTTATCCTCCCCTCAGTTACTAACCCATCTGTCCCCTACTAACTTCCTAGTCCTGCCACGTTAGTGGCAGGGCAGTAGTTCCCTTTCCAATGTTCCCTTACCCACTCTAAACCACTGTTTGGACACTTGATCCTCAGTGTTTTGGAGGACAAGCAATCTAGAAGGGTCACTAGATCTGTTGTTGCTTGATTTCCTTTGTACTCTCTCTGATCCAAATGAGTTAATAACACTCGTATATACTTATGTTGGACATATACTCTACACTCGCGCTACATATGTTTCTACACTATCACTCTCTCTCTCTCTCTCTCTCTCTCTCTCTCTCTCTCTCTCTCTCTCTCTCTCTCTCAGTCTCTCTCTCTCTCACTCTCTCTGATCCAAATGAGTTAATATCACTCGTATATACTTATGTTGGACATATACTCTACACTCGCGCTACATATGTTTCTACACTATCACTCTCTCTCTCTCTCTCTCTCTCTCTCTCTCTCTCTCTCTCTCTCTCTCTCTCTCTCTCTCTCTCTGATCACTCTGATCCAAATGAGTTAATATCACTCGTATATACTTATGTTGGACATATACTCTACACTCGCGCTACATATGTTTCTACACTATCACTCTCTCTCTCTCTCTCTCTCTCTCTCTCTCTCTCTCAGTCTCTCTCTCTCTCACTCTCTCTGATCCAAATGAGTTAATATCACTCGTATATACTTATGTTGGACATATACTCTACACTCGCGCTACATATGTTTCTACACTATCACTCTCTCTCTCTCTTTCTCTCTCTCTCTCTCTCTCTATCAGTCTCTCTCTCTCACTCTCTCTGATCCAAATGAGTTAATATCACTCGTATATACTTATGTTGGACATATACTCTACACTCGCGCTACATATGTTTCTACACTATCACTCTCTCTCTCTCTCTCTCTCAGTCTCTCTCTCTCTCACTCTCTCTGATCCAAATGAGTTAATATCACTCGTATATACTTATGTTGGACATATACTCTACACTCGCGCTACATATGTTTCTACACTATCACTCTCTCTCTCTCTCTCTCTCAGTCTCTCTCTCTCTCACTCTCTCTGATCCAAATGAGTTAATATCACTCGTATATACTTATGTTGGACATATACTCTACACTCGCGCTACATATGTTTCTACACTATCACTCTCTCTCTCTCTCTCTCTCTCTCTCTCTCTCTCTCAGTCTCTCTCTCTCACTCTCTCTGATCCAAATGAGTTAATATCACTCGTATATACTTATGTTGGACATATACTCTACACTCGCGCTACATATGTTTCCACACTATCACTCTCTCACTCTCTCTCTCTCTCTCTCTCTCAGTCTCTCTCTCTCTCACTCTCTCTGATCCAAATGAGTTAATATCACTCGTATATACTTATGTTGGACATATACTCTACACTCGCGCTACATATGTTTCCACACTATCACTAAATGTTTATCTGGGGTTAAGGGGGGGTGAGCGTATTTATTTGCTCATTTATGTATATGTTTGCTATTTTGTTAACCCGTTCTGTACCGGCGACGTCTTTTAAGTAGGTTGATTTCAGCTACATTTAGACGATTTTATCAAGCTTAGCAAGGATATGTGATAGCTATAATGATAAATTGAGATCGTCTGTAGCCATTTTATGAGTAGATGTCCTTCCTAAGCCAAATATAATCGTCTAATCATTGCCAGAATAGGATATAAGGGACACCGCCGGTACAGTAAGGGTTAAGGGGAGGCAGACCGTTTTTCTGGACCCCCTTCTCCCTAACGTTTAGCCCCACTAGTTTTGAGATTATTAGACGTTCGGCCCATTAGTTTGGCGATGTTAACACCTTTCACCCTATTTCGTTGTCAATTTTAAGACCTTTCGTGCCATTTAGGTGTCGATTATTTCCTGGCGAGCGATAGCGAGCCTGCAATTTTAAGAGGAACTGGCCTTCGGCCGGGATATTTTTCTACCGAAAAATTTACAAATTTATCTTGAAGGGGAGTCTAGGGGGTGTTTTTCTAAGCTTGATGGAGGTCTAGGGAGGAAACTAAACAAATATATGAATAAATGAATTAATAGACCTAACAAACGGTCAGTCCCCTTTTAATTTCCTCCTTAGGCTTCCGTCAAGCTTATAAAATATCCGCAAAGACCAGCAACCTGAAGTTAGTTCGATATTCGATATTCGATATTTGTCACGGGTCAGACCGTGACTGTGATTATATACTATAGGGTTAGGTATATTTCTCAAGCGCGGGAAAAATTGGGGAGGTGGGAACAGCTGTAGAGAAAGGGAGATGTGAGGGGTGGAGGCACAGGCATAGGCCTGTGTACCGCTAGGCGCCTCGCGTACATGTGTGCGTGTGTGCGTTCTTGCTTGTAGAGCGTGGGTAGGCCGCCGTTACGCGTACATGTGTGTGTGCGTTCATGTTGTAGGCGTGGTCATAGGGAGTGTCCAGTCTTTTCATTGGCACCAAATTCAAAATGTGATGGGGGAGGGGAAAACCGAGGTTATAAAGGGGGCAGGAATGCCCAGGACAGGCCTTATTCTGCTCCTGCCCGACCCCAACGAGATAGTCCAATTTTGTTGTGCCCGCGATGAATGGGTCGGCAGTGCTGCGAGGGCACCTCGTGCCCTAATTCAACCATAATCAGGTGAGTCCAATTCAGTTAGACAAGTGTCAACGTTGATTGAGATATCCAGAGTGATGTGTGGTGGTGAGAGTGATGTGTGGTGGTGTGCTTGTGTGCGTTGGCCAGTCACCAGGACTGAGCCAGACCGTGCACATGGCCAAGGTTGTGACGCCGACCGAATTAGCTTAATGCTATGGCCGAGAATGGCAGGTGTAAGCATGACCCCACAGAGGGCTTGCTAAAGGCTAGGGATGCCCAAGGCGACATAGTTCTCCTGCGGCGATATCCCACTGATTTAGCAATGCACGTGGCCAGGGGTGTGTGTGGATGTGTGCGGGTGTGGTGAGTGACGCCGTAACGCTTAACCCCACAGAGGGTGAGGTTACCGCTAGAGGATAGTCGGCTTGAAGGGCTTGTCGTACTGCCCGTTTTGAGACCCTTTAATTAGGCAACTCTCATTAGTCTAGCGAGTCACGTGTGTGTGGATGTGTGCGGGTGAGTGAGTGACGCCGTAGCATCTTAACCCCACAGAGGGTGATGGTTACCGCTAGAGGATTGTCGGCTTGAAGGGCTTGTCGTACTGCCCGTTTTGAGACCCTTTAATTAGGCAACTCTCATTAGTCTAGCGATTCACGTAACTGAGGTGAGGAGGTGAGAGAGAGTGATGAGTGTGATTGACGGGTACTGTGAGTGTGGGAAAATCTCGTACCTTATTCGATCATGCGGTCATTTGCTGGGCTAGACGATTTCAGTAACACAGTAGACTAAAGGGTTGGTTGATGTGAGATTTCGTGTGACAAGCAGTAATCAGTATAATGATTTGGGGTAATCTTAGGGGTAGTTATAATACTGGGTAATTGTATTTAGGTAAGTGGATTAGATTGAGTGGCTGAGTGTGTGAATGAAATTGTCTCTTTGATTAATGCAATTTCAGTGTCGCTATTCAATAAAACCATTTTAGTAGGAATGTTTGTTTCTTTAATTCTTACTAACTTTAAGAATATAATTATTATCAATATATACCTATCATTACAATAAATCCGTGTACTCTATTATCCCGCAAGCTGGGAACTGCAATTTTCTTTTCAAATATATTACTGCATCGAGTCAGTATAGATATAAATGTATAGCATGTTCTGGGACTTTTGTTGCCATAATTTCACAAGGGATATTTGTCTATTTTTGATCTAAAGTAACACACTATCAAGTATAGGTTTATTTCCTAGATAATGGGCAAGTGTTACAGTAACCTATTAGTCTTATGATCTATTACAATTGGCGATCTGGACAGGATTACTATTACAATTGGCACCGGGCATGATCTATTACAAGTGGCGACCGTGATACAGGACCAGTTTCTGATTTAGATGTACCGGATAATGAAGGATTTGTTGTATAATTGTGTTCATACAAAAGTAGCCCCACGCGGGAATTTTTTTTTTCTTTCCCCTCGTGGTCAAGTCACATCCTGGGAGCGTCGGTGAACCTCCTTGTGTAAACAAGTGAATTCCTTTTCCCATCGCTCGCGCGCCCCACATTGTTTCATAATATTTAGTTCTACGATTCGCTTTGAGAAGTAATTGTGTCTGATAATTTTGGTTTGCTTGTCTATAATTGATCTCTGTTGATTTTTTTTTTTGGTGATTGTCGCTGTGATTTTATGCCATGTGAATAGTTTCCTTTAATTTCGTTCGTCATACGCAAGTGCTGTGATCGATCGTTTAAGGATAGAGGGAAGTGTTGTAATCCGATCGAGTCGTTGTTGTTTCTCTTATGCCGGTGTCATAAATCTTAGGCAGTAGGTGTTATGTGGAATAGTTTCCTTTAAATTCGTTTATCATACGCAAGTGCTGTGATCGATCGTTTAAGGATAGAGGGAAGTGTTTGTAATCCGGCCGAGTCGTTGTTGTTTCTCTTATTCCGGGATCATAAATCTAGGCAGTTTCAGTTATATGGGTCAGTTGTGTGTCGGGCCAGATTTGTTTGTTTTCTTTGATTGTTCTATTCCTCTCTTAAATATCTGTTGTTCCTTGTCAAGGACAAGAGGGAGAGGGAGGAACGAGCATTGGATAGGACGAATTCTAAATAAGTGAGGGATTGCGTAGCAGCAAGGGTTGGGATAGAAAGGGAAGACCATAGGAAAAGTTAGAGGAGACAGAGAGAGAGCGTCAGAGGAGGCTCGATCCTGCTTAAACTTGGGAAAAGTGTCGGGTAGTGATGAGAGGGTAGGCCTGCGCGGATTAGGCTCGCGGAGAGTCTGGGTGCTGTGGTGAATAGCAACAGTGCATATTGCTAGCCAGCATCATATGAAAACTCGGGAAGGCCATCGTTGAATGAGGTCTGGGGCGTAAGTCGGGTTAAATAGTGGGGAGACTGATGATAGAGGGAGTCAACAATAAGTAGCTTGATATATAATACGGGAGAGGAAGGGATGAAATGTTGTTTGTTCGCTTTTATTCTGCCGCTTCCAAATTTTATACAGGTACTGAGTCAGCCAGGCGTTCGTCGGGAGATTGGAGAACCCACGGCAGGAATCCTGGCCCTCAAGAAACTACGCCCAAGGATCCCTCATCAAGTCAAAACAAATGTTTATACCCAGCAGTCCATAGAGTTGAGCCGATTTTTTGTTTTACACTGTTTCTTCACATACCTCGTAAACCGTGTCTCACAACATCTCTTTTTACATGACATTAGCTGAGCTTAATTGTGTGTTCATTGTAAATGAGTGGGCAAAGCCACTAGTTTTCACTGTAAAAATAAGTGGGTTGACCACCAGGTTTATGTCGCTGGCCGTGAATGAGACCTCAGGAGTTTTCCCCTTTCAGTAGAAATTTTAACGTAAATGCAGAGGGGTTTTTCTACTGAAGGGATATCATTTAATGCACCAGCGACAGGTTAGACTCACACCATAGTATGGAAGACACCCTGAATGACACCTGAGTGATTTTAGCAGAGCAAAATCAATGTTAGTAGAGGGGAATGTCACGGGTCAGACCGTGACTGTGATTATATACTATAGGGTTAGGTATATTTCTCAAGCGCGGGAAAAATTGGGGAGGTGGGAACAGCTGTAGAGAAAGGGAGATGTGAGGGGTGGAGGCACAGGCATAGGCCTGTGTACCGCTAGGCGCCTCGCGTACATGTGTGCGTGTGTGCGTTCTTGCTTGTGAGCGTGGGTAGGCCGCCGTTACGCGTACATGTGTGTGTGCGTTCATGTTGTAGGCGTGGTCATAGGAAGTGTCCAGTCTTTTCATTGGCACCAAATTCAAAATGTGATGGGGGAGGGGAAAACCGAGGTTATAAAGGGGGCAGGAATGCCCAGGACAGGCCTTATTCTGCTCCTGCCCGACCCCATCGAGATAGTCCAATTTTGGTGTGCCCGCGATGAATGGGTCGGCAGTGCTGCGAGGGCACCTCGTGCCCTAATTCAACCATAATCAGGTGAGTCCAATTCAGTTAGACAAGTGTCAACGTTGATTGAGATATCCAGAGTGATGTGTGGTGGTGAGAGTGATGTGTGGTGGTGTGCTTGTGTGCGTTGGCCAGTCACCAGGACTGAGCCAGACCGTGCACATGGCCAAGGTTGTGACGCCGACCGAATTAGCTTAATGCTATGGCCGAGAATGGCAGGTGTAAGCATGACCCCACAGAGGGCTTGCTAAAGGCTAGGGATGCCCAAGGCGACATAGTTCTCCTGCGGCGATATCCCACTGATTTAGCAATGCACGTGGCCAGGGGTGTGTGTGTGGATGTGTGCGGGTGTGGTGAGTGACGCCGTAACGCTTAACCCCACAGAGGGTGAGGTTACCGCTAGAGGATAGTCGGCTTGAAGGGCTTGTCGTACTGCCCGTTTTGAGACCCTTTAATTAGGCAACTCTCATTAGTCTAGCGAGTCACGTGTGTGTGGATGTGTGCGGGTGAGTGAGTGACGCCGTAGCATCTTAACCCCACAGAGGGTGATGGTTACCGCTAGAGGATTGTCGGCTTGAAGGGCTTGTCGTACTGCCCGTTTTGAGACCCTTTAATTAGGCAACTCTCATTAGTCTAGCGATTCACGTAACTGAGGTGAGGAGGTGAGAGAGAGTGATGAGTGTGATTGACGGGTACTGTGAGTGTGGGAAAATCTCGTACCTTATTCGATCATGCGGTCATTTGCTGGGCTAGACGATTTCAGTAACACAGTAGACTAAAGGGTTGGTTGATGTGAGATTTCGTGTGACAAGCAGTAATCAGTATAATGATTTGGGGTAATCTTAGGGGTAGTTATAATACTGGGTAATTGTATTTAGGTAAGTGGATTAGATTGAGTGGCTGAGTGTGTGAATGAAATTGTCTCTTTGATTAATGCAATTTCAGTGTCGCTATTCAATAAAACCATTTTAGTAGGAATGTTTGTTTCTTTAATTCTTACTAACTTTAAGAATATAATTATTATCAATATATACCTATCATTACAATAAATCCGTGTACTCTATTATCCCGCAAGCTGGGAACTGCAATTTTCTTTTCAAATATATTACTGCATCGAGTCAGTATAGATATAAATGTATAGCATGTTCTGGGACTTTTGTTGCCATAATTTCACAAGGGATATTTGTCTATTTTTGATCTAAAGTAACACACTATCAAGTATAGGTTTATTTCCTAGATAATGGGCAAGTGTTACAGTAACCTATTAGTCTTATGATCTATTACAATTGGCGATCTGGACAGGATTACTATTACAATTGGCACCGGGCATGATCTATTACAAGTGGCGACCGTGATACAGGACCAGTTTCTGATTTAGATGTACCGGATAATGAAGGATTTGTTGTATAATTGTGTTCATACAAAAGTAGCCCCACGCGGGAATTTTTTTTTTTCTTTCCCCTCGTGGTCAAGTCACATCCTGGGAGCGTCGGTGAACCTCCTTGTGTAAACAAGTGAATTCCTTTTCCCATCGCTCGCGCGCCCCACATTGTTTCATAATATTTAGTTCTACGATTCGCTTTGAGAAGTAATTGTGTCTGATAATTTTGGTTTGCTTGTCTATAATTGATCTCTGTTGATTTTTTTTTTTGTGATTGTCGCTGTGATTTTATGCCATGTGAATAGTTTCCTTTAATTTCGTTCGTCATACGCAAGTGCTGTGATCGATCGTTTAAGGATAGAGGGAAGTGTTGTAATCCGATCGAGTCGTTGTTGTTTCTCTTATGCCGGTGTCATAAATCTTAGGCAGTAGGTGTTATGTGGAATAGTTTCCTTTAAATTCGTTTATCATACGCAAGTGCTGTGATCGATCGTTTAAGGATAGAGGGAAGTGTTTGTAATCCGGCCGAGTCGTTGTTGTTTCTCTTATTCCGGGATCATAAATCTAGGCAGTTTCAGTTATATGGGTCAGTTGTGTGTCGGGCCAGATTTGTTTGTTTTCTTTGATTGTTCTATTCCTCTCTTAAATATCTGTTGTTCCTTGTCAAGGACAAGAGGGAGAGGGAGGAACGAGCATTGGATAGGACGAATTCTAAATAAGTGAGGGATTGCGTAGCAGCAAGGGTTGGGATAGAAAGGGAAGACCATAGGAAAAGTTAGAGGAGACAGAGAGAGAGCGTCAGAGGAGGCTCGATCCTGCTTAAACTTGGGAAAAGTGTCGGGTAGTGATGAGAGGGTAGGCCTGCGCGGATTAGGCTCGCGGAGAGTCTGGGTGCTGTGGTGAATAGCAACAGTGCATATTGCTAGCCAGCATCATATGAAAACTCGGGAAGGCCATCGTTGAATGAGGTCTGGGGCGTAAGTCGGGTTAAATAGTGGGGAGACTGATGATAGAGGGAGTCAACAATAAGTAGCTTGATATATAATACGGGAGAGGAAGGGATGAAATGTTGTTTGTTCGCTTTTATTCTGCCGCTTCCAAATTTTATACAGGTACTGAGTCAGCCAGGCGTTCGTCGGGAGATTGGAGAACCCACGGCAGGAATCCTGGCCCTCAAGAAACTACGCCCAAGGATCCCTCATCAAGTCAAAACAAATGTTTATACCCAGCAGTCCATAGAGTTGAGCCGATTTTTTGTTTTACACTGTTTCTTCACATACCTCGTAAACCGTGTCTCACAACATCTCTTTTTACATGACATTAGCTGAGCTTAATTGTGTGTTCATTGTAAATGAGTGGGCAAAGCCACTAGTTTTCACTGTAAAAATAAGTGGGTTGACCACCAGGTTTATGTCGCTGGCCGTGAATGAGACCTCAGGAGTTTTCCCCTTTCAGTAGAAATTTTAACGTAAATGCAGAGGGGTTTTTCTACTGAAGGGATATCATTTAATGCACCAGCGACAGGTTAGACTCACACCATAGTATGGAAGACACCCTGAATGACACCTGAGTGATTTTAGCAGAGCAAAATCAATGTTAGTAGAGGGGAATGTCACGGGTCAGACCGTGACTGTGATTATATACTATAGGGTTAGGTATATTTCTCAAGCGCGGGAAAAATTGGGGAGGTGGGAACAGCTGTAGAGAAAGGGAGATGTGAGGGGTGGAGGCACAGGCATAGGCCTGTGTACCGCTAGGCGCCTCGCGTACATGTGTGCGTGTGTGCGTTCTTGCTTGTGAGCGTGGGTAGGCCGCCGTTACGCGTACATGTGTGTGTGCGTTCATGTTGTAGGCGTGGTCATAGGAAGTGTCCAGTCTTTTCATTGGCACCAAATTCAAAATGTGATGGGGGAGGGGAAAACCGAGGTTATAAAGGGGGCAGGAATGCCCAGGACAGGCCTTATTCTGCTCCTGCCCGACCCCATCGAGATAGTCCAATTTTGTTGTGCCCGCGATGAATGGGTCGGCAGTGCTGCGAGGGCACCTCGTGCCCTAATTCAACCATAATCAGGTGAGTCCAATTCAGTTAGACAAGTGTCAACGTTGATTGAGATATCCAGAGTGATGTGTGGTGGTGAGAGTGATGTGTGGTGGTGTGCTTGTGTGCGTTGGCCAGTCACCAGGACTGAGCCAGACCGTGCACATGGCCAAGGTTGTGACGCCGACCGAATTAGCTTAATGCTATGGCCGAGAATGGCAGGTGTAAGCATGACCCCACAGAGGGCTTGCTAAAGGCTAGGGATGCCCAAGGCGACATAGTTCTCCTGCGGCGATATCCCACTGATTTAGCTATGCACGTGGCCAGGGGTGTGTGTGGATGTGTGCGGGTGTGGTGAGTGACGCCGTAACGCTTAACCCCACAGAGGGTGAGGTTACCGCTAGAGGATAGTCGGCTTGAAGGGCTTGTCGTACTGCCCGTTTTGAGACCCTTTAATTAGGCAACTCTCATTAGTCTAGCGAGTCACGTGTGTGTGGATGTGTGCGGGTGAGTGAGTGACGCCGTAGCATCTTAACCCCACAGAGGGTGATGGTTACCGCTAGAGGATTGTCGGCTTGAAGGGCTTGTCGTACTGCCCGTTTTGAGACCCTTTAATTAGGCAACTCTCATTAGTCTAGCGATTCACGTAACTGAGGTGAGGAGGTGAGAGAGAGTGATGAGTGTGATTGACGGGTACTGTGAGTGTGGGAAAATCTCGTACCTTATTCGATCATGCGGTCATTTGCTGGGCTAGACGATTTCAGTAACACAGTAGACTAAAGGGTTGGTTGATGTTAGATTTCGTGTGACAAGCAGTAATCAGTATAATGATTTGGGGTAATCTTAGGGGTAGTTATAATACTGGGTAATTGTATTTAGGTAAGTGGATTAGATAAGTGGGTTAGATTGAGTGGCTGAGTGTGTGAATGAAATTGTCTCTTTGATTAATGCAATTTCAGTGTCGCTATTCAATAAAACCATTTTAGTAGGAATGTTTGTTTCTTTAATTCTTACTAACTTTAAGAATATAATTATTATCAATATATACCTATCATTACAATAAATCCGTATACTCTATTATCCCGCAAGCTGGGAACTGCAATTTTCTTTTTAAATATATTACTGCATCGAGTCAGTATAGATATAAATGTATAGCATGTTCTGGGACTTTTGTTGCCATAATTTCACAAGGGATATTTGTCTATTTTTGATCTAAAGTAACGACACTATCAATTATAGGTTTATTTCCTAGATAATGGGCAAGTGTTACAGTAACCTATTAGTCTTATGATCTATTACAATTGGCGATCTGGACAGGATTACTATTACAATTGGCACCGGGCATGATCTATTACAATATTCGATATTCGATATTCGAAATTTCGGTAATTTTCATATTTTCATGATATTGTTACTAACAGTACATTTTCGATATGTCCGTGTCACATACCAATTTCTATGAGGAAGATCGATATCAATATTAATTATATTTTAAATACACAAAATATTATGGACAAATCGAAGTCCTGAACTTTGGCTATTCATATCAATACAACAAGATACTGGGCCTATTTCACATATCTTGTACTAATATGGTTGTGTTACATACCAATTTTAAGGAGGAAGATCGATATCAATATTGATTATAATATAAATACAACAATATTAGGGAAAAATCGAAGTCCTGGACTTTGGATATTCATATCAATACCACAAGATACTGGGTCTATATCACATATGTTGTACTGATATGATCGTGTTACATATCAATCTTAAAGAGGAAGATCGATATCAATATTTATTCTTTTATAATAGGACAAATACTATGGAAACATCGAAGTCCTGAGCTTTGGATATTCATATCAATACCACATGATACTGGGCCTATATCACATATATTGTAATAATATGGTTGTTTTACACACCAATTTCAAGGAGGAAGATCGATATCAATATTGATTATAATATAAATACAAAAATATTATGGACAAATATTGCTGGTAGAGAATTGACAGAAAATCGATGTGTGATTCCAAGTTTATAGTGGGAAACATTGGTGTGTGTGTGTTTTTTGTTTTTGTTTGTGTGTGTCTGGGTGTGTGTTTGTGTTTTTGTGTGTCTGGGTGTGTGTTTTTGTTGTGTGTGTGTGTGTGTGTCTGTATGTGTCTCTGTGTGTGTGTGTGTGATGTGTATGTAATAATATGAAAATGTTTACCTTTAATGATTTGATGTTATAGATAATTAACGATATTAATCTTATGTTGGACTACAGTTGTAATTCAACATTCTAAATGTTTGATATTCGAACTTTGTAAAGTGTTTATATTATAGACTAATGTAAAAATGTAGGCTGTGGTCAATACACTGTCTATCTATCTATTTATCTATCTATATGTATGTGCGTGTGTGTGTGTGTGTGTGTAAGTTAAGTGTGTATGTGTATGTGTGTGTTTGTCCGGAAAGTTTGGTAATGCTTGGTTTCATGTGTAGAGTTAATTTGTCATATATCCTTGGTGTGTGAGAGAGAGAGAGAGCGAGAGAGAGAGAGAAATATGTGTTTATATACATATGGACCTTACCACACATACACACAGGTGGCATATACTGTATTTATCCCCATTTATTATTACACATTTATATATATATATATTTACTTTGCGCAACCACACACACATATGTAAAGGCAAGCTAAAAAAAAAAATCTATATTCCAACTACTCCCTCTCGGGCATAGGCTGAGAGCCTGTACATTCCACCACTCAACACGGTGAAGCCCATGAGGTCTTGTTCCAGTCTGGGGAGTGAGACATGTGAAGCATCCATTCATGGCTCGAAGCAGCTCCATCTCTGAAGCGGCTGGTTGCTCCGTTCAAGTGCTTCACTGTCTCACCCTCCAGACTCAGATCCTCACTCTCAGAACGCCACCTATTGAGCAGTGAACTCACTAAGCATTGTCCCCCTGTAACATATTTTGAATATGGGAATATTCATACAGTGTTATTTAATCAGGGAACAATGAGGGTATTTTTTTTGGCATTTCGGTGGGCTTTGTGGTAATGCACTGATACTAGGTACAGCACAAATGCAATCCCAATAATATCTTCCCATTGACATATCGGGATTTGAACCCAGGTCCATTGGATTACCAGTCCAGTGGCATGACCACTCCACCACACCTCCCCTTAAGGGGAGATGGGTCGTTTTTCTGGTCCCCTTTCTCCCTCGTGTTTAGCTCCATTGCCTTTGAGATTTGAAGATGTTCGGCCCATTTGTTTGACAATTTTAAGAACTTTCGCCCTATTTCGGTAAATTTTAGACCTATCTTGCCATTTAGGTGTCGATTGTTTTCTGGCAGGAGATAAGGAGCCTGTAATTTAGGACGAACCGGCATTTTTCTACCGTAAAATGTACACATTTGTCTTGAGGGGGTCTAGGGGGTGTTTTTCTAAGTTTGAGGGAGGTCTAGCGACGAAAATAAAAATATATATAAATACATTAATTAATAGACAAAAAAATACAAACATAAAATAATAAATAAATAAATAAATAAAAAGCCACTACCCCTTCAAAGATATCCAAACCCATAACTATTTCGCTAGTCAAGGATAGTCCACCATTTATTGAGAGATTGTAGGCACAGCTGTTTGCTTAAAGGTGGTGGCGCATGGGTTGAGGTAAACATGGACAAATAATCACCAACCTGCATATAATTATCCTGTAAAATACAATTTCACTGAAATAATTATTAACAATGGTATACAGGATTTTGCGGATCGTCTATTCCGGGCCTGTGACGTTATAGTGACGTCACTCCAGCATACTCATCCTGGACTGGATGGTGGAATTACACTCTTGTGACGTCACAGGCACGGTATACGCGATCCACAAAATCCTTTATACCATTGTTAATAATGTTTTCAGTGCCATTGCATTTTGCAATATAATTATGTACAGCTTGGCGATTATCATTCCATGTTTATCTCAACCCTTGCGCCCCCACCGTTTTTTTTTTTGTTTTTTTTTTTGTATCTTTGTCTCCTTTTCTCTTTTTCCCTGGCTTGTATCCATTCGGCCTTATTAAGCCAAATGTTTTAAAACGTTTATCCACATCCAATTGTAGATTTCTTCCTGGCGAGCGAGAGCGAGCCAGCATTGTATGGAGAAATCCGGCTTCGCCGGAGAAATTTGTCTATCAAAAAATGTACAAATTTAGCTTGCTGTCAGAATAAAAATATATACATGCTGACTCGCTACCGCTCGCCAGGAAAATATTGACACCTGGATGGGGGCAAACGTCTTAAAACAGCAGGCTAAATGGGGCCGAATGGATACAAGACAAAGAGAGAGAGAGAGAAAGAAAAAAAAGTGAAGTAGGCTCCCTTAACTCCTTCAGCATAATTAAGTAATTGTCATTTTATTCTGGTTACCACTAGACGATTTTCTTTAGCTTGTATTCTACCCCTAGGACACAAATTATCGAGCAATGTATTTTAGATTGTCCCCTAGGCTAACAAAAACGCCTTCCCAAACTTCCTTCAATCCTTAAGGGGGCTCACCGGCTTTGTTTTCATCGTTCTCTCCTTTTTTCTTTTTCCCTGGCTTGTATCGTTTCGGCCTCATTCAGCCAACTGTTTTAAGACGTTTATCCCCATCCAGGTGTCGATTTCTTCCTGGCGAGCGATAGCGAACCAGCATTGTATGGAGAAATACGGCTTCGCCGGAGACATTTTTCTATCGACAAATTTACAAATTTAGCTTACTGTCAAAACAAAAACATATATATGTTGGCTCGCTATCGCTTGCCAGGAAAATATTGACACCTGGATGGGGGTAAACGTCTTAAAACAGTAGGCTGAATGGGGCCGAATGGATACAAGCCAAAGAGAGAGGGAGAGAAAGAGAAATAAAGCGAGGTGGGCTCCCTTAAGTGGGAATGAGCGTATATATTTGTTCCTTTATGTATCTTTTTATCATGTTTTATTTTCTTCCCTAGACCTCCATCAAGCTTAAATAAAAAGTTCAAAGCCTGTTAATTGATGAAGGCCCATTTTAAACGGAATCAAATCGTCTAATAGTGTCCAAAATAAAGTAAAAAGACGTCGCAGGTATAGAAGGGGTTAATAGTAGATTCTCAGAACATATTTAAATAATCGCGAGGATAAATTAGAGATCCTGAATTAAGAGAGAGTGGCTTCAATAATATGATCACACGTACAGCTCGCTCTGTGCTGTATTAATGTCTGTCAGATGTTGAATAGGGTGGGTAAGTGTAGGAACATGTATGTACATTTCACTCGATACGAAGAAATGAAGCTTAGATATTGCTTATACCAATTATTAGTAAAAACATACTTGGTGCCGAGACATCACTTATTAGCGCGATTGTACAGTCGCGCTAACAAGTGATGTCTTGGCACCAAGTATATGTTTTAATCAATAATTATATAATTGGCATCAGCAATGTCTAAAACTTGATTTATTCGTTTCGAGTGAGATATACAAACATGTTCCTACACCACCCTATCCAACATCTGACAGACATTAATACAGCACAGAGCGAGCCAAACGTAATGACAGCCAGGACATGACTTATTAACACCACCATCAAGACTCCAATACTATAGTCTATTCGTTGTTAGTAGGCGAGAAATCATGACCTCTATCCTCTGTAACTCGAAAAGGGCTTGAGCAAATTGGCTGTACATTTCCACATATATTCCTTGACTGACTCTTCCCAAATGGTAGACATATTTGGTCGATTACTCCAGTCGTTTTTTGAGTTACAGAGGTTAGAGGTCATGATTTATCTCCTACTTACAGGGAATAGACTATAGCTGTCATTACGTTTGGCTTTCGCTGTGCTGTATTTATGTCTGTCAGATGTTGAATAGGGTGGGTAAGTGTAGAAACATATTTGTATATTTCACTTAATATGAAGAAATGAAGCTTAGATATTGCTGATACCAATTATTGATCAAAACATACTTGGTGCCGAGCCTTCACTTATTAGCGTGACTGTACCCGATCAAACTCGTGTGCAATGGTAAAATCAAAGCTATAAAAAAAGAGTATGACAAATATATATAACATCATTGGGTATATTGATAGTGACTTAAGGGAGCCCACCTCGCTTTTGTTCTCTTTCTCTCCCTCTCTCTTTGGCTTGTATTAATTTGGCCCCATTCAGCCAACTGTTTTAAGACGTTTACCCCCATCCAGGTGTCAATATTTTCCTGGCGAGTGGTAGCGATCCAGCACATATAAATATTTGTTTTGACAGCAAGCTAAATTTGTACATTTTTCGATAGAAACATTTCTCCGGCGAAGCCGAATTTCTCCATACAATGCTGGCTCGCTATCGCTCGCCAGGAAGAAATCGACAGCTAGATGGGGATAAACGTCTTAAAACAGTTGGCTGAATGGGGCCTAATGGATATAAGCAAGAGAAAGAGAGATAATGAGAGAAAGGAGAAAACAAGCAGGTGACCCCCCTTAAATTGCTACGCTATATTTACCCCTTTCAGTACCGGTGACTTCCTTTTAGCTTGACTCAGGTTATTTTTCGACGATTTTATTCAGTTTAAGAAGGTCATCCAGCCATTTATAAGCTTCTCTCTCTCTCCCTCTCTCTCTGGGTTGTATCCATTCGGCCCCATTCAGCCTACTGTGTTAAGACGTTTATCCCCATCCAGGTGTCGATTTGTTCGTGGCGAGCGGTAGCAACCCAGCATATTTTTAAAAATGATTTTGACAGAAGGCTAAATTTGTATATTTTGCAATAGAACAATGTCTCCGGTGAAGCCGGATTTCTCCATACAATGCTGGCTTGTTATCGCTCGCCAGGAAGAAATCGACACCTGGATGGGGATAAACATCTTAAAACAGTAGGCTGAATGGATACAAGCCAGAGAAAGAGAGAAAAGGAGAGAAAAAAAGGTGACCCCCCTTAACTGGGTTCGCTACCACTGCTTTTACAAGTAGCCTCGTATGGGTCAATATATCTGTTGTTCCTTGCTTTTCCTTTGTGTACACCTTTATAACGGTAGATTATTACGAACTCTTTAACCCTTTTATACTCTGGTTACCATTAGACGATTGTCTTTAGCTTACGATCTACCACTAGGATTTAGGGGAAGGTTTTTTGTTTGTTCCCTAGACCTCCATCAAGCTTAACATTACACCCCCTAGACCCACTTTCAAGATAAATTTGTACATTTTTTGGATAGAAAAATGGCCCGACCGAAGGCCGATTGCTCTTAAATTTCAGGCTCGTTTTCGCTCGCCAGGAAAAAGTTGACGCCTAAATTGCATACAAGCTCTTAATATTGGCAAAGGATGGAGTGAAAGATCATAAATTCGTCAAACTAATGGGGTAAACGTCTTAAAATCTCAAAACTAATGTGGTGAAACATGAGGGAGAAGGGGGGCCAAAAAACAAACGACCATCCCCCCTTAAACTGCATAAAATCGTAACACTCTCAAACAAGATGGGTATGAAAGGGGTATTTAAGGTGTCCATAATAATCTACCAACCTCGCTTTTTTTTCTCTTTCCCTTCCTCTCTCTTTGGCTTGTATTCATTCGGCCCCATTCAGCCTACTGTTTTAAGACGTTCACCCCCATCCAGGCGTCAATATCAGCATATATATATATTTGTTTTACAGCAAGCTAAATTTGTAAATTTTTCGATAGAAAAATTTCTCTGGCGAAGCCGGATTTCTCCTTACAATGCTGGCTCGCTCTCGTTCGCCAGGAAGAAATCGACACCTGGATGGGAATAAACGCCTTAAAACAGTTGGCTGAATGGGGCCAAATGGATACAAGCCAAAGAGAGAGGGAAAAGAAGAGAAAAAGAAAAATAGGTGACCCCCCCTTAAATTGTCCACAATATTCTACCCACTTAAAGGTTTATTGGTGGAAATAAACCCATCTTATACCAGTTAAGGGGGGTCACCTGTTATTTTTCTCTCCTTTTCTCCCTCTCTCTCTCTCGGTTGTATCCATTCGGCCTCACTCAGCCTACTGTTTTAAGACATTTATCCCCTTCCAAGTGCCAGCATTGTATGAAGAAATCCGGCTTCGCTGGAGACATTTTCTATCGATTTTTTTTTAAATTTAGCCTGCTGGCAAAAACATATTTTAAAATATGCTGGCTCGCTACCGCTTGGCAGGAAAAACATTGACACCTGGATGGGGATAAACGTCTTAAAACATTAGGCTGAATGGAACCAAATGGATAAAAGCCAGAGAGAGAGAGAGAGAGAGAGAAAAGCAGATAAAAAAAAGCAGGTGACCCACCTTAGGCAGGTAAATCACTATCAATATACCCAATGATCTTATATACCTTTATAATACCCTTTTTAATTTGTATTATATTTTTCACCAACCAACTCCACTTCTAAACTCAATTAATGAAATCAACAAATGCATGTGGCTCTCCAAGGACTCGAACCTAGGACACTCGCACCGAAATTCCGCGCACTTAGGCATTACGCTATTAAGACAGTTATAGTATAGAGCTAATTATATACGTGTATTTATGTATAATTGCTTAAGGGGACGTGTTTTTATTTTACTCTCTCTCTCTCTCTCTCTCTCTCTCTCTCTCTCTCTCTCTCTCTCTCTCTCTCTCTCTCTCTCTCTCTCTCTCTCTCTCTCTCTCTCTCATACACACACACACACACACACATATCTATCTATCTATTTATCTTTTTGTCTATATCTATCTATCTCTAGCAATCTATCTATTATATTTTTCCTAGCATTAGATTATTTTACTCGATAATTTGTATCTTTAATGAAAAGGGTTAGCCTATCCACATAAAATAGATAGAAATATGAAATGAGACGATTTATACAAAACAAAAAATAATGGAATGGTAGAGCTATAGGTGAAGAGTCTGTCTCTCTCTCTCTCTCTCTCTCTCTCTCTGTATCTAATCGATCATCTGTCTCTCTCTCTCTCTCTCTCTCTCTCTCTCTCTCTCTCTCTCTCTCTCTCTCTCTCTCTCTCGGCAAAGTCCAAATAATATAATATATCCCATGATAGATTAGATTTATAAATTAATGACCAATATAATCTCTCTCTATTCAGGATTTACTGAGAATCTATTTAATGTTATCAATATTTTGATTTTGGTCTAGAATATTGGCTAGGGCAATTAATTAGTAAACTTGCACATGTTCAACCTCTCTCTCACTCACTCTAACTATTTCTAACTCACTCACTCACTCACTCACTCACTCACTCACTCACTCTCTCACTCTCTCTCTGCGTATTTATTTGCTCATTTATTTATCATTGTATTATCGTTTATTAGTGTCCCCCCTAGACCTCCATCACTCACTCACTCACTCTCTCTCACTCTCTCTCTGCGTATTTATTTGCTCATTTATTTATCATTTTATTATTGTTTATTAGTGTCCCCCCTAGACCTCCATCACTCACTCACTCTCTCTCTCTCTCTCTCTCTCTCTCTCTGCGTATTTATTTGCTCATTTATTTATCATTTTATTACCGTTTATTAGTGTCCCCCCTAGACCTCCATCACTCACTCACTCACTCACTCTCTCTCTCTCTCTCTCTGCGTATTTATTTGCTCATTTATTTATCATTTTATTATTGTTTATTAGTGTCCCCCCTAGACCTCCATCACTCACTCACTCTCTCACTCACTCACTCACTCACTCACTCTCTCTCTCTCTCTCTCTCTGCGTATTTATTTGCTCATTTATTTATCATTTTATTATTGTTTATTAGTGTCCCCCCTAGACCTCCATCACTCACTCACTCATTCACTCACTCTCTCTCTCTCTCTCTCTCTGCGTATTCATTTGCTCATTTATTTATCATTTTATTATTGTTTATTAGTGTCCCCCCTAGACCTCCATCACTCACTCACTCACTCATTCTCTCTCTCTGCGTATTTATTTGCTCATTTATTTATCATTTTATTATTGTTTATTAGTGTCCCCCCTAGACCTCTATCACTCACTCACTCACTCTCACTCACTCTCTCTCTCTCTCTCTCTGCGTATTTATTTCATCATTTATTTATCATTTAATTATTGTTTATTAGTGTCCCCCCTAGACCTCCATCACTCACTCACTCACTCTCACTCACTCTCTCTCTCTCTCTCTCTCTGCGTATTTATTTCATCATTTATTTATCATTTTATTATTGTTTATTAGTGTCCTCCCTAGACCTCCATCACTCACTCACTCACTCTCTCTCTCTCTCTCTCTCTCTCTGCGTATTTATTTGCTCATTTATTTATAATTTTATTATTGTTTATTAGTGTCCCCCCTAGACCTCCATCACTCACTCACTCACTCACTCTCTCTCTCTGCGTATTTATTTGCTCATTTATTTATCATTTTATTATTGTTTATTAGTGTCCCCCCTAGACCTCCATCACTCACTCACTCACTCACTCACTCTCTCTCTCTCTCTCTCTGCGTATTTATTTGCTCATTTATTTATCATTTTATTATTGTTTATTAGTGTCCCCCCTAGACCTCCATCACTCACTCACTCACTCTCACTCACTCTCTCTCTCTCTCTCTCTGCGTATTTATTTCATCATTTATTTATCATTTTATTATTGTTTATTAGTGTCCCCCCTAGACCTCCATCACTCACTCACTCACTCTCACTCACTCTCTCTCTCTCTCTCTCTGCGTATTTATTTCATCATTTATTTATCATTTTATTATTGTTTATTAGTGTCCCCCCTAGACCTCCATCACTCACTCACTCTCTCTCTCTCTCTCTCTCTCTGCGTATTTATTTGCTCATTTATTTATAATTTTATTATTGTTTATTAGTGTCCCCCCTAGACCTCCATCACTCACTCACTCACTCTCTCTCTCTCTCTCTCTGCGTATTTATTTGCTCATTTATTTATCATTTTATTATTGTTTATTAGTGTCCCCCCTAGACCTCCATCACTCACTCACTCTCTCACTCACTCACTCTCTCTCTCTCTCTCTCTCTCTGCGTATTTATTTGCTCATTTATTTATCATTTTATTATTGTTTATTAGTGTCCCCCCTAGACCTCCATCACTCACTCACTCACTCACTCTGTCTCTCTCTCTCTCTCTCTGCGTATTTATTTATAATTTTATTATTGTTTATTAGTGTCCCCCCTAGACCTCCATCACTCACTCACTCTCTCTCTCACTCTCTCTCTGCGTATTTATTTGCTCATTTATTTGTCATTTTATTGTTTATTAGTGTCCCCCCTAGACCTCCATCACTCACCCTCCACTCACTCTCACTCTCTCTCTCTCTCTTGCGTATTTATTTGCTCATTTATTTATCATTTTATTATTGTTATTAGTGTCCCCCCTAGACCTCCATCACTCACTCACTCTCTCACTCACTCACTCTCTCTCTCTGCGTATTTATTTGCTCATTTATTTTTCATTTTATTATTGTTTATTAGTGTCCCCCCTAGACCTCCATCACTCACTCACTCACTCTCACTCTCTCTCTCTCTCTCTCTCTCTCTGCGTATTTATTTGCTCATTTATTTATAATTTCATTATTGTTTATTAGTGTCCCCCCTAGACCTCCATCACTCACTCACTCACTCACTCTCTCTCTCTCTCTCTCTCTCTGCGTATTTATTTGCTCATTTATTTATCATTTTATTATTGTTTATTAGTGTCCCCCCTAGACCTCCATCACTCACTCACTCACTCTCTCTCTCTCTCTCTCTGCGTATTTATTTGCTCATTTATTTATCATTTTATTGTTTTTAGTGTCCCCCCTAGACCTCCATCACTCACTCACTCACTCTCTCTCTCTCTCTCTCTCTCTCTCTCTGCGTATTTATTTGCTCATTTATTTATCATTTTATTGTGTATTAGTGTCCCCCCTAGACCTCCATCAAGCGTAAAGAAACACCCACCAAAACCCTCTTTCAAGATAAATTTGTACGTTTTTCGATAGAAAAATGTCCCGGCCGGCGGTCGGTTTCTCATGAAAAATTACAGGCTTGCTATCGCTCGCCAGGAATAAATCGACTAAATTAAACAAGAAGTCTTAATATGGACAAATAAATGGGCCAAACAGTCTTAAAATCGCCAAAGTAGTGGGCCGAACGTCATAAAATCTGGAAACTAAAGGGGCTAAATATGAGGAAGAAGGGGGACCACAGAAAAACGACCCAAATCCCCTTAATTAAAAGGACGTCAATGGTACAGAAAGGGTTAAGTACCAAGGAGATTACATATTGGGGGCATTAAGGGGGGTCACCTGCTTTTATGTCTTGCTCTCCTTTTATCCCTTTCTCTGGCTTGTATCCATTCGGCCCCATTCAGCCAACTGTTTTAAGACGTTTATCTCCATCCAGGTGTCGATATCTTCCAGGCGAGCGATAGCGAGCCAGCATTGTATGGAGAAATCCGGCTTCGCCGGAGAAATTTTTCTATCGAAAAATGTAAAAATTTAGCTTGCTCTCAAAACAAAAAATATATATGCTGGCTCGCTACCGCTCGACAAGGAAAATATTGACACCTGAATGGAGGTAAACGTCTTAAAACAGTAGGCTGAATGGGGCCGAATGGATACAAGCCAAAGAGAGAGGGAGGAGAAAGAGGAAAAAGGCGTCATGGTGCTAAAGAGGTTAACATTGTCCGCATCTGTGACCTAAATTCTAAATATTATGGAATTATATATATTTTGTGTTCATTTATTTACTTATTCAATAGTTATTATTATTTATTTTATGTATTATTATTAGTATATATTATTTATATTTATTATTATTATTATTTATATTTATTATTATTATTTATTATTTATTATTATTATTGTTTATTATTATTATTATTATTATTGATTTTATTATTATTATATTTATTATTAGTATTTATTATTTATTATTATTAGTTATTGGTTTATTATTATTATGTTGGTATTTATTATATTTATTATTAATTTGTATAAATTATTTTATTATTATTATTATTTATTTGATTTATATGTTTATTATATTTGTGGTTATTTATTTATTATTTATTAATTGTATACTATTATTATTAATTATTTATTTGTATTTTATTATGTTTTATTATTATTTGTGTTGATTTATTTATTATTTATTATTTATTAGTATTATTTATTATTTAGTATGTTTATTATTATTTGTGTTGTTATGTATTTATTATTAATATTAATTATTATACATTATATTATTGTTTATTATTTATTATTAATTAGTATATATTATTTTATTATGTTTTATTATTTATTATTATTTATTATTATTTAGTATATATTATTTATTATTAATTAGTATATATTATTTATTATTGTTTATTATTTATTATTATTTATTATTAATTAGTGTATATTATTTATTATTTATTATTTATTATTATTTATTATTTATTAATATTTATTATTTATTATTGTTTATTATTATTTGTTTATATTTATTTATTTATTATTAATTAGTATATATTATTTATATTATTTATTTACTTTTTCATTACTTATTTATTATTATTTATTATTTATTATTATTTATTATAATTAATTATTTTTATATATTATTTTTAATTTATTATTTATACAGTATATTTATTTATTTATTTATTCATAATTATCTTTAGCTTCCTCCCAAGGGGAGTTTTGGAGTTTTGGAGTTTTTTTTTCTAAGTTTGTTAGAGGTCTATGGAAAAAACCTAATACAACGTATAACAATATATACAATAGAAATAAAAAAAAAAAAAAAAATGGACCTAATATTTTTCGAAGATGCCAGACTACAATTGCCCGTAAATATTGCCGGTAAATTGCTCGTTTAACACCGCCTTATTATAGCTTGAATGTCGCAAATGGTTAGTTGGTCCTATTATTTAAATGCGCTTTTAAGGGGCAAGTGTTTATTTTTTAGTCGGTTATTTCATATATATATATATTTTTTTTTTTTCTCCCTAGACCTCCATCAAACTTTACAAAAACATCGATTTTCCTCCCTAGACCTCTATCAAGCTTAAAAATAAAACAAATAAAACATCCATTAGATCCCCCTTCTAAGTTAATTTGTAATTTTTTTCGGGAGAAAACATTTCCGGCCGAAAACCGGTTCTTCGAACATTACAAGCTCACTTTTGTTCGCCTGGAAAAAAATCGACACCTAAATAGCACGAAAGGTCCCAAAATTGACAACGAAATGAGTTGAAAGGTCTTGGAATCGCCAAACTAATAGGGCAAACATCCTTAAATCTGAAAACTAATGGGGCTAAACAGCAAGAAGGGGGATCTAGAAATAAGACCCATCTCCCCTTAATTTGCTCCATCAAGCTAATTTTCCTAACCCCTATACCAAACTATATGGAGTGTGTTGAAATGCTTGTATACCGTTGCCCACATACAGTAAGGGAGGGGGGAGGTAGTCGCTTTTGCGGGACCCACTTCTCCCTCGACAATATGAACTGTAGTAAGTACTTCACTATCGACCAATCTAATTACACGCGGGGAAACGGGTGCAAAATTATTGGTATATCTTTTAACTCACACAAAGCTAAAAATGTCTTCTTCAATCGAGTTGTCAACTTATGGAATGGGCTTCCCCGAGATGTTATAGAGTGCAGCACCGTTGATTCATTTAAACTTCGCCTAGACAAATATCTCGCATCAAACCCGTGACTGACTGCGTTTGTAAATGAATAACTTTATTGTATCCTCCCCTCAGTTACTAACCCATCAGTCTCCTACTAACTTCCTAATCCTGCCACGGACATTACTTCCAGGGCAGTAGTTCCCTTTCCAATGTTCCTTTACCCACTCTAAACCACTGTTTGGACACTTGATCCTCAGTGTTTTGGAGGACAAGCAGCCTAGAGGGGTCACTAGACCTGGTGTTGCTTAATTTCCTTTGTACTCCTTTGTACTCATGTTTAGCCTATTTGTTTTGAGATTTTAAGACGTTGGTTCAATTAGTTTGTCGATTTTAAGACGTTCGTTCTATTAGTTTGTCGATCTTAAGACCTTTCGCCCCATTTGTGTGTCAATATCAAGACCTTTCATGGCATTTAGGTGTCGATTTTATTCCTGGCGAGCGAGAGCGAGCATGTAATTTTAGAGAGAAACGGCCTTAGGCCGAGACATTTTTCTACCGAGAAATGTATAAATTCATCTTGAAGGGGGTCTAGGTGGTGCTATTTATAACTTGATGGAGGTCCTAGCAAGGAAAAAAAAAAAAAAAAACCAAAAAAATATACAGTATATATATATATATATATATATATATATATATATAATAATAATAATAATAATAATAATAATAATAATAATAATACAAGCACTATCCCCTTAAGTTCTCTTTCTCTCCATGATCTTATGCATGAGAGTAAAAGAAAAGACAAATATATTAATGTATTAGTTTTCATAGACATACTTCCATATTGTTAGAAATGAATGCTTTCCTTTATGCAATTATAAACATCTGGATTGATTTTTGGATATAACTTGTTTTTCAATAAATAGTATATACAGATTAATTTTGATTTATCGAAAACAAAAAATCTTCTATTCGTTTCCAGAGATATACTTCCAAATTGTTAGAAATAGGTGAAGTCCAGGAATATTTATGAGTGGGCTAGAGACTATGGTATCCGAGTGTACAGTCGCGCTAATAAGTGATGTCTCGGCACCAAGTATGTTTTGATCAATAATTTGTTAGGCAATATCTAAAACTTTATTTATTCGTTTCGAGTGAGATATACCAACATGCTCCTACCCTTACCCACCCTATTCAACATCTGACAGACATTAATACAGCGCAGAGAGAGCCAAACGTAATGACAGCTGGGACATGATTTATTAGGCCAACTGTACGTATGTAATGTGTTCTTCATACATAATAAATGTTCAATCAAATCTCTCTCTCTCTCCCTCTGTCTGTCTGTCTCTCTTTCTCCCTCTCTCTCTCTCTCTCTCTCTCTCTCTCTCTCTCTCTCTCTCTCTCTCTCTCTCTCTCTCTCTCTCTCTCTCTCTCTCTCTCTCTCTCTCTCTCTCAAATGACGCATATTATGACGGACTTAAGGAATCGCTATCAAACATACACTCAAACCTCATAAATATAAACGAAGTAAATGAACTATGGGGACATTTTAAGTCTACAATTACAGAGGCGCATAAACAATTTGTACCCATGAAACCAAAACGTAATACGAAATCAAGTATGCCCCCTTGGTACAGTAGAGACATTGGCAAGGCAATAAGGAAAAGGAATCAACTCCACAAACTTGTAAAAAATAACACAAACACTGAAGTAATTAAAAACTTGTACAAAAATAGTAGAAGGGAAGTGAAAAAAATAATTAGGGCGAACAAACAAAATTACGAAATGACTATTGCCAGAGAAAGTGCCACAAACCCCAAAAATTCTACAGTTACGTAAATAAAAATAAACAGATCAAAAGCGGAATCGGACCGCTAATAGAAGATGGCCAGACAATAACAGGTGACACAAACACGGCAAATCTGCTCAACAAATATTTTGGCTCAGTTTTTCACAGAAGAAATTATCGATCATACCCTTGAAAATAACACCTCAACTCATGTGATAGGAGATTTCACCATCAGTGTTAGCGAAGTACAAAGCAAATTGAGTAATTTAAATGTAAACAAGACCCCGGGACCCGACATGCTCCACCCGAAAATAATTAAGAATGTTAAGGACGAAATAGCAAAACCCCTGACACAACTATTTAACTTATCATTACTACAGGGGATTGTACCGAGTGATTGGAAAGATGCGAACATTACGCCGATATACAAGAAGGCAAGGCCAAAGCGAGTAATTACAGACCAATTAGTCTAACTTCAATTGTAGGAAAAATCATGGAAAAAATCCTTAGAGATAAGATAGTAGATTACCTCGAATCAAACAACCTAATCAAAAATAGTCAACACAGCTTTAGATCAAATAAGTCATGCCTAACAAATTGATTGATTGAATTTTATAACAAACTATTCACATATAACGACATGACGAAATCACTAGATATAATCTTCTTGGACTTTCAAAAAGCTTTCGACAAGGTGCCTCACCGAAAACTATTGGCTAAACTGGAGAGGATAGGTATCAAAGGTGAAATTCATTCTTGGATAAAAAATTGGCTTACAGGCAGAAGACAGAGAGTGGTGATAAATGGAGTGGAATCGGAGTGGGAGCCTGTCACTAGTGGAGTTCCACAGGGTTCAGTCCTTGGACCGGTCCTGTTTCTCATTTACATTAACGATATTGATGTAGGGGTAAACAACACCATTTCCAAATTTGCCGACGATACAAAAATAGGAAATACAGTCCTGAACGAAGATGATAGAAATGCGTTGCAATCTGATTTAAACAACATATCAGAGTGGTCGAAAAAATGGCAGATGCCCTTCAATGTCGATAAATGTCAGGTGCTGCAGGTTGGTAGCAGAAATATGAAATACAAATACGAAATGAATGGCAAACAAATAAAAACCGCAACGGTAGTAAAAGACCTAGGGGTACTAATATCTGAAAACCTAAAAACTTCCGACCAATGTATAGCAGTTGCAAATAAGGCAAACATAGCATTGGGCTTTATTAAACGAAAATTTACATATAAACATGAAAACGTAATAGTGCCACTGTTCAAAAGTATGGTGAGGCCCCACCTTGAATATGGTGTGCAGTTCTGGTCACCTTATCTGATCAAGGACATTGTAAGACTCGAGTCAGTACAGCGTTGAGCGTCGAAGATGATACCCTCATTAACCTCTCCGCAGCGCACAGGGGGTTTTCTACAGGGTAAATCATCTATGATGATTTTGGGACCTATTGCCAATTTCGATAAAAAGTACATCATCGTGTAGGGAATGTTTGCGTGCATCGGCCCATATATTTTTCCCCCCAAAAAATGTCTTGGGTGGGAAGGGGAACGGTCCGTAGTTGAAAAATGTGGAGCGAATGGCACCGCGCGGCTAGATTGTCATCGAGCGGCGAGATTTCCCTGCCGAATATTTACGCGCGCAGGGGATAGAAGGAGAGGGAGGAGGGGGTGGGTTACCGCGTATTATCACGTATATCTCCTTTTTCGAGCCCTTTTAGGCTATTTAGAGTATGTATACGTGTGTAGGGCACCCATATAACAATGAATATGCCTCATAGTGACCAAAAATTGCAATATATAAGGGAATTATAAGAGAATATTTAGGCGGGAATGAAGATGTGTTGGAGGTTTGGCGGCAATTTATGAGCTGAGAGTGTGGTTTACGCCATACATATCACGTATATCTTGTACGTAGAGCACTGTCACGCTATAATACAGACTTGTACGTATGTATACGTGCCATATATCAAAATATATACCGCATATAAACCAATTCATGCGATATTTACGCACATTATCAATGAGTTTCTATGCGTGAACCAAGGTGTGAGTGAGTTGTGGTGGGAATGAAAGGGGGAGAGGGTGTGTTACGCCATAAATATCACGTCAATCTTGTATTTAGAGCACTCTCATGCTATAATAAAGACGTGTACATATGTAGGCGTCCCATATAACAAGGAATATACCGCATATAGCCCAATTGATGCGATATTTACGCAAATTGTGAATGTGTTTCTAGCAGACGGAAGCCTGAAAGGGGGGGTTGGGGGGGGGGGGGGGGGGGGGGAGGCATGCAGGGGTGCAGTGAGTGAGTGAGTCGTGGAGAGATGGAAGTCAGGCAGATCTCTAGATAGATAACCAGCTTAGTGATAATTGTGGAGGCGCCCCAGGCGTATTGATGTTTGGTATTTTGACCCTTATGTCTACCAGATGGCTGGTGTTCGTTGCCATCAACAGGTCTACAATAACATGAGTCAGGAATGGAGAGAGAGAGAGAGAGAGAGAGAGAGAGAGAGAGAGAGAAACTGAGACATGCGTATGTCGTACATCTAAATGGACTTCAGAATTGCATTTTTATGCAAGCAGACATTGCATTTTAGACACATGTGAAGTACCACAGAAACATGTAGGCCATTGACTGTAAATAAAGTACTATATTTATAGACCACCAGCGACGGTGCTGAGTCAACACAGGCAGATTGCCTGTTGTGATAGAGGGCTAAATATAGACTGGTGTCTCCTTACACCTGCGAAAGGGTAGATTGCCACCAGAGAAACGTTTACTTATTTATTTCGAAGTAATATGCAATCTAAATGTATATTCGAGACCTACTGCAATTATTTGTATGACAGTCATGACTATGTATAATCCAATATACGCGCGTAGGCGAGACATAAGAAAGCTGGTTGAGCAATTTTCGACACCCACACAGTTATTATTCATTTTTATTTACAATATTATACAATACAAATGTATTTGTGAAGAGTATTTTATCCATTATTGTATTTATACCAATTTTGTTCCCAGACAGAGCTGCTGTAGCTGGAGAATCAAGGAGCGGCAAGGGTCACCTCGTGACCGCCTGACCGTGTGAAAATGAGTGGAGTCACACTGAGAGGGGCAATTTTGCTGAGTGTTTGGGCAATTTTTGACAGAATAAAGTTATATAATTACTAATTCTTGACAGAGACAAACTATTATAAACCTTGGCATGATATAATTGATAATCCCATCAATTTACAAACGTAAATTGGTGGGATAATTCATTTTTTTTTGTATATTGTCATTTCGATTGTACACACGAAGTTTTGAGTGATATTTGGTATGAGCTCCTGTGGCATGGTTGGTAAGGTCGCGGACTGGAAAACTCAAAGTGTCGTAGGGTAGTGGGATCGAATCCAGGAGGGGGTTATGGGGAAGGTTTTATATTGTCTAGAAAATTTTTATAAATTTTTTTTTTTACAAGATCATGCCATTGTATTCAAACAATATGAAATATTCATAGAATATATCATATTGTAAGAATACAATGACATGACCTTGTTTTCTTTTTTTCTTTTTTTATTGTTTTATTTTATTATCATAGTAGGTTTGACATGATTTATTGAAACATATTTATTTTTGTACAATTCATTTGAGGTAAGAAAATAATTATATACACATTACTTAGGCTAATAACAAACATATATTGATATACTAAAAAAATAAGGCATATTACATGTAAATCTTTGAAACTTATAAACTAAATAATGAAACATACAATTATATAATGTAAAAGCTATATCACAGGGACATCTTTGGAACTTATACATTATATAATATATATGTTACATTATGAGGTAGCGTGATCAATTAGGTCAGGTCAGGTAAGGTAGGGCGCGAGTCCAGGGCAGGGCAGGGCAGGGCAGGAGGCGAGTCCAGGGCAGGGCACGGGGCGAGTCCAGGGCAGGGCAGGGCAGGGCAGGGGCCGACACTCAGTAGTTCTTGAAGGTGTGGTAGTCCCTGAAGCAGTCACCCAGGCAGAGTGCAACTTTGCACTCGGCGCACATTGAGGTGACTCTTTTGGTCACATGGGGTTTCCTCACACTGGAGCTGCAGACGGTGCACTGCACCTGCCTGTGACGAGTGCCAATCAGCTCGGTGTTGGTTGTGTAGTGTCTTTCGACACCCAGCTGGATGCGGTCAGGAACGTGATCCCCACGCCATGCCGTACGTCTGTGAGTGGTGGTGGCATACTTCTCCAGGAGTTGGTAGGAGACGTTGTACACGAACTCCCGGAATTTCAGCTTCTGGTTTGGGGCCATATCCTTCTTCACCAACCACAAGTTGTAGGCGTTCAGCATCGTTATGTCAACTAGGTGGAGGAAGAGCTTGTGATACCACTTCACAGTCTTCCTCAGACACTCAACACCTGACAGCTGACAGTCAGACTTGTCCACCAGGCGCATGTTTTTGGTGTAGTCCACTACCATGTCGGGCTTGTAGATTGTCTTCCTGGTTCGGTAGTGGATTTTGCCAGAATCCACCTGGGCACCTGTGTGGACGGTGGAAAGCAGGTGGACGTCTCGCTTATCCTTCCACTTCAGGGCTATCAGTTTCCCACACTTCTCGAGCTGCTTGTATTTCTGCCCCTTTCGTCGCCTTCTTCGCACATGCCTCTCGCGGTGTTCCTTGGCCAGGTCGTCTTCTGAAGGTGTGTCACTGGAGGAGGCATCTGTGAGAGGAATGACATCACCTGTGAACTTTGGCATAAACTTTCTTGTCTTTCTGACAGTCCCACATGACCCCGTTTGGTTGTCATAAAGAAACTGGCAGAGAGCAGGAGAAGTATACCAGTTGTCAGTGTAGATGATGTGGCCTTTGCCCAGGTAAGGTGCCAACATTTTCCTGACGATGGCACCTGACATGCCCATGGGGTCATTGGCAGCGGCTTTCGGTATGTCAATGTCAGTGCCTGTATACACGATCATGTCAAGCACTATTCCAGTTTCACAGTCGCACAACACGAAGAGCTTGATTCCGAACCTATGCCTCTTCAAGGGGATATACTGCTTGAAAACAAGACGTCCTTTGAAGAGCACGAGCGACTCATCAATCACCAAATTGAGGAAGGGGTAAAAGTATTTCCTATACCTCTCCAACAACATGGTGAACACATCCCGAACTTTCCATATCCTGTCAATCCTGTTAGGATTTTCGTTGTCTGCAAAGTGCATAAATCTTAGCAGCAACAAAAATCTGTCACGAGTCATGAACTTATTGAAAGTTGGGGTGGCGATGAGAGGGTCGTGCTTCCAGTAGTGTTGCAACACATGCTTCTTGATCAGAGGCATGAGGAACAACAAGGCAAAGAACGTCAGAAATTCTGCCACAGTCGTATCCACCCAGCCTCGTATTCTCGCTTTTGGAGAAAGGACGTCCAATCTGCCAAACACCCACCTGTAGTAGGCGTTTGTTTGGGCAACGATGTACGTCATTACCTCCATGTCGAAAAAAGCGAGGAAGAAGTCGCTTTCGTTCGCTTGATCATCACAGGGCCAGTTGTCAGTTGTTCCTGACGTCCCAGGATTGAACTGGGGCACGTCAGGTACAAAATTGACCCCGTCAGACCAATCGAACGAAGGCATGCCAGGGATCGGAATGTCGTCTGCGTCTTCTTCTGCGTCTGAAATATCGCTTCCATGGTCGCGATACAGCACTTCATCATCATTACCCTCCTCTTCACTCGACAGACGATGCCCTTCCTCGTTTTCGTCACCGACGTCGGACTCACTCCCACTGTCCACTCCCAAATCCCCCCACCCTTGGTCCCGTGCTAGGGCTTCGTCGTCGAAACCCGGGCTGCCAATGTCCTGCGAATCACCATCAAACAGCAGGGCGGCATACTTAGATGGTGTAAGATTTTTCCGGGTCACTTTGGCACGTGCGGGAGTCTTATGGACAGGGACAGCAGAGGTGGTGGCAGGGGCGGCGGCAGGGGCGGCGGCGGCGGCAGGGGCGGCGGCGGCAGGGGCAGCAGTGGTGCGTGGCCTTGATGGCAAGATGATGGTGGTGCCTGTCGCCCTTCTCTCTGTTCCTTGGGCAGGGGCGGCAGGGGCGGCAGGGGCAGCAGGGGCGGCAGGGGCGGCAGGGGCAGCAGGGCCGGCAGGGACACCAGGGCCAGCAGTCGCTTTCCCAGTCGCTTTCCCTCTCCCTTTCCCCTTCCCCTTCCCTGTTCCTTGGGCAGGGGCGGCAGGGGCGGCAGGGGCAGCAGGGGCGGCAGGGGCAGCAGGGCCGGCAGGGACACCAGGGCCAGCAGTCGCTTTCCCAGTCGCTTTCCCTCTCCCTTTCCCCTTCCCCTTCCCTGTTCCTTGGGCAGGGGCGGCAGGGGCGGCAGGGGCAGCAGGGGCGGCAGGGGCGGCAGGGGCGGCAGGGGCAGCAGGGGCAGCTGGGCCAGGGGCGGCTGGTGGTGGTGGTGGTGGTAGGGGCACTGTGGCTGGCGTACGGGTTCTCTTCCCTACGCCCGTGCCTTTAATTTTTCCTGCCCCCGCAGGTAATGCAGCCCTAGGGCGGCCTCCTGCGTCGCTGGTACCGGTGGCAGGGGTGGCAGGGGTGGCAGTGGTGGCAGTGGTGGTGGTAGTGGTTGTTGCAGTGGCCTGGGTCGTGGTGGCAGTGTCCCGAAAGACCAATGACCTCTGTGCCATTGCCCTGCTTGCACGTGTTTTACGTGCTTTTGGTGCTGGTGATTCGTCCTCTGAGCTGTAGGGCGTGTCGTACTGGTAGCTAGGGTCTTTGGCAGCCACCCTCTGCCTTCCACGGCGGCTAACACCACCAGAAGGAGGGCTGGTTGTGTCATCAGGGAGCGAGCGTGAGGGACGTGTAGGCTCCATGACTAGTGCGTGGTTACTGGCGCGGTGGTGCTTGCACGAGTGCGGGGCGAGCGTTTGGCGGGGTGGTATCGAGAGTTGACATGTAGTACAATACCCACACCAATTTTCAGCCGCCTGGCTATAAACGCGCGGTTTTGGTACGTGTTCAAAGTCTCTGCTCTTAAGAGTCTACCCGCAGTGCGCCGGGGGAACTCTTAAGAGTCTACCCGCAGCTCCCGGGTTAAGAAATAAACCATATGAAGAAAGACTTAAACGATTGAACCTGTTCTCATTAAAAAAGAGGAGGTTGAGGGGTCAGCTTATTGAGTGCTTTAACACCTTACGAGCGGCCTATGCGGTTTATTTATGTGTACCGCACAGCGGGGTGTTTTTAGCCAAAATAGGGCTGTTTACGTGATCATTTTCATGCCTAAATAAGACCCAGAACGTAAAACAAGTACCTATCCGTGAAAGGGCATAAACAGAGCTTTCGAATGACACCATAACGATCCTTGTATGATGGATAGTTTTCTTGCAAAAACCGTGCAACGGGAGTGCAAAAAGCAGGTAATTCGGTACTTTCAGTACATAATTGAGTATGTAGCGAGTGAGAGAGGGAGGAGGGAGCTGAGATTTGTGTCAGTAGGTTCGCCGCGGTGGTCTGGAGCAGTCATACGCTCGCTAGTCTCCTGCCACCACTTGTCTCTCTCTCTCAGCCACATTACGTGCTGAAATTGCCACTCGAGTTATGTCGAGCGCCGCCACATAGTCCAGCTTTATTTAACTCGACTTATGTTGCTCGCCGCTAAATAAGGGTTAAGATACTAAAAGGTTTCGACAAAGTCGATGTAAATGCACTATTCACATTAAACAATACTAATCAAACTCGCGGAAATGGAATGAAATTAAAAACCAAAAAGGCAAACCTAGATGTCACAAAGAGTTTCTTCACCTACAGTGTGGCGACGGAGTGGAATAAACTACCAGCGAGAGTGGTGGAGAGCGACACAATAAACGCTTTCAAGGGAAGGCTTGACCTCTATCTGCAGAGGGCTGGGGTGATATGAAAAAAAAAAAAAAAAAAAAAAAAATGTATGTAAGTGTATGTGTGTGCACTGTACAGTATGTGTATATATACTGTATATATATGTATGTATGTATGTGTATGTGTGTATATGTGTGTACCGGTGTATATATGTATATATATATGTATATATATATATATATATGCATATATACATGTATAGTTTGTAAGGCCAGACTGCCTAGTAAGGACCTTGAGGTCTGTGTGGTCTGTGTATCTATGTAGCTCTATGTAGCCCTCTCTCTCTCCCTCCCTCCCTCTCCCTCTCTCTCTCTCTCTCTCTCTCTCCCTCCCTCTCCCTCTCTCTCTCTCTCTCTCTCTCTCTCTCTCTCTCTCTCTCTCTCTCTCTCTCTCTCTCTCATTTCATAATTTTTGTTTTCGGTTATTTTTGTTTTCGGTTAGTCTAGGCTATCACCGCTGGTGGCCTATTTCTGCGTACCGGTATTTCATAATTTTGGTTTTCAGTTATTTTTGTTTTCGGTTAGTCTAGGCTATCATCCCTGGTGGCCTATTTCTGCGTACTTCAATTTTTAAATTTTCAGTTAGGCTATCACCGCTGGTGGCCTATTTCTGCTTACCGTTATTTCATAATTTTGTTTTCTCAGTTAGGATAGGCTATAACCCCTGGTGGCCTATTTCTGTTTAAATATACGTAAAATTGTTTTCGGTTCAGCTATCACTGCGTATTCAAATTTAATTTAGTTTTGTTTTAATTTTCGGTTAGGCTATCACCGTTAATAACCTATTTGTGTGTATTTCAACATTTTTGTTTTCGGTTAGGCCTATTTAAGTAACTGAAGCGACCTGAAGGGAGTGAAGTGTTTTTAAAGTGAGTTTAGTGTTTTTAAAGTGAGTTAAGTGTTTTTAAGTGAGTGAAGTGATTTGAAGAAAGTGATCGTCACCATGCCTCGTGCCTGTACGAACTGCGCCGGTAGGTTTGGTGCTTCCATGTTTGCTCCTGTCGATCCACAAGTCTGCCGACTCTGCCAGCAACGAGAGGATTTGACAACAAAATTTGATGAAGCCCACAACAAGATCAACGCCCTCACCAGGAAGCTGGAATCACTCCAAGAGTTTGTAACACTCAACGTTGGAGTATCACTAACTCCAATTGTTTCAACTCCAGCATCCACCACCGCCCCAACGTCATCTGCCAACAATCCAACACCTGCAGTAGACACTGCAGCAGATGCTTCTGACGAACCTGAGCCGACATAAAACCAGGACAGCCGCCCTGTTCACCTTAGTCTCTCCCCCACTCCTCGTGCAAGAAGCCTGCTAGCACGAACAGTACCAACCCCTCGCCCCCGTTCTAACCACTCCTCTCCCCGACCTGTACGTAGAGTCCCGCCACCACAGGTTTCCGGATTTACACCATTGAGGAACGGTGCACGGCCAACGCAGAAAAGGTCTCATCTACCAGTCACAATGTCAAACAGATTTGAGATATTGGTAGAGATGGAAGACGAACCAGAGGAGACCAGGCTTGTTGGGGATTTCATCCTACGAGGACAGGTCGAAGAGTTCTGCGACAGAGTCCCAAATCAACGAAAAAGATTTTGCATCCCAGGAGCTGGACTGGACGACATTGTGGAAGCCTTCGAAGATACCACAAAGGATGCAAATGAAAATACCCTTTTTGTCATCCATGCTGGTTCAAATGACGTCATGCGCACCAGATCCGAAGAGTTGATGGAGAAATATCGCAAGATGATCCAGCACTACAAAAACAATTCAAGGAATATCATCATCTCAGGCATTCTCCCCAAGATCGACGCACCTGACAAATTCTACGACAAGGCCTTCAGCACAAATAGCCGAAATATTTGTGTCTGAGGGAAGAAGTTGAATTCATCAACCTCTGGGACAACTTCTACAACCAGCCTACTCTGTTCCGCAAGGATGGCACTCATCTAAACCCTGTGGGTTCAGCACGCATGGGTCGTCTCCTACACGAAGCAGTCCGCAGCCATGGATCAAAAAACGCCATCCGAGAAGAAGCAGCAGTGACATAAATCATCCAACGCCAAGAAAAAAACAGAGGCAACCGAGGACCACCAGCGATAAGGACCGAAGACAGCGAGGACCGAGGACAGCCATGAACATAAATATAGATCCGACAAGAACCAAAAATATTATTAAAGAGCGTTCCGTGAGTTCTAAAATAACAAATTTAAAGGTTTTCTATGCAAACGCTCGTAGCATACGCAATACATTTTCAGATTTAGAGGAGCTAGTGTTTACAGAAAATTATGATGTGATTGGCATAACAGAATCTTGGCTCAATACAGAAGATAGAGACTTTTTAGCAGAGTATTCACTTCCCGGTTATGTAATGTTTGAGAAAAGCCGAATAAGCAGTAATTAATGGGGCACTTAACCCTCGGGAAGGCCTCACTATGTATTGCTCCTGAACCAAAATGAATTAAATGTTTTCACCAACCAACTTCACTTCTAAACTCAATTAATGAAATCAACACATACATGTGGCACTCCAAGGACTCGAACCTATGATACTCACACCGATATTCCGCGCACTTATACATTACGCTATCAAGACAGTTAAGAAATATGCACAAGCCTATGATTTATTATGCAGTTTCGAATCCTGAATATTAATCTGAACATGTACATATATTTCTACTGCGCTATGATAGTAATTGTTCACGGTCTTGCCTTTTATTAACCCGTGGAGCCCCGGCTAGTTTTGTAATGTTTGCGCACCAGAACCCGGCCGGTTTTCAAAAAATGGTTTTATTCCAGAAACAATAGCGAATGGGTTAGGAATGAAGGAAAAACCACGAAAAACCGCTCAAAAAGCTTAAAAAATGGTCCTACAGAGCCCCCGAAAATGGATTTTACAGGAGTAAAAAATTGAAGGCAATTATCCCAAAAAAACAGGTTATTGCGCGCTCGCGCGCACGCACGTGGACTTTGAGCGTTTTCAACCATCGGCACGGTTGCGTGGGATACGTACACAGTTCCCATACAAATCTGAGCCCTCTTGAGTGGCTACACCTGAGGTCACGGTCGGCGCAATTAGGGTGACGCGCCAGGCGCGTCTCTGGGGCTGTGCATTACATACATCGCCGACGCGTCAGGCGCGTCGCTGGGGCTGTACGGGTTAATAAAAGTTCAATTATTCCTCACCACGGCTGTACAATCACATAAACATAAACATGTTTCTCGCAACCATCAATGTGACAGTCGCCGTGTTCCTTTAATCCTTTGAAGATTATGACGCATTATAACAGTTCATTATGGCTATCACTAGACGATTTTATACATTTTAGGTAGGATTTCTGGGCACTACAGGGGTAAAGAATATTTCATTAACCCTCTGATCTCTGAATAAACTCGTTAGAAAACAAGAGATAAATTCATAATTGTGTATACAGGTATATAGAGTATATATACTCTATGTATAATTGTATATATATATATATATATGATATATATATATATATATATATGTTAGTAAAGCCAGGTAATACATTTTCTTTAATACATACGAGGTTGAAAGAAATGGCAATTTCTGCGTTGGAAATTTATTATTCAAAGTTTCCAGGTCTCTGATGAGTTTTCGCTGGGTGGCAGGAAGTAGATGAATGAGATTAGCAAAATTCATGGTGGTACAGGGTTACATTAATGTACATGATGATACGGGATATACGACGCGTTTCACTGGACAACCAGCATTATCAAGTAAGGATAGAATGATATAAAAGGTAAACAGGAAGTGTATTATATAGAGGGTGGAGGATCAGAGGAGGCAAAAATCAGGGGGCAAAAGTCTGCTATTGGTGGAGGGGTATTCTAGGAGAGAAAAAGAGAGAACCGCTTCACGCATGCGCACTGAATGCGGGAAGGTGGTGGTCGCCTGGCGGGGTCGAAGCTGATTGGCTGCGTGTCGAGGGGCGCCACGCCCCTCGCCTAAGCCTAAGTTGCGTAGTACGTGTGGCGCCGACAGAAGACGAAGCTGAAGGAGGTAGCACGGGGGGCTGCATCAAGGGCACCGGGGGGCGAGGGGGGGCGTTAGGTCCTGTAGGAAAGTGCCTTTTGGCAGAAGGAAGGATCTGAAGGTCCAGAGTTTGGTTGTTGATGTTGGGATGTAAGGCTTGGATATATAATGCTTCGAGTATAGGTAATCTCCTTGGGTCACTTTCTTTATCGAGTATGGTGGGGTGTTTCTCTAACTCGTTGCGTGTGAGGTGGGGGTGGTTAGGGGTGAGATAGTGGTCTTTGATGGCTCCAGCCTGAAGGTGAAGAGTTAACCGACGTGAAAGACGAGTCTGTGTCATACCAATAGTCTTTTTGATTCTCTGTCCTCACAACTCAGTGTCCTCAACTTAAATGCTTCTTCTGAAATCACTGTGTTGGGTGATTTTAATGTCCATAATGTTGAATGGCTCACTCATTCAGCCAGGACTGATGATGCTGGTCTTGAATGTGAGCTATTTGCAGACTCATGTAATCTCACTCAACTAGTCAACCAACCCACCCGTGAACCAGATAATCCTAATCATAATTCCCACCTACTGGACTTATTTTTAACAACCAATTCAGAAAATTATGATGTTACAGTGAGGTCCCCGCTTGGATCTTCTGATCACTGTCTGATACAGGCCACCTGTCTATCACCTACCACACCTTCCCACTCTGAACCTGTTTTGGTGACTACATGGCATTACGATAGGGCAGACTGGGAGGGTCTTCAAGGTTTCTTTATTGATATTCCATGGACCTCTTTCTTTTCTAATGATGCACCCTCCACCTTGAGCCATATACAAGATTTTGTAAAAATTGGAATGGAAACTTTTTATTCCTCATCAAAAGTACATTAAAAGATCTAATTCACCTAAATGGTTTCCATAATTGTGCTAGAGTAACTGAACAAAAAGCAATAGCCTACAATGCATACACAAGATAAAAAATACATGAAGCCTTTAATTACTTTAGAAACATCAGAAATCATGCCAAAACTGTATTAAACCTAACTAAATCAAACTTTCTCCACAAGCAGGCAAATAAACTTCTAAATAATCCAAATGATAACAAAATATTTTGGTCTACTCTTAACTCATTCAAATCCAACTTCACTACTGCTTCATCCATTCCACCATTAAAATCTCTGACTGGCAATCTTGTAAGTGACCCAAGAGGTAAAGCTAACCTTCTTGCGGATATTTTCTCCACCAACTCAACCTTAGATGAAATAGATCAAGATGTCCCTGTACTTAATTTTAATTCGCCTGAAATTCCCTCACTTAAGATCCACACCAGACATGTCAAAACTATTTTGCAGAATCTCTCAGTAGATAAGGCTCCTGGTCCAGATGAAATTCCTCCAATAGTACTTAAGAATTGCTCCTTGGTGCTCGCTCCTGTATTGGCAAAATGTTTCCGTCTGTGTTCTCATACCTCATGCTTCCCAGTACCCTGGAAAGAAGCAAACATCCATCCAGTTCCTAAAAATCCATCAAACTACAGACCAATAGCTATAACTTCCACTCTTGGTAAAGTCTTTGAAATTATATTAAATAATCACATAATTAAGCATCTTGAGAATAATAAATTAATCAGTGATAGGCAATATGGTTTTAGACGATGTCTATCAACTGCAGACATTCTTTGCCTTCTTACGCATCAAATCAACCAAGCTACAGACCAACATGGTGAAACACATACAATAGCACTGGATATATCAAAGGCATTTGATAGAGTCTGGCATCAATCCTTATTGTCGAAGATGTCACACTACGGCCTTGCATCATTAGTTCCACTAATTTCTTCTTATCTTCATAACAGAAAAATATGTGTAATAGTAGATGGCCTTTATTCTCAATTTCACTCAATAAATGCTGGAGTTCCCCAGGGATCAGTTTTGGCCCCAACTCTGTTCCTCATTCATATCAATGATCTCATATCCACCACTGATAATCCAATACATTCCTACGCAGATGACTCAACACTCCACAGTTCATTCACATTTACCAATTCTTTCACCCAACCCGATCTTATAAATTCAAAAATAAACACTGCAATTTCTCTGAACCAGGACCTTTCTAGAATTAATGAATGGGAACAAAAGAATCTAGTTTCCTTTAATGCACAGAAAACCAAGTACATTCAATTTTCTAACCGACAGAATCTCACTGACTCCCATATATTTTTTAATGATGTAAATATTCTCACTTCCCCTAGTATTGACATTCTCGGTGTAACATTAACTACTAACTTGAGCTGGACTTATTATGTTAGAAGCATTGCTAAGAATGCCTCTAAAAAACTGTGATTCCTTTACAGAATTTGTGAGTTCTTCACTGACGAGCAGTTGACCGTAATATATAAAAGTCATGTGCGTTCTCAGATGGATTACTGTTCACCTCTGTGGGGTGGAAGTGGCGTGGCTGCATTGAGGCAGTTGGACAAAATTCAAAATAAAGCAATTAGATTAATCAATAACCCTGCAATCACACAGGACCTTCCTACATTATCCATACGAAGAAACATTGCATCCCTTACATTATTCTACAGATATTTTCACAGCAATTGTTCCGAGGGACTTGCTTCAATTTTGCCGCCTCCACACATCTTTCCCCGTAGAACTAGGGCAGCTGAGAGTGCCCATGAATTTACACTTTCTCCTCCACAATGCAGAACTTCCGCTTATCAGAATTCATTTATTGATGGCGGTGATGGTGGTGTTGGCAGTACGTTTGATTTCGTCGGTTGGGTTGTGGGTTATCCTTTTAAATTTGGTGTTGTCACTTAAGATGACGTCCATTTTCTAATATATTCCTCCTTGTCATGAATGACGAGGCAGGAAGCTTTATCCGCACGACGGATGATGATGTTGGATGATGATGTTTGGGTTGTCTCTTAATTGTTTGGCAGCTTGGAAGTGTTGTTTGTTGAGGATTTTATCCTGAGGATTAAAATCCTCAACAAACAACACTTCCAAGCTGCTAAACAATTAAGAGACCACCCCAACATCATCATCCGTCGTGCGGATAAAGCTTCCTGCCTCGTGATTCATGACAAGGTGGAATATCTTAGGAAAATAGACGTCATCTTAAGTGACAACACAAAATTAAAAAGGATCACCCGCAACCCAACCGACGAAATCAAACGTACTGCCAACACCACCATCACCGCCATCAACGCCAAACAAGGAGGGGTCCACCTTAACACCTTATTAGCGGGCTAGGTGGTCTAGCGGACCGTAGCGCCCAGCAGGGGTGTTTTTACCCTAAATTGGGTTGTTTATGTGATCATTGTCATGCCTAAATAAGACCCAGAGTGTAAAACAAGTATCTATCCCTGAAAGGGCGAAAACAGAGCTTTCCAATGACACCCGAACCATCCTTGTACGACCGCTGGTTCTCTTGCAATGATCGTGCAACACGAGCGCAAAAACCCTGTAATTAGGTAATTTCCCTACATAATTCCCTGTGTAGCGAGTGAGAGAGTGGAGGGAAGGGTGGTTTTGACTTCAGTTGGTCCACCGCAGTGGTGGGCGGCGGTCATAGCCTTACTACGCTCCTCACACCGCTCCGCTCTCTCTCTCAGCAACATTACGTGCTGAAAATGGCGCACGACATAAGTTGTGAACCGCCAGTTAGTCCAAATTTATTTCACACGACATAAGTTGCGCGCCGCCAATTATGGGTTAAAAAACTCGTCGGAGAATACACCCCTGGTTATGCGTATGGAACCATCAAAACACACAAACCTGGGAACCCCCTCCTCCCAATCATCTCCCAGATCCCCACTGCCACCTACCAGATCGCCAAGGCCCTGAACAACCTCCTCACTCCCTACGTGCCCTGCCAATACAACCTTAACTCTGCCCACGATTTCTTGGAAATTTTACGAGACGCCCCCCCGGAACAACAACCACACAATCGCCTCCCTCGACGTAGAAAGCCTGTTCACCAACGTGACAGTGGATAGGACCATTGACATGATTCTACGTCGAATTTACCATTGCCCTGATACACCAACACTGGACATCCCGGAGAAGGCCCTGAAAACACTGCTGGAGCTATGTACCAAGGAGGCCCCCCTCCTTTGCCCCCGGGGCAACATGTACAAGCAGATAGACGGCGTGGCGATGGGCAGCCCCCTAGGAGTTCTTTTTGCGAACTTTTTTATGGGTACCATCGAGGAAGAGCTCCTAGCTGCCTAACGACCCGCCGTCTACTGTAGATACGTGGATGACATCTTCGTGCAAATCAAGGACCTCCACGAACTACAGGAGCTCCAGCATCGCTTCATGACCTCCTCCGGACTTAACTTCACCTTTGAAAAATCAAACAATGGACAACTCCCCTTCCTCGACATCCTCGTAGCTCTGAACGACCATGGGTTCAAAACCACCGTCTACACTAAACCAACTAACACAGGACAATGCCTCAATGGCGATAGTGAATGCACCCGCCGTTTTCTTCTATCCCCCATCTCCGCTTATGTACGGAGAGCCCTCACGCACATCTCTACCTGGGCCGACACCCACCAGGAACTAGAAAGGCAATCCCAATTTTAGTGAATAACGGATACTCCAACTCCGACATCTCCAGCACCACCAACCACCATCTTGAAAAATGGTACACCCAAAGCCCTCCCAACATTGGCCCCCCCCCCCCCAATGAAATTAAGATCTTCTACCGCAATTGTATGTCCTCTGAACACAAAAATGACGAGGCTGTCTTAAAAGAAATAATCTCCAAGCATGTCCACCCAACCAACCCAGAAAACAAAATCAAATTAATAATTTATTACAAATCCCCCAAGACCTCCAACCTCGTTCTCCGCAACAAACCAGCTTCCACCAAGATAAAGAGCCCGATGACCGATGATCACGTCATTTACCAACATACCTGTAATTATGAGGACTGTGGACCTCATTCCTATATTGGTATAACGCAGACTCGTCTTTCACGTCGGTTAACTCTTCACCTTCAGGCTGGAGCCATCAAAGACCACTATCTAACCCCTAACCACCCCCACCTCACACGCAACGAGTTAGAGAAACACTCCACCATACTCGATAAAGAAAGTGACCCAAGGAGATTACCTATACTCGAAGCATTATATATCCAAGCCTTACATTCCAATATCAACAACCAAACTCTGGACCTTCAGATCCTTCCTTCTGCCAAAAGGCATTTTCCTACAGGACCAAACGCCCCCCCTCGCCCCCCGGTGCCCTTGACGCAGCCCCCCGCGCTACCTCCTTCAGCTTCGTCTTCTGCCGGCGCCACATGTACTACGCAACTTAGGCCACGCCCCTCGACACGCAGACAATCAGCTTCGACCCCGCCAACCGACCACCACCTTCCCGCATCCAGTGCGCATGCGTGAAGCGGTTCTCTCTTTTTCTCTCCTAGAATACACCTCCACCAATAGCAGACTTTTGCCCCCTGATTTTCGCCTCCTCTGATCCTCCACCCTCTATATTTACCCTTCCTGTTTACCTTTTATATCATTCTATCCTTACTTGATAATGCTGGTTGTCCAGTGAAATGCGTCGTATATCCTGTATCATCATGTACATTAATGTAACCCTGTACCACCATGAATTTTGCTAATCTCATTCATCTACTTCCTGCCACCCAGCGAAAACTCATCAGAGACCTGGAAACTTTGAATAATACAATTTCCAACGCAGAAATTGCCATTTCTTTCAACCTCGTATGTATTAAAGAAAATAAATATATATATATATATATATATATATATATATTGTATATATATATATATACCGGTATATATATATATATATATATATATATATATATATATATATATATATATATATATATATATATATATATATATATATATTTTTTTTTTTTTTTTTTTTTTGCCTGACGCCATGATCCCCGAAGGGATGGCCACGAACGAAACGCCCCCATGCACCTCGGTCCCCAGCCAGTCGACACCCTTCCTCCCAACTAGCATCGCCTTCATCCATATACTTCTTCACTCTATCCTTCCACCTCTCCTTCAGTTTACCTCTCCCTCTCAGTCCTTCCACCTCGCTCTTGTACACCCTCTTAGTCATTCTCTCGCTTCCCATATGTTCCATATGGCCGATCCATCTCAAGGTGTTCCTTTTCACACTTTCCAGCACATCTACCTCCACACCACACCTCTTTCTTACTCTCTCATTTGTCTGTCTATCCCTCCATGTAGCTCCAAACACACTTTTCAAGTAACTCATTTCCACCCCCTCTCACTCTTGGTCTGAGTTTCTCCACCAACATCCATGTTTCGCTTCAGTAAGTCAGTGTCGGGATTACCACACTGTCATGCAAGGATTTCTTCACTTCCATACAGACCACCCTATTTCTTGTTACTGCTTGCAGCGTTCCTACAACCCTCTTCCCCTCTTGCACCCTCTCCCGCACTTCTTCATCCATACTCCCATCTTTACTCAGTAAACAGCCCAGATACTTAAATGAGCTAACAATCTCCATAGCCTGACCGTTCAACTTCACTTCACACTCTGTGGCTTCACCCCTTTCGAAGACCATAACCTTGCTCTTCCCCTGCATTTTCCTTCAGATTCCGTTTTTCGCACACTGTTCCAAACATATTTACCAGACCCTGCAACTCCCATTCATTATCGCTCATCAGAACTGTATCATCAGCAAACAGCAAATGCAGGTAGCTTCCACTCATTTCCTTCCCTTATCAGCGATACACCAACTTCCATTACTCTTCCTTGTATTTATTTCATGACTCCAATCATATATACATTAAACAACCACGGGGACATCACACTCCTGTTTCAACCCAATATTCAGATCAAAGAACTTGCTCTGCTCATTCTCCACAAATACTGCCGCCTTTGCACCCTCATACATGCTCTTCACTGCTTTCAGCAACTTGCCTTCTACTCCGTATATTCTAAGTACTTTCCACACACCTTCTCTATTCACTCTGTCATAGGCCTTCTCCAAGTCCATAAAGGCAACATACAGCGTTTGTTGCTCCTCCAGATATTTCTCCACAACACATTTCAGAGTAAAAATCTGATCTACACATCCTCTTCTCTTCCTTAAACCGCCCTGCTCGTCACCAATCGATTTCTCCGTTCTCGCTCTCACTCTCTCAATCACTACCCTACTGTACACCTTCCCTACTATGCTTAGAAGACATATTCCTCTGTGGTTGCCACACACTCCTCTTTCCCCTTTACCCTTATATAGGTGGACTATTATGCCTGTCTTCCAGTCATCCAGTGCACTCCCCTTCTCCCATGCTAGTTTGCACATTTTCCATACCCATTCGATCACTATCTCACCACCATACCCCAGCATTTCCCCACACACTCCATCTATTCCTGGTGCTTTCCCCAACTTCACTCTTTTTATGGCTTCCCACACTTCTGACCTCCTGATTCCCACCTCCTCCTCCACTACTTCTCTTCTTCTCCCTCTCATACCCCATCCAACTATGTTTGCTAGCGCTTCATTCCTTACATTCAGCAATTCGTTGAAGTACTCCCTCCATCTTTTGACCCTCTCTTGCTTCTTGGCTAGTATTCGTCCATTCTTATCTTTCACACCCATACTGTTTCCCTTGCTACCTTCGCTAACTTTCTTGACTTCTTTCCAGAACAGTTTCTTACACTCCCTCCATTTTACACTCAGATTCCTTCCAAATTCCTCATCTACTCTTCTCTTACTATCCTTCACTACTCTCTTCACCACTCTCTTTTTCTCCAAGTAACTCACTCATTTCTGTCTCTCCAAATCTTCATTCCCTCTACTACCCAACCACTATCTATATGCTTTTTTATTGTCTTCCACACCTATGTTTTACCTCTTCTGTCCATCATGCTGTACCCTTCACTCCCCTCCCCCTTCTCCTTACTCCACACACCACCTCCTCACATGCTGCACAGATCTCTTCCTTAAACACTTTGCTCATCTCCTCCACTTCCTCCATACCTTCCAGGTCAAACTTACCTAGTCATCTTTCTACTGCTCTTCTTTACTCTTCCTTGATTTCCTCCTCCTGCAACCTCTCTACCCCCCTCGCCATACCACCTTCCTCTCGCCTTCCTCCAGCTCTCCTCACCCACTTCTTTGTATCCTAGTTTTAGTTACTACTACATAATGGTCAGACAGACCGCTTCCAATACACCCTAGCATCCAGCACATATTTCTTTGTTTGTTCATCCACACATATATAATCAATCAGTGCCTTTCGTTCCAACACTGTCTTATCTTTCTTATTCCACACCACTTGCCATGTGTACCTGTGTATCATTCTTTGTCAGGAGAAGGTGTTGGCTATCCACAGCCTCCCTCCCCACACATACGTCCACAAGTGCACTACCATTCCCATTCACCTCTAACGGTACACCCCCCCCTCCCACCACTCCATCAACTTTCTTAGCACCCACCTTCCCATTCATATCTCCAATCAGAAATATTCTTTCGCTCATGCCAAACATATCCAGGCATACCTCCACATTCACCCAGAACTCCTCTTTCTCTCTTTCATGTTTATCCTCTGTTGGAGCATACACACACACAACCACCCACGTTTGTAATCCTACTTTCATTTTCACCCACACAATTCTTGAACACACACACACCCATAGTCTCTTGCACGCTCCTTCCATTTGTTACTTACAAACAAACACGCACCTTCTATCGCTGCTCCCTCACTCACTCCAGCACACACACCCATTCCACACTCCCACTCTCTCACATTTGTACCCCTCCATTTTGTCGCAGTCATTCCACATACATCCAGCTTGGCATTCACTAACACTTCCAGGACCTCTCTCTCTTTTGTGTCATCATCCCCGCCTCACACATTCATATATACAGTATATATATATATATATATATATATATATATATATATATATATATATATATATATATATATATATGTGTGTGTGTGTATATGCCCAAGCGAGGCTAGCATGTTCCATCACAGAGCGTATACAATGTGTGTAGCCGATGGTGGTGGTACTTTCTAAATGATGTCCGAATGTTGTTAGTGTGTGTGTTTATGTTATGGGGATGTTGCTTCAGGTGAAAAAAGGGATATGACGTTTTTATGCTGTACAGTTTGTGAGGTGGGTCGCTGTAGATTTTGTTGCAGAGAGTTTGAGTCTGTTTGTGATGAGCCAGTCGTGTAGTGTGTTGAGGTAGGATTAAAGGAGTTGTACAGCTGTATTTTCATCTTGCTGTGTACATATGAGTGGTATTTTGTCTGCGTAAGAGACTGTATGTATCTGGGGTATGTGAGGTGTTGGACTGTGGGTAGGTCGTGCATGTATAGATTAAAGAGTATGGGTGACAAAACAGGTCCTTGAGGGACTCCGTTTGTAAAGTTTCTGGTATTTGATGAATGGCCGGCAAATGTTACATGTGCACATCTGCCTGTTAGATAGTTGGCCAGCCATCTTTTTGTGTTGTTGTGAATGTTTGTGTTGAGAATCCTGTTTGTAAGATTGTGGCGGGGAATTGCATGGAATGCTTTGCCATCGTTGGTCCCACTAAAATGTTTTTGAGTGAGATCTGTAGGAAGGGTATTTGTGGAGTGTAATGGCCTAAACACGTGTTGTGATGTAGCTAGGGGAATGTGAGGTGTGTTTTTTTGGAGTATTAGCTTCGTTATAGGAGTTAAACCAACTGGTATTAGCTACACAAAATAATGTGCTGCCATAATAATGATAATGTAAACTGCTCTTTCTATGTCAGGTTGCTTGAATTTGGTGCCTGGGGAAGTATGAATACATGGTGGGGATGAAAAATGCAACCTTGGTAAAACATGATGCTTTGCTAAAATAAAATGTTAACAGAGTATCCATGTCCAAACAGTGACAGCTTAAAACTCACTGTAGCAAAAAGTGTACATATAATTGTACATTGTTTTAGAATATACATATATATATATATATATACAGTATATATATATATATATATATATATATATATGTTTCTAATCTCTCAGTGTGGTTCGAACCGCCGACCGTCTGGATGATAGCCGACGCTTTAATTAACTACACCACGGCAGTCTAAAGACACTCAACCCTCTATCCTATTTATGTTAGGGAGAAGTGAAACCCACTAGGCGAATATATTTCAATTCCTACTAGTCGTAGGATCCATATCCCTGCTCAGGTAATGTTCCAGAAGTGTGGCGAAATTAGCAATGTGGCCCCATATGGGGACCGGCACTTTAAACGGCTCTCACCCGAAAACTGATTGATGTATTTTAAATTTCTTGTTACCAATAGAAATTACAATTAATGCTTAACACCTTACGAGCGGCCTATGCGGTTTATTTATGTGTACCGCACAGCGGGGTGTTTTTAGCCAAAATAGGGCTGTTTACGTGATCATTTTCATGCCTAAATAAGACCCAGAACGTAAAACAAGTACCTATCCCTGAAAGGGCATAAACAGAGCTTTCGAATGACACCATAACGATCCTTGTATGATGGATAGTTTTCTTGCAATAACCGTGCAACGCGAGTGCAAAAAGCAGGTAATTCGGTACTTTCAGTACATAATTGAGTATGTAGCGAGTGAGAGAGGGAGGAGGGAGCTGAGATTTGTGTCAGTAGGTTCGCCGCGGTGGTCTGGAGCAGTCATACGCTCGCTAGTCTCCTGCCACCACTTGTCTCTCTCTCTCAGCCACATTACGTGCTGAAATTGCCACTCGAGTTATGTCGAGCGCCGCCACATAGTCGCTAAATAAGGGTTAATATTATTTTAAGAGCAAATTACACTACTGTAAATATTAAGTCATATATACAAAAATAAAAAAAAGTAGTGAAAAAAAGGGTCAACAAAAGTGAGGCATATTTCATACATTACATAAGCTGGATTAATTTGGTCGCAGGGCTGTGGAGGGGATGGCTGACGGTCTTGGGTGACAACAAGGCAGAACTCTGGGGCTAAACAAAAGTTTGATAGGAAGGGGAAATTAGTAGTACACATTTGGAATTATGGACCCCATATGGTGACCGGACAGGTTGGTACAGGAGAGGGGAGGAGAGAGAGCGGCGGCTAACACCCTCTCTCAGTCGTAGGACGATGCGGACTGCCTGCTCGTCTTCAAAACTTCTTGCCATCGGCCTCCGGCCGTGAAATATTCGCAAAAAAACTGTTTTATGCATATTTTTTTGCCCCATATGGGGCCAATATGCCTGAGCAGGGATATTCCAGAATACCATACAAGGATTTTTGAGTGTCCCGACGCAACTCGGGCCAAAATTGATTTAATTTAATTCTAACCCACCAAGCATGAGTGTTACAAATATTGAGTATATATCACAAATACACGTGAGCCACTTAATGTTTCTAAAATCTCAGTGGGGTTCGAACCACCGACCGTTAGGACGATAGCCGACGCTTTAATCAACTACACCACAGCAGTCTAAAAGACACTCAACCCTCTATCCTATTTATGTTAGGGAGAAGGGAAACCCACTAGGCGAATATAATTCAATTCATACCTAGTCGTAGGATCCATATTCCAGAATACCATACAAGGATTTCTGAGTGTCCCGACGCAACTCGGGCCAAAATTGATTTAATTTAATTCTAACCCACCAAGCATGAGAGTTACAAATATTGAGTATATATCACAAATACACGTGAGCTACTAAATGTTTCTAATCTCTCAGTGGGGTTCGAACCGCCGACCGTCAGGAAGATTTTTTTGTGATATATACTCAATATTTGTAACTCTCATGCTTGGTGGGTTAGAATTAAATTAAATCAATTTCGGCCCGAGTTGCGTCGGGACACTCAGAAATCCTTGTATGGTATTCTGGAATATGGATCCTACGACTAGGTATGAATTGAAATATATTCGCCTAGTGGGTTTCCCTTCTCCCTAACATAAATAGGATAGAGGGTTGAGTGTCTTTTAGACTGCCGTGGTGTAGTTGATTAAAGCGTCGGACGGCGGTTCGAACCCCACTGAGAGATAAGAAACATTTAGTGGCTCACGTGTATTTGTTATATATACTCAATATGTGTAACTCTCATGCTTGGTGGGTTTGAATTAAATTAAATCAATTTCGGCCCGAGTTGCGTCGGGACACTCAGAAATCCTTGTATGGTATTCTGGAATATGCATCCTACGACTAGGTATGAATTGAAATATATTCGCCTAGGGGGTTTCCCTTCTCCCTAACATAAATAGGATAGAGGGTTGAGTGTCTTTTAGACTGCTGTGGAGTAGTTGATTACAGCGTCGGCTATCGGCCTGACGGTCGGCGGTTCGAACCCTATTGAGAGATTAGAAACATTTAGTGGCTCACATGTATTTGTGATAATTATGTACTCAATATTTGTAACTCTCATGCTTGGTGGGTTAGAATTAAATTAAATCAATTTCGGCCCGAGTTGCGTCGGGACACTCAGAAATCCTTGTATGGTATTCTGGAATATGGATTCTACGACTAGGTATGAATTGAAATATATTCGCCTAGTGGGTTTCCCTTCTCCCTAACATAAATAGGATAGAGGGTTGAGTTTCTTTTAGACTGCCGTGGTGTAGTTGAATAAAGCGTCGGACGGCGGTTCGAACCCCACTGAGATATAAGAAACATTTAGTGGCTCACATGTATTTGTTATATATACTCAATATGTGTAACTCTCATTCTTGGTGGGTTTGAATTAAATTAAATCAATTTCGGCCCGAGTTGCGTCGGGACACTCAGAAATCCTTGTATGGTATTCTGGAATATGCATCCTACGACTAGGTATGAATTGAAATATATTCGCCTAGTGGGTTTCCCTTCTCCCTAACATAAATAGGATAGAGGGTTGAGTGTCTTTTAGACTGCCGTGGTGTAGTTGATTAAAGCGTCGGCTATCGTCCTGACGGTCGGCGGTTCAAACCCTATTGAGAGATTAGAAACATTTAGTGGCTCACGTGTATTTGTGATATGTACTCAATATATATATATATATATATATATATATACCGGTATATATATATATATATATATATATATATTTGTATTTTTTTCTTTCTTCTCTTTCTCTCTCTCTCTTTGACCGAAGTATGCAGGAAGGGGCGGAATTCTTTCGTACATCAAATATTTTCTAAATCCAATTGACTGGAAGATTAGATCAGAACATGAACTGCTTGGAGTAGTCCTCAATCTAGGTAACTCCATCTATAGGATTGTCCTGGTGTACAGGCCTCCACATCAAAATGTTGAAAAGGATGAACTTCGGTACATAAGACTGAGTGCTGTTATCGAGGGTAAAACCAGTGTGATCTTAGCTAACTTCAATTGCCTAGTAAACTGGGAAGCAAGAACTGCCGATGCTGAAGGTATGCGTCTTGTGGACTTTGCTAATGATAACTTTTTGACCAAGTGGGTGAACGAGACAACTAGAGGCAACAATATACTAGATCTTGCGTTCACCACTGAAGATGAAAATGTGACCTGTTGGGGAATCACTCGCAGGTAGTAACCACAATCTAGTTAGGTTCTCGCTTCGCACCTTTAGCAACAGACCCACCAGTCCTTAAAGTGCAAAACTAGATTTCCGTTGTGAAAATTTTGAAAGCCTGACTCTTATTTCAGATCAGACTTGAGGGTGAGTATGTTAACCCACTGAGCCCCAGCTAGTTATAAATAAATGTACCACCAGGGACGAGCAGGTTTTATTTATTTTTTCTCCAGAAACAATAGCAAATGGGTTAGGAATGAAGGACCGCCCCCAAAATAATGATCAAAAAGGTAAAAAAGGGGTCCTACGGAGCCCCGAAAGTCGATTTTACAAGAGTAAAAAATTGAAGGCAAAAACACCCAAAAACCATGTTTTTGCGCGCTCACGCGCAGGCGGTTAGACTTTGAGAGTTTTTAACCATCGGCATGGTTGCGTGGGATACTTACACAGTTCCCATACAAATCTGAGCCCTCTAGGTGCCATAGGACCGGAGTAATTAAACCCTGACGACACTTGTGTGTCTTGGTCTGTGGGGAACAAACATTACCGACGACACGTTGTCGTCGCTGGTACTCAGTGGGTTAATGCAATTTGGTGCTCATTCAAACAGCAGTTTATGGATCGACAAGCTGCATTAATTTGTTCCTACTAAATTTGCTAAATCAGGCTCAACCCAACCAAAATAGTTCACAAGTGACAAACTACAGAAATTAGAAAGAGGAAGGTTGCATACAGAGAGGGCAAAGTAAATCAAGACCAAAGAGATTTAGATTCCTAAAAGAGTATGTGTAAAAGGGTGAAATTTCCTATAAAGGAAGCAAAGCAGAATGAAGAACTCAGGCTTGCAGCCCTCTGCAAAGAGAGTTCTAAAGAGTTCTTCAGCTATGTGCACAGCAGGAAGCAATTCAAAAGTAGCATTGAACCTCTAAAGTCTAAAGGATCCAACAGGCCAACTACAAACGTCTGACACTGATATAGCTAAATCCTTAAACAACTATTTTGCCTCAGTATTAACCCTTAACTGGCGGCACCCGGCTATTGTCGAGTGAAATAAATGTGGCCTATGTGGCGGGTCACGGCTATTGTCGAGTGCAATTTTGAGAACGTAATGTGCTCTGAGAGAGAGCGGATCGGTGGGAGGAGCGTAGATTACCTCCTGACCGCTCGCCACGGCCGCCGTGGACCTACTGAGATTTATTGCACCCTCCTTCACCCTCTCTCACTCGCTACACACGTAATAATGTAAGAAAATTACCGTATTTTAGCGATTTTGCCCTTCGGTTGCACGATCGTTGCAAGACAACTAGTGATCGTAGAAGGATGGTTCGGGTGTCATTGGAAAGCTCAATTTACGCCCTTTCAGGGATACATACTTGTATTACGCTTTGCATCTTGTTTATGCATGAAAAAGAGCACGGAAACAACCCCATTTATGGTAAAAAAAAAACGCTGGGCGGTACATATAAATTACCACCTAGGCCGCTCGTAAGGTGTTAACAAGGGAAAATACCAGTGACATGCCAAATCCAGGATTAGTACATGAGGGTGAAGTTCTTAGCAGAATTAGATGTACCCCAGAGGAGGTAGCAAAAAGAATAGATAAGTTAAATAGGTTCAAGTTATCCGTCCCAGATAGCTTTCTTCCCCGAGTTGTACGAGACGTGTGAGATGAAATCGCACCTTTCTTGGAAGACATCTTCAATAAATCACTGGAAAATAGAGAGGTCCCTGAAGACTGGACACTGGTCAATCTGACCCCAATCCTTAAGAAAGGGGACCACGAATGTCCCAAGAATTATCGGCCAATTAGCTTGACTTCTATCATAGTAAAACTCTTAGAAGGTGAAATGACGGAGCCTAAAGGACAACCACACAAGATAGCCACTGTAAGAGAATCCAGGGAGACCAGAAGAAAAGGATTTAGAAATAGATTCATTTCCCATTCTCCAGAGACGGGAAATCTGACCACTGGACCCATTCTCTGAACAGGTGAGTTACCCCCGAAGGGCAGGTCAAGCCCCTTCAATCATTACCTCACGCAGCCCCGCCAATCACAGGGCGGGACTCAAATAGCCAAGGCAAAACTTCCCCCCCCCCCCCCCTCGAATACTATGATGAAAAAGTGTTTATGCAATCTAAGCATAAAGAGCCCTGGGAATATTTAAGTCGTTGGGGCCCTCCATCCTCAAGAAGCTGCCAGACGAGAAGAAAAGTGAAATGGTGATATGAAGTGCCACAGAAGAAAATCATTACGTAAACAATCCAAATAGCCAAAACAATTAGTGAACAGGAAATCACGAATTACATCATCAAGCTTGATGATATAAGGAAGAACCAAAGGTCAAATAGACGAGGACCTCAGTGCGATGTCATTAAGCACCATATTATATTTTTCATATAATTATTAACCTCAACATAGCCCATTTTTATGTATTTACTATGCCCCTATTCATACAAGATCACGCAACCTGACCAAGAGAAATAACCCAAATATGTAGACCTACTGACTGAAACTACAGGAAGTCAGTTCACACTCAGTAGCTTGCTCCGTCCGGATATATGTCCGGGAGTATAACTACCTAAACACTCTGTCCGGATAAGTCTGTCCGGGAGTCGTTTTGCCCTGAGAGAGAGAAGGAGCCTTCTGTCCACTGCCCCCCTGCCCTTGGACTCCTGCTGAAGCAGTACCCTGACGTCTGGCCCTGCCCCCTGGACCCCTGACGAGTGGCCCCATTACGTCCAGCTGACGTGCCCGATCCTCTGTGACGCTCGGCCCTCGTACTTGGCCCTTCTCCTACTCCACGCTACCCCTAAGTGTTTCTGCGTATCTCAATTTGTGGTTATTGTTGCAGGTAAGGTAATATATGCGAGTATTCCGGAAGTGTTAATAAGTTGATCTGTGCCTGTTATTTGTTCAATTTTCGATCTGTGTACACGTTATATAGTCATTTGTCCTCCCATAAATCTTGATCTGTGCAAGTGAATTCATCGCACCAGATGTTGCTACGCATACCCCTTTGATATATATTGCTTGAGGTGTTATCCTTAATTATCAATTGTACACCAGTTATATACATTCATCTCGATCCAGGCTCAAGACGGAATACTCTCAGATGTCACCAATATATGTTATTTATTCTCTTGTGTATCCAAGTTGAAGTGTAAACATGTACCGTGAAGATATTCCCTAATTTGCTACCATTTACCTAGGATTTATGCCCAAATTTTAATCTATCTATCTTTCCTTACCAAAAAGTCAAGAACCCCCTATTGAGTTAACTTTAATTCTATTATTCGAGCTATCTAGTTTATACCAGTGCTTGTGAATTAATCTGATCTACGTGTGTGGGTAATTAATAATTATATTCACACATTTATAGTAATTCTTGTTCAAGTTATTTATTATTCGTGTCTCCATATTATCGTAGAGACCGTTACTACTTCGATGTTACTATTTCCATAGTAACTATTTAATTACATTGTATGTTTATGTAATTCGCATACGCCATATATTTGATCCACGTATTGCCAGATAGGGATTTGCTAATATATTCAAATTTCCTTTAATACTACTACCGTAGTACTTTAACCTGGTACAACTTCGTCGTTTACGCCGTTTTGTATTCTGAGTTCTTCCGAATTCTAATTTACTGTGATTTCCAGTCGCATTTTAATTGAGTGTCTTTTCCTCATTTTATATTAACTTACATTCATTCCAAAACCTGTTATAGTGATTCATTGATCTAAATTTAAATTTGAATTCTATACTTGTGTGTATCAATCTCTTACCCGGTGTAAATCTATTTTTCGTATCCGTGTGTCGAGTCTTTCACAAAAAACGCTTAGGTAAGTAAATTCCAACTTAAACCACCCTGTCGATAAGCTCCTTAGTATATATTTAATATTCACCAGTGTCTTATAGTCACACTATTTCGAATAATAAATTCATACCAAAGCACTCACTCTGACCTTGGGTCGAACGCACTACCTTTTATTTATGTTACCTGTGTGACCCTTCCGTTAATCCCCTTGATAAGCACTCACCGCCCCACGCTCGTGAACGCTGTTTTAAGTCAATTCGCCTTATGCCAGAAGTCTTCACGTTACACATTACACTCACATACGTGTTATCATTTGGCTTGATTACCTATGGTACATGTGTAACACTATTATTCCTGCATATTTATATTACCTATACTGTGTGTAAATGTAACGTGACCAAATACAATTAAGTTATCATTATAGACCATTCTATATTTGATACGTCACTTGAGTACCTGTATTGTCTGCCCTATATGACAGAACAATACACTATATACCATAGCTGATGTCCTTTGAAAAAACTAAAGTGTGAAGTAATGTTGTGTTCTTATTGTGTGAATGCTGCCTTGGGATAAAGAGTTGATGCAAGATATATAAAGCTAGACGTGACCCTGTTGAGCATATTATTCTATCTCAAGATATCTTATTATAAGATTGTTATCGAGATTATAACTAATCGAGTTGAAATACCAACCCGACATTTCAGAAGGGATACTAGTAGACAAGAGAGGTGACTACCTAAAAATTCACAATTTAATTACAGATTCCCAACATGGATTCAGGCGTCACCGATCATGTCTTACCAATTTGCTGGATTTTTTCCATGAAATGCTGAGTAAGTATGACGCAAGTAGAGCCATAGACATCCTTTACTGAGATTTTCAAAAAGCTTTTGACAAAGTGCCTCATTGCAGGCTAATATCAAAAGTAAGTGCACTAGGTATCAATACAGACGTCACAAATTGGATAAAAAAGTTGGCTTACAGGTAGACAACAAAGAGTGATAATTAATCAATGGTGTTTCTTCTGAGTGGACTCCAGTCACTTCTGGAGTTCCACAGGGATCTGTCCTTGGCCCACTTCTGTTTATCGTTATTATGTCACGTTTTCAAATAACGTAAGACAATCAGATTGCGATTTCCAACTTAGGAATCAGCGTTTATCATCAACTTAGGTACCTCTCCACTAGGTGAGGGACTGGCCTTAATTCTCTTAATCAACACAATAGTAATTATCAATGGACACAAAACACATAGGTTAAGGATATACAGGTTTTATTCCTTAACTATTTGGGTACAATCTCAATATGTCTCTGGAAAAGTAAGTATAGAATTCATATGCAAATAATAATAATGTTACAAATGAACATATGAATAATAATACACAGATAGGATAAGTCTCAAATCACAAGAAATAAAGTCCTGAAATAAATATTCAAAGCTCTCAAATATGGCTTGAATGTAGATAAATAATAGTTACTGCGATCTTGGAAATGTAGTACTGATAAGTATGGAAAATAGGACATATTTAATCTCAACACGAACAATAAGTAAAGCAACTTGAATAAGTATTTAAACTATAATAACTCAAAGAGTAATAAGTATGAAAGATAAATTTAATAAAAGCATAATAATTATATTAGTCAACTATACGTGACTGAGGAAGCAATTTACTCTGCGACTGAAGTTTCACTATTGGATCTGTACCCGGATGATATGTAGCGCGTAAGCTCAGGTCTGACAAAGTGTTCAAGTTTTACATGTAAGTGTATGTCTATATAAACGGATAAATATATATATATTTCCAAGCCGAAGAATACAGGAGCCTGAATTCGAGGAAGTATGTAAATATTTTCCGCACGATAGAGTGTGTACTGTTCTCCCAAAACAGAGTAACGGATATCAAGTAAAGAAAGGAAGAATTCAAAATCTTCTATTCTGACGTTAATATATGAACCTTGACATAGCTAAGTCTAAACCCTCACTGTAATCATCGTTATCATTACGAACTAGGAAAAGCACTAATAGGATATCATAGAGAGTGGGAACACTGGAAAAACGAGTTTGGAGCACACTGGTTTAGGCACGGTTGTCATATTTCATGACTACAGGGGCCCTGGGACATTCACACTTCCCAGCTAGGTTCAGGTCCAAACAATTCCAGGATACGCTCTGCTACACTCTTTCGCTCCCTCGTCTTAGTGCGACTCACAACACCACTATTCACGCTTAACCTGGGGGATAAAACTAAAGGATCCCCTGCACTCGGTAAACACAAAGTATTTCCGGGTGTAAGTGGACAGTTAAGATTGTTACTATCCTGAATCTCGATAGAGTACTTTGAGGCAAGTCCAGGGTTAGGTGATTTGGGCAGACTTGCACTAATTGTACTGAGTTCTTCTACTACAGACCTTAGTCAGTGTAGTCAGAGGCCAAATAAAAAGGCCTACTTTGTGTACGATTATGCAGCTCGATCTTGGTCACACATCTGTTGGTGCGGACCCTGATTGAACTATCCTCTGACCCACTTTTGTTGGTGCAGCCAGAGAACAAAGAATTTCCTTCTTCACAGTAACCGATACTATTCCTTCTCCCTTCTAACCTAGGAGTTGCGAGAACAGAACCAAAATATGGTTTTAAGCAAGCAGGCCGATTGCTTGATTCTACTCTGTTCAGCGTGCATAGTGACTTTGTGTTTCTTGACGTTTTGGTTGCCTGGTTTCGGGACAAGAGGGGCATGTGTGACAATCTGGCTTTGTGTTCTTTCAGGGAGCCTGTCGCACTAGGGGTTATTTGCACTTGGGATTTATGTTGGGGTGGTGCATGAATGGATTTCACTTTCATGTTTGGCTTGTTCTGGATCTGAGGGATATTTACATAGGCCATGTGAGGCTGTTCTGTTATTTCTGGCCTGTTTAGTTTTTCATTCTATGCACTGTGATGGTATGTTAACACTGGTTTTAGTTATTCATTTTGCATCTCGGTGTACACTTCACTATGTATTAGAAAGTCTATTGATGATGCACATTGTTGAGGTTGATGGTTAATTTGCATAGTGTTGTTGGAGTCGTGTGTGTTGAGTGCGGCAATGTGGTGATCAGGAAGGCTATCATAGTTTCCCCTGTCGATCGCGTTCTCTCTGGTGTCTTCTCCATTTTGGTTTTCTTTGGATCGGCTTCTGTTGTTGTTGCATGTTCTTATGCTTGCAATCCGGATTGGTTGGTCTTGCAAGCTGGCTATCGGTGGTAATGAATTGGTGTTCGTGTCTGGAATTATTTTATCGTCCGGCATCTCAATCATATATGTCAATGACATCAATATTGGTCTGTTGAGTGTGATCTCCAAGTTTGCAGTTGACATAAAGCTTAAAATGAATGTGAAAGACCCCAAAGTGGTTGAACAGCTCAGGATGGACCTCAACAGACTGGGTGAATGATCAGAGACTTGGAAAAATGCAAGGTGATGCATATCGGCCAAGCACACTCCAAGTCAGGCTAATCACTATTGGGAATGCCCCTGACTTGGAAAAGGATTTGGGTGTTCTGATTAGCAGTGACCTAAAGTTTTCCAAGCAGTACATTGAAGTAGAGAAGAAAGCTCAGAAATTATTGGGCTATATTAAGAGGCAATTTAAGTAAAGAAATAAGGAAATAGTCCTCACACTTGACAACTTGACAACGCTCTGATACGGCCTCTCCTGGAGTATGCTGTTCAATTCTGGTCTCCAGCACTCAGGAATGATATAGAGCGACTGGAAAGAGTACAAGATAGGGTTACAAAGCTTATCCCATCGCTTAGAAGACTGAGCTATGACCGGTTGAGAGCTCATGATCTGTTCCCATTGGAAACACACAGACTACAAAGTCAGCTCATTGAAATTTCTAAAATACTTAATTAGTTTGACAATGTGGATTATAGCAGGATGTTTAGTCTCAATATGAATACAACCCGCAACCATGGCTGGAAATAAGAATTGAAAAGGTTCAGCACTAGTATTTGTGGACACTTTTTCACATACAAGAGCTGGAACAACTGCCCTCAGAAGTTGTGTACAGTTCAAGAAGAGAGTAGATAGTAGTTTGCACACTTTGTTACTCAGTTACTTGTTCGTTAAGGGGAATCCACGCAATGCGAGCTAAGCTCATTTTTATCGCGCCTCCTTAACTGGGAATGTATTGCGTGAAATGCATGTTAAGTGTTTTATGTATCGTTGGAATGGCTGTGGATGTGTGTGTAGTCTGTATTTTAGCCAATTGGCGACATCTGGATACGAAGGCTTAGGGTTAATCTGTACGGTACCATTCTCACTACGGTACCAGTCTCACCCGAAGGCTTAGGTTGACCAGTAGCTTAGGTTGACCAGTACGATACCCATCTCGCCTTGTAACCGATCACCAACCCCAGATGGGACGTCACAACTTCGTCCACTTATACCAGGTTCCTATTTATACTGCTAGGTGAACAGAGGCTACACCGGTAGGAGACTTGCCCAAATGTCTCTTCCCTGCCCGGGTCTCGAACCCGGGACCTTCTGGTTGTGAGCCAGAACGCGCTATCAGTTATGCCACGGGGAGGTGTATCGAGTGTAGTGCACTAAACAGTCTTTCTGCTTCTCCTTCAAGTATCTCCTCGGAATGGACCACAAGGTCTCTGAGATACAAACTATTTTTTATAACTTTTTGTAACTCTCTCTCTCTTCAGAATGCATACCGTGGCGGCCTGCAGAATTATTATGTTCCCTCCACCAACCGACTTTATTCCTAAACTCAATTAATGAAATCAACAAATACATTTGGCAGTCCATGTTTTTTCGAACCTACAGTAGGATCTTCACACCGAAATTCAGTGCATTTATCCATTGCGCTACGAAGACTACGAAGACAGGTCACAGGATCAAGTATACAGGAATGGGAGGGTTAATCTGAGGTGATCCCAACAACCCTGGAGTTATGCACTAACAAGCCAAGAATTACCCTTATATAAAGAGACTGTGAAGAGAGTCTGGCAACATTTTCCAAGCAATATGTGGCGTCCAAAATATGGTGCTACCATTTAAGGAGATTACATAATCAGAAACGAACGAAATCTAGGAGCATAATTCTATGATTTTGTGGCATTGGATGAGTTATTGGTTAGTGTAAAGCTGCATATCTTGTGGTTGAGACACAATATAATAACATAATATTATATTATACAAAATAACACCGAACAACAATGTAAATAGTAATTGATTAAATCAGCTGGAATTCTCTACACAATATAGTCAATCTGTTTGACTGTCCGGTTCAGAGCCAGTCCATACAGGTGCTTGAATATCAAGATCATAACAAAACAATTTAATTTAACTGTGAAATTAATATTTTGGATTATGATTTGCAAATAAAATTCATATTTGTATAGCCTATACTGACATACTGTATTGTGCACTGTGTAATAGTTATCATAATTTAAACATGTTATTTGACAATGGCTTTTTCCATTCAGAATGGGGGCGGACCAATACTCTTCTTTGCTTCTAGTATTTTTGTGTCTAGTATTTACAGGCAGGTTGCCTGTAACGAGTGGCTAGCCCAAAGCCGAACGAGTGAAAGGGCCGAATTCAAGGGATGTTGAGATCAAAATGCCTGGACACAAGAAGTTTAAAGCAGTTTTAGTCATGGGATGAAGGACATTTTGATTGAGGAAGAATTCCAGATTTAACTTGTTGAGTATGCTTTGATTGTTTTGTTTTCATAATAAATAGGCCTCATCAACCACCATTCTACTTACATTCTCCATCTGTACCAAAATATTTTGGGTTGTATATCTTCCATTTCTGTTTACAAGTAAAGTGTTCTAATATAAATGTAACTTTCCTCTCTACAAATTGAATTCATTCATAAGCTGAATACAATGTGTCCATTGTACTAGATTATTCGTAGGAAACCAGTAAAGTGTCATCTGAATGAAAGAGTATATTTTGTAAACTTTGGGGGAGACACTCGTACAGGCAACCTGCCTTTTGTCTCCTTTATACACATAAAAAAGAACAACATGATTCAATTAGAAATATTACAAGCACTTTTATATCATCCAATTTGTTCAGTGTATATATAATTATATCATATATAATTGGTTAGTAATAGCACAATAACTGCGAGCACCAAATATTCAAAAAATCAAATTTGACTGATAAACCTCATTTTAGAACAATTACATAGAGTGTACATAGATACACAGACTGCACAGACCTTACAGTCCCTACTAGGCACTCCACGCTTAATGCTAACATAGAACTTGCTACAAAGTGGAAGGTAAGGATACCAAAGCAGAATGCTCTCTCCCCACCCACCACTCCCTCCGACCTTGGGTCGGCATGATATTTAGTTTTGGGAAACAAGGCCTCCAGCAGAATGAGTACATTTCTACTGGGAAATTCTTAGTAAACGAGAAAGTTGAGAAATATTGTATACTACTTATGTTTAATTTTAATGTTTTTAGAGAGAGAGAGAGAGAGAGAGAGAGAAGGAGAGAGAGAGAGAGAGAGCAAAAACGTGTTTTCTGATATTTATATACACTAAAGCAAAGCTTAGAAGAAGAGAAAGAGAAGTCTAATCGAAATTTAAGGTTCACTCTCCCTCATTGATCTCTAGGTAAGACTCACACAATCCACATAATCTAGGTGTTGGTTGTGTTACAGCAGCCCGATGCATCACTCACACACAAACACCTGCAATAAACCTCAATTTGGTCTCTTGGATTAGATTGGGAAATACCGGGAAGAATCGTTGGTGACAATTACTTAAGCCATCATCACACATACACGAGTCAGTCGGTGCCCGAGCCCAACACGAGTGATGAAATTTCAATATTCGGCAATGACTCTGGCATACTCTTCGTGACTCTTCGTGACTCCGTGTTACACTCGTGTGAATACTGTTGGTATCGGGGTGTGTCCTGGGTACTCATGATGTGGCCTAGAAATTTCAAACCTGCATGAAATATCTTGTCCCCGTCACGAGTCCCGAAGGACATACATGTAGACTCAAGTCAATATGTGTTGACTCTTGTTGACTCTTCGTGACTTGTCTTGACTTGTGTTGAAGTCTGCATGACTCGCTTGTGACCCAACTTCTTAAATAAATAACATTAACACCTTAAGAGCGGCCTATGCGGTTTATTTATATGTACCGCCCAGCGGGGTGTTTTTAGCCAAAATAGGGCTGTTTACGTGATCATTTTCATGCCTAAATAAGACCCAGAACGTAAAACAAGTATCTATCCCTGAAAGGGCATAAACAGAGCTTTCGAATGACACCATAACGATCCTTTTATGATGGCTAGTTTTCTTGCAATAACCGTGCAACGCGAGTGCAAAAAGCATGTAATTAGGCACTTTCCCCATACAATTCCTTATATAGCGAGTGAGAGAGGTAGGAGGGAGGTGAGATTCGTGTCAGTAGGTTCGCCGCGGTGGTCTGGAGCAGTCATACGCTCGCTACTCTCCTGCCACAACTTGTCTCTCTCTCTCAGCAACATTACGTGCTGAAATTGCCACTCGAGTTATGTCGAGCGCCGCCACATAGTCCAGCTTTATTTAACTCGACTTATGTGGTGAGCCGCTAATTAAGGGTTAAACCATATCTAATCATATGAAAACATCGAAATTGCAAAGACCCTTTAGAAAACAGATCGAAAACATCATAACTTCGGTGACCCTTTAGAAAACAGAGACGGCTAGTGTTATTTGTGTACATTTCGTATTATAATGTTCCCTGTCATCTGCTTTCTCTCTCTCTATTACTTATATTTCTATCTACTGTATTTATTTCCATCTGTATCTCCCTAATCTATCTCCCTAATTTATCAGCTTTTATATTTGTTATTTGGTCTCTATGGAATCTGTGAATAATTTCTGATTTGATGGGCTAAATAAACTAATTATACCACTAACACATAATGAGCAAAATGACACAAGTCGATTAAATTTTTTTTTTAAATTATGCTCTCGATTCTTTAGTGAGAAGGGAAAGCGATCGATAACGTGAGCAAAAATAAGCTTGATATGAAACAGACTTACATTTTTGAAACGATAAATTGTCAATAGCCTAGATCAGCTGGAATAAAAGACGGGGAAATTTATATTTTATTCTTTTGTCATAATAATTATTAACCCGGGAACTGCGGGGAGACTCTTAAGAGTTCCCCCGGCGGACTGCGGGGAGACTCTTATGAGTGAGTGAAAAAAAAAAAAAAATTGGACATCGAAAAAAAAAAAAAAAAAAAAAAAAAAAAAAATTGTTGGCCCCTGGGCCATGCAAAATCTCAGTCCTCTACCTCCCCTCCTTCCCCACTTTCCTCCTCTCCTTCAGTTATCACCTATTTTCCCTGTTATTCCCTTATTCTGAGGTATATTTTCGTGCTAACATTAGCGAGTTGCAAGCAGGGTGTTGTCATCACTGATGGCAAGCGAGTGCAAGAGAGAGAGAGAGTATCGATCGACTGTGTCTCAGTGGCCTTGGGGGAAATTGGCGGGAAAGCAGCTTGCCTCACCCATACATTATACAACTCGCGGGCTATAGCTCCGATTTTGACCATCCAAACGCTGTTTTCACTCGTTTTATTGTTTCAGGTTAATACCTTTATAATCAACCCATAATAGGCGCATATGGATAAGTATTAATGCTATTAATGGCACAATGAATATTTTAGTGACGGAAACACCTCAAATACGTCAGCACAGGGGGACGATTCCAATTACCCCCATGCGCACTTCAGAGGTTAATGTAATGGTAGGACATTATTTTTTTCATTTCCACGGCATTATAAACTAAACAATTATTAAATTTACATCAAACAACATATAATTCTGTCCATTAATAAGGGACATAATTAGATAATGAAGATAAAGATCGAAGGTCGTTAGGTCCAAGTGAGCGTAAAATGTGCGAATTATGAAATAAGCCTATTCTCTATGATAATATAAGGTGTCTGAATCATTCGTTCAGCCTTACATAAAAGATAAGGGGAATGCTTTTAATTGCTGTTTTGTTTTCATAATAGTTATTAATGTAATGGTAGGATAGTATTGTTGTCCATTCTATAGCATTAGAAACTAAATAATGATTAAAAAAACATGAAACAACAAATAATTGTGTTCATTAATAAGGAAGATAATTAGATACTGAAGATAAATACAGTAGATTGATAGAGGGGAAGAGGTCATTCGGTCTAAGCAAGCGATAATGTGTGCCACAATTTATGAAATTTTAAGCGATATTTCTTTTCTTTATATATTTCTATTATATACGTTGTACTTACTATTTTCTATCTGTCCATTTTACTGTCCTACTTTTCCTTCTGGGAACGGTAGGCTAGGAATCCTCCTTCCCTTGTAAATTTCATCTAGTAGACGAGACAGAAAGGGGTGAGGGAACACGAAACTGGTACCAAACCATAAAAATTGGATCTTTATATGTTTCTGTTCGGTCTGTCTCGAGTCAGCCACCCCCAGCTACAGGATGTGCATGAGTATACATACACACATACATACATATATGCCGGTACATTGTCCGATGAAACCCCAGATGATGGCACTCTTCGTGACTCTTGTTACACTCTTGTTGGCTCTTCTTACACTCTTGTTGACTCTTGTTACATTCTTATTGACTCTTTGTTTTCGTACCCTGGAATTTGACCGTTATTTTTCAAATTTCCTCAACTCGTGTTGGGTTCGTGTTGCACTCTTTGTGACTCTTGTTGACTCTCCGTGACTGGTACTGACTCTTGGATGAACACGTACCGACTCTTGTGCACTCTTGGAGAATCAGGATCAATGACCTACTCAGGCTGGTTCTTGCCTGAGTCACGAAGAGTGTCACCCATCGTTCACTCGTGCTGGACTCGGGCGGGCGCCGACTCTTGTATGTGTGATGATGGCTTTAGACTACGTTAAAATATCGAAAAGTCAGAACTAAGTCATTGTGCAGATTAGGTATCTGTACTACATACATAAATATATTTAAAGGTAGAGTGCTTCACACAAAGTGGGGTTACAGTCTCACGTCCTAAAGGCGGCGCTCCAGTCAGCTCTCTTCAGAGCTGCCTCACTTGTCAGGTGGTATGATTGAAGGTCAGATCATATGATCAGATCACACGTATCTCTTGGTCTACCCCTTGGTGCCACATTCACGGACTTGCATCCACTCAATTTGCAATTGCATTCACCCAACTTAGTTCATCCATCCTCTCCACATGTTCATACCATCCAAGCCTGCTTGTATGCATATCATCACTGATACTCATTAGACCTAATCGTTTCCTCAGCTCTTCATTAGATATATTAACACCTTACGAGCGGCCTATGCGGTTTATTTATGTGTACCGCACAGCGGGGTGTTTTTAGCCAAAATAGGGCTGTTTACGTGATCATTTTCATGCCTAAATAAGACCCAGAACGTAAAACAAGTACCTATCCCTGAAAGGGCATAAACAGAGCTTTCGAATGACACCATAACGATCCTTGTATGATGGATAGTTTTCTTGCAATAACCGTGCAACGCGAGTGCAAAAAGCAGGTAATTCGGTACTTTCAGTACATAATTGAGTATGTAGCGAGTGAGAGAGGGAGGAGGGAGCTGAGATTTGTGTCAGTAGGTTCGCCGCGGTGGTCTGGAGCAGTCATACGCTCGCTAGTCTCCTGCCACCACTTGTCTCTCTCTCTCAGCCACATTACGTGCTGAAATTGCCACTCGAGTTATGTCGAGCGCCGCCACATAGTCCAGCTTTATTTAACTCGACTTATGTTGCTCGCCGCTAATTAAGGGTTAACTTGCAGTTTGACCCCACACATCCATTTCAGTATTGCCATTACGTTACTTTCCATTCTGTTGATATTGTCCACTTTGACATACCTTATTTCTGAAACATAAGTCATTGTGCTTCTAATACTTAAAGTGTGCACATTTCCCATCAAGCGGAGAGGAAGTCTTCTTATGGATAAATTTGGCAGCAGCTCTCTGAACTTTCCCAGCCACATCAAATTCTACCGATAGTGGTAGCCTCGGCCTAACCACCAGCAGAGATGGCATCTCCTAAGTTGTCCCAACTTGCCCACCATCTACAGTGACTCATTGCCACAGCTCACACTTTCGAGCAGGTTATTCAACACGGACTCACCTTTGCATACTGTACAGACAAAGTGCTCAACTTTGGACTTCTTCCTTGGCAGAGGTACTTCCATGGTTCTTCCCATGGTGTATCCAGCAACAACAGATACTACACTGAAACTGAAATGAGTTAAGGGCCTGTTACACTATGTCAATTTAAGTGCCGATGCACCACGATTTAGTGGTTTTAACAAGGTTGGCACCAAATGCTTCGCTCATCGGTAATGGACGGCAACTCACGTAGAAGCTCGGTATGGGTCGGAACGGGTCGGAACGGGTCAGCCCGGGTGTTGAAAACAGTTTGACAGCTTAACTATAATTAGCTTGGGTCGGCGATTGTGAGGTCATGGCGATGGACGTAACGAATGCAGGATGGCGCCGTAGAGTGGTGACGGCTATTATGCGACCAATGTAACGACGCAGCCGGTCATTCGCCGTAACACGGTAATGTAAGGTAGGTCACCGTGGGGCTGTGGGAGGCTGCGGCCTTGTTACAACGTAAAACATAATGCTGCGGTACCGGGGCATCACACGGCACCACAAGTTTCTTATTAGGGGATGCACAGGGAGGCACAGGCCGCCACACGTGGAGGCAATGGCGTCAGAGGGGGCCAATAGCCAGCGTTATCTTAGATAGCTATCTAAGTGACGGTGTTGTCCTGCTCAAGTAATAGTATAATATTTAGATAGTTGAGGGTACGTGTGCGGGTGGTTGAGGCGACGCAGGGCATAGCTGTAGGCAGCGATGGACGTGACGGTATAGCGAAGGGATAGTGTGACTGAGGCTGAGACTCGGGGGCGCGGGCTTTTGTATGCTGCGCGGCCCTTTTTTATCTAGTCGGGTACAGTAGCCAACACAAAATTGGCAATAGTGTGACACTGTGAGCATGTGTTGGCGTCGTACTGCAACCTGCGCGGTGCGTCTGCTGCCTGGTATGCGCGTGACGAAAGTGGTGAGCGCTAGCCACCTGCATGCCAGCGTCAGTCGTTAGCCTTTTTTGTTTACATTCCACGAATGTCACCGCATGAGGCCGTTCGATCCCGCCGACTATGTGTCTGACGCCGCTGCAGCGCATAAACGTCGTCGTCTGCGTGCTGCGTGTGCTATGCATCCCGATAATCTCCACCACCCGCCGTGCGTCGGCCCCGACACACGGCACACGTTAAGTAGTTGTGCGTCGTCACTTAAGTCGTCATAGTGTGACAGGCCCTTTAGCTCCTACCCCTTTTCTGCAGACTAATGTACACATGGGTATGCACCACTTTTTCTATAACATTCTTACTATTACTGTTTTCTGTCTGTATTGCAATTATCAGTATTACCTACGATCATCAATTTAACCCCTTACGAGCGGCCTATGCGGTTTATTTATATGTACCGCCCAGCGGGGTGTTTTTAGCCAAAATAGGGCTGTTTACGTGATCATTTTCATGCCTAAATAAGACCCAGAACATAAAACAAGTACCTATCCCTGAAAGGGCATAAACAGAGCTTTCGAATGACACCATAACGATCCTTTTATGATGGCTAGTTTTCTTGCAATAACCGTGCAACGCGAGTGCAAAAAGCATGTAATTAGCCACTTTCCCGATACAATTCCTTATATAGCGAGTGAGAGAGGGAGGAGGGAGCTGGGATTCGTGTCAGTATGTTCGCCGCGGTGGTCTGGAGCAGTCATACGCTCGCTACCCTCCTGCCACCACTTGTCTCTCTCTCTCAGCAACATTACGTGCTGAAATTGCCACTCGAGTTATGTCGAGCGCCGCCACATAGTCCAGCTTTATTTAACTCGACTTATGTGGTGAGCCGCTAATTAAGGGTTAAACACTGACATTGGGATATGCTATAATACTAAGATTCGCCTGTAGTTCAATTTACAATCTACAGTAGGTATGTATGTACATTTTTGGCAATCTTAGTTGTATTTTTATGAAAGTTGTTTAGGGAAGACATTATTTATCACAAAATACCGTATTGCACCTCTCCGTATACTTACAATACTGTACGTCTAATAGTTGCCTTAGTAGAATTAAATTGGAGATTCATATTGAGCTTTGGATTCAAGATATATGTGTGACTACAAAAGCAAATTCTTATTGGGCTCTCTCTCTCTCGCTCTCGCTCTCTCTCTCTTTCCCGATAAACGATTTAAGAGAGCCAAAGAGAGTTCTACAAGAGGAAACAAGTTAAAACTAATAGATATGAAAGCAAACCTGCATACAACAAAAACATTATTCACTCACAGTATAATTAGCGAGTGGAATAAACTCCCAAATAAAGTAATATCTAGTGTCTCAATAGATGCATTTCAAAAAGTCTAGACTCATAACACAGAGAAATAGCGATGGAGTAGGTAATAACCAATAATAGAACGATGTGGTAGTAACGAACACTGCTTCCAGTTGAAAAGAGCTAATTGAAAATAATATATATATAAATATATATGTATATATTACTACAAGTGAAGGTTTGCATTCCATTTACAACTTTCTATAAGTTCCTTCAGGCAGTTTCCAAGATCTGCAAGGTTATTCACTTCCAACTGTCTTCATGTAGGCTACGGCAATTACCGGAAGGAACGGAGGGTAGGGAGAGAGCCTTCTTCTTTGCAATCCTTTCCTTCCACTGCCCCTTACTCTCGGGTTAGCTATCACTACTAGAATTAAGTCCTGACCACCTCGCTGGGATCGTAAGGTCTGTGTGGTCAGTGTATATATATATGTAAAGCTATGTAAATCTCTCTGAGACAAGCTAGCGTACTGTGAAAACAATCGGTGCAACACTTACTAACGGAATTCCAAAGCCAAATTTGATGCACATATACCTTTCTTTATTGCATCTTAAGTAGAATATCCCACTTTTAAATGTAAAAAATAAATGTAAAAATAAACATATGAACTGAATATTGATTAATATAAGATAATTTGTCCTTATCCAGTTTAAAACAAATAATAACATGGATTTTGTCCATCAAAGTAGGGCTGTGATATGGGATGACTTAATGTTATGTGCAAATATAGCTTTATTAAAATCCATAATCTAGCAACATAAACATTATTTTGTTATGAGTGGTAAATCAGCGAAGTAGTTACCATATTATTCAATAAATATAATGGAGATAATCCAATAGGTCTGCCTTCAGTTTCAGATATTGTATCCAAATCATAGAATATTTGGCAAGCGCGGAGTATTTATTTAACGAGGCCATCCAAAACTTACATTTGCCCAATGAAGCAATAACGACATAGAAACTGTGCATGGATCATGGCTACTAATGAATGCCCCTGATGGGTCATGGCAAATTTTTGGATGGTCACGATGCCATGTTCAATCACAGGAATCATAAATCAATGTTGACCATTATGACTAACGTGAGCGCCCCAATTATTCCTGCCTTTTTGTTTAGTGTGTAGTCATACTAATAACAACAATAATACATTTATTGAACATTGATTAATTATATGCCGTTTCTGGGGCAAACACTTATGGTAAATTTTAATGCTAACACCCAATCCCAGGGAAGTACTACCGCCAAGGTTTCAGGAGACTCAGGGAATAGCC